>CM077830.1:19022309-20222309 GCA_039720395.1 Liquidambar formosana | reverse complement strand
AGACCTAAAATTCTCAAAGTAACTTGCATTAGTACCTAGCAGAATGACGAGAATGATTACAAGTCTCCACATTCTGTAATGATGAAGACAAGCGCAAATTGAGAAAGTTGTGGATTGTCCTCCAACGAGCCCCATTTAGTCATTATCCCACAATAACCCCCATTCGCCCTGTCGATGAATCTTGGTACTCTGTTTCCAGAAAATCTTGTAAAGCAGACTGGCAACACTTGCACACTATATTCACCATTTTCACTCCCTTTTCCCCCGAACAACATCAACGAGGAATCGGTTCAAATGCTGGCCGAATATCTTAGTAGAGAATGAATCAGTAACATGCTGCCGAGCTACTCCACCCATTTTTTCTGCCAACTGGGGATCCTGAATGAGCTTTGCCATAGCCAAAGAGAACTCTTGCGGGGTAGGGTCACAAAGGAACCCTGTCACACCATTCTTAATTGTCTCAACAGGGCCACCGCTATTGCATGCAATAACAGGCTTATAGGCTGCCATTGCCTCCAAGGGAACAATGCCGAAGTGTTCATCCTAAAAAATATAATTTTACTTTAGAATGTTTTTCTCCATCAAAATCTAATTAATTTAAAAAGTATTGGATCCTATGATCCTATCACACCTTTGGTGTATAAAGAAGACATAAGCATTCAGAAAGAAGCACATTTCTTTCAGCCGTCGAGCAGGAAGTTATGAAGGTAACCCGATGAGACACTCCTGCCCTTTCTGCTAAGCATTTAAGTTCCTCCAAGTACTCAACATTCTCCTTCAAGCGATTATCAAACCCACCTAAAATAAAAGTGACTAAATTTTACTTCCATAGAATGCAAAAGCCAGGTACGCTTCTACTGTGCAAATAATAGAAAAATGCTTTTATGATAGTTTGTCGTTGCTTTTGCAAGGATGGACACACTAACACTTGTCCATGAAAAGACACGAGGCCAACATGTCAGGGCATGTGAGTGTCCTCATGTCCATCATTGCTAAAAAGCAATGTGAGACTGTCATGCTAGCAGGACTCCAAATAATAATAATCACATTCATATTTTCAGAAACGAACAGTTCAAATATTGACGTAACTATAATAGAACTGGATTTTAACAGGTGTGGAGAAATAATTGTCTAATTGTCAAATCAAAAGACACCAAATATATCTGTTTTCTCCAACATCAGTTTTGATTGAACAAAAAAACATGAATTGGATAGACTGGACCATCCAATCGGATTGAGATATATATATATATATATATATATATATATATATATATATAACCAGATGGTACTATTTTCACTTTAATTGTCAAACATTTTTATGTGTATCTAGCATGCAACAGGCATTTGACATTTCAACCCCATTCTTCTACTGACAAAATTCATCTGAAACACTAGCTCACCAAGAAGTGGATATGAACTAAACTGCACTCTTAGCATCCTTAGATTATATTTAAGGAACGATAATTTTGGATAATTTCAAAACATGTTAAATCCACTAAATTTATGTGTGATGGAATTGTGAGTGAAAATGCAAATTTTCAGCCATTCGAATATCTACATCCATCTATGATTTGAATGTACTCAGGACCACAACAGGTAGAGACTTGCCTGCAATAGTCAAGGAAACATTAGCCAAGTCAGGACCTTGAAGAACATCCCCTTCACAGGATTTGAAGCATAGCGAAGGCTGAAATTGCTAAGTCTATGTTCTTCTTCCTTTCAAAGCGGTTGATTGAGAGGAAATTCAGCCTAAACCAAAGTAAACAAATATACGTCAACTCTAAGGTTTGTGAGGAAAAACTGTAAAAGTATTTATATGTGGCATGTTAAAAGCATGCCTAAAACTAGAAGATACCAAGAGATATACAAGCATGTTTGTTACTTGAATAAAACTAGAAGATACCAAGAGATATACAAGCATGTTCGTTACTTAATAGCATTGGGTTTATTAAATTGATCCACATTGACTGTTGGGTAAAGGACGGCTGGTTGAATTCCTCTCGCATCAAGATGCTTGAATGTATTTGCAAAAGTAGACGCGGTAAATTTGCTGTTAACAAGAATTAGATCTGCCATTCCTGCATTTCCCAAAAGGAATTTAATCAGAAATTGTAGTTTGCATTAAAGCAATGATGTATTCAAAATGCAAAAGATATTTGAAATTACAAACAAATAGCCCGAATATGGAATGAAACCAGTTGTCATTTCTTCTATAACGTCTATGGGTTTCCGATATATCCTCCTAAGAACAGTTGTGTGCTGAGCCAGTAACAAATCCGGAAAATGACAATAGAAAACAACCTGGATAGATACTGGAAGCATTAAATAATCATGATAATGTATGCCTCTAAATAACAGGTTGCATCAAACAATGAGAATTACCTTTGACTTTTTAAGCTTCATCAAGGGAATAACAACAGAGACCTGATCTGCTAGTATAACATCGAATGACGGCCACATGAAAAGCAAACAGACAGCAACAAAAATGCAACGCAGATATGCGCATACAGCATGGAGACGATAGAATATATGCCGGGGTAGAAAATCACCATATACTGTAACTGGAAAGGTACCTGAACCATCTGTTCATGTTAGAATAGCATATCATGAAATTTTGTCCAGAACACTACATGATGATTACCATAGGAAAGAAGAGTGCAGAGAAAGGCATGCAGTTACTCAGGGTAATATGCTCAAAGTAAATTTGAAGGATGTGGTTCAACCAAGCTCATACAAACAGACAACATTTAATTATGTTAGAATTGATGCACTCCAAAAGTTTCATCATTTGATGATACAAGCAATTTAGCAGGATCCATGAAAAAATGGAATGGAAATGTACTAAATTTAGTAATTAAAGTCATAAATGTTGATGTACCCTCTTATTTTTAGAAGTTCTGGCGGTTTTAGTACTAAAATCCAAGTCAAATAGGTCACCATGCTGCATACGATTAGCTTTTTATGCATTTTTAGTGTTTGGCAAAGCTTATCAGTAAGCCTTAATGGTCTCTCTCTCTCTCTCTCTCTCTCTCTCTCTCTCTCTCTCTCTCCATTCTACACCAGATTTGCGCGATTCGGCAAGATTCTCACATCTACATAGGCGAGGGAGATCAAATTCACTATCAATAAAAAGGATGAAGTTACAAGAAGTCTCAACCTCCCAATTCTCTCACCACCAAACTCCACTGAGCACGAAGCAATCTGAAAATACAATCCAGAAAGGCCCCCCCCCCCCCTTTTTTTTTATAGCAAATATTGTATTAGAACCAACGGGCATAGCCCGAGTACATAAGGAACATACGAGTGCTAGCCAAAAAAAGAAAAGAAGAACAAAACCCCAAGCTATAACTAAGCAAATCTAAAAATGAAACAAAAGAGGGGTTGTAGTCATTTGTATAACTATGAAACCACCAAAAAAGAGTCTTTACAAAAGAAGACTTGATCTCAACGATTGAAGCTTCCTTATCTTCAAAAGTTCGAAGGTTCCTTTCTTCCCAAAGACACCAAAAAATCACAGGCAAAACCATATGCCAAACCACCTTTGCTTTCTTGTTCACCGTCTTGACCCTCCAACTTGAAAGAATATTGTGGGGATGCAAAGGCAAGGCCCAATGGATCCCAAAAAGATTGAATGTAAACATCCAAAGGCTCCATGCCACATGACCAATGAATAAAAAGACGAACAATCGTTTCCACCACTTCCTTGCACAAAATACATCTATTTGCCAAAACCCAACTCCTAATCAAGTGATCCAATGTCAAACATTTGCTTCTACTTACCAACCACATGAAGAAAGCAACTTTAGTAGGGACCAATGCAATCAAAATCATCTTAGCCAGTAGAAAAGAAGTGCCATTAGAGACCAAGATATTGTAAAAAGATTTTACTGAGAATGACCCTTTAGAGTCCTTGCGCCACCAGAGCCACACCAAGGAATCATTCTCTCCCAAAGAAATCTTGCTATCATAGAGATTTTGAAAAAAATTCAAAAACCCTCTCCAACTCCCAATCATTAAAATGTCTAATAAGATTAATATTCCAAGTTGTGCCTCTTCGCGTCCACTAACAAAAAAAATGCAAGAATTTTTTGTTAAATATAATCTAGAAACCCCACAACAAGAATTTTCTTTTTCCTTAAATAATATCCTGAGAAACAAAGATAGAACGGTGAAAAGAATAAAAAGAGAAGAGATATTTTAGAAAAGAGAACATCTTTGGAGAGAGAGTTTAGAGAGAGAATTGCATGAGTGAGAGAGAGAGAGAGAGAGAGAGAGAGAGACGAGAGTAGGATGATGAAAGAAGCAGCCCGAAAACTAGAAGAAGAAGAAGAAGAGAGAGACAGAGAAGCTCTTCCAAAAACTAATTAATTTCATTCATATTAGGTCTGTCCCATTTTCCACTAATAAGGCCTATTTACAAGCATTACAAAACACTAAAAATTCATAGAAACCATCTTAAAAAAACACAAACCTATTGGTAACAAATTAGATACCATATTATATTCCTAAAATCCTAGACCACCAAAATAAGAAACTACCTGCAATGTTATTAATGAACTCCTAACGAAAACTAAACCATTCCACAAGCCCCACGCGTAGAGTCCAACTGCATGATCCAGGTGCATCCTTATTGCTAAGAAAACTAAACCTCAAGTTTTGTGATTCTTGAAGATTAGGATCTACATAACATTGCAATAATCTCTCTATATCCTTAAAATAGGATCAATCTTCATATATTCTCTAATCTTGCAATATAATATTACCATTATTCATCACTGATCACATATATCCATTGTGCACAATAAATTGTAAATATAAATCAAGTTCTTCCCAACATATCAAAACTTGCTCCAATACCAAATTTATGTAACTTCCGCTAGGATTCTTAAAAATAAGAATTTTTTTTTTTAAAAAAAAAAAATAATAAGATTATGAAAAACCAAGATTAAAGGAAAAGAAGAGTAAAGAGAGAGGAAGAAAATTTTAGAGAGATAACTTTAAAGAGAGAGAGAGAGAGAGAGAGAGAGAGAGAGAGAGAGAATCTCTTCCAAACACTAGTCAAATTATTTTATGAGCAGAAATGAATCAAAAATATTTTTTATCCAGTTAATTAACTTCACAAAGAGAAAATAAGGTATTAACTCCAAACTAAAGTGTTGCAAAAAGATGAAATGAATGAAATATCTTACATTGAAAGCCCCAACTTCTATATATCAACTCGATACATTGACACCTTTTCTTGTTCCACGGCCCCGTCTTCAATTTATCCTACTTTTTACTTTCTTGGTACAATGTCATTTCCCTCATGATAGGATGCATTCAATGTTTTTATTCTCTAAAATATAGATAGATGTTTTGCTCCTCTTTTATGACTCTGTGTAAGCATGGAAAATAAAAGAACTAGCAAAATGGCAACCTATATGTCTGAAAAGCGTTATGAAAGAGAAGTCATCCAGTAGATCACAAAATTTACACTTTCCAAACATAACTACATATTCCAAAAAGCATGACGCAAGTTGCAACTGCATGAATATTGGGAATTTGGAATAGTGCATAGCATGAGACTTAAATTGCAGAAAAATATGATCGTGAATCTCAACAAAATGAAAGAAAATGATAATAATTAAATAATTGAAGTTGTGCCCATCTTCATTGTCTTGAAATAAATATTTGTCTATGCTGATCCTCCGACTGCCATCTTATATTTATAAAATGGCATTGGCCTTTTTATGAGATTACGGAGTTAAAACTTGTTGTCTTCCCATGCATGTGTGAAAATTAGTTAAATGTCATGGCTGATACATAAAATAACTACTTTATGACCAAAAGAACACCAAGTTCACTAGGTTGCTCCATCCCACAAAAATAGGCCATTAATGTTACTTTTTTTGTCCCAAAATGTTTGTCCATTTTGAAAAGTCAAATCATAAAATTTTTGGACTTTCCTATACTATCCTTTATTATTTTCAATAATTACTTTGTACACAAAACCCAATACCAAAAAGGAGAGGGTACTTTGGAAAGATGGAGGTTAATAAATGATAAGTCAATGCAATGATAGCTTTTTCTTAAACTGCGTGTTTTGTCAAACTTGGCCTATCTTTGTGGGATGGAAGGAGTATATTATTTGCTATAAGGAAAAGGGCACTATATCTACTGCAATCTAATCTGTAGACACTATTCATTGAAATCAATACAAAAAGAGAAATCAACCTACTAAGACATTATTGTCTCCTGATTTCACTAATTGAAAAACTTCACAGAACCACGAAGTAACCCTATAACCAAAGCTTAGGGAAAAAAAAAAAACATATAACGCTCACCAGTGAGAGTCTCCTCAAAACATCGAGTTTTGTCATGATGTGCTGTAAAAATGTGAACATTGTGCCCATGGGATGCAAGTTCCACAGCTGCATCAACAATAAGCCTTTCGGCTCCACCTGTGCATTAGAACAAGTTACTCATAGAGTGAGTATAACAGTTATAGGTGCTGATATAAAATAAAAAATAAAAAAAATAAAAATATATATAAACAGTAAAAGGTAAAAAATAAATAAATAAAAATATTTTACTTAGGGTAACTCATCTTCATACATGCAAAAAGTACAGCTGCAATAAATTCATTAATGATGGAACAACACAAAGGATTTCATAGGTGTGTTTTATATGTAATGGGACCCTAAACCTTGTATTTGATTAAATTGCTTAATGCCTAACGAACCATTAAATGAAAAATATGAAGAAAAATATATTACAAACTGTAAGATGAGAATCCACAAGTTTAAGGCCCAATTAGTTGACCTTTTTGAATTATGTATTCATATTTTAATTAAGAACAATAATTTAAAATTTTTGAAAATTGACTGATGCTATATGAGCAAACCCAACACTCTAAGGGGAACCAATGGATTTAGCAAAACTGAGGCTATAAGAATTTCATCACTAAATTGATTGTTTAAACTGTATTTCATTTATTTTATAAAATGCATTTAAAAATTTGAAAGACTCTTTCAAGCTTTATTTCATATAATGGATTCAACACTGAAAACTCTTAAGTAATTGAGAGACAAAAGCATACAATATAATATTTTTAGCCATTATGTATGTTGGCCCAGATTGTAGGGGTTGCATTGCTAGGGTCAACATCATGCTGGTTGAGACCACTTAAACCATAGTGCTTGGCCGCTGCACTATCCTTTAAAAGATTTGAGGGCACCTCTCCAAACACTAGCTGGTTTTAGGTGAAAAGGTTAGCATTCGGTTCTACAATTGGTATCAGAGGAAGGTCACGGGTTCGAATCCTCGGGAGGGCACGGCATGTGCTGGGAGGGTGATTGTTTGCCTAGACGTATTGTAGGGGTTGCAAGGCGAGGGTCAGCATCATGTCAGTTGAGACTACTTGAACCGTGGTGCTTGACTGCTGCACTGTCCTTTAAAATATTTGACGGCGCCTCTCCTGCGCTAGCTCGTTTTAGGTGAAATGGTTAGCACATCGGTCCTACAATGTAATTTTGATCTGAATTGTGAAAAAATCAACGAATAGATTCTAACCCGAAACCACAATGAATTATCGCTAATCATAGTTACTTGATAGTTCTTTACTTGTATAATTATTAATGCATATTGAGAATATATATATATATATATATGGTATTAGGGTGTTACTAAACCCTTAATGTTATCATTTCATATGCGAGCAAAATCAACAATTTTGTGATTTAACACCTTACACCTCAAGGCCCAAGCTAAGCCTCAAAAATGCACAAAAAGTCTTGCTCCTGCCTCTTGTTTTTTAAACTGTGTTGCTAGAATTACATAAACACATATAACAGCATCCAATCAGAGCTATACTATTACCCTATCACTTTCTATGGTGTTATATCCTAGACAAAAGTACTTCAAAGACTCGAAATTGAGTTCAAAAAGGATTCCATATGTTTAAACACAAAATTGATCTAAGAAAATGATGCAGCACAACCACACAAAATCACTAGAACACTTGGTATAGAAAACAAGGGGAAAAAAAAAAAAAAGCAGCAAGAAAGAAGCTGAACCCCTATGAATCGGTACTAGGGGGTATGGAGTCGGCACCACACCTAAAAAGAACTCAATTATTTATTAAAGAGATATGGAGTCTTTATATAGGCCCTAAATACATCAATCATGACAATATTTGGTCCTAAATTCATGGAAATTAAAAGGTAACAATTCAATAATTCCAAAATTAAAATAAAGTAATTTCTTGGTCTTCAAGCTAATAGGCCAATCTGTTGGGTTGGATCCGGTGTCCCTATCAACTCTCCCAAGGTGGGAGAAAGTCGACCTTGTCGAGTTTAAATGAGTAACTTGATAATAATCAACAAGTCTAAATCTATCCATCTTGAATAGGGATAACCGCAGTCAGGATAACTTGAACCAAGTCTTGGATAGAAACTACGTCGAAGTGTCAAACCAAACGTTAGAATATGGAACAAAAAAGGTCTTCACTTAAGGCCCAATAGGTCTTCGTTTAGAGTCCAACAAGTCTTCCTTTTAGTTGCTCGTCCCACCTAGTCGAGGCTGATGCGATAGAGAGAAATCAACTCATGGTTGTTGATGACGACAAGGACGAAGTCAACTGGAGAGAAGGATTCAACTTCCCTAATGGGTATGGTGGTGCGATTAGGGTGCAGAAGGGCTCGAGGGTTGCAATGGTAATGTTGTGGCTTCTGGAAAAAGTGTTGCGATCTGGGTTTAGTATGATGAGATGATGGAGGGTTGCTTCTCACTGGTGCGTGGGGGTGATGGACAATGGTGGTGGTGCTAGATTTGATAGACTGATAGCTATGGTTCTTGGGATGATGACTAGTGCTTGACTACCAAGTCACGTGAAAGATGGTGTTGCTTCACCGCCTTCACTGTGAAACAAAGGTATGCTTCACAAAGGTGCGCGAGATCGCAGTATGCTCTAATACCAAATTTGATGCAGGATAACCACACGAAATCACAAGAACACTTTGTAGAGACAAAGAAAGGGGAAAAATGCAAGAAAGAAGTTGAACCGAATCGACACCTAGGGGGGTTTGAAGTCGGCACCACACCTAAAAAGAACTCAATTCTTAATTAATCGATGGTTAATTTATTAAAGAGATTTGAGCTATGAAGCACGGATACTTCAAAACCCCCAACGAATCCGTATCGGATACGATATGCCTAGGATACTCCCTGATACGTATCAGATACTCTCCGTACGTATCGGAACAGTAACACACATTATCACGTCATCGGATACATCTCGGATACATCTCACATACATTTGGGATTCCTTTAGAGTTAGCTTGTAATTATTTATTTTTAAATAATTGAGGGTAAATTTAAATTTTTAAAAAATAAAAAAAAAAAAAAAACATAATACCTATACTTTGATTGAAACAATAAACCCATTTTAATTATTTCATCTTAGTTCTCTTTCCACTATCTATCTTTTAGGGCAACAATTGTACAACAATAGAGTTAAATGGCTATTTCGTAATGTTAATGTCTTTTTAGTTTTTTTCTATAAATGATGAACATGGTTGATGCTTATGGATGTGTTCTTTGTATATCTATTCTCGCATATTAATTGATTTTGTAGATGTTTCAAACTTTTTTTTTATGCTTATTATATATGTTTTAGACCAAATATTAATATTAATATATTTATTTATTAACGTATCCCTACCATATCGTATCCTACATTTTTTTAGAATTGCCAAATTGGCGTATCCGTATCGCATCGTATCCGTATCCGTGCTTCATAGGATTTGAGCTATGTTTGGATAAGGAATTTCTAGGTGGAATTTGTCTTTGAGATGGAATTTGTATAAAAAATTATACAAATTCCATCTCAAAGACAAATTCCACCTAGAAATTCCTTATCCAAACATAGTGTTGGCATCTTCATATAGCCCCCAAATATATCAATCATGCTACTACTTGGTCCCAAATTCATGGAAATTAAAAGGTAGCAATTCCATAATTCCAGAAAAAAAAAAAAAAAGGTAATTTCTTGGTCTTCAAGATAATTGGGCCAATCTATTGGGCTGGATCCGGTGTCTCCATCAGCAAACTTTCCACAAAAAAATGGAAGTTTTTGAAGCTCCATTTATGATTTATATCTATGCATATTTTACAAGTAAGTTTCAAAAAATTTATTGATGCATCACATGCAAACAAACTCAGAACTCACATAGAACAAGCCAAAGAAGTAAAGAAGAGAAAAGAAGTGGAGAAAGAAAAAAGAACCCCTAGGAATCGGCACTTAGGGTGGGTTTGGAGTCGACACCAAACCTAAGAAATACCAATTTTTTATTTTTAATCTATCATAAAGCGATGTCTTAAACAGATATTGGTGCCTTTATGTAGAACCTCAACCACATCAAATATGGTAAAACTTAAACCAAAAGTCTAGGAAATGTAAAAGGCAACAATATATTATTCTATAAATAAAACCAAAATAAATACGGTAAATCCTTGTTCTTCAAGTTAATAGGTCGAACTGGGCCACCCTGCTGTAGCTTGTGTCCAATGTCCCCATTATTTATGACTCACTTTGCTTTGGAGATATAAGACTCTGTGTGTGTGTGTGTGTGTGTGTGTGTGTGTGTGTGTGTGTGTGTAGAAAGATACTTAAAATTTCCAATGAAGTATTCTCCGTCGATGAGAGAGCCCAATCAAGTAACAATAAATTATAAGGTATAATCAAAATATACGTGGCGCCGATGATCTGTACATAGTTTCAGAGATTTAAAATCAACGCATAAAATTGCCATGAATTGAGCTGTCTAAATGGTCTAGCTTGACAAGAAATCAAATCTGCACCTAAGCCTCCCTTTGTTTCGACGGAAAATACTTCCTCTACAAAGAAAATCATTTGACCAATTGGGCAAAACAAAAATTTCTAAATTGAACAACATTAATTGGTGAATGAGAAAAAGCTGTCGGGCAAACAAGCTCAGAGATATGAAATCTGGAACATGTGAAGAATAGAAAGTAGAAACAGTATGATATGATGATGAGGATGATGATGTATTGATTACCTATACCAAGATCGGGATGAATGATGGCTATATTCAGCTTTGAGCTTCCCTTCTTCTCCATTGTTACGTTTCTCTGATCCCACAGAGACTCTTGAGAGAGAGTCGCTGTTGAATGGTGACAGAGCCCCTTGAACAAATAGGCAATTTGTTCCCGCTGTGCCCCGGTAGAGGATTAATACGACACGTCAATAAAAGTGAAAATAAACGGCTAAGATTTCTGGACGGTTATTCATGAGTCTGCATCGTGAAGCTTCAGCCCTGTAAAACGACCCACTATGGTGTCGTTTTCGCTGCAGTGAACGCAGAGAACGGCGTCAATGGCATTTATTTTTATTTTTTTAATGGCCTGACCCAATACGAATCACCATTTCAAACCCCAAAAGGCCAAAACAAAAACATAAATAAATAAATAAAAGTTCCGGCATAAAGAATCACAATATCCTAGGAAAAAAAAAATAAAAAAAAATACCAATTCACAGTGACCGGAAAAAAAAAAAAAAAAAAAGAAAAGGGAAGAGAAAATAACGTAATTGTGACTTAAAATAAAAAGGGTAAATGACGTTTTAATACCATGAACTTTACACCAAATGTCAATTTGGTCCTATAAACTCATACATTGCACGATTTTGGGACATTTTTAAAACAATTGTTTCAATGTTGGACATACACTGATGGCCGTCTCTTCACTTGACAGAAACTGCACGTGAGCGCATGTGCTTGTCTACGTGGCGCTGACATGACATGAAGGCTCACATTCCCTGCCCAAATGGTGTCACGTGAGCTCACTGTGCTTCGGTCCCCAACTAAAAACCCCCAAATCATAAGGGTTTGCCCCGATTTCATTGACAATAGCCAGCCGAATTACAATTTGGGGAGGGACGACTGCTTGCAACCCAATTTCGAAGCTCCATTACTCGTCATCCCGCATCGATTTGAAGATCAACACTACCAGGTAAAAAAAGGACAAATCGATTTGATGACCTTCCCTTTTGCTCGGCAATGGAGATGTAAACCCTATATGGGTCGTAATTTGACACTTTTTTTTCATAATTATGTTTGCAGATGGATGAAGAGGCAACCCAATGCTACTGTGGAGTAAGGGCAAAAGTAGGACATTATGGACTGACAATAATCCTGGTCGCAGATTTCTTGGTTGCGCAAAGTACTACTCAAATGGCTGTGGCTGTGGTTACTTTGGCTGGCTTGATCCACCCATGTGTCCTCGTGGGAGACAGATTATTCTAAGACTGTTGAGACGGATTAAGCATTACCGTAGGAGGGAGAGAATGTATTGGGGCTGCATTATTCTCTCATAGGTGATAACAACAATCGTGGTTGTTTTGTTTTTTAGGAAAACTAAAGTGGTAGATGGGGGATGCCTTTTTTAGCATGAAGTGGTGGGAATGCTTTTTGTTTGGCATGAAGTGGTGGGATCAGCTGCTGGTTATGGGTCCCATTTTTGGTTTGTATTTTGATGTATGTATGTCCCATAACATTTGGGTTTTTGGGGACACCTGCTTATAGGTTATTATGGGTCATTTTTTTGTTTTTTTATGTCTTTTGATGTATGTGATGAACTTTTGTAACAATCCTTATCTTATCTATGCAATCTATATTTGTATACTCAAGCTCTTGATGAATGTGCTCAAGTAAAATCAAACATGAAATAATAGACAAAGCAACCTTTGTATTTGTATTACCAAAAAACTAGATACATAACATCTTTCAAACAAAATAGCAATGCTATATGCTATACAAGTTGACTCTGCTGTTTTAAAAAACAAAAGGCAAAATAAAGCATCCCACACATGATCAAGCAAAAGCCAACCATGTTGCTACAACCCAATGCAAAAAAAAAAAAAAAAAAAAAACCATCAACTCTCCAAAAAACCAACCCAAATTGAAAGTTAAGTTACATTACAATAAAAAAATCCATCAACTGTCTAAAAATATTCTGAACCATATGCAAAATCATTGACAAAGACACATTTTGGTTTCACAAATATGCTCTCCCCCCCCCCCCCCCCTACGGCTGTGAGTTGGAGATGGTATCACTTGTTGAACCACCACTGCGCTTAGTTTGTGAACCACCACTGCGCTTAGTTTGTGAACCTGCCACTTGCTCTTGAGACCCATACCATCTTGTTGGATTCTGCACAAAGTTTATACATTCATAAGATATTTATTAAGAGGTTCAACAGGCAATGTTTTATGAAATATGATTAAAATTAAAGCATTGTCAAGCATTGTTGGATAAGATTGCAGACCTGCAATGAACTCCTTGGAATAGATGGCACGTTGGCTGGTGCTGATTTGAAAATGGTTCCATCCTGCATTGACTAAAAGTTATTAGGGGAAATGTATTTGCAATCACAGAAAAAACCTTTTTCAATTCTCATAATTACAAAAAACTAATGGTAGTATAAAAATTTGTTTGGAAATGTATTCGCAAGAACCTTTTTAAGTCATTTTTCTAGAGAACTCTAATATGTTAATCTTGACTCATTTTTTTGAAAACAGTAGGAACCCACAAGAAACTCCACAGACAAGAGACTAAATCCAATGCAACACAGGGAAGAGGCAAACAACCCCCATTGTAACAAATCCAAGAATCAGCCCAAAATGCCAACACTGTCAAAACCAAGTACCAATGGGTGCACAGGACAAATCCAACACTAGCAAAGGCAAAGTCCAAATCAAGGAATCCAATCAGAAAGCAAGGCCCAACAAGCACTACTGCCAAGCCCACGGCCAAAAACTCAATCCAATACCAATTAACACAAGCAAACAGAGTAGGGGAACACAAGCAAGCCAGAGACAAGGGCCCAACTCAATCCAACACCAATTAACTAGGCACGGGCAGCAAAACCCCTAAGCAAAAAAAAAAAAAAAAAAAAAAAAATCCAAAACAACAAGAAACAGGGCAGCATCCCAGTCCATGCCAAACCAAACCAATACAAAGTCTTCAACCCAAGAACACAGAACAGGGCAGAAGCCAAATCCAAACCCAAATGACACTAGCCAAGCAGAGCTGTAATGGAGGCCTTTTCATGCAATACACTATTGGATTCCTTGACTTGGACTTGGGTAATTGAAACATTTTTGGATTCCTTGACTTGGACTTGGGTAATTGAAACATTAATATTCTCACGAACTATTACAGGAATAGTATAAACTGAAACATTTTTTAAAATAAAACCTGTGTCTATCAGGATAATTTGGGTACATAAGAATTCTTCTTGGACTTATTACTTTACAAGTCATAGTTTGTGGACTTGTCACAAAAGTCCCCAAGTTATTAACTTAATATAGTTTGAATGTAATGAAACTTACTCGTGTGGCATATTTAGCCCCAACTTCTCCATGAGGTGTCCCAATGCTTGAATTGCATGTCACATTGCCAGGTGTTGACCTCATAATGCTTCCAGGTGTTGACCTCATAGTGCTTCCAGCCTGTATACAATGAAAGTTATTACATGAAACAGCACCTAAATGCTCTTAACCATCATGAGTTACATAGTAGCATTAAGTTTTTTATTCCACATACTATATTGGCAGAAGTGGACCCATCAGTTGCAGGAGATGTTCCCCTATTTGGAACATGACTTGGTGCTGACCTCATGTCATCACTAGCCTGAAAAAATGACAACATTATGTGTTATTGTCAACCAAATATTAGTCAAATTCTTTAGTCAAACAAACACTTTTACTTAAATGTCATGTGATAACATAAGGGACAAAACAAATATATAAACTAAACTAAAGTACACTAGTTGACCTGGTGCTTTTTTCTAGCTAAACTAGATGTCCCAGATGTTGAATCCATTCCCCAAATACTGGGAAAAAATGGCACATGACCTGCTGCTGATCTCATCTTGGATAAAAACTGTATTTAAGTTAATTTTATGTTACATATTGGTCAACTGACAAAAATAACAACTCATCATGAACTTTAAAATATTATTACATTAGGATTGAGCTGTCCAGTGTTTGAAGAATCAACACCAGTTGTTGTACCAGTTGATTCTTTTCTTGGAATCCCAAAAGATCACAATTTGTTAGGTTTGTAATGATATTTTAAAAGATGCATTGCTTTACCAATTCATGTTAAACTTACTCTTTTAGGTTTCCTCTTTGAACTTTCCCCACTAACTGCTTTCCCTCGACCTGCATTATCTACACTATAGGCATTGTCCTTCCCTATTGCAGTGTGTTCCCTTTCAGTTGTTTGTTGACCTTCCCCTTGTCCATTCTTCCTCTTAACCTGCCATCAAAAAATCAATTAACATAGTACATAGACATTCATTTTCTAACACTAAATATGTAGATAGAGTCAATTTGATTTCTTACTGGGAGTTTGCCCTTTCTAGCACCACTAGATGCAGGTGGTGGTGCACTTTTTACATGTGGTGCTTTGCAAGTTGTCTTGTTGTGACCACACCCCTTACAATTTAAACATCTCATTATAACCCCAGTCTTTCTAACTTTAAAGGGCTTTACTGACTCTTTAGGATCCCTCCTCCTGAGCTTTTTAGGCCTTCCAGGCTGGTTTTTATGCAATGAAGGTGCAACAGGCCCCAATCCACTGTCATCCTAGAACTTCTCACTTGGTACAGGGTATATTATGTGCTCATAACTCCTCCTGTAAGTTTCAACAGTATACCAGTGGCTCACATAATCTTCAACATCTTCGTGCTTCAGAAAGATTGCAGAAATTGCATGCTGGCATGGAATACCTGTGAGGTCCCACTTTCTACATGTGCAACTGTGTTGCAATAAGTTGACAATGTACTTATCTGAGAAGCTTTTCACTTCAAACAAGTCATCAGCAGCCCAACTAGGAATACACTTCCTGCTCAACTTTTTCAAATCTTCAATCTTTTTCTGGATATTAGGGCATATCCTACCATTGTAATTCCTCATAGCTTCTCTCTTCTCTTGGAATCTCACCATCAGTGCCTCTCGGATCAGTTCTACTATGGTGATTGTTGGCTTGTCCCTACTCTCAATGATGTATGCATTGAAACTTTCAGACATGTTATTCAACAACTGATTTCATTGACTGTAGGGGCTGAATGCAGACCTAGTCCAAGTGGCAGGGTCCATCTTCTCTATCACCTTGTGTGCATCTGAGTTGATGACACTAATCTTTTTCATATGCTTCTTCCAATCAGGGATTGTTGTTGCCTTGGCTGCTTCCCACATTTCATCTTTCAACTGTTTCCCTCTATACTTCTTGCATATATTACCATACAAATGTCTCCAGCAAAACCTATGCTCAACATTTGGTAACAACTCATGTAGAGCAGGAATAAGACCCTAAAGATATTTAAAATAACATAAAAGAAAGTTAGTAAACATATATTATTAATAGAATATTTAAGAAGAATTAAACAAGGCTAGTGCTATGAAATGAAACATATTTTACCTTCTGTTGATCAGACATAAATGTCCACCTTTGATTTGTTACAATATCTTCTAACAGTTGCTTGAAAAACCAAGCCCATGCCTCCTTTGTCTCTCCTTCCACCACAGCAAAAGCAATTGGGTACATCTGATCATTGCCATCTCTTCCAACTGCTGCCAATAATTGACCCCCATTTGGCCCCGTTAAAAAACACCCATCCACCCTAATGAATGGCCTACACCCAGCCAAGAAACCCCTCTTACAAGCATTAAAGCAAACATACAGCCTTTGGAAAAGGGGAATAGCATTAGGGATTGAAGGAGTCTCAGTTACTAACTTCACTGTGCTCCCCTCATTGCTCTTCAACAATTCATGGGTATAGTCCCAAATCTTTTTGAATTGTTTGTTGTGTTTCCCATGAATCAGTTCAAGTGCTTGCCTCTTTGCCCTGTATGCCTGACTTCTACTTATACGGCTTCCAAAGTCATCTCCAACATGATTTCGAAAGGTAGAGATACTCCACTCAGGATTTTCCCTCTATTTCTCTAAATATCTCTTAGCCAGCCATGAACTTGTAATTAGGGGATTTTTGGCTGTAGTTGCACAAGAATGCTCCTCTTTTAATACCTTGCATTGGAAAGTTTGCTGTTGCTGCATCCATGATGAATGAAAATACCAATCATAGCCTTTAGCACATCTAGCAGTCACCCTATCCTTTGCATTCCTAAGGAACCTGATCCTGTACCCACCAGCTATTGCATAATTCCTAACTGCCTCTTTAGCATCATGTGAATCCCTATATCTTTGCCCAACCTCCAGCTTGATGTCATGTAAATCTTCAGGTTCCTCATACTTTGGAAACTTAGGCTTCTTGGCTGAAACTTCATCCTCACTGCTAGCAGGACTTGGAGCTTTTGAAGAGTTTTCATAATCTGAATGTGGGGGCTGTTGGAAAGAAACATTCCCCACCATCTCATCATCACTACTTCCTATCACCTTCACTACTTTCCCATTCTTCATCTTCATCAACATTTTCCTCACAATTTACATCAACACTAAACAAATTCTCATCATCTTCAACTGATTCCCTACCACTCTCATCATCACCTTGGTAACAGTCATCATCACTACCACCACCCAAGCTTACATCATCAAGGCCTCCTTCATTTTCCTTTGCCTGCTCATCTGCACCATCAAGGCCTCCTTCATTTTCCTGTGCCTCATTATCTGCACCCAAGTTCACATTGCCAATGTCTGCATTTGTATCTATAGCTTCCTTTTCATTGTTTCTCCCATCATCATCACTGCCAATTACATGTTCACCCTCCAAACTTTGAAAACCAATCAGCAAAGGAGGGTTAATAACTTGCGATGGTTCATTAATCCCATGTTCAACATAGATGTGTAACACCATGTCCATAAGCCCCAAAGATGACACCATTTCTAATAAATCTTTGTCACTCTCCAACAACCTAATACCTTCACTGAACTCTGTCCGAGATAACCTATACCACAAATTTTTTATGTTCATGTACCCCAAAGTGCCAACATTTTTTTCAATGTGTGGTATTGATAGGAAATTAATATCCATATTAGGGGTAAATTCTATCTTCCCTCCAACATAATCTGCCACAGGGTCATTGACAAAGACACCCCCGTGGTGCAAGGCAATTGTAATGCATCCATCCATACCTGAAACAGCACACATCACACAGCACACATCCAATTTGACAGTTTCATGGGTTAAAATAAAAAAACAGCACACATTTTTTTGATGAAGTAAATTATGTATTAATAACAGCATATCTATCCCAACTATATGAGACATATACAAGCACACACCACACACAGTTTCATTGGTTAAAAAAACTAGCACACAAAAATTGAAAAATCACAGTTAGAGAGTAAACAATTTGATGGGTCAAACATCACATAGCACACACAGTTTCATTGGTTAAAAAAATAGCACACATCAAATGAAAAATCACAGTTAGAGTAAACAATTTTATGAGTCAAACATCACACAGATAGCACACAGTTTCATGGGTAAAAAAAACTAGCACACATCCAATTTGATAGTACCCTACTTTTTTAAACGTAGAAATGAAAAAAACCAAAGCAATTTGACAAATAAAAAGCATTCAAACTGTGTGTGCTGTGCGCTTGTGTGTGGGGGACCAGTAAGGGTAAAATATAATCACTACCACTAAACAAATAAAAAGCATTCAGACTGGTAAGGTGGGGGACCAAAAAACAAACCCCACATGTAAACCCTAAACAAATAAAAGCAGTCAAACATCATGTGGGGACCAAACACACACGATTCAATACATAAACAAACCCCATAAACCCCACAAACCCCAAATGTCAACCTAACAAAACATAAAAATCATTCTTTTCAGTAATACGACACCATATTCCTCTAATCATAACCCAAACGGAGAAATTTAATCTTCTAAATCACATGCAATCCGTAAGACTATTACTGCCAATAGTCGTAGAACAAAACACAAAAACTCAAATTTTAGGGTTAATCGCATACCTGATTAGAAGTTTGTAGATGAATGCATGTCAATAATCCAAGGAGAAATCTCCAACTAGATTGATCAGTCAGCTTGAAAACCCTAATCGACCCTAATCATCGTCGTCCCTCCCCAAATTGCAATTCGGATGCCTAATGTCAACGTAATCGAGGTAAACCCTTATGATTTGGGGGTTTTTAGTTGGGGACTGAAGCACTGTGAGCTCACGTGACACCATTTGGGCGGGGAATGTGAGCCTTCATGCCATGTCAGCGCTACGTAGACAAGCACGTGCGCTCACGTGCAGTTTCCGTCAAGTGAAGAGACGGCCATTAGTGTATGTCCAACATTGAAACAATTGTTTTAAAAATGTCCCAAAATCGTGCAATGTATGAGTTTATGGACCAAATTGACATTTGGTGTAAAGTTCATGGTATTAAAACGTCATTTACCCAAATAAAAATAATTCAAGATAGAGGGTCACATCTCTCTTATTCCATCTAATCCCACTTAATCCCTTCTTACATTAAATTCATCTTTTCTCCCATAATTTAAAAGTCTCGAAACTTAATTAAAAAAATCAATCGTATATATATGTTTCAACTAAAATAATAATATACACATTTGGATTTGAAGCAGTCTTCTTTTTCTTTTTCTCTTTTCTTTTTCTCAACACATAGAAGAAATATTAGTTAAGTTTTATTTAATAAGGATAAATGAGAACAGTCTGATAGGATTTGTAAAACCCCAAAATTTTCTTATGCTTGATTAATTAATTATAAAATAGATTGCCTTTAGTTAGATTTAAACGTATGAGTTAATTTAGGATTAACTTCGAACACGTTCAACTTTGTAGCCAAACAAAGTGATTGTTTTCTAATCAATGAGTGATAGTTTTCGTATCATAATCATGTTAGTAATATGCCCTAGAGCCAATCATAGAGATGATTGTTTAGGGATAAAGAACAATCATTTGATTTCATTTATGTATGTCACATTTATTATTAAATTAATAAAAGGGCTTATTCTATTATGTTTGTATGCATAATTTATATTAACACAATATGTCCATGGAGTTAGAGTTGAGAATATGGAATTATAAAGAGTTGTAATTTTGAGATTATAAATATATTTCTATATTAAACTCCTAAAACATTCCTAATTGAAGGTTCACTATGATGGACAGTAATGAACCAAAGGACTAGCATTTATTAGGTTGACTCTTTATAAGGATAGTTAGTTTCAAGCTATTTGTGTGGAGACACTACAACCAATATGTGGGTGCTTATTAATAGAATAGGTATACTGAATGTGATCGAAGATATGAGATCAATTGTGTGGAGTTTTAATCTGTCTAGCAATCAGTTTCTCATTATTATAGTGGTATAAGTAATCCTTAGACGTGAGACACCATAATTGTTTTATGCATGTAACTTTAAAAGTTTGATAACACTAAGTGCAGATCCTTATAGGGGTCTACAAAGGTATTCATTGGCCCTACTGCTATATGTATGAAGGCATGTAAGTGATCAACAAGGATTCCATCACTTTCAAAAAAAAGAGAGAGAATGTCTCATATAGCATTCATAATATAACTCACTAAGTCCATGGCCATGATAGGATAAATATGGAAAGGAGTTTCCATAAGTTTATCATTGAGTTGATATTTATGAATGAGTATAAAGTAATTGAACTAGGGACTTGATAGACTTCCATGTCCTGTTGGTTCAATTGGAGACATTGTGTAGATAGAAGGATATAATTATAACCTATAAAGTATAACAGAAGGGTTTCTATGTTAGATACCAATTCACCTCATTAAGGATAACACCATAAGCCATATGTTAGGTGTTATTCATGGTTAGTAGAAGACTTAATTGATATAAGTGAGTTATAATCAATTAGGGAATTGGAAGGAGTTTCAATTAGACCCTTAATAGAAAAAGTTCCATTGCGCACACCTCGTGCTATTCCTACTACTTAATGAAGTGAATCCAATGGGTCACACACTGATCATGCTAAGAGAGCTTTAAAGTCTATGAGAGAAAGGGTTTTAGTGAATAAAGAATAGTTCTTTAAGGGCCTAGTTTGCATATGATATAAACAAGAGGGGTTACTGTGCAATTTAGGGAATTGCACAAAACCTTAATAGGGTTTTTCTCCTTGGCCGGCCCCCCTTGGTGGCTGTATATAAGTCACATTTGTGTGTGACTTGGGATAAAAGCTCGCACACTAAACCCTAGTTGTCCAACCCTTTGGTGGCTGCTCTTCTCTTTCTCTTCTCTTCTCTACCTCTAGCAAGAATAAGGAAGAAGGAAGGAAGGAAGGACTTGAAGCTCAAGCTAGGTGTGGATACCATTGGAAGCAATACATTTGGATTGCTACTTTGCTGCTGTCTAGAATCATAGTTTGGAGAAAAAAGGATAAGACTTTCATACTGTAAGTATTCTAACTTTCTTTGTAGTTAGGTTTTTGTTTGTAATGAAGTATAATTAGATTTATGGACAATGGAATCGATTAGGAAAAGTTTTGTTATTCAATTCATTCCGCACTTTGTTTTCTTTCTTGTTCGATTCCCAAAAAATCAAACATTAACTTTGAAGGTAATCCTAATTAGGTTAGGATTAACTTATACCCTATATAAGACCCTATAAGGGAAGCTATTACTTTTGGCTTGGGAGTAATTGAGATAATGGAGGTTCACGGCTAGGTTTACTTCATTGCCTCTACCGTGAAATCAAGTAAGTCTTTGGATATTAATATGAGCTAACGTTTTATCCCATCACCCTTAATGGCTGAAGTGTGTATTCATCTATAAACCGTAGAGCGGTAGCATGATTTCAGTGGGATGTGTGTAGACTGTCAAACATGATTTTGAAAATATATTAATATATATATATATATAATCAAACCAACCCCATTATTATCATGATGGTAAAATCATTATTATATCCTTACTGCTACATAAGATATATATATATATATATATATATATATATATATATAGTGTGTGTGTGTGTGTGTGTTGACCGTACCTGTAGAAAGGAAGTGGGATTAAGTATCCAATGTATGCATTCCCATTTTAGCATTACATTAGTATATAGTATATATTATGTATAGTGTGTATTTGAGGCATTATAATCATATGTTGAACCGTTAGCGTACCACGTGATTAGAAAGAATTATTAGTATAGTTTTGATTTATTAATAAAGAATATTATTGATATATTTTAGGTTTTGAGTAGCGTTGGAATTATTAGGACCTCGATCACTTAAATTGTTGAAGGTTTGGTTTGAGGTAAGGGAACTTAAACAATGTATCGCCCTCTTTTATTAAACAAAAATAAATCTAATTTTTATTCCGATTTTTTGAGCCAATGGTTTATGAAAAACTGTTTCACTATAAAAGTATTTATTTCTTATATGTTATGGGTCAAGCAAAAATAGTCTTTTATTGAAATTGTTTTACATGTGTTTAAATCTATTCTTCTTGTGAAAAATATTTGTCAAATATTTATTGTATAAGTGTGAACTTTGGTTAGATTATTGGTCCGTCCTAGTAGGATATTCTAATACTGTTGGATATTCTAATAAAGTCCCATAATGATGGGCGCCTATTAAGTGTGAGTCTAGCCAGAGGTAATACTTGTATGAACTAATGTTTATTGATTTGTATTATATCGATCAGTGATTTGAAAATGATTTATCAAATGAATTGTTATCAAAAGTGTTTGTGATATTGTTTATTGAATTGAAAGTAAGAGAATTATTTTTAAAAGTTTATATGCCTATTGAATTGAAAGAAATGATTTATTGTGAAATTCTGTTGATTTATTACTCATGTTTTTAAATTAATTGTGCGAATATACTTGACCTCTTCCTGTATATATTGTGTAATGTTTTTTTGCTGATATTTATGCTTACCCCTTATATTTTTCTCCATAGATGAATAGCTTGATGTGAGTGGCTTCCGCGTAAGAAGAGTTAGAATGTTGACAGCTTGATCTACTAGTTTAGTTAGAACTTTATTTTAATTTTAAGAATTTAATTTGTTGTCTTAGTGGATATTGTAGTGGGTTATTGAAAGTTACAAATTACGTTGATGGATGTAGATTTATCTAGTTATTTCATTTAATTATTGAGATTTTAGTTATGCCACAATTTGAATTTTATTATGGATGAATTATTGGAGAAAAATTTATCATAAGTTGATATTGTTAAATGGTCTAACCCATGTGGGATGTAGTTTTATGTGGGTTATGCTAATCATGTCACCAAATCCAATTTTTTAGGTTTGGGGTGTGATAGGGTTTGGATAAGGTAAAAAAGGAATTTTTTTTTTTTTTTTTTTTACTAAAATAGCATAATGGACATTTGACCTTAAATCTCCTCTTTTTGAAATTAAAATTCATCATTAGCACTTTAAAAGAAATATGAGAGCTTTACCCCTCTTTTAAGGATTACTTTTATTTTGACCCACTGTTCTGTCATTTTCCAAAACAAAAAAAAAATAAAAAAAATAAAAAATAAAAAAAATGGAAAAAAAGTCGGCACAAATTTCTACTTTCAAACCCTAGCTAATAAAAAAGGTGAAGGATAAAATTTGAGAAAACTCTAGGGTTTAAAACTAGAAAATTAAAATTCTACTTCATGGCATTCAAACCAGTGAGTTTTGGGGGTGGTTTTTTGGGAAACCAAATTTCACAATCCACCGGTGGCAAGGTAGCCTAATAACCCACTATATAAATGATAGGCTTACATTGTTTTATATCCAAATGATAGGATCATGTACTATTTACTTATTTATTAGTCTTGTATCCTTTTTTTTAAAAAAAAAAATTGAAAGAAAAGGATATCAAGCATCATAAAAGCAACATGGCATCTCAACGAGGTTGGCACTCCAGTTTCCAAACAATTATTAGCTTGTCATGGTGTAAACTCATCATTTTGCATATTTTTAGGTGTAACCTTGCCAATTTTGGGACGAGTTCATGAAGCTTGAGAAACTCTATAATGAAGGAGACAAGGTAGAAAGGGGTGATGGTTTTGAGAGAGCAAGGATTGTGGATCATCTATCGTGATTGGATATAGGGTTTACCTCTGTCATTTAGGGGGTGTTTGGCAATCCCACTTACCGGTTTTTATGAGGATGAAGTCAACCCAATTGGCTAGGCGCCTAGGCCCAATGTTTGGTAAGTTATATATCTGGTTTTTACTTATTCTGATTTTTATCGTTCCAACAATTTGTTGGTTTTCCTAAAAACCAAGCAGTAATAAACCTTTCCCCTCCCTCTTATCTTACACCCATTCTCATCCATTACCGTCCGTAGCTCTACCCTTCTTTGCCTTCAATCTCGTCTGCCACTTCCACCTCGTCGAACCATTTCCATCCCCTCTAATCTCTCATGCATAAATTAGAAAGGTTCAAAAAGTGCTTCACACACAAAAGAGATTGAAGGCAATAGAAAATCCTTCTTTGATCTTTGTGGTTGGATCTGAAGAGATTAGAAACAATGATAGGATTGTCCTACGGATGGAGGTGAAATCGTTCTTGAAGTATTTGGATAGGAGAGAGGAGAGAGAGAAGAGAAGAGAGAAAGAGAAATGAGAGAGAAAACAGATTGTGAGTTTTGGGGGTGGGTTTTTGGGAGGTCAAACTCCGAAGTCCAAAAAGCCTGGGCAAGTTTTTTTTCTTTTTAATTAAAAAAACTCAAAACAACGTTGTTTTCGGCAGGCGTGTTTTTTTCTAAAAAAAAATAAATAAAAAAAATTTAACGGCAGTTGGGTTATTTTAGGGAGCTGAAGCTTCATGACCGTTAGAATTAACAAAAATTGACATGTAACAATCTCATTAAAACCACCTAGGCGCACCCAAGATTTTGTTTTTTTTTTTGTTTGGGGGGGGGGAGGCGAGCAGGGGGGCGTTAAAAAGTCAAAATCACTCATAATTCTCTTGAACAATTTAATTCCTATTTCTTCAAAAGGTTGCCACTAGTACCCCTACAAATAGAAAAAGACTACTATCAAAAAAATTAGTAATCTTTTCCATACTTCGCTACATGCATTTAGTGTTGATGATCTTTCACCATTCAAAATACCATAATAATTACATTTTCAAGAGTTTTTTTTTTTTTTTTGGTAATCGATACTCACTTAACAAGTGTAGAAATAATTAATTATCAATAAGCTACCATGTCATTAGCTTTCAAAAATTCACGAACATAAGTACTTGAATTTTCAGTAGTATACACTCGATAGATCAAAACAAGTACGTACGAACAACCCAAAAATAACATATCTTCTTTTATTAATGTTAATAATAAAGCAAAGTTTCTTATGATGACACACCAAACCCCATTGGCATGGATGGGATGCTTTGAATTAATCAGTCAAGGGGAACCCATATGAGCGAAATCAAGAGATTTCTTTCCCTCATGTGCTTTCCCGAAGAAGTTGTTCATATAATCCTGGAAGACAACTTCTCGATAGCGAGCCATTCCATCGCTGTCCACCACTTGAGGCAGTGGCCCAATCTTTTCTGTCGGTCTTGGAGCTGTAAATATTGGAATCGACACTCTCGATTGGGTGCTTGTGGTACGCACTCTATGCTCAGCACTCTTGTACTTTCCATTGCTTAAGATCTAGCAAAAACATGTGAAAGGGATAGGTTATTAAGGCCCTGTTTGGGAAAACTGTAACTTTTGTTTTTACACAAAAGTAGAAGAGAATCAGAAGTTACGAGAAGTAGAAGAGAATCAGTCTCTGTTTGGAAATTGTATTTCAAAAGTGCTGTTAGAGCTTGAAAGTGATTTTTTGTCTGTTTGGTAAGAACAATTGCTGAAATTGTTATAACCCTAAATTGATTGAACTGTCCCTTATAATAAATGATTTTTTTTTGTTTTTTGTTTTTATTTTTTATTTGCTCTATTTGGTATTAGTAATGATTTTTTATTTTTATTTTTTTAATATTAATGATTGGAAGTGTCCTAGGCCGTACTCTTATCGAAATTTGAGTTCAGAATATTCCCCTAACAACCTAGGTGAGACGTTATATAACCCACACAAAACAACAAGAGCAGTGAGGGGTTAAAACGATAATCTTTGGAAAACATACACAAGAGTACTTAACCTCTCAACCAACCCCACAAAGGTGTGTTACTAGGGATTTTGTTTACATTTTTTTAAAAAAATATATATATTTTTTTAATATTTTTTTTTATTTTTTCTTTGCTTACAACAAAGAAGAAATTAAAAAAAAGAGCATGAAACGATAATTTTAAAAAAAAAAAAAATTTTATCACAAATCCGAATTTTATGGAATCAATTCTTAAAAAAATTCCAACAAGTATAAATCAATGAATGTATGAAAGAGGAAAAAAAAAAGCTTTGAAGTTTAAATTAGTATTTTACGGATTCAAGTTGATAGAAGTTATCAACACATTAATGCTGATAGGAGAAAGGAGTACAGTCGCAAGAGAGAAGAGGATTTGGGTTTAGGGTGGGGCTATTATCGTTTTGTTAAAGGATATGGATGGAAAAAATTGTTTTCATACTCAAGTATTAAGGGTAGTTTTGGAAATATAAAAAGTTATTAAAATCCTCTGCAAAAGCTGACACCAGCTTTTGATTAGAAGTTGGAGACAGTCTGCTTATTATAAAATCACTTTTTGAGCTTAAAAGTGATTATGATTTAGATTGCCAAACAGGACAAAAAGTGATTTTAAGCTTCAAAAGTGATTTTGGACTATCTAAAAGCTTAGCCAAACAAGGCCTAAGTATACTGCAACTTGATGAAACTTTTAACATATAGGGATAAAATCCCATCTGATGTAGATGTGGCTTTTTGACCGTCCGTCCATATATAGAATCTAACATTATTCTTAATCTCCCTATATCAACAACCGAGTATCAATACTTTTTTATAGGTTTGAATTTGAGATCGCTTACTTAACAAGTGAGAAAAAAAATATTGTTAGACTATCCTGTCATCAATGCCACATTTGATAGGGTGCACTCTCATATATATGTTATAAGAAATTAGGTTTTTAAAATCAATTGTATTCTCAAGTGATAAAGACACAACCACAAGTCACTGGGGCTAGCCTAGTAGTGAGGGAGGGTGGGGGAAAAGGATAGGAGTAGAATAAGATAGTTTAGGGGTTTGAACTTTTCTCAATGTTCCAAAAAAAAAAAAGAAAGAAAAAAACAAAAAAGACACATGTACCTATCTATAAAAAAAAAAAAAAGAAAAAAAAGAAATAAAAGAAAAAAAGAGAGAAGACAACCACATCAAATGGGTGTTTATTAGGGGATAATATGGGTCATATAGTAGTACTCAAAAGCCAATAAAATAATAACCTAGTGCCTCACTTCTTAAGTGAGTGATTTTGAGTTCAAATTTATGGAGAAACCATTTATTAAAACATATTGATACCCATTTGTTAATACTAAGGAGTTTGGATTCAATGCTGAGTTGATAAAACTCAGCATCGTATCGAGTTCATCCATATCGTTGGATGAGAGGTTAGATGGTTTATATTAAAAGTTAAAAAAATTGCTACTAAAATAACCAAAATGACCGTAATGGGCAACTAAATTCTTCAACTTTTAACCCGAACTATATATGCAACCTCTCATCCAATGGTATAGATGAACTCGGCACAGTGGTCAACACCCAATCCGAACTCCATATTAAGGACGGTTAAGATTAAAGGTAGTTTCTATCAAATATATATATATATATATATATATCATATAATACTAGTCAAACAACAATTTCCTATAGTTATGGAGTTGAAAGTAGTACTTGTAACGTATCTCCAACGTTGATGACCAAAGCACCAGGGACGGGAGGGATCTCTATCCACTCTCCCTTCTTTCCACCATCAAAGTTTTCTTCTACTTTGACATATAGACCACCTATCCCATCTTGAAGTAACACAGTTAAGGTGCCCATATCTGAATGGCGGCCCACACCAACGGTGAGCTCTGGATTAGGGCATGCCGGGTAGAAATTCATATTAACCATTTTGAAGCCTGTAAGTGCATCCATTCTCGACTCATCTAGTGTCACTCCAAGCTTCTCCATCAACACTTCCAATATTGTTCTCACCATCTTGCTTGATGTCTTTAGGTACTCAAGTGCTACCTCCCTGGGGAAAATTACCTAAACTGTGATGCATGGCATGATAAACAATACCCGTATAATAACAATAACAATAACAATAACAATAACAGGGGTAGGATAGGGACACAAATTTTGACATAAGTTTTTATAACTCTATATATCAATGATTCATATGTTGCAAAACCCATTGTTGGATTTGATAACCTTTCTATGTGGGTCATGAATGCAAAAAATTAAGTTAATTCAAGATTAAAAGCCATAAATGTGAGATTTTAATTTATTGATCGATAAAGCGGCATATGAGTTTTGTATACAAATTGCATGCGTTTCCGATCCATTTTTATGGCACTCATTTGGAAATTCAATTGCCTTGTAATTACTCCCAAGAGTATGTTTGCATGGGTGAGGAATTTCGACATAGAATTTCAAAAATTCTTACAACCAAATTCCAGTGTTTGGCAAATTAAAGTTGGAACTTCTAAGGTTCTAGTTAGAATTTTAATTCAGAATTTAATTTTGGAAGTCAAATGCTATCTAGAAATTACATCTACTTCTATTGAATTGCATTAATGAAGTAAGGAACATTATCCACTAAAAAATCCCATCGTATAAAAAATCCATGATTTTTCTTTTCTTTTTCAGATTCTTCACCCAAACACAGCTTGAGACTATTTTTCCTTAAACATATGTGGAAAAAAAATAAATAAATATATTGCAATTAATGATAGGGATCAGATCGAGTTAATGTCATCAAAGCATCTTACTTGCACTCACTAGGCCAGTATTGAAGAGCATCACCATCGCTGCTATACACCATGCTCACATAATCCTTCCACTCCAACGCCATCTCTTTCTCAGGCACAAAGCTCGTCCCATAATTCACCAACGGACTCGTGCTCACCCCTTTGAGATAAACAGCCTTCTTTTCCGGCGGTTGGCCAAAGAACCGGTGCGCCGCAACCTTCACCGACTCCAGCAATTCCAACGGCACGCCATGGTTCACCACTTGGAAGAACCCAACTGTCTCAGCAGCGGCAGCAATCTGCTCCGCCACTCGATCACGGTTAGCCCCATCGAGCTTCGATAAGTCAATGGGCAGAAGGGGCAAATTTGAGCATGAATTGAGCTTATGATCTATTCGCTCATGTGGTGGCTGAACGTATCTCTCTGGCACCTCCGATATGCCTGAGTCCACCAAGCCTTTGACTCCGTTGCCGTCTCGGACGACAAAGTGGAATAGCACGTTGCCGTTGTGGAAACTCTGAGCCATTTGTTTGTGGAGGAGGCGTAGGTAGGATGAGTGGGTGAGTAGGTTTTTGAAAATCCTACTGTTGAAAATTGGTGTGGTACTGTGGTGTTGCAAGGGGCTTGCAAAGGGTCCAACTTATAGTGACCCCGTGATATTTCATTCAACCATTCATTTATTAATTTTATACAAAACAATAATAAAAATTTCTATTCACATTGATCACACTGACATTTAATTGTTTATTTCCAGAAGGCAAGACTCAGGCCATCTGAGTGGTTGGCTAATATAAAGTAGGGAAAAGCAAGCATAATGCTTGATCCCTTGTTTTGGTTCTTGGTCCAAAGATATTGGCTTTCTTCCTTAACAAGGGATCAAGCATTATGCTTGCTTTTCCTTATTTTATATATATATATATATATATATATAGAGGATGATGATCAGGTAAGTACGTGCTGATATAACTCATATCAAAATCTGCATTGGGAGTTGTACCTTGTGTATTAGTGAGATATGAGGGGAATTGAATCAATGCAAGGGGTACAACCCCCAATGCATAGTGCTGATGTAACTTACATCAGCACGTGCTGATGGGATCGCCTCTGTGTATATATATATATATATATATATATATATAGATATAGATATATATATATAGAAGTCCTCTTTTTATTAGGTTAACTTAATCTAATTTTACATTTAGTCACCTTTCAAAACTATACATGTGATTCATATTTTACAAAATCAACTGTTAGATTAGATAACCTTATCATATAGGTGATACATATCAAAAATCAAGTTAATATGAGATTTATTACTATTCGATTCAAAATTTTCATTTTTTAATCAATGACAATTGCTCATTTTGGACATTTATGAATGAAGTAATTCTTAATCTCGGATCAACTTGATTTTTAATATGTATGACCTTCACATAAAGTAAATCTAATATAATGATTGGTTCTAAAAAATATGAATTACATGCATAGTTTTAGAGGGTGACTTAACCTAAAATTAGATTAGGTTAACCTTATAAGAAGGAAACATATATATATATATATATATATAGGATGATGATCAGGTAAGCACGTGCTGCTATAATTTATATCAACACTTACATTAGGAATCATACCTTGTGCATTAGTGGGATATGAGGTATATTGGACTAATGCAAAGGGTACAACTCCCAATGCATGGTGTTGATATAACTTATATCAATACATGCTGATGGGAACATAGCCATATATATATATATATAGATCGAGAGAGAGAGAGAGAGAGAGAGAGAGAGAGAGAGAGAGAGAGAGAGAGAGAGAGGATGGTAATCACTTAAGTACGTGCTGATATAACTTATATCAACACTCGTATTGGGAGTTGTACGTACCTTGTGCATTAGTAGGATATGAGGTACATTGGACTAATGCAAGGGGTACAACCCCCAATGTATGGTGTTGATATAACTTATATCAACATGTGCTGATCGGAACACAATTGTATATATATATATATATATAGCTAGGGGAGCAATCCATTTATATTCGATGTAAAACTTTTTACTCTTACACCCTTAATATCTTTTTGTGAGAATAATATTATATATATCTATATATATATATATATATACAGCTAGGGGAGCAATCCATTTATATTCGATGTAAAACTTTTTACTCTTACACCCCTCAATATCTTTTTGTGAGAATAATATTTTAACAATCCAATTGTTAGAATAGGTTCTCTATTCATGTACATCATGCATGCCAAATTTCAAGTAAATCTGACATGAGGAAGTATGTCATTCATAAAGTGCCCTAGATTATAATTATATTTATAAAAAAAAAAATGTAAGTTTACAGATCAAACGTTTCTCAATATCTGATTTATTTGAAATTTGGTATGTAATGTTAGATTGAATCATCAGCAAGGTGGGGCTGGGGTTTGAGAATGATTCTTGCAAAAAAATAAATAAATAATAAAATAATAATAATAAAATTATAAGTGAATGAGACATGAAATTTTTTTTAATCATTATTGCAACTTGCTAATGGAAGCAAATTGTGAAAGTTCTGTTTCATCCTATCTATGACTAGACAAAAAGAGATTGAAGGTTCACTTCTTGTTTGGATACTCAGAACTGGCACACCTTTGTTTCTTCATTTAGTGCTAGAACATTATGTTTGCCAATTGTTAGAAAATTGACTCATTACCCCCACACAACAGAGGATAGAAAGTTCTCTCTTCTTGCGATCTTGCTTTACAAAAGATTAGAAGCCTCAAATTATTAAAAGCTTTCATTAAAAAATAAATAAATAAACAAACACCCATGAGTTGAGAAATCTGTAAACAACATCTCTTAAGTCATAAATTATAATTATAAAAAGAAAAAAAAAACCATTTGATTTAGTCCAAATTTGGTGGTTGTGATTAACCCAAATTTCCAAAATGTGGGTCATTAGTTTTGACAGTCTAATGACATGATAGGTTAACGGCATTCTTTTCACTTGTTGAGTGAGTGATTTAGGGTTCTATTCTAAAAAAAACATTAATTGATACACATTTATTAATATTAGGGGTAATTAAGAGTTTGAATAAATTCTATCAATAGTCAAACAAAGAATAAAGTATAATAAAAAAAAAAGGGCCAGGCTATTGCCATCACTCAAAATACTTTAAACCCCCCATTATTTAAAATAATCTGTTAAATTCTTTATATTTAAATGTAAATTTACCAATAAGGACATGTCCACTTAAAGACTTAAAAAATTTCTTATCCCCCCTCACTCCACCCCCAACTCCAAAAATATTACATCATCTATATATTTCATGCTCTCATAAACCCTAACAACCTTGACACTAAATCCATATTTACATAAAAAATTAGTATTTTACATATTATATTGAATAATGGATAAGAAAAGTATTGATAGAGATGATATTAGCAACTAAAAGGTAAGTATTTATACACTTTTTATCGAGTTTAACTTAAGTTTTTCGTATGCTGAATTTCATCTTATTCGGTTTTTCAACTCCGAACATGTTTACAATGTTCATTGCTGTAACACTGAACTCTTTTAATGTGTTCCAACTTCTAAGTCCGAACAAAGTTATTTGATTCCGCTTCCCAACTCCGAACAAATGGATATTGTTCGGTTATATAACTCCGAACAAATGGATATTGTTCGGTTATATAACTCCGAACAAATGGATATTGTTCACTTGTAGGAGTCCGAACAAGTTTGTGTTATTTCGTTTTAAAACACCGAACAACTTAACTATATAACAATTGAGAATTATTCGTTTATGTAACTGTGAATGGATTTTGAATATTCATGTTTATAAGTCAGAACAAATAAGCAATGTTTTGTTTTAAAGGTCCGAATGTTTTTATATTATTCTTTTTTACAAAGCCGAACATATATACTTTGTTTTTATTAATAGGTCTGAACATATATACTTTGTTCTTATTAATAGGTCCGAACAAATAAGAGATGTTTAGTTTTGAGTAACTGAACAGTTTGGGGGTGGGGTGGAAAAATGTTTAGAAAATTTTTTATTAAGGGTATTTTAGGAAGATAGGGGGTGCTTTTAGTAAAATTATAGGGGATTTAATTAGTGGGGGGCTTAGATTGTTTTGAGTGGTGGCAATAGCTTACCCCTAAAAAAAACACAATCCAATCAACCGAAAGAATTCTCTGCATTCACTATTCGGGAGTGTATGAGGCAAACACATCCACTCTCCCATTTCTAAAATGTCGATCATGAGATAGTCTTCTTCTTATATGTTTTTAATTCCCTAGCTAATTCATATATTTTTATTTATTAATTACAAAGATCTTTTTGGAGCATAAAGAAGGCATCTTTTTGAAGATTAGAAAAAGGCTCATTCGCTTGCTGTGGGAACCTTAGGGGGCATGAATCAGGACATTCAACACTCAAAAAGTTGCTATTCGACTAGCTAGCTAGAGGCCCAAGTCACCTCACTGAAGTATACTCAAGGGGAGCATTTTCTCCCACACATCTAGAAAATTTGTCTCCTCACATTAAGAAACCTCTAAACTAGGTCTCTTAGGTACTCCCAAGGGCAGAGGGAGGGGGGTGCCAGGGTGGGGGGGGGGGGTGGCAATTGACCCCCCTCACTCATTGGAACTTGTTTTTTTAGTATACATATTTGCCTATAATTTTAAATATGCCCCCTCTAAAATATAGTTTTGCCCCTCTAAAATATATTTTTGACCCCTCTGATTTTATAATTGACCCCCCTACTCTTCTCTCTTTCCTTTTTTTTCCCCTTTGTATAAATAGTTCTTAGTCTCTTACTCATGTTTTACTCAAGTTATGTCTCCTGTCCTTGGGCTATGCCCCTTTTTGGTTTAATACATACATTATTTCATCAAATATACATATTATTAATGAATATTTAAGTTTTTGCGTTAATTATTAAGTTTAAACAATTTTCTTTGTTCTTTTTAATTTTTATTCTATAAAGAAGACTACTTCAAATGATTATTTAATTTATAGAGTTAGAAAGAAAAAAAATTAAACAGTTACATCCAAACAAAGTCGCCCCACCTAGGATAAATTCCTGGATCCGCCACTGGGTACTCCAGATTCACAATCAATGCATGACTAAGATGGAAGGAGAAAAACTCTTCCCAAATCCCTGTGAATGTTATTTGGGAAGATTTGATAGGTAGAGTTAGTTTCAGAGAAAATTGATCTTTTATCTACCCACAAAAAAGAAAAAAAAAAAAAAGATAACATCCCCAAATTTGAGAATGTTAATGAATTAAAACCAAAATTAAACAGACAATGCTCCCTAAAATTGATATATTCCCTCAATGAAGGGAATTCAGATAAGGAGATACCAAATCAAATACCCCACCTTTGCCTATAAATACAAGACATCCAATCCATAAAATAAAAAAAGCAAAACACGAAGACCATGTTTGTGTACCTGGAAGCTTGGAATGGAATGAATGGGAATGAAAATTGATTTCATACTCGAAGCAGTAATTTAGAATAGAAAGGGATTTGAAATGACTGTCTAAACAAGCTGTTTAATTTCATTCTCATTTAAATTATCTTATCCAAACACTTTGTTTAGAATGAATTGGAATGCGATTTTATTCCATTCCAACTAAACAAACATAACCAAATAGAGACACCCTGCGGACAGTTTGCCAAAAAAAAAAAGGGCGTTAAACACAACTTTAGATAGTTTCTTTTTTATTTTTAATTGAGAGCTCACCCACCACTACGAATCCGTGGTGGAATTCATCATCAGCCTTCTTCGTAGAATCAATAAAAATAAAAAGGTCAGCCATCGCTTAATAGTAAACATTTTTTTTTTTCAACTATGTATATCAAGATTTAAAATACGAATTTATGACCCAATATCTATATCTATATCTATATCTATATCTATATATACGATTATGTTCCCATCAGTACGTGTTGATATAAGTTATATCAGCACCATGCATTGAAAGTTGTACCCCTTGCATTGGTCCAATGTATCTTATATCCCACTAATGCACAAGGTACAACTCCCAATGTGGGTGTTGACATAAGTTATATCAGCACGTGCTTACCTGATCATCATCCTCTCTCTCTCTCTCTCTATATATATAGTTGGTAATATGACCCAACATGTATGTGTGTGTATATACAAAAGAGTTGACTGACAAAGAAACATTTACAAATCTCCTTAAAATAAGATAACACAAATCAAATAATAAGAAGTCATTGCTCCATAACAAAATCTATTTTCTTTTAAATACTCATTTTAAATTTCATAAGAATTAATGCCACCGTTTGAGGCAACTCCTATCTCTTGGGATTGAAAAAACAAGGTTCCAAATCATGCATCTAGCCCTCCAAATCGCAACATTACCAAATCAAATATAAAAGTCATATTTACATGGACAAAACACAACATAAACTAAGCTCAACTAACTGACCTATTCAAATTCAAATTATCACAGATTAGCTAGAAGGTTTTATTTTTACTTAGACAACCTCAGGGTTCTCTGGTCCTATTGGCACCATCCTGTTCTAGTTTTATTACTTTTCTTATGCGAACCAAAACGAGAATTAGGGGGGAAAGGGGTTGGGGTGGGGGAATAAATGAATTACTTTGATTTTATTTGCTAATATGCTTCACCGTGTAAAAGCTTTTCCATGTAAATCCAATTACGAGTAAATTTTGGATTTTCAAATACTTTTCCATTGCTTGGCTTGCCTTTTGAAATAAGACAGAATTTTACCTTTTTATGGAGGATCAGGAGGTTACTTGCAGTTATTTGTAAATCATGTTCTTTTACACCATGTCGTAAAATGACCTATAGGAAAAAAAAAAAAAAGGGCGTAAGTCATTTTCCATTCATTTTGCTTTAGATGGGTAGAATGAATTATATTATTTTCATTTTCCGTGCCTAACTAAACGTCATAAATTACTATTTTATTTTCAAATACTTTGTCCACCTCATATTTTGGAAAATGGCATTTTACACCCTTTCGTCAAATGTCAATAGCCATTTGGTATTTTTGACGAAATATGGTTAAAAATGCAATGCACGTGATATCGTGATCCACTCATAACGTACATTTTTAGGATGAAATGCACCTATAATAGGGACAATTTAGTCATTCTCACCAACACATTAGCACGTGCTGATAGAAGTCATATATATACGGTTATGTTCCCATCATCATGTGTTGATATAAGTTCTATCAGGACCATGCATTGGGGGTTGTACCCCTTGCATTAGTTTAATGTACCTCATATCCCATTAATGCACAAAGTACAACTCTCAATGTAGGTGTTGACGTAAGTTACATCAACACGTGCTTACCTAATTATCATCCTATATCTATATATCTATATATATATATATATATATATATATATATATAGATATATATACACACACGGTTATGTTCCCATCAACACGTGTCAATATAAGTTATATTAGAACCATACAATTGGGGGTTGTGCACCTTGCATTGGTCCAATGTACCTCACATCCCACTAATGCACGAGGTACAACTGCCAATGCGGGTGTTAATATAAGTTATATCAACATGTGCTTACCTGATGATAAGTAAGCACGTGCTGATATAACTTATATCAACACCCGCGTTGGGAGTTGTAACTCGTGCATTAGTGGGATATGAGGTACATTGGACCAATGCAAGGTATAAAACCCCCAATGCATGGTTCTAATATAACTTATATCGACATGTGTTGATGGGAACAAAATCGTCTATATCTATACTTTTATACTACTTATAAAAGTGTGAATCTTGAAAAAACTTTTGATTCTCTAAAATATCTTTATTTTAAAATATAATGACATCAATATCCTTATCCAAAACACAAAAAAAAAAATAATTAATTTTAATTTTTATATAAGTCCAATCTTACCTCATTATATCAAAAACCTAACTCCACTCAATTATTGACTCTTAGTTATCCGTAGAAAAAGGAAATCTACATCTACCCCAACATCTAAGCTAAAAAGCCTAAAATTGCAACAAACTAATGATAATAATAATAATAATAATAATTAAAAAAGATAAGAACATCCATGACTCCAATAAATTAGCAATAGCAACAACATGATAACACAACTCCTACACTTTATTAAGGAATATCTTTTTTCTTTAAATCTTTAAAATAATACAAAAGAAACTTGAAGTCAAATAAATTGGAAACCAAAAATTTCCCCTCAATTTTTCTTTTTTAAGCACAAGGCAAATGTATATAATATTCGTGGACAAATTAAAAAATCATAACTTAAAAGTAGAATATTTTGATTGGATTTAAAATAAAATAAAAAATCATCATATTGTCAGATAAAAAATTCACGTGCAACGCACTGTTGGGAATCAAACTAGAAGGAAAAACAAAGTATGGAATATAAAAATTTTTCCTAAACGATTTTACAGCCCATGAATCTAATTATGCTATAATACAACACCAAAACCTTAACTAGAAGAGGGTCAGAATACTCACAGTTTGATTGTCTTCTTCCTTTGCTCCAAGCTATGAATCCGGACAACAGAGAACGAGTAGTTCAAGTGTACTGCCCCCAATAGTATCTACATCTAGAAAGAACTTCAAGTCCTTTTCCTTCTTTCCCTTATTGTTGCTAGAATAGGAGAAGAGAGGAGAGAAAGAGAGAGCCCCTTGGTGAATTCGGCTAGGGCAAAAGTGAGGAGTGTGATTGTTAGTCACACATCACATGTGTGACTATATATAGCCCACTAATAGGGCCGGCCATAATGGGGAATCCTATTCCACATATGATTATAAGTTGTAATTATCTCATAATTGCAACTTAACCCCTCTAGTTTATATCCTATACAAACTTAGCCTTCAAGAACTATTCTTTATTCACTTGTACTCTTTCTCTCATAGATTTTAAAGCTTCCCAATGCATGATCAGTGTGTGACCCATTGGGTTCACATCATCAAGTAGTAGGAATAGCACAAGGTGTGCACAATGGAACTCTTTCCATTAAAGGTCTAATTGGAACTGCTTCCAATTCCCTAATTGATTATAACTCACTTATATCAATAAGGTCTTCTACTAACCATGAGTAACACCTAGCATATGGCTCATCGTGTTGTCCTTAATGAGGTGAATAGATATCTAATATAAAACCCTTCTGTTATAGTTTATAGGTTACAATTACATCATTTCTTCTATACAATGTCTCTAATTAAACTAATAGGATATGGAAGTCTGTCAAGTCACTAGTTCAATTACTTTATACTCATTCATTAATATCAACTCAATGATGAACTTATGAAAACTTCTTTCCATATTCATCCTACTATGGCCATAGATTTAATGAGTTATATTATAAATGCTATATGAGACATTCTTTCTCTTTTTCCTGAGAGTGATGGATTCCTTATTGATCATTCACATGCCTTCATACATATAGCAGTAAGGCCAATGAATACCTTTGCAGACCCCTATAAGGATCTGCACTTAGTGTTATCAAAGTTCTAAAACTACATGCATAAGACAACTATGGTGTTTTAGGTCTAAGGATTACTTGTACCACTATAACAATGAGAAACTAATTGACAGGTAGGTTAAAACTCCACTTAATTGATCTCATATCTTTGGTCACATTCAATGTACCTATTTAGTAATAGGCACCCACTTGTTAGTTGTAGTGTCTCCACACAAATAGCTTAAGACTAACTATCCTCTCATAGAGTCAACTTAACAAGTGCTAGTCCTATGGTTCATTACTGTCCATCATAGTGAACTTTCAACTAGGAATGCTTTAGGAGTTTAGTATAGAGATATATTTATAGTGTCAAAATTACAACACTTTGTAATTTCATATTCTCAACTCTAACTCCATAAACATATTTTGTAAATATAAATGATGCATATAAACATAATAGAATAAGCCCTTTTATTAATTCAATAATAAATGTGACATACATAAATGAAATCAAATGATTGTTCCCAATCCCTAAACAATCAGCTCTATGATTAGCTCTAGGGCATAATCCTAACACGCACATGTGCAATGTATAGGATATATATATACACACCTACGTTAGGCTCTCTTGCCAAACCTAGACAATAAGGAAAAAATATCTATCATGGAAGTTTTTAATTTGAGAGCTCTTCAGCTTCATAGGTATATCTGTTGGATTAATGACTATCTTTGTTTTTTAAAGTCACTAATACAACATTTTAAGTACTGTGTTTGATGCTATTTGTTTTTAATAACTCTGAACTCATCTAGAGAAGGAGAGAGAGCTCTAATTGTTTCCGAGCTTTGAGGCTAAAATTGTTAAAGTGCCCTCTTCTCACCTTTAGATGTTTTGTTTAAAAAGTTTTGGGAAAAATACACTTTGCCCCCCTCATCTTTTGCCTGGAATCACTTTTCACCCCTCATCTACAAAATTCTACAAATACCCTTGAAGTTTTAAACATTATCATTTTAATCCCCTCCGTCTACCAACCGTGAGATTTTTAACGGAAATTCATCACGTGTGTTGCATGTGACCAATTTAATGTGATTTTATGCCAAAAATGCCCTTGCATATCATCTTCTCTCTGTCTAACCTGCTCTCCGATGTTGGGCTCTCAGGTGCTGCTAAACCCCATTGATAAGCCAAAGAGATAAATACCATAGGAGCCTAGGAGGCGGCAATGAACAGTCACTCCGATCACCCATCCTACAATGGTGATCACTACAAACTTCACTCCCTTTAACCCCTCTTTGCGTTTCCCTAAATTCAATCCTCACATCTTAATCTTCATCACCTTTTTTTTTTTTTTTCCAGATGTGTTAATGGCCATAATTGTAGATTTCATAAACTTCATCCATGGATTCCAAGAATTCGATGCCATTTTCGACTAAACCAACATGGAAGTAGTCCTCCTCGGTTGTTCCCACTAGGAGTGGAAGCGATGCACGTACGTCGGCCCCAACAATAGCACCACCTAGCCATCAATGACGACCATGGAAAATCTCACAAATTAATTCACAGATAAAGGAATTAGAGGTTAGAACAAAACGTGAATATATATGAACATTGTAGGAATTGGGGAATAAGGCCTCACGTGCTCTCCCTTACCTTAATTTATCAGAGTAAACCCTAAATGCACCGTTTGGTTGTTGAGAAAAAGGTAGGAAAAGCAAAGAAAGGAGAAAGGAGAAGTAGCAGCAATGGTAGGTTGGTAGCCATGGCTGCTTCTTTTTTATTCGACCTTTTTTTTTTTTTTTTTTTTTTTTTTTTTTTGCTTTCTTTATATCTCTTCGATGCTTGAACCCAAACCCATTCACTGACAGATAAGATTCATATATGAAGCCCAAACCTTCCTCACCGATGGCCGTGTGTGAACCCATGAAAAAGCGTAGCGCCCACAAGGGGTTTTGGCGAGATAAATTAATACGAATTTAAAAGACAACAAACGAAAAGGAGTCGCCACCTCATTTTTTAGGGAAAAGAGGAAAACCACAAAAATTTTTTATTTTCAAAACCACATGACTCCATTAAAGGAAAAGCAAAGTCTTTAAAACCAGAAAATTGGATTCGGGGGCTAAGTTACGACGTGGGAAGGTTCTGGGCAAAGCCCATAGGCACCCACATCGCCCGAGTTAGTCTCTTAATTTGATTGGGCCAACTTAAAGTCTTTTTCACTCAAATATCATCATATATCATCACAAGGCAGCATGCATAACATATATTCCATCTAATCATCCATGCACAATCAAACAAATAAAACAAAACAGAAAGAAATAAAAGAAAAGAAATGCCTAGGATACTTGGATCCTAGAACAGACTTGAGCCTCACGAAGAGTGCCTACGTACCATGCAGCGAACTACATAGATTAAAGTCCACGTAGTTCGAAAAGAATAGGGTTACAACCTAATACAAACCCATGGTAAAAACCCTAGGTTTCCTTATTCGAGAATGTATTGAATAGTCCAAAATTGAAAACTTCCACAAGAGGAAAACTTTGATAAAAAATCAGAATTTTATTAATGAAGGAAACCCTTGATAATTACTATGTGTCCATATTAAGAAGTAACCCTAGGAGGGATAAGAGAAAAGAAAGAAAAAAGAAAGGTGAATTGGGGTACCTTCAAACCCACTTACCTGAGCGCAATAGCTCCAAGTATTAGCAATTTCAAGCAATAGCAGCCCTATTTGCAATAGGACAATTATTGTACTTATTTGCACCCTTACAAGTGCACAAAACCATGCAAGAAGAACAATTTACTAATCTGGACAGAACCATGACAAGGCCTAAAATTATCCATTTATTATGCAAACAACAAGAATAATGAATAACTAAGACCCCAACTTAATCCTACATGCAATGACCTGACTAACATGCATAAAAAACCTACCAAAGACATTCTAACAATCATAAGAGACTCCAATGATAACAATAAACATGACAACAAAATCTATTCTAACAAAAAAGATGATATTTTATGTAAAATATGAAAACAGGCTTCCTACGGCGAGCTTTCTTAAGTAAAACTATCCTAAGATAATTTCACGTAAAAAAGTCACAATGGGGAGGTGCAATCATCATATCCTACGTAAAATATAGATATTAGAACACAATAGAAGCGATTTCATGGTTAAACACATCACAGAAAGCTTTTATGCAAGACCTTACTTAACAAAAAGGATAATTATCCTTAGAAAATGATAATATCTCTAAAAACCCTATAAAAACTACCATATGAATGCAAACCTAGCATGATTCAACTATATGCAGCATATATAGAATGACTATGATGAGAAACTACTCACAGAGTTAAGCTAAGCATGCTTTATGAAACTTGTGTGATATTAGGGTTATCGAAACCCTAATTTCACAACTATGCATAAAAACCTATGAAAAGACTCTAACACATACTCAAATCATCATGAATATCATTTATATCATGTATATTAACTAACAGGAGCATCGACTTATGACAATAATCACAGCAAGTATGCTACATGGAATATGCATGATTTAGAAGGATAAAAAGGATAATACTTTCAAAACCCTAGCAAACTAAGGTTCATCAAGCATATTAAACCATGAACCATCCTAAAATCATTCACATAACATCACAAAGGCATTAAATTCAATCTATAAGAATAGCTATTACATGCACTAGAACTATCCTAAAGAAGGGAGGAGAAGATGAAGGAGGAAAATCTAATTTCAGCAATTTGAAAGTGTGTTTACCTCTTGTAGAACCTCCCTTGCCTTCAAAGTCCTTGTTCTCTTGCTTGCTTAGGGTTGAAAAGCCTTCTCTTGATGTCCTTCTAGCTCTCCAAACTCGTAGCTCCCTCTCTCTCTAAGTGTAAAGTGCCATTTCCCTCCCCCTATGTGCTGAATATCATGTCCTTTATATAGAGAACTGACCCCCTAAACCAATGGCTAAGATTAATTCATTAAAAAATGATCCTAGGGCTATTAGAGACTTTCTTGGTGCTCAAACAACTCAAACTTACACACTCCTAAGAGAAAACAAGTTGTAATGGCAGGAGGAAATCGTCAAAAGAGGGAGAGAGAGTCAGAATTTCACTTAAAGACGGAGTCTCTCAGGTGACCATCTGGCCCCGGACGGTTACCTGAGGGTCCCTCCATTCCACTCTGGTTTTGACTTCTAATCGCTTCAGGAGTCTTTCAGGGGTCAAATTAAGTCCGATTTTGACGAAATAAAAGCCAAAATGACCGTGTTTCGAAGGAGAACACATTTTTAATCATTTTAGGATAAAAATCCTTAATCATGGGTGCATGGTTAGGTTTTACAAAGGTGGTTAACCATGGTGCCTCACCGTCACTAAGTTGGGTTTGTACACAAGGTCGAACCAAATGCTTTCCCAATCGAAATTCGATCTTTCCAAACATACGTAGGATGTAAATAAAGCCCAATTGAAGTTAAATGAGGGAAAATTGATTGGGTCTTGTGAGTCAATTTAAGCAAACCAAGAAAGGGTCTTTCAGCTAACCCTGAACCATTATGAGCCGAATTGATCTTAAAACCATCAGTTCATGAAATTGAACCTATATATAGACTCTATGTACTCATATGAACTCGAGGGAATGACTTGGGATTCATTTCAAGGTCAAATGGAAAATATACGGCTTAAAAGACGATTATGCCCTTAAAGGTGCAAAAGTTCTTATTAACTATCGAAATGAACTCCGAATCACTTCAAAATTCATACACATGATATTCAATGCCATAGAAACTCAATGCAAAAGACTAGACTCAAAAAGGACTTAAAATCTTACATGAAATGATATGTCCTAACTAAGGTGACAAAAATGGGGTGTGACATCGTACACCGTCCACGGAAACTCAATAGCGATCTGCAAACTACCGTTGGGTTATCGCTTTTAGTTGTTGCGGTTCTTTATAGTGGTTGTAGATCTGAACTGTTATCGGATGCTCCAACATTGCCTGAGAAGAAAAGAATGATGAAGCTCACCGCCCTTCCTCATCTCAACCTCAAAGCTCCTATGCTCTCCATCCTCGCCAAAGAACAGTGGTGAGTCATCCATTTGCAATTTTTGCTGTTTTTTTCCCTCTTCTCCAAACCCTCGCGCTGGCGATGAGTTTTGTGCTTGGCGAGGAGAGGAGCAGTGGCAGCGAGTGTTTGGGGGGTAAGGAGGAGGGGCTTCGCGGTAAGAAGAGCCGCTGGTGGTGAGCTGGTTGCTCTGAGATGGACGGTGATGGCCCAACGACGATGATGGTGGTCGATGATTTCTTTGTGTTTGGTTGGGGTGAGGCTTTGTATATGGGTTTGGTTTTGGGTTTGGCAATAGAGCTATGGCGATGGTTAGAGTTTTGCTTCTTCAGTATTAGGGGCAAAATGGTCATTTTATTCATTCCATTAACGCCGTTAGCCATTTAACGTCTTCCGGTAATTGAGGGGGGTATTTGTAGGATTTTATAGATGAGGGGTGAAAAGTGATTCTGGGCAAAAGATGAGGAGCGCAAAGTGTAATTTTCTCAAAAGTTTTTATACCTTTGTGAACTTAATCCATTTTAGTAATTCAACAAGAAAAAATAAGGGTATATCATGGAGGAATAATACCACCCTTGCTTTAAAAGTGTAGCATGATATATACCCTTAATTTGGATGAATGACTATAATACCCTTACTAGTGGGTCATTTAGGGTTAATTGGGTATACAGTTTTTGAAATTGGATATTTACGGCCGGCCATATGAAAAAAACTAGGCATTTTGCTGTGTTATTAGGTTTGAATTATCATATATAGCTTTATACTCCTTTTTAGTTTAGTGATTGGCTGGTGGGAAGGGGAAAGTGTTTTGACTCTAGATCATCTTATTGAGAGAGGCCTATACCAAATAGGTGTATTTTGTTCAAGGATAAGGAGGAATCAATGGACCATCTTTTCTGACATTGCATAGTGGCTAAAAGTCTGTGGATGCTTGCACTTAATTTGTTTGGGGTGCATTGGGTGCTTCCTTCATCCACTCATGAGCTCTTGTTGGGTTGGTGGATTAAAAAGGGAAGTAAGGAGGCTAAGATGATTTAGAGAATGGCCACTTATGCCATTTTTTTGGTGTATTTGGAAAGAGAAATCTTAGAACTTTTGAAGGGATGGAAAAATCAATCATTGATATTAAATCCACTTTCGTAAAGACCCTGTTTTTGTGGTATTCTTGTTGTCTTAATACCCGGGGCATCGCTTTTGTTAATTTTGTGGATTCTTTTAAGTTTTAAAGTGTAGTGGTTAGTACATGTATATGTCTCATGTACTTGGGCTAAGCCTTTCTTTATTAATACATACTTACTTCATAAAAAATAAATAAAATAAAATAAATAAAATAAAATCCACTGACCTTTTCCTCATTTTAATTATCATCCCCGTCTTATTGTCTTAATTGCCAATGATGTTTTGTTTAGCATATTACCCACGTTATAAACCAAAATATTTTGTTATAAGCTGCCAATCATTTTTGGTTTGTTGCACATATTTTTAAAGTAGAAGATTTAATATCTCCTATTGAAAATCCATGATACATATCAAGCAACCAAAATATATTTGGCAAGAACCATTCCCCACCATTTATATTGAGACTGATTGGGACTTGCAATTATTGTGTTAAATACATATATATCGTTTTATTGAAATACATACTGTATACAATAAGAATTTTAATGAAAAGTTCGGGACCTAAAATGTGAGAATATATGCACATTGAAACATTTATAAAATGTAGGAGAATATATGATATCAGTATTAATCAGTAATCACCATTTTTATCTTGTTTTACTAAAATATTTACAAAATATTATTAACAAATCGATCATATTTAAAATAGTAACAAAACATTTTTCTTCTTTTGTAAATTTTCTTGGAAGGAGAGAGGAATTTGGCTAACAAGAAGGCTAAAAAATTGATAAGTATATAGGTCTTGATCGATATATACTTTTATAGTTTCCTTTCCTAAAATATTCTCAGGTTTTCTCCTAACATGATATGAAACATGTTTTGCAATAGCAAAAAAGTAGATCCAATTATGCAAACTATAACAAACCCTGACTGGATTAAGTAAACAGATAAAATATTATACTTCATGATAGAAAACTCATAATTAGATTTTGATTTCACAATACGGATAAACATAAAAATTTTAATATTCGTAATAGCGTTACGTTGCTAATTATTGTAATAGGGGCCGGCTTGCTAGTGTTACAATTAAAAGTATTCTAGTGAATACATTGAATATGTGAACTATATGTTTTCTATTAAAACAACTCTTTTGTTTTTTCTTTTTCCTTCTTTTTTTTTTTTTTTTTTTTTTTTTTTTTTTTTGTATCTAGTAAGTTTCAACTTTGTTTGGCAAATGGGAATTTTTTTTCCTTTTGAAAATTACATGCCTACATGTGTTATACAGGTATAATATGAGTATTTACTCAGCTGGGCTTGCTAGCTCTTTCATTGGCTTTGCTTTTACCTAGGCAAGACCTTTAATATGTTCCATTGGGATGAAAAGGACATGGCCTCGGAAGAAAGCTTTCGGGACTTGTATAAGAGATGGATGAGGCACCACAAGGTTTCTCGAAGCGGTGAGGAGAAGCAAAGACGTTTCAAAGTGTTTCAAGGAGAATGCGGAAACTTTTCACCAGTTGAACAAGAGATGTTCTTTTGAGGTGGGGTTGAACAAATTTGGGGATAGCACCTTGAACGATGTCAACCACATGTGTAACAAATTTGGGGATAGCACCTTTCGGGACTTGTATAAGAGATGGATGAGGCACCACAAGGTTTCTCGAAGCGGTGAGGAGAAGCAAAGACGTTTCAAAGTGTTTCAAGGAGAATGCGGAAACTTTTCACCAGTTGAACAAGAGATGTTCTTTTGAGATGGGGTTGAACAAATTTGGGGATAGCACCTTGAACGATGTCAACCACATGTGTAACAAATCCGGGATGATCAGAATCATGAAGAGGTTTAGGAAAGAAAGATCATATCAACAGAACTGATTGCTTCATCAATCTATCCATTGAGAATGCTGTTAGTGTTTTTACCTTTTTCCTTTTCTCTCGGCTGATTGTTTGAATTTTTTAAATGCTGATTGAAACTTAATGTGGAGAGATTTGCAGGATGTATAAACATCCCATATAAATGGTTGTTTTTGTTGTTGTTGTCGTTTTCATTGTCATCAAATTTACATGCATACATAGTCTAACTCCTCCCACAAACCCTATAAAGTATGAAAATGGTGTTTTCAATTGTGGCGAGGCAAGGAAATTTTGCCCATTCTAACTCTCACTAGCGGGAACATTTTGCATTCCCTCCAACCCTTCACCCGTTTGTATTGTTTTGTGAGTTCTCACTTTCTTCTTTCTTCTAAATTTTTTTGATTAGTCCTAACTCCCAAACACCATTCATCAACTCCACAATTCCATTAAAATATCACAAAAACATTCCTTTAATCAGTTAAAAGTGTTAGAGTTGAAGATGCCCACCTCACAAGACAACATAAAAGCCATAGATCTCCTTTATTCCTAAAAAATACTCACTCGTGGACCAAACTTAACTTCAGATCAGACTCATTTTTTTTTATGAGTAAATGTGTATTAATAAAAAGGTCTAGTCCAAGTACATGAAACATATACAAGTACCAAAGAACACCCCCTTGAAGCCTAAGGGATTCACAACAAGTATAAAGGAAAGATTAGAAGAACTAGAAAAACTAGAATACCACAAAAAAAAAGACTTCAACAAGGAGGATTTAAGGTCAATAAATGATTTTTCAACTCCTTCAAAAGTTCTACAGTTCCTTTCTCTCCAAATGCACCAAAAAATGGTATGAGGGCCAATCTTTTACCAATCTAAGCAAAACAATTGGATCTAGCTTTTTCTCAAATTGCTCATTTTCCAAAAAATAAAAGAAAATTAGTAAAACTACCAAACAATGACATTTGATTAAGAGTTTAAGAGTAAACTTTGCAGGTTCAGTAGTCCACAGGCTGAAGTTGGCCTCCATTTTTTTTGGTTGCTTTCCTTCTTGAAATCTAGACAAAATTTGAGAGAACATGTGTTATGATATCAAGTTTGTTTGTTTGTTTTTTTTTTTTTTTTTGCCTTAGTGGGAATGTCACAGGAGAGTAAGAAGAAGAAAAAGAGAAGAAAGAAAGAGAAGAAGAGAAGTTGTGGTGACAAGAATAATTGAGATAATTGTAGGCAATGTTTTAAAATCTAGAACGTTCATTGAATCAGAAATATCGGTTCAACTGGAATTAAACTGACATCATCATGATGTAATAAATATATTAATTATTAACTAATTATAAATATTCTGTTTTTTGATTTTTTATTTTTACATGGTAATTTTTTACAAGGTTTGAATTGGCTGGTTGAACTTGAGCGACCTTTGTGCAGCTGGACCACTTCAGTGGGATCATTTTCAAGCCTAATGATGAAGGTATATCCTACTCGCTAAGAGAAAAAACTTGAACCCATTGGTCCTTAACATTAGGTAAAAGAAATTAAGTGCTACTTTTGCTGCAGATTTCTCCAAAGACTTTCCATTAAAGCAAATAAAAAATGCGGACGTGAATAAAATACATGAACTCAATTATCAACAACACCATTGGTCCTTTTCAACTGTTTCTATAGTCAACTTATAACAATCCCATACTATACCAACCAATTAGAAACAAAAAAAAAAAAAAACAAAAAAAAATTATAACAATCACATACTATGCCAACCCATTAGAAATTACAAATCAACTACAGGGAGTGTTTATCATACATATTCCAACCAAAAAACACTCCCTTTGTAGTGACATAAATGAAATAAACCCCTCCAACAAGAAGAGAATTTTATGGTATCCATACAAATAAAAAATGAGATACTGTACCTCGTTCCAAAGCCTCTATATCTAGAGACTAAGTGACCCTAGTTAAGAGAAAGGAATTAGAAAAAGAATCAAATAGGAAGGTTTTAAAAAGTTAAAAATCTGATTTTTACGAAGCCCGATCAATCTAGGGATGGCAGAGACAAATTGGCTTATTTAAAATACAACTAATTGATCGGCCTCCAACCCTGATCGATCGGGGTGTGGCAGTAGCTAACAAGCCTATCTGAAACATTACTGATCGGGGTATAACCCCGATCGATCTAAAGTGTTCAGAATAGCTCTAACTTTGCAGCTTCACATATGTTCAATCAACTCAAGACTCAATAACACACTTTTGACACGGAATTTGACAATATCAGAAACATGGACTTTATAGATACATGTGTCATAAACAATCACCTGCACATAAAAAATAAATGAAGGTCTTATAGTTTCATTTAAAAAATAAATGAAAGTCTTATAGTTTCATAAGCATTCATTTAACATGTTTATTTTTTTTTTTAATGTGCTTATTAAAAGTTGATTTTCTTTTTATTAATGGACCGGATTGGATATCCACTAACTAACAAATCGGATTTAGATTGATGTATCAATGATCCATTGGATTATCGGATCGGATATTTTGCTTAACAGATTGGATTTAGGATAAAATCCAATTCGATTCCTTTGCAGGTCTACCCTTAATACCAATAGACCATGTTTAATGAGTGATCATTCGTTACTACTAACATAGCTTGAATTTTATCCAACACCCCCCCCCCCCCCCCCCCAAAAAAAAAAAAAAAAAAAAAACTTGAAAGAAAAATTGAAAGTCAATATACAATTTTGTGATCTAGCTCTCTAAACAAATATAATAGCAAAAAGCAAAAATAAGGTTGCCAACCTCCACCAAATAATCCTGTGTTGGACCAATACAAAAGTTTTCCCACTCTCTTATCTAGGACGGCAACTTAAATGGGTTGAGCCCGCCTAATCCGGTTAATGGGTAAGTTTGGACAATAGTTTTCCATACATTGGGTTGGGTTTTGGTTGAAAAATCTCAACTCAATTTAAATTCAGGTTTGGCTTGAGCAGAAGGGTTGGGCAACCCGAACCCAACTTATATAATATATATATTTTAAATATATTCAATAGTGTCTTTTAACATGGTTGCTTATATACACAATTATATCTTTGTTAATGTTTTGAATTCTTTAAGTGTTTTTTTTTAAAAAATAATTTTGATAATTTCATTTTTCTTTTTCTTTTTTTGTGCAAAAATTATTTTTTGAATTGACATGAATTCCAAGAGAACTTAGATGATTGAGAATTATGTACATATATAACAATGCACTTTTATTAAGATGATTTCCATTCTTTTTTTTCTTTTTTTTATAAAGAATGTTTTCTAAAAATATAAAAAATAAAAAATAAATAGGTCAATTTGCTCAACCTGGCCTCACCTCGTTGAACTTGTGCCCAACCTGAGCACGTGTTGAGCATAGGCTGAGAAACTTCAACCCAAAGAATGCGTTGGGTTAGAATTGGGCTGAGGGTTTTATACTTGGGGTTGAGCCTAATATGATCTCTCAACCCGCCCAAGTTGCAGCCCTACTCTTATTTGATTAAATCAACCTTTGACTCGCTTTTTATACCAAAAGTAGAATTTTAGAAAAACCAAAAAAAAGGAAAAAAAGAAAAAAAAAGTTTCTCATTTAGTTAGAAGATGCATGTATTTGTATTGGAACGAAGCAGTAGCCAACCTACCGTAGTAGTGCAATTGGGAAGTCTTTAACTCCATAAGGCCCAAGTGTCTCAATTATTTGAAGGCCCCATGTGGCTTAATCTGTTTGAGTCCAAGACTCAACTCCATTATGCTCGAGTGCTTGAATTTTTTCAAGGTTCATAGACTATATGACATTACTTCTCAAGATCCAAGAATCCCTTGCTCCGGCTCCATAGTGCCTATATCATTCCTTCCACTAGGCCCATATTGCCTTCTTGTCATCTCTAGCCCCTGCATTCCCTTTTTAGGCTCATAATGCCTTTCATCCTTTTTCTTTTTTGGTACAATCATAATGCCAACATCGTTCCTGCCATTAGACCCATGGTGCTTTCACGTCATGTCTAGGCCCACAAAACCTACATTTAGGGAACGGCTAAAGCAACCCCAAGAAAGGTTAAGTTTACCCCCCCCAATTTTTTAATGAGAAAATGATGGTGTGAAATGACCAAAAGGGGCATCAGTGTTAACCCACCCCACCCCACCCCACGCCAGCCCCTCACCATCACGTTCCACTATCCGGCACCCTCTCCGGCGACATTCTCCGGCAACTTTGTCCGGCAACATTCTCAGGCGCTCTTCCGGCAACTCTCATCCTCATCTCTCACTCTCTCATAACCACCCCTAACCAATATATCATCTTCATCCCTCACTCTTTCACAACAACCCTTAAACAAAAATCCATAACCCATTTGTAGTGGCTTTTACGTTTTTTATGAGCAATGGAGGAGGAAGAAGTCAGTTGGAATGGTGTTGGCAGCAAGGAGGTATGTATTTTGGCTTCAAAGTATGCAAAAATGGCGATTTTTTTTATTGCAGTCGCGCAGGTTCGACTCTGGTAATCCGTAATGTTCGGTTTTACGTGACCAAGCATTATGGTAATGTTCGGTTTTACACAACCAAGCTTTATGGTAATGTTCGGTTTTACACAACCAAGCAAAAACAAATACCCTTAAATAGTTATGCTTAGTTGTGTAAAACCGAACATTACCATAAAGCTTGGTTGTGTAAAACCGAACATTACCATAATGCTTGGTCACGTAAAACCGAACATTACGGATTACCAGAGTCGAACTTGCGCGACTGCAATAAAAAAAATCGCCATTTTTGCATACTTTCTCCAGTCGCGGGTGAGCAGGGTCGCCGTGGAGGACTGCCGGTGACTTTCTCCAGTCGCGGGTGAGTGCAGTCACCAGTCGCGGGTGAGCGGGGTCGCCGTGGAGGACTGCCGTTCTCTTTCTCCAGTCGCGGGTGAGCGGGGTCGCCGTGCTTTCTCCAGTCGCGGGTGAACGGGGTCGTCGCCGGTGACTTTCTCCAGTCGTCGCGGGTGAACGGGGTCGCCGCCGGTGACTTTCTCCAGTCGTCGTGGGTGAGCGGGGTGGCTGATGGTCCCGTGTGTGGAGGGAATGGGGTGGGTGAGGCTTAGGTTTAGTGGAAGGAAGGGTACTTTGGACATTTTGGGGGGTGGGCATATAGTATTGGGGGGTGGGCTTAACACACGGGGTCAACTTAACTCTATTTGGGGTTGCATTAGCCGCTCCCCTACATTTATTGTCATTAGGGAGCTATTGCCACCCCTCAATTTTGAATAACTTTACCCAAAAAAAAAAAGAAAAAAAAGCATTTCTAATATTTGTAGTTTAAGTGAACTTTTTGATCATTTACTATATTTATTTATTTTTGGGTAAAATGTCCAATTAAGCGTACCCATAGTAGGGATGTGCGTGGATCGGTTTGGAGCGGTTTAGAAACAAAATAACCCACTAAAGATGGGTTACAAAATTTCCAACCCACCACCAAACCGTATGTGTTAAAAACCAGAGGGTTGGTTGATTTTTTAGGCGGTTTGTCACTAGCGGTTTGGGCGGGTTAAGCGGTTTCTATTATGCCATTTTAATTAGGCATTTTCTAATATATATTAGGCCTTAATTGATGAGTTATAAATAAATCTAGAAAATTTAACCATTTTAGTTGGTTTTATAAAGCTTAATACACACTTTCATAATATCTTATTGCCAAAAAAGTAAATTATGACTTTGTGAGAATAAACACCCAATCAATGTAAATGAAATTTGAGATAAATTAATGTTAAACTAGCTTCCAATCTTACTAGAAGATCCCAAAATGTAGCAACCTAACAAAGTAGCAATAAGAAATAGTAAAATACACTAATATGCAACCCAATTCCATGTTTCAGAATGAAAACTTGGGTATGTGAATATTGTCATATCTTAACGAGTTAATGTGCATCGTTTAGGGACTTAGGAATCTAAGGCCTAAGATATCCATTTGGCCATCGATAATTGTTATAAGAAGATTTCTATATTTGATTTTTATAATTTTTTTTTTTTGATAAGGTAAATTTGTGCTTTTTATAGTTTTATACATATGTTGTTAAATACGGGTCGGTTTGGTTTATTGGCAGTTTGAAAACATTTAACCCACCAACCAAACCAAACCGTCAATTTTATTGCTCAACCCACCCAAACCGCACCACTTAACCTCTCAAACCACCTGGGTTGGTGCGGAATAAAGCGGATTGGTTTGGTTTGATGGATTAGGCGGTTTTTTGCACATCCTAACCCATAGTGCTTTCATGTTGTCTCTAGGCCCACATAACATACATTTCTTTGCCATTTGGCCTATGAGGCTTTCATTTCAGTCGCGAAGCCCATAGTGCCTTCATTTCATTCGTGAAGCCCATAGTGCCTTCATTTTTATTTTTTATTCATGATGAGAGTCCACTAGATCCTTGGGTTACCCAATGGTGGGTAGCTCATCCCTTTCCTATATCCTCCCTGCCGGATTTGGATCAGATCAAAGTATATTTGAATATGATTCGATAAGGAATAGTTTTGATCCGATCCGATAATCCGATGGATCAATAAAACACAAATTTATATCCGAATTTGTTATTTTCGAATGTCTGATTTGATAATTTTACAAAATGTCTAGCTAATAAAAAATTGGCATGAATTTTAAAGAAAAAATAGAACTTTTTAATTTTTTTTTTATAATCATAAGAAATATACTTTTAATTTGAGAATAATTTTAACATTTTTACTTTATAATAATTTAATGTTCATAAGAACCATAAATATTTGATAAACCAATAATTAATAAAAATATATTATTTAATTCATCGGATTAGATTAGGTAATGTCCATATTTGATTTGTTAAGTATTGAATTATCGGATTCGAATTATTATTGGATTAATGTATCACAATTCTCTTATCATATCTTAATTTTCGGATCGGATTCGAATCAGAGTCGGAACAAAATCCGATCCATTAACAGGTCCACCTAAAATTCAAAGAATCTAATCCAAAACATTCACCTCATAAGGGTGGAGAGATTCTTTTTAGGCCACAAGGTTGGTCAATAGTGCTTTCAGATTATCTGTAGGCTCACAGTGCCTCTAAAAGAGTCTAAATCCATAAGGTTTGTAATGACTTTATTCTTCCTTTAGGCCCATGGAGCCTTCATTTTACCATATGGCCCATAGTGCCTTTTGTATCCAAGCTATCATATTTTATACCTCAAACCTTAAGAAATCTTCAAGGCTAAACACCCATTTAGGGAAAATAGTCTATTAGAAAGTTTCTAAACTTTTTTACGATCCATATCTTTCCAAACCCTAGAAATCTTTAGGCTTAATCCCCTTTTAAGAAATACTAGTCTTAAAAAATTTATAGGTTCCATCTATCTTAAACATTGGAAATCTTTAGACTCAACATCCTTCTTTTAGGATAATAATTTATTAAAAAGTTTCAAATTTAGAACCATTGGATGTAATTCCTTCAAGCTACATCCTCAAGCATATATATATTCCTTCAAATTGCCTCACTTTTAAAACCATCTTGGTGTAATTACTTCGCGGGCTAGCTCCTTAGATATAATTGATAATTCCTTTGGATCAGACTTGCCATATTTTTCGAAACATTAGGTATAATTCTTTCCGGCTACCCCCCTGGATATAATTCATTTGGATCAACTCATTTTTAGAATCATAGGTGTAACTCCTTCCGGTTACCTCCATAGGCATAGTTTCTTTGATTCCGCTTCATTTTCACATTAGGTGTAACTTCCTTTGACCTACCTCCTTAAACATTTCTTCAGGTCCAATCTAGATGTCCATTTTTTAGAAACATATATTAGGTGTAATTCTTTTGGGTAACTCAAAATTATTACATCTAATCTACAAACCCTTTCTTTTATCAATGACTGACATTGCTTGCCTCACATATGCTTGATTCCCATGATGCTATCCATATTAAAACCAAGCTCCTTATGTGTAGTTTGGAATTTTGGATGGCTAATGACATTCAATTATGGTAAAACAATATGAAATGAAAAAAAAAAAAAAGAAAAAAAAGAGGGGTGTTTGAATTGAACCAAGTTGATTTTTTTGTTTTTCTTTTTGCCTTTTTCTTCTTATTTTAGGCCTGATGAACTGCATGAAGCTAGTGTAATCGAAAGGGATTGGGAAAACCCTTAACAGAATTGTGCTTGTAACCTAATGATATGGTGTACTATAGTTGATAAATATTCCACACTTATTCGAAATGCGCAATGATCGATGCCCTATTTCATTTTGGAAAGCCTTGTTTAATTGTCAGCGTTAATTATTTAAATTTTACAGTAATATATCTAACCATTATTACAATCATGATGATTACAAGCCTCGACTTTTTCCATATTGCTCATATCTTTTCGTATTATCTTGTTGTCCATTAAAACATCTAGTTTTAGCTATTGATTATGACTTCTAAACGGGGCTTTTGCATGATAAGATAGAACTATTTTGGGAGAGTCAAATTTGTTGGGTGGAGAAGGAAGACTCAAATATACATTGGTTCACCAGTTGAGAGAGCTGCTTGGATTGATTTCCTTAAGAAGAATAAATTCACCAGATCGGAGTCAAACTAATCCCATCATTAATGTGAAAAAAAGTGCGATTATGACTAATGCATGATAAAACCCATTCTCAATTGTCGTCTCTTTCCTTCTTGATAATCCATTTTCTCTTTCCTACGCAAGTATTATATTCCTCATTATGACATTTTAATTAATTTACTATTATCTTCCTATATGGCCTGGTGTCAGGCCTTATTATTATCTCATCTGTTTCCATAGTTCAATGGATTGTAGGGAATGGTAGATCGATTGACTTTTGGAAAGATAACTGGTTGGGTGATCCTTTGGTTAAATCTTTACAAATTTTCTCTGATAGTGTTGATACTACTTTACATTTTTCAGTTAATGCCATTATCTCCTATAATCATTGGAATATTCCTGTGCTATTTGATGAGGCTTTTCTTGAGTATGTTGATGAAATTAGATGGATTCCTTTACCTATTGAGGATACTTTCTTATTTGACCTTATAATACTATGGGGCACCTTTTTTTCTCAGAGGCTAATGACTTTTGCAGGTTCAAGCATCCTTTGGTTAATTGGTCCTCCCATCTTTGGCAACGTTTTGTTCTTTTATCTTTTTTATGGAGGTTGCTTTGGTATAAAATTCCTACTAATGATCAGGTTAAAAAACATGGCATCACTTTAGTTTCCTGTTGTAGCCTTTGTAACAATCGTCTTGAAACCATGGAACATTTGTTCCTTTAATGTGACTTTGCTTAAGGTATTTAGAGTTAGGTTACCTCAATCTTTCATACTACAACTGATTTTGAAGACACTTTTGTGGATTTTTGGAATTCAATTCTCAACAAGCATTTTAGCTCTCAGGTTTTCAATCTATGGCTATCGGCAATTATGTTAGTTTTTTTTTATAATATTTGGCAAGTGAGGAATTCAGATAGATTTGATAACAAAACTCCTATTCTTACAAGAGTTTGTCAGTATATTAAGGCTTATCTTTTTGATATAGGTAAAATAAGTGGAGGATTTATGGCTAATTGTGTGACTAATGCAGCTTACGCTGCATCACTTGAAGGTTGATAGATTGCCTCGAAAAGCCCGTTCTATTATTATTTGGTATCCCCATCTCCTTAGTTGAGTGAAGCTTAATACTAATGGGTTGGCTAAAGGAAACCTAAGGCCTGCGTTTGCTGGAGGAGTTTTTTTGTAATTGCAGAAGTTTTATTACAAGTATTTTCACTACTAATTTGGGTTTTAGTATCGCCTTTTATGTTGAGCTTTTAGTTGTAGTTCTTGGCATTGAACAAACATGGGATAAGAGTTGGAAGAAATTGTGGTTGGAATGTGATTCTCAGTTCGATCTTCATTACCTGAATGGTGATTGTTTTACTCCACCTTAGAATTTAAGGACACGCTGGTTCAACTGTAAGAGATTCTTGAAGTCTATGCAATTCCAATGTTATCATATTTTTAGAGAGGGTAATGTTGTACGTAGCTGACAAGTGTGCTAATATGGCTTTTCTCACTTCGGGTTTTTATTGGTGGCCAGGTGTTCTTCTCCTTCCAAATCTTTTCACTCACCTTTGTCATGACATGTATTGTATGCCTTCTTACAGGTTTAAGCTTTGATTCTTTTTGTGAGCTGGATTGTGATACTTGTAAGTCACCATAACCAGTTTTATCTTCTATTTTTCTTTTCATGTATTTTTTTCATTTGATTTAATAATATTTGAGTTATTGAGCACATGATTGATTGAGGGTGCCAGGGTGCCAACCTAGTTGGGATTCAAGTTACTCTTTGATGCTTATTACTCTTTCTTAAAAAATAAAAAAATAAAAAAATAAAAAATTACTATTATTATTATTTGTCACTATGACTAATGCAGATTATGTACATTCAGCTGCACATGCAAATAATACAAAATTTTGATATTAGATGGCACGCCGCCATCAAATTTTTTTGCTTAGCTGACAAACTCAACAAGGATGCTGACCCCAAAAACAATTTATTTATTTATTTATTAAAAAAACCTTTTTCCCAAGAAGAGATAAGGCTCTGTAGATTGATTTCCATTTTTTTACCCATTATTAATGTGTATTATTTGGTAGAAAAATGTATCTTTCAGACAATGAAATAGCAGTCAAGATTTACCTAATTTCGTAAGCTTGATTACCACTATTACTTACGTGTTTTTGAATATAAGAACCAACGGTGGCCGTCCCTTATGGGTTAATAGTGGTTGATGGAGACAAATATAAAGATCTTGAGCATGAAAGCACTCGCTTTTAATGATGTTACCTGTCTGAAAAATTTCATTGCCTCACCAAACATGGGATTTCCTAAGCAAAGTTTTCCACTAATACTATGCTAATACTGTTATGCTCTCAGGAACTGTTAACTTGAGTTTGTACGTGATCGATAAGTTGTCAATGGTCTTGAAATGATGGGACTCCATAGCTTCTCTCTCCCCCTTTTTTTTTTCTGTTTTTTGTGTGTGTGTGTGGACTCAATAGTTAAATGACTGGACTCCATAATTTCTTGTGTTAAATTTGTGAGATGATCAATTCTTCGAATATATATATATATATATATATATATATATATACACCACGTTTGGTGATGCAAGAGTAGGAAATTAAGGTTAAAAAAAAAAAAAAACAAAACAAAAAAAAACAAAAAAAAACACAAAAACAAAAACAAAAAAAAGAAGACAAAAACAAAAATTTACTGTATAAATTTTACTTCTATCTTGGACATGATTTGATGCGTCTAATAATTTGTTGGTCTACTAGTAGGGAGTAGGCACCTAGGGACTTCAATTTAGAGAGGTTAAAAATTTACGGACTTATGACATTAATGACATACTTCAAGAAGATGCTGCCTCATTGAGTCCATGGGCTAGGTTTTTCTCATAGGTTTAGAATTTTTCTATCATTTACTTTAAATCTTATTTGAACTATCATTTTAATGCATGTGCTTATGACTAAATTTTCTTCTCTTGGCGTGCCGACTTACCTAATTGGTTAATTCCATATCTTTCAATGTAAAAATTTTATAAATTGAATTTAGATGTTATCGTTTTAAACTTTCGGAACATGTGTCTCAAGAAACGTGCTATAACACTCATGGGTAGTTAGAGTACGGGTTTAGATTTAGTGCTGAGTTGATAAAACTTAGTATCATGACAAGGTAATCCACACTCTTGAATGAGAGATTGGATGGTTTAGATTGAAAGTTGAAAAGGTGCTATTGAAATTACCAAAATGATCTCATTAGACAACCTTTTCAGCTTTCAATTCAAGCCATCCAATCTCTCATTTAAGGGTGTGGATTACCTTGATATGGTGCTTTGAATCTAATTCCGTTAGAGTACTAACAGAGACCTCATATTAGCCCTACCAAAAAGGAAATGACAATTTTATAGGAGAATTTCCATGAGGCAGCAATCTATCCTCTGCTAACTCTACATGATTTTGTTACATCCACCAAAGTTTTCTCACGTCATTTGGCGTCACCTGGCTGAATGCACCAAAATTCTTTGATGGGGAGATTGCGTTCCTCATTTTGATTTTTTCTTTTTAAATATTTATACATAATTATTATTTTTTTCCCCTTCTTGTAAGACATTATAAGCTTTCAATGTCAGTTGCATCACATCAGTTATTGTTTAATTAAATGTCTTTCTCCAGACAAGATCTTGCTATAAATCTTCTTGATAACAAAACTAATAAAACCAAAAGGAGGATGTCACCAAGAGGGAACCCCACAATTCTTGTCTGGGGGAAATTTCAGTATTCTTGGCAGTACCATATATGTGCGGTTTTCTAGCTGCAAGTATTTAAATCACAATCGATCAACCCGTCTTTAGTTCATAAATCTTTAGCATTATTCTTTATTAATACGCATGATTGACCTAGTCGATTTTGGCCATGGTTGGCTCCAACAATTTGTGCTCCAATTTGGTTTGAGTTGTGTCATTGTGGTACTAGATCAGATGGTCTACTTCTCCCCCAGCGGAAAGGAGAAATTAGGAGAGCTGTTTTTTGTCAGTCTTGTAAAGCTGATTAATAAATCTTGCGTCGACAACTCGCAAGAGGTGAATGGTGGTTCATGATACTCATGTCTCTAGAAAAGCAAAATGGGGTTTGAATTTCCACACGCACTTTTGTTTTTTTCTTCAATCAGTATCAATCAAGTTTATTTTGTGTAATGAAATAATGTGGATTAGACATGGGTTCCAAGATTAATGAGGCCTAGGTCTAGATTTTCTTGTTGATATTATAAATTAACCCAACAAAACAAAAGGAAAAAAAAACCCTTTGACATAGGCATGCAATCAAAATTTTAGACTGCTACTTGAAGCAAAATTTTTTGTAAGAATTATTGTATCCACAGATATCCTCTTTGCAGTTTGTAGCTTAGTGGTATACCGGGTGAAAAAAATAAAAATAAAAAATAAAAAATAAAAAATAAGAAGAAAGAAAGAAAGAAAGAAAGAAAGAAAGAAGAGGCCAGCTACTTTGCATGAGCCAATCCATGACAACATGACCTACTCTCAACTCACGACCTACGAAGTATGAACCAATCAATTAGACAACATTACCTATCCACTTGAATTTGTAGAGCTCTTGAGCTTACCCTTTAGGCATGCATACACACACAAACACGCTATCCTTTGATCCTTTCCACACAGGCGCACGTTATTTTGTGCGGTGGAGAAAAACAATGATTAAAGTTATCCCCAATTGTCCCCATCTCTCCGCGGCTATCAGTACACCTCACTGCATGTTGAGGACCTTGACTTATTGCAAGTACATCTCAATGTACATGTCATATATGATGCACCAAAAATAAATAAATAAATAAATAAATATAATATATATATATAGAGGATGATGATCAGGTAAGCACGTGTTGATATAACTTATATCAAAACCTACATTAGAAGTTGTACCTTGTGCATTAGTGGGATATGAGGTGTATTGAATCAATGCAAGGGGTACAACTTCCAATGCATAGTGCTGATATAAGTCACATCAGCAGGGTACAACCCCCAATGCATAGTGCTGATATAAGTTACATCAGCACGTGCTGATGTGATCGGGACTGTGTATATATATATATATACATGTCATATAAGATGCACCAAAAATAAATAAATAAATAAATAAATAAATACATACATATCTATATATATATATATATATATATATATATATATATATATATATATGATGATGATGATCAGATAAGCACGTGTTGATATAACTTATATCAAAACTTACATTGAGAGTTGTACCTTGTACATTAGTAGGATATGAAGTATATTGGACCAATGCATGTAAGGGGTACAATCCCCAATGCATAGTGTAGATATAACTTATATCAACACGTATTGATGGGATTATAACTATATATATATATATATATATATATATATATATATATATATGGGGAGAGATCTGTTTACATCTGGTGTAAAACTTTTTACTCTTACACTCTTCAATATCTTTTTGTAAGAATAATATTTTAACAATCCAATTGTTGGATTAGGTTCTCTATTCATGCATGTCATGCGTGCCAAATTTCAAGCAAATCCGATATCAGGAAGTGTTTAATTTATAAACTCACATTTTTTTATATAAATAAAACTATAATTTGGGACACTTTATGAATGACATAGCTCATAATATCCGATTTACTTGAAATTTGGCATGCATGATGTGCATGAATAGAAAACCTAATCCAACAATTGGATTGTTAAAATATTATTCCTACAAAAAGATGTTAAGGGGTGTAAGAGTAAAAAGCTTTACATTAGGTGTAAACGGATCCCTTCCTTATATATATATATATATATATATAGATAAATATCAGGTAAGCACGTGCCGATATCACTTATATCAACACCTGCATTGAGAGTTGCATGTACCTTATGTATTAATAGGATTTGAGGTACATTAGACCAATGCAATGGATACAACTCTCAATGCATGGTCTGATATAACTTATATATATAATTGAGTGCTGACCATTTGGACCATCGATTTAAGACATATCGAACGGCTCTCGGCTTTCATTTGTGCATGCATGTTTGCTACATACTGCTCCAACCATGCGATTCCATCCGAGATGGTTTGCTGATCATTTTCTTTTATATATATATATTTATATAATTTGTTGTTTGTTTACATATAATGACGTGAAAAACGATAGAAAATTTAGAGAAAGAAAAGAAATAAAACTTAATATCACCTCGATCTATGTCCACAATAATTAATATGTGGTGGTTAAAATCAATCCATCTCTCTAATCTCTTTGAGAGGTCACTTGGGGAGCTCCCCGGGTTGTCATAAGACCAATAGGTCAATGTCATGATCGAGTAATGAAATTTCAAGCTTTCGGCGGATTGAGATCGAACGCGGAAATGCCCATGGCAACGGCAGACAAAGCTTCCCTGCGATGTGATAAGCCTCTTGGATGCATGTGTCGAGACCCATGCCTTTTCAATCGTATCACCAATCATTCAATATTGTAAACCTTGCCTTCACCCTCAAAAAGACTTCCAGTATATATGTATACTTTAGCCTGCAATTGGTTTAGTTCTTGATCTTGCTTGACCATAAGCTAGGACGTACTTTAATCTCCAGAGGTAACGAATTTGACCCAACCAGCCCAAAAAATAAATTGGTATATATGCATGGGGCTCCATCGATTTCTTATACTCCTATTGAATCCTGGTGACCCCTCAATTCATTAAGATGAGGTTAGGTCCGCGTTATCGATCCCATCAAGAAATGAACAGATTGATTCTTTTCTTGCCAACCCACAGTCACCATGAACGCGCGTAATCCTTCCAGCTCATTGTTCTTGACTTTTAGATTAATGACCCTTCATAAGTGCACAACGGATACATAATGACCTAAATCATTTCCCTAAGCATCAAAGCACTCATTCTAGCTCCATTATGTCACGTCCGTACATAAATCATTCCCACCGTAAAATCACCAACCATAATATTCATTTTCGCAAATTTAAAAAAAAAAAAAATTTTTTTGGGTGGCCACCAACCAAAGCTAGTGTTTATTCATGCATTTCATTATAATGTTGGTTCCCATCTTATCAAGCTCATCATATCACTTGGGGTTTGTTGCTTGGGTTTGCTGAGTAGGCAATGTCAAATTTGTCAAGTGCACCCTTGTTTTCTTCTACTAAGATCTCGGGGCAAGATCTTATCTTAATCTTTATGATAATTAACAAAGCATAACCAAAACAATAAAACCAGTACTGCTCAGTGAAATTAATTTGATTATGTAAAAAGAGACTTTAGGTTACATAATTCTCATGATTAAGGCTGAATGGCCCTGAGATCGATAATTACACTAATCAAATGGATGTTGCTTTCATTGCACAACAAAAACCCCGGATAGATGTGTTGTAATAATTATCATACCCCATTTTTCCATTTTTCATTTTTTTTTTCCCACAGGGTTATTAAGGACATGCTTTTGGTACCAAGACATGGTGTACATTTCGCTACTGTTTATTGGTCACTGGCCAGAGAGAAAAAAAAATTTAGGGGGGTGGAACAAATTAAATTTTTTTTTTTATAATATTTTTTGAAAAGAGAAAATATCATTAGTAAATAAAGAAGTGATTACATCAAGGTAATACAACATGACGATAGTCCCGCCTCTTGAATCACATCCCAAATTTTAATTTAATTTAATTTTTTTAAAATGCCAATATATGTACCTATTAATTTGTTCTCTTGGTAAAAGTAATATCAAATGTCAATTTACTTGGTCATGGCATTCAAGAAAATGGTAAATCCAGAATTTAACCAACTCGATCAAGATGCGTTCACATGACCCTCTTAGCCAATGGCGTATGAAAAGTCGCTCACAACACCTGATCATGATGACTTGGTCCAGCCACAGCATGGTCAATGAGGGAATCTCCCCCTAATCATAACCTATCTTTTGTAATGGGTGACTTTTGAATTGGTGCCTAATGGATTTGCTTTTCCATCCAACAAAAGAACCAGGCCATATTACGTGGGTCAACCCATATCAAAACTTATATGCTCCCATTTCATTTTTCCTTTTGTACTCACACATCTTTGGGTTTTTTTTGTCAAGCCTCCTTTCTTATTTTCCATCTATAAGCATGCCCTTTCCTTTTTTGATTCTGCATGTTTCCGGGTTGCGGCGCCGCAACTGAGTGCTCCTCGTACATATCTTGAATAACCTAGAGCATGTAATACAAGGCTTCTCTTGTAGTTCACACTTCACATAGATTAAATTCAAAATAGGCATGGATTTTCCATGAGACTAAGGTCAAGTGAAGACAATGATGCAGTAATTTGGCCTTGTGTAAACAATAGATTAATCAGGCATCAAACCTTTCTTAGTAATGGAAAGGAACGTACACCTATAAATTAATTTAATTAAATAGAATTTAAAACTTTTTGGACCATATATAAATTAGTGCGAAGTGTAAATAATATTTTGGAAGAAACTTGCGTGGATAATCTGTCGTCGTATTTTTCTATTAGAAACAAATCAAGGCCATAAAAATGACAAATAAAAAATAATCTCACTCCACTCCAAACATTATTACATCTTTGATTTGTCTATCATTGCAAAATATAATGACAAACTATCATGCTAACTGAGAAATTACGTTGTGTATAATATAAAAGCTCAAGTTTGACCATGGATTAAATGGTCTGATACAAATTTTTAAAGATCGATTTGAAGGGTACTAACATTCCTTAAAATGAGAAATTATGTACATTTAGTGCAATCAAGATCTTGCTTGTTCATGCCATTGTCACCCAAGACTCGGTCTCTCCGAATGGTAACAAGTAGAAGAGTAGGATTTGTAGAAAGCGCAATACTTTATAAGCCCTAGCCTGCCCCCCTGTAGTGAAGGAAGAAGGTGAATTCCAATGTCTCAAGAAGCATACAAGTACTTTCTTAATGCCGCCACACAATTTTCTCTCTCTCTAGCTTTCTCACTTTTCATTTTTTAAAAAAAAAAAAAAAAAAAAAGTTTTAAGTTTACCATATATTCCTCATAAGATTGTTTTCTAGTGTCACATACTTTTTTTTTTCTAGTGTCACATTCAACAACGCTGCCTCCCATGCATGTTGTCCCCCACTTGCGTTCCCAAGTTGATTGGTGATGTACAACAGCAACCAGGCATGCTAACCCTACTTATCATACTTTATTCTTTTCCATAGCCCCACCTGTACCAAACTCGATCATCACATTTCTTTCTCAGGACTAAATACTCCATATAATGGCACTACCCTCCACCTATGCTTTTCAACGATCGATCGAGCTCTCTTCTTTCACTGCATGCCACCTTTACGGCACATTTTATGTGGGTCACAGGTGATTTGTTTCAACAACCGAAATCTAGGTTAAACTGCATGGCCTGCATATATGCATGCGGGATCGAAAAATCAATGGAAGCTAAACTTTAATGCATGGGTTAGTCATACCCGACAGGAAGCATGCGCGCCATGTTTGGCAGAGCATTTTGAAAGATACTTAATCAGTGAAAGCATTTGTTTTCTTTCGGCGAGAATGTGGGGAAGACATTTCGCAGTAGGCGGCTGACTGCCTGCCGGTTAAGACAATTGAAATATTCTTCTAAAGATGGAGGAGGAATTAATATCGAAAAGCGAAAAGCGAAAAACGAATAGACAATTGTTGAAGATTGTTTCAAACATACCAATGGAAAAAATAAAACTATAAATAGATGAAAGGAAAATTCTGTAAATAAGGACCGATGATTAATTTATATAGTAGCTCATATGGACTGATTTTTTTGTGGGGGGGGATTATTGTACATGGAAAAAAGTGCCCAGAGAGGAACAAGGGTAAAAATGTCATTTTATCCTCGTAAATACTAAATGACTTGATGACAAAATAGCAGATTACAAAAGATCGACAAGAATTCCTTTGGGACCAACCAATCTCCTGAGCATACAACAACTGAGTTAAGCTAGAGGTCACTAGGTGACTCAGACAATTCAAGCTCCTTTACTAGGTTTCGAATGTGTTTGAGCCCTGACCCAAACTGCGGATGGCCGTCGATCAACTTGGGAAGCTAGCAGGAAGCATAGCTCGACTAGTACGTATTGCCTCAATCAAAGGCTACCAGCCAGCATGATACGTGGATATTCGCTACTAGTCCAAGTAATCAAAGACGTACTCCTACCAATCTCGGATATATGTTTAGATGTATGCCTTCAAACAATAAATTTTACTAATTCGTATTTATTAATTAAATTAGAGTTATTAGTTATTTAATTAGTCGTATGCTACTAGTGTCCATATTATGAGCATATACTTTAATTCATGAATATATTGGGTTGAATCTTTAGATCTCATTGGATGTGATTCAAATATGTAATGATGGAGATTTATATATGGGAGAGTTATATTAAAAACCTAGCTTGTGACTTAAAAATGACCACGACCAATGATAAGATCGATTGAACATCTTATCATGTAAAGCTGGTTGTGCTTTATTGACTTCCATCTAAATGTGATCTTAGTCATCAGAGTGAAAGATTCTAGGTGAAAAAATAAAAAATGGTTTCGTTTGATTTCAATATCAATCATAATTGCTAAATGCAAAGTGTTCTAAATCTTGATCGAGATAGTTGTAGACTCAAGTTTTTTAAATCTACTACGTACTTTGACTTACCCAGGTAACTTGGATAGTTAAATGTATAGCGACCTAAAAAAAACCGCTAATTATCAATAAAGAAAAACACTCTTTCTCCTTACAAAGCGAATAAAATATCTCTCGAGTTAGTTAAAGGATAATCACATAAGCCTAATTAGTCATCTTATTAAAGCGTTTACCCAGATAAATTTGTAACGATTAACTAAGTTTCAAGGATGTTGGGAAGTAAATAATATCGGTTTTATAGTGGTTCTTAACCATGTCCGAATTATTTATGGATATTAATTAGTAGAGGGGCATATTTGCAAAGTTCTTGGTAAGTTTATGGTAATTTTATATTTCTTTCGAATGCAATGCAGTGGGGACCAAAAAAATATGGGGCTATAGAAAATTTCAAGAATTGAACATATATTTTCCAAATTCCATAAATTAAAATTTCACACACCCTGTGATCGATTATTGCTAGCCCCATACTCTTCAAATAGCTAGATTCTAAAGTCCAAGGATTTTCCTTGGGCTCCATCGGATTTTGGGCTTCATTCTTTTGCATGGGTCCATCCGTATGTCCATGTATGATTTCTTATCACGGATTCGAAATCATTCCACCATCACGCTCCTAATCCATTATTTTCTCTCTCCTCAGAGTATGATAAATCTAAATGCATATTAATTTATAAACGTCATATTATCAAGTGTTATTGGAGATGATTTTGTCAAAGCTGTTATTATTAATGCCACTCCAATTAATACTTTATTTCCTCACCCCATTTTTCAATATCCCATATAAATATATATTTAAAGCAAAAAAAGACTATTTTTAAAAGGACATCCCATGAGTTCCCAAAAATACCCCCAACCCCAAAAAATATATCACACCCCGTACCCTTCTTAGTTCTTCTTTCTACACCCCACCAGCAAACATAGACACCAAAGTACGTTTCAAACCTATGTATTTTCACATTCTCTTACTTGATTTATAATATGTAATTATGTAGGGTGAGGAACGTGCTGCGCATGTGTTTGATGTTATTTGCTAGTTGGTCATGATGTTAGGCTTTCAAAGGTAATGTTATATGTTACATTATTACTTATCAACTTGTTACAAATTGCTTATCAACATTATACACATTGACTACCAACTTGGTATCATTGCAATACCAATAATAATACCCCAAAAAACACAAAAAGCACAAATGTAGGAAGAAAAGGGCAAATCCGTCATTATACTGTAGATGAACAGTGTATCTACAGTAACATTATTGCTTGTCAACTTGCTACAAACTGACTATCAACATGATACAAATTGACTACCAACTTGGTATCACTGCAATACCTATAATACCCTTTAGAAAAAGCATATATGTGGGGAAAAAAGGGGGGCAAATGCGCCATTTTACTGTAGTTGAACAGCTTAGTCTCTTGCTTGTCAACTTGCTACAAAATGACTATCAACGTGATACAAATTGACTACCAACTTGGTATCATTGCAATACCACTAATAAACAAGGGCAAAACTGCCATTTTACTGTAGATAAACAGTGTTTCTACAGTAAACCTGCTTATTCTATTTTATTATAGAGTAATAAGATATAGATATATGTATATCATTGCTGATTTTTTGGCTAAAGTAGGTATTGATGGAGCGGCCCCTTTCCTCTTGCATGGTTTCAGTTAGACTTTGGTCTTTTTCTGGGTGGGAAGTTGGTTTGTTGGGGACTTGGGGGTGGTTTTTCTTTAAATGGCCCAAAAAGGCAGCAAGATTCTTACATCCTTGCATGGTTTCAGTACCCGTGCAATACCCAACTCACATCCATCAACAAAAAAGAGATCTGTTAAATAAATTGAAAATTTTTTTATACATATACATAGTGTCACATAAGGTGCTGCATTATTTTGATGCTACAAATAAAGTGATGTACGTAGCATTTCCTTCTATTAAATTGCGAAGTGTGTCAATAACAGTGTCCTTTTACTGTGATGGACAAAGCTTATTTTACATGCATCCACCTGCACGTGCAATCCATAAAAATAATAATAATAAATAATAATAATAATAAAATTAAAAATGGCTCAGGAGTTTCCAGCAGATCACAGAAACAAGTTGTAAGCCAACGACAAGCATAGACAAGGTGGGCTCGTTTATCAACTTACTTAATATATGGTTTAATCCAATTAATCACAATTTAGTATATTTACCATCGAGGTCTAATCCATCTATTAGGAAATGTTATCCTCAGCTTAAAAAAGAAAAAGGAAAAAAAAAAGGGTGGGAAATGTTATCGGTTATAGACTAAAACGCGTTTTTTGACTATTCATTTATGTCAAATAGCTTAAAGCAGTGCACATCCCACAATAGTAGTGGAACTAATTAATTAAATAAATAAATAACTTAATTAACTAAGCTATCAATGCCTCACTCTCTCAATGATGTTATGTATCTTTAAAAATGAATTATCCTCTATATATACAGGGGAGGCATCTGCTTATACCAACTTTTGATATCTTTTTGTAAAAATAATATTTCGCCAATCCAACCGTTAGATTTGATATTCCACTCATGCACGTCATGTATACTAAATTTCAAATTTATCAAAAATTATGAACTATGCCATCTATATAGTGCCTAAAATAATAGTTTTATTTCTAAAAGAAATGTAAGTTTACATATCAAACGCATCCTGATATCCGATTGACTTGATATTTGGCATACACGACGTGCAAGAAAGAATTATTTAATCCGACGGTAAGTTTGGAGAAATATGATTCTTATAAAAATATATTGAAGAGTGTAAGATTAAATTTTTTTACACCCGCTGTAAGTTGATCCCTCATGATATATATCATATATATATATACATATATATATATATATATATATATATATAGTTTGATGAGATCACGAAACATAAGATCTCTATGGCAAAATTTTCCACTAATGAAAGGTTGGATTCATGCATCCCGTTTGAATGTCTTTGATTCCTATCTTGTCATGAATATCTCATCAGTTGGATTTTTGTAGTAGAGTTATATGAGCTTTCAATTTCAGTAGAGAAAACTGATCGATGATTCCGTGTATATAAAGCTCCGGGCAGGATCCTCCCATGAGTCACTAAAAAGTTATAATTTAATGATAAAAGGCTAATTTATAAATAATAATCAAAAGAAAAAAATAAAAAATAAAAAAAAGAACCACCAGCTTATGTCCCTCTCTTTATCTTACTATATCTATATATATATATATATATATATATAGCCTTATTATTAAAAAGCATAAAATGAAAAGGTCAAAAAAAAAAAAGGAAAAGAAAAAGAAATATCAAAATATGGACACGCAAAATGTTTGAAATTATGCGGGAAATTACTGGTTGAGTCATGGAAAAATAAGACTTTGAAAACAAAGTAATGGCTAATTAATTAACAAACCATGTTAATTAATGGCTTAATGCGTGCTACTTTGCAAAAAGACGATGAGATTTCTGATGACTTACGCTTGTATACAGTTGGACCGTACTGCTGAACTCTAATAAGCGGGTTCGGGTTTGTATTCGAACTTGTGATCTGCACTAAACGGGTCTAGTGGAACCCACCCAATAATTAAATAGGTTAGGTCAAAATAAGGCCTCTGGACCATCCAAATCGATTACAACTGGCCTAGGGCTGCTCAATCGTTGATTTAATTTTTTTAAAGGGAAAATTAGCAATAACTTCTATTAGAAGGTTGGGTTTAACAAAAACTTCATCAAAAAAAAAAAATTTTAACACCTTAACCCCATAGTTTAATATACCAATTAGTTATAAGGAAATATTTTTTTAAAAGTCCCATATTAACTTTTTATATGCCCAAACTCAACGTTGTCTCTCATATTCTCCCCCTTTTCTCCCACGTTCTCTCCTTCTTTCCCATGATTTCCATTGGCGAATTAAGCTTTGATTGCCATTTTAGCGGCTATTCGACTTCCGACGACCTCCGTCAAAGTTTAACCATTAATTATTCTCGATCTTCTTTCTCTTTTTCCATTTTCCCCTTTTATTATACTATCACCAGATTTGGAAACCAGATCTATTACCATAGCTGAATGCTATCCATGGTTGTCCTTCCTTTCTTCTTAGTTTTCTTCTCTTCTTTTCATTTTTTTCCCTTTTTTCCTACAAAATCTATTACTATGTCTAAAGTTCAACCATGGCTCTCTTCTTCCTTTCTTACGAAGTTAAACTAGCCTAACTTTAAGTTAAGTCATCCTCCAAAACTATACATGTGATTCATATTTTACGAAACCAACCGTTAGACTAGATAACCTTATCATGTAAGTGATACATACCAAAAATCAAGTTAATTGATTTGAGATTTATTGCTATTTGATCCAAAAATTACATTTTTTAATCAATGACAATCGCTCATTTTGGACATTTATGAATGAAGTAATTCTTAATCTCGGATTAACTTGATTTTTGGTATGCATGACCTTCACATGAAGTAGATATAATCTAATAGTTGGTTTTGAAAAATAAAAATCAGAGATATAGTTTTGGAGAGTGACCTAACCTAAAGTTATAAGAAAGGGACTATATATATATATATATATATACAGTTATGTTCCCATTAGCACGTATTGATATAAGTTATATCAGTACCATGTATTGGGGGTTATACCCTTGCATTGGTCTAATATGCCTTATATCCTACTAATGCATAAGGTACAACTCACAATGCAGCTGTTGATATAAATTATATCAATACGTGCTTACTTGATCATCATCTGATATATATATAGATATCCGATCAAATTTGGTTCTACACATAAAGACATGATGTTATATCAACATGTGCATTGAGGAGTTATAATAACTCATAACCCATCAATGCATGGATGCAATCCTCCTACATGCACGTATTGTGTTCATGCAACTTACATTAGCACCATGCATCGAGATTTGTATTTCATGCTTGTGTATATAGGTTAAATATGGTACAACTCACTTATGCATAGGGTATAACCCTCAATGTATGGTAGTAAGACACTGATATAAATCAACATGTGTTGATGAGATTGGATATATATATATATATATATAGGGTCAGGATATGTGGACACAAATTTTGACATAAGTTTTAACACAAGTTTCTATAACCGTACTTCATCTGTAAAGCATATTTTGAAAAATCTACCGTTGGATTAGATTGTCTCCCTATGTAGACCATGCATATCAAAAATTAAGTTGATCCAAAATTAAGAATCGCTTCATCTATATACGTGAGATTTTTGTTGATAGAAAAACGAGTTTTTGGATCGGATGGCAAATGATATCGGATCAACTTGATTTTTGGTATGCATAGTATACATAAGGAGATTATCTAATATAACAGTGGGTTTTTCAAAATATGCTTTATAGAATGATAGTCCAGTAGAGATGTGTTGATATAAATTATATCGATACCTATATTGGGGTTTGTACTCCGTGCATTGGTCGATTACGAGGTACATGAGACCAATGCATAGGTACAACCCCAATGTATAATATTGATATAATTTATATCAACACGTTTTTGTTTTATCGAGACTTTATATATATATATATATATATATATATATATATATATAATTTTACAAAACTACTTTATTAAAATTTTGTCTGGTTAGTGCGGCATGAGGCTTGGTGTCTTTCCATTGATACCTGGGGTTAGAGGTGGTCACTTCTAGAATTGGCCAACCCATCAAATTGCCAGCCATAAAAGGAAGCCATTAATTACTTGAATACAGACAAACAAGAATCATCATCAGCCCCTTGCCCCCTTTTGAATTCATCGCTGATCACATTGAGGAGATGGTTTTGCAAGAAAAAGAAAAATCAAAGTTTGAAACTTTTCCAAAAAAGCAGTGGCAGAAAACAATAAGTACAATAGAAAGCATGCACCCGAATGGAAAGATCAGTTTTCATCTTTATAGATTTTTGTCCATAGCTATTACCAAAGAGACGTGAACTATAACAGTAGCAGCAGCCGCCGCAACCGCAGCAGCAGTAATGATTAATGATGGTGATGATGATGATAATGACGACGACTATAGAAATATAAAATAAAATAAGTTAAATATATGAGAGTACGTACTAGTCGTTCAATTTCCCGTATTTGTAGACAAATTTTTTTGACGAAATACTAAAAATCTCAAACATGATTTAAAGATTGGTGAAGAACAAGATGGAGCGATAATTATTGTTCAATTCGAACGGTGGTTTAAGTATTTCTGAACACGAACCTTTACAATGAGAGGTTTTCAAAGGAAAATGGCTCGAAATGAACCAAAACTGGGAACACAGCCTTTGCAATAAGAAGTTTTCAGAAAATGATACGTTATATATATACTTGTATCGAAGCTAGTTTTCAACAAAATAACATATTGCATACTGGATTCTATCGATCGAACTGTGTAAACCAGCAATATGCATATTGTTGATGCCTGTTGCACTGATCACCAACTGATCGAACCAAGCCAAAAAAAAGCTATGGACTCTCACCCACGTACAGAATCAGTTTAAAGCAAGCTGGATTTAATTAATAGACGAATGTTATAATGTCTAAGACCTCGATCGAAGCCAGTGACTGCAACACCATATATGATCGTTTCTGGGGCCAGGAGTTTGCTAAGTCATGTTCTCAACCTAGCTATGCACGTACCCTTTTCTGTTTTGAGATCCATAAATGATGGGCATGTCCGAATAATATCCTTACATAAGAGTGAGGCGGGAGACGTGCCTCATTATGTTAGGCTCACCCGCGGGGAAAGGCATCTATATAAGTACTGGTAGGAACAAGTCAAAAGGCTGTCTCTATAAGCGACTAGGATTAGCCTAGTAGTGAAAGAGTGTGAGATAAATGGTTGGATTTGGATAGATTAGGAGTTCAAACAAACCCCTTCAATTGTACCAAACAAAAAAGAAAAGAAAAAGGAAATGCTATATCTATATATGCCAGTGTGCACAAAGATAAAACTAATAAATTTTAAGGCCATGAACACCAAATACTCCATGTTTTGTAGTTAGATTAGTCAGTAAATTCCAATGCAACCCTGGAAATAAACGTACTTAGACTATAACTAACAAGCTACTATACGTAACGATCCGATCGAGGGTCTAAAAATCTCTACTTTGGGATAGAAGTCAAAAGATGCAGGCCGGGAAATATGTGGATGCAAAAGGTACTCCTATATGGTAGGTGTGGCTAGCTTGCGCGCTGTATGAATAAAGCGCTTTATGGAAGGATTTTAAATGTATGGGAGACCAAATCAAGAATCACCATGTCTATACCATCTATAACACATCTATACTATATTATATTTAGGAGTTTTTTGCTGACATCAGCACAGTGTATAAGGTGGCTGCTTGAGAGCGTTTTCCTCCTAAAGCCTAAGTTCTCCTTCACTTTGGGCCCACATCTCTACCTCTTCTTTCTTTCTCTTTCCTCCCACATCTATTTTTTTATTTCCCCTTTTAGACCATATTTCTTTCTCTCTTCTTTTTCTTTTCTTTCTTCCATTTGTGTATTTCAAATTTCAAAAATTTGAAAGCCACTGACTGTCTGTCTTTTCTCTCTTGATTTCTCCAACTCCCAATTCCTTATCATCCCAGCAATTCCCTTATATCATTTTTTCCATTATCATTATCGTTCTTATTTTTAGGCTGAAACTGTAATGAATGCAAAATTGGGTACTTTGGGTTGGATACGTGATTGAGATTAATATTGGGATAATGTATGCAAAAAGTTGAACCATATATAAAAACATATTAGTCTAAACTCGGATCACTAAGCTATTTGTGATTCCCGCGCATCGCGCGGGTTCATACTAGTATTATATTATATATAGCTATCAACTTGCAACAAATTAATTATATAAGTGCTTTAAAGTGACTACTAATATTTTTTTCTTTGTTATGGAGTATTTCATTGACAAATGGTCAGCAAAAGGTAAGTTCCCTTTCACAATTCCTATGTCCTTTCATGATATCAACGCTTATCCCTCAACAAATTAAGGGTATTGTAAAAATGCTTTTCTATCTACTAATTAATGGAAACAAGTAAATTTATTTATTAATTACTTTCAATGGCTTCTCACCGTACAATATAGACCTAAAGATATCAAAAGTAGCCTGCATACATTGTTTGTTTGTTTTTTTTTTTTTTTGGGAGTAAGTGAAAAAAAATAAAATGAAATGATGATCATTCATGTTGAAACTGATACATTTTAAACTGGGAACCAAACCAATCCAATGAAAAATAAAAGTACGAAATTATGATCCTTAATCTTTCATCTTTTTCTTCCTTGACATTCCTCCAAGCAAAGCCACCAGTAACCAACCAAATATATATATATGGTACATTTCGTAATTTGTAACATAACTAAACAAATAAAAAATAAATAGTCACCAATCACCCTCATCCAAAAAAAAAAAAAAAAAAAAAAAAACCAAGGACCTGGGGACTTTCCGTAAACAAATGAAAAATAAATAACGGTGAGTATGATTGTTCATCTTCCCTCTACTCCTTACATGCATTGTACCAATAACAGGAGAGAACAAAAGAAAAAAAAAAAAAAAGATACAAACACGGTGATGTCACGTGTACTATGTGAAAAAACAAGGTTTTATTAATTTAATTCTCTATTTTTTTTCCTTTTATTCTTAATTTTCTATTTTCCCCATGATGGAAAACACTAAAAACACCCTATATTCGTTTTTTTTTAAAAAAAAAAAAAAAAATTCCCCATGTTTTATTAATTTAAGTCTCTATTATTTTTATTTTATTCTTAATTTTCTATTTTCCCCATGTTGGAAATTAAACACTAAAAACGGCCCACATTCATTTACGAACACTCTTTATCTTCCCAACGTCAAAAAAACAATAGAACAGCCAACCAACCTTTATTTATAGCAGAGTTTTCTTTTCTATTAATTTATTATATTTGATATATATATATATATATATATATATATATATATATATATATACATAAGAAAAAAATAAAGCAAAAAAAAAAAAAATCATTTTATATTATTCTTCTTTTCTCACAAGTCTATATATGTTTATGTTTAATTGTCTATCCTCTTCATGTTAAAAATAAATAAATAAATAATAATAATAATAGAAACAACCAACTTTCATTTAATAACAACTCTCCATTTTCATCACGTAAACACTATAAACAACTACAGTATTACATTTTCTTTTCATGAGCCTTACGTTGTTGTTGGTTTTTATTTTTTTATATATATATATTTTTTTCCATTCCAACTATTATTTTACCTTTTTTGCGTGAAAATGCACGGGTTAACAACTAGCGTCGCTATGTATAGGTGGGGGAAAAAAAAAAATTTAATTCAAATAGTGAAATAAGTTCTTGTTTGAATGCCAAAGGAGAAAGCCAGAAAGGCAAAGGTATTTGAGGATGGATGTTCATATGGGGGCAAACATGGGCGGTTTAAAGTACGAGCTGGAAATGTCTTTTAAAACCCCTAGCTAGTCTATCGATCATTGAAGCGTGATCAATCAAGCGTGGGCCGGTTGATGGAAATTGCATATCTGCTTAGGATCATTGAACCCCTATATGATAACGTCAAATAATGGCATTCACGCATGATTACAACTGGCTGCTAGTGAACGTTGGCATGGAGAGTCGCAATAATATTGACGCTCGAGTAAGGATTCGGTGCTGACTTTTGAGAACTCAACACTGTGCTAAGGTAAGTAAGAGATCTCTGATAGGACTAGTTATCCAACCTTAGCTCTTAACTATTTTAACTATTCAAATAATTTTTTTCCTTTCTTAAGGGTTAACTATATGGCTAGTTATTTTAGTTATCGTTATTTTGATTAGTTAAAATTATTTTTAGTTAAAAAAAAATAACATTTGTCCTCTCTGTATGCATCATTTAATTTTTTTCTCTCCACCAGATGAGTAAAAAAAAATATATATATATATTATTAATAAAAATTTGAAATAACTAAAAAATAACTAGTATTCTTAGAGCACTCACTTGAATAACTAACTAATTATTTTTAAAAAATGTCATTACTAGCTAAAATAACAAAAAAAAAAAAAAACTAGTTTCTTGAAAATGCTCTTAGGCCTGTTAGATGAGGTACTGATGCATGTATGATTCCAATTAAAAGTTAAAAAAAGTCACCCATTGAAGTTATTTTGGTCATTTCAATTGTAATTTTTTTTTCAATTGTTAATCTAAGCCACCTACCATCTCATCCAATAGTCCTATGTACTGCAGCACTTAGCACCGAATCCTTGATCCGTCACGTCAGTACTAGAGTTAGAGTTAAAAATGGATGACTGGGAAACGTATAGTATTTTGGAAAAGTAAGAGCCTAGGAGGGTTTATACTTTATATTATATATTTAGATGCAAAATTCAATATATATCATTAATACAAAACGCGCGAGCTTAGGGTCTTGTTCAAAAATCAAATCAGGCGCTATCTGCCAAAGGATGGAAACCCATGGAATGACATGGAATCGACAATCCAACAACACGAGATCTCTATAACTGATTTGGACGTACCTGCCCTCGGTTTACTACCAATACATCTCTGGACCTACACTCCTTTTTTCTTTTTTTTTTCCTTTTTTTTGGATCGGCAAATTTTTTTATTTATTATGAAGATAAAAATAAGATACACAAAACAAATACAATCCCCTAAAACAAAAAACACAAACCCGTCTAAAAGATCATCCAATCAGATAAAACCAACCCCAAAAAACATGAAGTACATCTCTCACTTGCAATTAATCGAGTGGTGAAAAAGTGAATCACCCGCACAAGGAGGAAGTTCAATTAGAAAGCCATAGGTTAAAACTATAACAACTCAAGATGTTGGTTTTGAGTCTCGGTTTTAACCCATATATATGGCTCGTAATAAATTGTAGATATTCAAGTTTATTTTGATTCCATAAACCATCAATAAGGTGGAATTACGGATTTCAGGCATCACGTCATCAAAAAAATGAAGAAGGAAAAAAAAAAAAAGGTGAAATCGCTAAGAAAACCAATTTAACAAGTAATTAGATTTTGTTTCTGAAATCGGTTGGATCTTGTCTTAGCGCATACTTAGATTTTATTTTATAATACGTTGGATAGCAAAGCAAGTAATTTAGCAGGGCAGTTCATTGGCGACTTTAAATTTTTTATATATTTTTATTTAAGATGTTTCAGAAGAAAGTAAAAACCAACAAAAGGTGCGATCAAATATAATAGAGGTGGGGTCAAAAGATCAAATCAACAACATTTTTTTTTGTCCAGCAAAATCTATGGTTTCTTCTTTGGTGGGGCCTACAAAAGATATCCTGTCCATCCTTAAACTTTCTAGTTTCTATATAACACCCACCAGCCCCTCCCTTAAGCCCCCCCCTCCCCTCTCTCTCTCTCTCTCTCTCTCTCATACATATTTTTCTGGTTAATTAATTTATCTCTACTTTTGTTCTGCTAGTGTAGTATCAAGTAAGTCTAATTAGTTGTCCTTGTAGAGTGAGGCTGTTTTTGGGGTAGTACATACGTTTGGCCTAGCTAGCTTATAGCACGTAGAATAATGAAGGAGAGTGGTAGAAAACAAGGGGCGGTGTCACCATGTGCTGCATGCAAACTTCTGAGGAGGAGATGTGCTCAGGATTGTGTGTTTGCGCCTTATTTCCCAGCTGATGATCCACAAAAGTTTGCTAGTGTGCACAAGGTGTTTGGCGCTAGCAATGTCAACAAGATGCTCCAGGTAAATTCATTTTCTATTCCCTCTCTCTCTCTCCCTCTCCCTCTCTCCTGCCCCCTCTCTCTCTCTCTAGAAATGGTAGTCATTTAGATATTGTGATCGAAAATGTCTTTTAAAGGAACGGAATCAAGGATATTCATGTCATTTTCAGAGAATGGAGCAAAAACTTTTGGGTAATCTATCTCAAAACACTGCCCAAAGTTCCAGAAATTGCTTATTGGCCCAGGAAGTAGTTTATGCAAATTACCAGAGACCCACTTTATCTGAGAACAATTCTCCCTACTTCTCCATGGATACCTTGTAGAAATTCATGGGCTTAAAGTACCAAATGTGACGGTCAAATGGTGGGTTCCAATCCCGACTCTGTTGTATCAAGAACAAGCACACTAAACCCTAGGGACAAAAATGCCATGCGAGAGGATCCACTCCTTGGTCGAATTTATAAGGCTTTGGGAAAATTTCCCTTTTTCAAATGGTGGAAGAAGACATCATTTGGTTAGAAATTGTGACATACATACTATATATCTAGCTTTTTGAAACAAGAATTCCATTGAAATTGTAGATCATAAAAACAAGAAAGCTCTTTCAAAATACTAACCAAACAATACCTCGGAAATCTGAGTTCAGTAGAAAAAAATAAATAAAAAATGGTTAAGAATTCCTATAATTTCATATTTTAATTTGCCAAATAGAATGCATCCATGGATAGACCTCAAGTTCAAACTACTAGGAGAGCTCCATCCATGCATGGATAGACCTAACAAGTTCAAACTGCTAGGAGAGCTCCATCCATATGGCCGAACCATCCTTACCATCCAAGGATGAAACTATTAAGGAGTGAGGGTGGGCAGTTGCCTCCCTTGAACTTCTCCCCACCATCCTTAAGGAAACCACTCCCCAAAACTTATTGGCAAGATGATTAAGAAAGTGTGAAGTTATTGAAGGCACAAACTAGAGTCTCTTTGACCCACTTTACCAAAAATATTGGTGTGAAGTCAGTATACACACATAAACACACACACACACACATATATAAATATATATATGCTTAGAAAAAAACTTATACTATTATAGTGACCATTACTGCCTCCAAATTCTTGGACTGCTGGAGGCCAATTACCCATTTTAACAGTGAAATTACCTGCCGGAAAACCAAAGAAAAAGAGAAAGAAACTGTTGCAAAAAACTAGATAAGAGAAAAATTTTAAATTAAATTAAAGCTTCTTCGATTTTCTGCATTAGGAGAACTAACAACAAACTAAATTATGTCTCCCTTAAATTACATTTCTGGCTCCGTTGCTGTAACCATCTTTTGTATGAGAGTCTTTGTTTTCTAAAGCACCATTATAATTAAGGGATATAAGAGCTAAAAGTGACTAATTCCGAGTCAATCTGCACATATACATGTGTTAGTGCTTGTCATTTCGTGTGTGAATTGGCAATATTTTAATGCTACTATAATATATTTGTTGTTATATATATATAATAATAATAATAATAACAATTTAATAATCAGAAAAGTATTAAAGCGTGATTTTTTTTAGGTTATTTCCGTTATGATGGTTAAAAACTATGCAAGACCCCACAGTTATAATTGTTAATAATACCTTTTTCACCTTTGTCAAAATCCATAATTATCTCCTCGACAATTGAAATGATATGGTACAATTTCTTGGGTATTTTAGTCAATCACTTGCTATTAGTCTTTTTCCACACACTTGGTCCTAAATTTCCTTTCTTTTGATATATATGATACTCATTTTCAAAAGTGTGGAACTGTTTTACGAAGTGATTCCTCAGCAAATGAAAGAGAAAGAATTGAAGGGTATAGAATCTAGCTTTACTTCTTGAAACGAAAAATGTTTTCTGGGGAGAATAAAGGGGGAACGGTTTGCTGCAATTTTCAGTCAAATAAAGAGCCCAACTGCTACTTTATGACCACTAACTACCCTTTTTTAAAAATAAGACTAAGCTTTTGGTCTTACAATTGATTTTTTATTTTCTTTTTAAATATAAGACTAAGCTTTTTGTCTTACAATTGATTTTTTTTTTATATTTTATTTTCATGTAATATTAGAAAAGGAAGTTGCGTGTGGATAATCTGTGCTTTTGCTTTAAGAACATGGGGATTACACATTGATAGTGATGGGTACTGCATAAAAGAGGTCCAAAAGAGAGGTTGATTCCATGTATGTAAATCATATATATTTGAATTTCAAACTTTTTATTATTAATTTTTTTTATATTAATATCGGACTAATATAAAATACTAAAAAAAAAATTTGTGTAATCATGATGTCATGGCAACGTTTATCATTAGTCAAGGTTTGGGGCCCAAGAAAGAAAATTATAGATTCATTTGGTCATGTTCGCGCGAGTTCGCAGGAAAAACTTGATGCATGTGCTTGCACATGTCGAATGTTCATACTTTATTTACTTAAATTTTGCAATTTCAAACTAATGAAGTTTTATATACTACAACTCACGCTGGGCTCAGACCATTTGTTGAATTTCCTGTCCATTTCTATTACAAAGATATATGTATGACGTTAAGATCAATGGCATGAACCACGTTGTGACAGTGACATGGTTTATTAGGATTAATTCGCCTGCTACAGCCAAAAGGAAATTACTCGGTGCTTTTTTTAGTTAGAATTGAAGGACTGAACTCCACAATAAGGTATGGAAAACCTTTAGACAAACTGGGGTATAAAGTTCATACATGGGAAGGATATATACTATAAAAAGTAAAAAGCCTATGTCGCCTTATGGCCCTAACAAAAAGAAAAAGGTGAGGATGAGAATCTCGACCTCATCAAAACTATGCCCACCAATTAGTTGGGTCTTGCCCAAAAAAATCAAAACTATGCCCACCAATTAGTTGGGTCTTGCCCAAAAAAAAAGAGAAAAAAGAATGGAAGATGAAGAAGGGTATGTTTTGCTGTGGTGTTATGGGGTTTAAGCATGTTCTCCCTTCAGCTGTCTTTGGGATCATTTTCTGGGTTTTGCTCTTTAGCTGTCATTCTCTTTGTATCTGGCTGCCCATGATTTTTCCCCTGATTTAATAATATTTAATTCCCCTTTTTCTGATATATTACAAAAAAAAAAAAAGGTTTGTTTCTTTGTTAATTGGTTGCGAAACTTGCAGGATTTGCCAGTGCACCAGCGTGGTGATGCTGTGAGTTCCATGGTGTACGAGGCAAATGCGAGGGTACGGGACCCTGTGTATGGTTGTGTAGGAGCCATATCATCACTACAGCAGCAGATTGACGTGCTTCAAACCCAGTTAGCATTTGCACAAGCTGAGGTGGTGCACATGCGAATGCGCCAACTCACTTCTCCGACCACGTCCAATAATCCTGCCACCAACTCAGCTGATCATCAATATGCCTCACCCTCATCTAGGCATACATCTAATTCTCAGACCAAGTCCCTTTTTTCCATGGACATGATAGATCAGGCCAACATGGGGGAGTCCTTGTGGTCATGCTAGCTACCATAGGATGCCTTTAGCTTCCCTTTCTTTTTTATTACCATTACTGTCATGGGCTTTCTTTATTGTCTGCCTCTTTTTTACTTTCTTGTTTCTTTTTTTTTTTGTTCTTTTTTCTTACATACATATTTATCTTTATAGCACATCTCTGCCTGACCCAGAGATGATGAGGCAGACCCAGAGATGATGATTATGATGATTAACCATATTGTAAATATATCTAAACATATAATTATGAGTCATTATATAGTTAGTATATATGAAGTAATTGACTGTCCTTTGGCTCCCTTTTTTCCTTTTTTTTTTTTTTGTTTTTGGCTAGGGCCTCTGGCTCCTTTTTACCTTTCCTTGTTACTTCTTTGGCCAAGAGTATCAGTGGGAAAATATGTTGTTTGGTGCTTGCAGCACACTGTCATAGTTACATTTTAGCATATATTCAAGTACGTGACTTTTTTTGATGTGGCACAAAATGATAGACCATCGATTCGGTGCCAAAAGGTACTAAGGGTAGCTTCAATTTGCCGCCTGATGCAAACAATATCACCCTTGAACCAATGTCCCAAAAGTGAGGTAGTTGAACCAACAATTTCTTGTGTCCCACTTTTAAGAAATTTTTTAATTAAAAGCACGATAATAGAATAATAACCATACAAAATTTTGCAATGATAGAGATATAAAAATTTGCTAAGAGAAACTTCACATCAAATTTTATCTCAAAGTGATGAAGCAATTTCTATGGTTGAAGAATTTTCATTAGACTTGAAGCTTACAGCCAAGACAAGTCTCTATCATTGTTTTTATGTAAGGAAATTACAAGATAAAGTTTCTAGATTCGAATTCAAAGGACTAATTAAAAGCAGGCTGCACTTAAATTTAAATGGAAATTTTTTGAGCTATTGTGATAAAAAATTCAATTAGAAACCAAAAGAAAGAGAGAGAGAGAGAGAGAGAGAGAGAGAGAGAGGAGAGTAGAGTAAACTGAATAATTTATACTAAGTTGGGTTGGCTATATTCATATGCAAATTATCTATTCATAAAATTTTTGATATTGTCCAGAAGAAAATTTTGCCTGTATATGGAACGTGGCTACAAACAGAAAGATATAATAAAGAAGATGGGAAAAAGAGGATAAATCCTTCTTTCATTCCCAATTTGTTGCAAAATATCATCTCAACCAATATGGCCGCTAAGGACATTTTAAAAATAATGCTAATGTCTATTTGGTTTGAGATTAGCTAGGGAAATTCTATGGTACCCCATGAAAAAAATGGGATATCATATGTTGCAACCTTGTGAAAACTACATTAAAAGGTTACTAGTCACATATTGGGTAAATGTACCACATTACGATATGGTACCCCATTTTTTTCATGGAATATATACTATAGAATTTCATTATTAGTTAAAAAGGAAAGTGAAGGCCACCTTATATATTTACTATAAGTTTGAAATGCAAACTACTGGTGCAAAATTTTGGGAAAAAGATGGAAGAAGAAGGAGATAATTGAAAGAAATGGATTCAAAGCCTGTTATAATGTCACTTTCCTTGAGATAACATTCACCTCCACCAATCAGAGTGCACTGACACCTTTTCCTAAGGATTATTATTTGTTTGGATTGTGTTAAGTCCATGTTTTTTATGTTATCAAATTATGTGCTAAAGTGTGGTTGAGTTTTAGGTTGATTGAAGACATGTGAAGCTACAAAGGTGCGTTAAGATCAAGTGTTCAAAGCTACGTGGCTCACACTCATTCTCTAGGAAGGTAAGAGACTTTAGTTGCTCCATACCATAGGTGTTTATTTCATTTTAATCATAATTGGTTTTTAGATGCTTTTCACATCATTTGAGGTGTTTCAAAGCTTTTTGAGCTATTTTGGACACTTTGGATTGATCAAGGTATTATCTGGATCAATTGGTAGTGTTTTGGATAAGCTTGTTAGGTACTGCCATATGGGGATCGATCAGGGTTAGAGGCCGATCAATCAGTGGTATTTTAAATAAGCCATTTTGCTTCTACTCCCCCTGGATCGATCTGGGTTCGTAAAATCAGTTTTTAAAACCTTCCTATTTGATCAAAATTCGTGCTCCTTTCTTTTGGGGTCTCTTAGTCTCTATATAGAGGCTATTACAATAGAGAGGGTTAGCTAGGCAAGCCTCTCCCTATTAAGTTTTCATTGAATATCTTGCTTCCTTCTGTCTAGAGCTCTTTAACCTAGAGTTTTCACTTATATGCTCTAGAGATCAGTCAAACCATATCCTTCAACACAACCTTAAGTGTGTGGCCGGTACTTATTGGAGCTGTTGTGACAAAGATCGAACTGGTGAGTTCGTAGGAGTGGATTTATATGAAGTGGATTTGAGGGAATTGACAAGTGCGGCTATAAATTGAAGACTAGAAGCGTTGCACGGAATAAGACTCAAGGAGTGTCACGTGAAATAAGACTTGGTCTGTCGCTTGTTGGGTAAATCTTGTATTCTCTGATTGCTCATAATGGATTGCTCAAACTGGATGAGTCCCGTGGTTTTTCTCTACAAGGGTTTTCCACGTAAAAAGTTTCTTGTGCCATTTGTTAATTGCTAATTTATGCTTGCTATGTGATTGAATTAATTGTGGTAAAAGATATTAAAATACTTGAAATCAAAATTGGATAAGATAAATTAAAGTACCTATTCAACCCCCTTTATAGGTATTACAAGCTTGGTAAAACCGGAATTTCAGATTGTGTACTTTCGAAGACAAACACAAAGACAATTTGAAATACAAATCTCCCCAAGATTATGGTTTACCATTCTTGCTGTAAATAGTAAAGCTTATAATTCAAATAAAGATAATGGAGAGAGATAAAGAAATTTTAGAGTATGTGCGCAAGAAGGGAAGAAACACATTGTGAATTCATACACAAATGGCTTCGTTTGTAGTTTATTTAAAGACTACTAGGCATCTCTTTGTGTTTGTGTTTGCTATTTGTGTGGAAGCACAATAAACAAACCATAACGATGTGTGGAAATGATTAAACAAAAAAAAAAAACAAATAAATTGATCTCAAATATAGAAAATAAAACAAACACACCATAGAGACAACACAAGGTTTATGTGGTTTGGCAAGATACCGGGAGTAATGATTAAACCACTATGTATCAAGGAGATTACAAAGCAAACTCACAAACTGGAAATCCCTGGCCTATTACACCCAAGTACAACACTCACAAAGTAGGCTATCTCTCATTCTTCAAAAATAAGACAAAACTCTTATATTCACGAGTTACATAAAAGAAGTCTGCCTTATATGTGCATAGGTATGTTCGATAAGTGTGTACACCCATCGGGTATAAGACCATATCCAAACTAGGTCATCAAGAATCTGGGTAAATTCATGACGACCATGCACCCAACATTTGCTTTATGTATGTTTATGTTTTTCTCCTCCATTTGGTTGTACATGATCTTTTCATATTAGTAAAGCTTCTTTTATTGATTTAAAAAGAAAATAGTTGTCTCTCTAAATAAACATAACTTTTAATGGCACATTGTTAATCTTAACGATGACCATCAAATTGTAGTTGTCTACCTTCCAATAATGGAGTACAAAACCTTAGTCAAAGGTCAACAAACTTAAACCAACTCTTTATTAAAATATATATAATAAAAAAAATTAGATAAATTAAAATAATTTATTGATGATGGTGATGGGGATATCTAGATTTAGTATAGGTTTTTTTAATTTGGATAAGTAGATGATTAAGTATTATTTTTCTGTGATTTAGTACAGGCTATGTTGTCTTCAGATGGAATTTGCTTCAAGATTTTTTTTTTTTTTTTTTTTTGTGTGTCTAGTGCCTTTGGCTCTGTTTTACCTTTCCTTATTACTTCTTCTTTCGCCAAGAGTACAAGTGGGAAAATATGTTGTTTGGTGCTTGCAGCACATTGCCATAGTTGCATTTTAGCATATATTCAAGCACGTGACTTTTTCTGATGTGGCACAAAATGATAGGTTGTCGATTCGGTGCCAAAAGGTACTAAGGGTAGCTTCAATTCCCCACCTGATGCAAACAATATCGCCCTTAAACTAATGTCCCAAAAGTGAGGTAGTTGAACCAGCAATTTCATGTGTCCCACTTTTAAGAAATTTTTTTTTAATTAAAAGCATGATAATAGAATAATAACCATACAATATTCTGCAATGATAGAGATATAAAAATTTGTTGAGAGAAACTTCACATCAAATTTTATCTCAAACTGATGAAGCAATTTCTATGGTTCAAGAATTTCATTAGACTTGAAGCTTACAACCAAGACAAGTCTCTATCATTGTTTTTATGTAAGGAAATTAAAAGATAAAGCTACTAGATTTGAATTCAAACGAGTCATTAAAAGCAGGCTGCACTTAAATTTCAATGGAATTTTTTTGAGCTATTGTGAAAAAAAAAATTCAACTAGAAACTAGAGAGAGAGAGGAGAGTAAATTGAATAATTTATACTAAGGAGAAGAGGGTAAATTGAATAATTTACACAAAGTTGGGTTGGCTACAGTATTCATATGCAAATTATCTATTCAGAATTTTGGATACTATCCAAAAGAAATTTTTCTTCTATATGAATCACGGCTAAAAGCCAAAAGATATAATAAATATGGGAAAGAGGATAAACGCTTCTTTCATTCCCAATTCGTTGCAAAATATCATCTCAACCAATATGGTAAGGAAATTTTAAAAATAATGCTGATGTTTATTTGGTTTGAGATTAGGGAAATTCTATGGTACCCCATGAAAAAAATGGATACTGTACTGCAATACGGTCGACACATTATATTGTAATCTTATGGTAACCTAACTACATTAAAAGTTTATTGGTTACATATTGGGTAAATGTAATCGGTTACCACATTACGATACGGTACCCCATTTTTTTTTCATGGGATACTATAGAATTTCTTGATTAGCTAAAGGAAGAAAGTGAAGGCCACCTCATTTACTATAAATTTGGAATACAAACCAATGGTGCAAAATATCAGGAAAAAGATGGAAGAAGAAGGAGATAATTGAAAGAAATGGATTCTAAGAGCATTATAATGTCACTTTCCTTGAGATGACAATCACCTCCACCAATCAGAGTGCATTGGATTGTATGTGAATTCGACTCCAAGATACAATGACACCTTGTCCTAAGGACTAAGATTTGTTTGGATTGTCTATTTCCAAAGACAAACACAAAGACTGTCTGAAATACAAATCTACCCAGGATTATGGTTTACTATTGTTGCGGTAAATAGTAAAACATAACTAAAATTTACAAATAAAGATAATGAAGAGAGAGAAAGAAATCTTAGAGTATTTGCGCAAGAAGGCAAGAAACACATTGTAAATTCATACATGAATGGCTTGGTTTGTAGTCTATTTAAAGACTAGTAGGTGTCTCTCTCTTTGTTTGTGTTTGCTATTGTGTGGAAGCGCGATAAACAAACCATAATGATGTGTGGAAATGATTTAACAAAACAACAAACAAATCAATCTCAAACACAAAAAATAAAACAAACACACGATAGAGATGACATAAGGTTTATGTGGTTTGACAAGATACTGGGAACGATGATAAGTCCATTATGTATCAAAGAGATTACAAAGAAAACTCACAAACTGGAAATCCCCTCTTACACCCAAGTTCGTACAACACTCTGAAAGTCAATTATCTCTCCCTCTTCAAAATAAAGACAAAACCCATATATTCACGGGTTACATAAAAGAAGCCTACCTCAAATGTGTGTACGCATGTTCCATAAGTGCATATGCCCATCGGGTATAAAACTATATCCAAAACAAATTGGGTCAAAAAAATTATGGGGTCATTTTTCGAGTCGCATACATTTGCTTCATGTATGTTTGTGTTTTTCTCCTCCATTTAGTTGTACATCTTTTCATATTAGTAAAGCTTCTTTTTTTGATTAAAAAATAAAATAGATGTCTGATGCAGACCGCATTGTGTGCTTGGCATGGACTTAGAGTTCCTGGAGGCCATGGATCGTCAAGACGTCAAGTGTAAAGGCTATTTTTTGCATTTCAATGGCCAAGCGAAAGACCAGGCGTACGCATAAAAATTAATGCGTACGTATCACTACTTGAGCATACGCATATTTCCATTATGCGTACGCACTAAAGAGAGATGGGTGTTTGCTGCTACTGCTGCTAGTTTCGGGGCTTTAGTTTATTTTGGATATTTTAGGAGTTGTAATTATTTTATTGTTATTTAATTATTGCTTTTATTTTATTAGTTTCCTAGTTATTTCTTACTTGTTCTAGTAGAACTAGGTTTTCCTATTTTGTAGGATTAGTTCTCTATATAAAGGGATGTAAGCCTTACGGCAAACAATTTTTGATTATTTCTAAGATTAATAATATCTAGAAAGAGAATTTCTCTTCTTCCTACTTTCGTGTTCTAGTGTGAGCATTGATCGTGGTTGCCTACTATCAGCATTGTTCTTGGGACAATCAATAGATTGGTAGACGCTTGTTTGTTTCTTTGGTGAGCTAGTCTCAACTGCATATTTTTTGCTGCATCAGTTGGTATCAGAGTCTAGTTCGTTCCTGATGTCATGCCACGATGGGGAGGACGTGCTAGAGGCTATAAAGCTAATCATAGACGAGCTACGATCCCAATCTCTATCTCTACGTTCTATAGAGGTAGAGAGTGTTTGGGATGAAAATGAAGAATTTGACATCGAACCCGCTTTGCGAGGGAAGCACAGACCTAGAGGTGACAATCGTAAGTATCGTGACTATGAGAACCCATACACTGATTATGTCCCACGAGAGAGAAGGAAGCCAAGGAGCGAGGAACTTAGAGTTATGGATGATACTCAACGATAGGAGAGTGGTATAAAGGTTGATATTCCAGAATTTTCAAGTAAGTTACAATTTGATGAATTTTTGGAATGGATTTTTACTATGGAGGAAATTTTTGATTTTAAGGATGTTCCTAATAATCGAAGGGTTTCGTTGGTGGCTATAATATTTCGTGTGAGGGCTGCTTTTTGGTGGCAAAAATTGAAAACAACTCGTAGCTGATAAGGAAAGTAAAAAATTAATTCGTGGGAGAAGATGAAGAAGCATCTATGTGAAGAGTTCTTATCGTATAATTGTATCAGAGGTTGCAGAATTTGTGACAAGGAACTCAAACGGTTGATGAGTATACTATAGAGTTTTACAAGTTATTGTCTCACAACGACTTGGTTGAAACAGAGGATCAGTTGGTGTCTCATTATATTAGAGGTTTACGTGATCAATTTCAAGACACTTTAAATTTATTTGATCCTTATTCAGCGTCTGTAGACAACCAAATTTTGGCAGGCTACCTTCGGACAAAATCAATAATCCCGTCAACACCGAGATTAGGCTAGACACAGCTAGCATAGACATAAAACCCGATTTTGGTCACAAAATCCCACTTAAATCAAGGGGATACATTCCATCAAATTCAATTTCGAAAACTGCAAAATAAGGGACTTGCACAAAGTTAGGAATCTCTTTAAGTTACAATCAATTACCTAGCACAACTTTAGGTGTATCAATTCCTCGAACCCAATTGTCCGATTGGCAATCAAATGCCACCACATCTCAATCCAAACCTCTAAACCAAGTTTAGAGACCTCAATTATCAGATCCAACCACACGATCGTGGTCTGGCTCATCCAAAACCTTAAAATCGGCCCCTAAGACAACTTTAGATGGACTGACTCTCAAATCCCACCGTCCGATTCAAGGCGAAAACCTCTTGTTCCACTATTTAAACCCTGGATTCATGTTTAGGGCATCTAATCAGCAAATCCAATGGTCCGATCATCCATCTGTCCACCCAAGAACCCTAATAGGGCCCTCTAGCAACTTCGGATAGCCCGATTCGTAATCTATACCATGCGATTTTTAGCCAAAGTCCTTTGGATCATTATTCATGTTTACATATCATGTTTAGGAAGTTCAGATATCAAGATCAATGGTCTGATTGTGAAACCAGAGATCCCCCAAAACCCAAATTTGGTTACTAGAGCAACTCTAGGTGAGAGCAACTCTAGGTGACTCAATCTTTGAATCCAACCATCCAACCAGTGATCAAATCACTCTAGTGAATCAATAATATCCCTAGAACACATCTAGGATACTCAAACTTTGAGATCAACGGTCCGATCGCGAACTGGGACCTTAAAACCTTAATTTTGGTTCTCGATATGACTCTAAGTGAGCCAATTTCCAAATCCCACCACCTGATTCATGATCAAATCATTCCAAGTCATCAACAGGACTCCTAAAACATATCTAGGAAGTTTTTTTTTTCCAAAATCAATGGTCTAATCATAGATTGGGACTCCAAAACCCTGAATTACCACCTGAGTCAAACTTTGGGTGGCCTGATTCTTCAAAATTCCTCATCCATCAGACAATCCAATAGGTGGATCTCAAAATCAAGTCCCTAAGATTAATTTGGGACCATTTGATCAAAGAATGGAAGGCACAAACCTTGCGATCAACAAAGCCTTAATCAAACCCCTAGATTAAATTTTGGGTGGCTTAATTCTTCTAAATATCTCCTCTAATAACCAAACCAACCGTTAGATTTCAAATTCAACCCTTTAAGATAAATTTGAGACTATCCGATTGAAAATATGATGCCACTAATTCTAAAATCAAAGAAACCCTAATCAGTAGCCTTGTGAGCACCATATGCGCACACTGTGTGGACATCCCATTTTGTACCACCTAATTTATTTGAGATTATACATTTTGGAATCCCGATGATGAGGTTTATTGTGTGTTTCGATATATTGACAAAGCAATTCCCAATGAGTCACCAAGGTTGTAGCAAAAGAGTTCCTAAAACATAGCTTTTTACCCTTTATGCGTACACATTTCCTATTGGTATGTACACACCACACCCACATGTGTACACACCACACCTACATGTGTACACACCACTTTACCTTTTTCAGACGTCTGCAGATCTGTCCCCTATGAAGCAAGAGGACATGGGAGCCATGTTTTTGCTCAATGGAAGATAGCAAATCCGTATACAATAGTTATGGGCTGATTACGGATTGGTTTTTTAACCTAATCTACCCATATATATACCCTAGTTATGGGAATGGAAAGGGGATTTTGAATCTTGAATCTGGAGGAGGCTACTGAAACCTAGAGAGAGAAAGAGAAACCACCCCCTATACTTACCCAAACCCAGAAAACTAGACAGAGGAAGAAGGAGCTCAGAGTTCTAACCTAAGGTGACAAGGAGGAGATTGCTACGTCAACGGAGGAGACACCCAAACCTGAGGGTAACACACTTTTACTCTAATCTTCATCTTCTTTTTAAAGTAGAAGCATGTCGGAACTAGTTATGGCATGATATGTGGGTATGTATGACTAAATGATTCTCTTCACTTAATGCTTGTAGGTTTTAGTGCTCATTAATCTATATGTAGCATGCTTAAGTATGATAGAGGTAACATCCTTAGTTTCAGTTCGAATCATTTGTTGTTAAGAATAGATTATATAGATCCGACGATGTAGATCTGATAAAGCTGTATGAGCCAAAGTGGTCTATATGCACCATAAAGTGGTGTGTACACGCTGCGTTTAGGTAGAAAACTGTGTACTTTAGTTTTTTTTTTTTTTTTTCTTATCAATATTTAGTGTCAGTCTTGTTTATTTTTTGTTTTGATTAGTTTAGTAGTTTTTATTAGCAGTGCTTACTTGTTTATCCTTTTTTATTCTTAATTTGTGTTATTGTTTAATTGTTTATTCTTAGTTAAAGTAGTCTAGATTGATTAGTTTAATGTTAGTACTTGTGATTGGCCAAATAATGCCATGTAGGTGCATAAGCACCTCATAATGGTGCATACGCATCCATATGCAGGTAGAAACTTTGGTTGTGTAACTTGATGATTAATAATTTGGAAAGTGCCACTTAGGTGCGTACGCACCCCTAAATGATGCATATGCATCCTTGTTCTGGCAGAAAGTTTCGTTGTTTAACTTGACGATTTAACAATCCAGAAATGCCATGTTAGTGCGTACGCATCAATACATGATGTGTACACATGAGGCAGACAGTTCTACCCATTTCCTTTGCTCTTGTTATGCATTACATCCATTGATTTTTGCACACTTTATCTCCTATATATTCTGCTTCACCATGTTCTATTAATCTTTTCCTCTAATTATCTTTCTATTTGTATTATTATTCATATGCTTGGCATATTATTGCATATTTGCATGCTTAAGGTTGAATTTGAGCAAATTTCCTAATTAATTAAAGCCAACAATTATTTGTGGAGGCCGGTTTTAACCAGGCATCGTTAGGTGCCTAACACCTCTCCAATGATGTACCTTAGCTTTGAACCCTAATATCTGGTTATGATGAATTTGGCCCCACTAGGGCTAATTAGTTCCCAAAGCTAAATTGGGTGGCGACTCCTTTTATTTCATGCGCTAGCCCTATCGCAGGGCGTAGTGCTCACACATTAACCATTTAATTAAGTTTCTAAAAGTCCTATTCTCTACACTTAGTCCCAAATCAAGTTTGGGAAACCTAAGTATCAATCCACATTCGAAATCAATGATCAGATCAATTGGATCGAAGATTGATCGAAACCGGACGATCAAACGATCAGGAGATAAGGCGGATCATCTGCTGTACCCCACCAAATTGGCCCTACCTCATCAAATGAGTCACACCAATCGAGGATCACAATTTTCCATGGCCATGATGAAGAATCATGGCTGATTTGACAAAAAATGGGCTCACGCCTACATCGTAGGCTTGCATAGCCTACTTTTGTTGACTTTTTTCCCCCAACATGTTCTCTATAGCTGCAAGCGTGTTACGGTGGAGAAACTCAATCACTCTTGCAATGTAGGCATGAGCCCACGCCTACAATGTTGGCATGGATAATCTCTCCAGGCAGATTGCCCTTTCCCCCATTTTTACTTGTTTCACTGCCATCAAATGGGGTACTTCCTTCTAAAAACAAATCCTAGATATCAAGTGACCTGATCGTCGATAGGGATTATAAAAGCCAATGATTAGGTACCTAATTAGACTTTAGGTGACTTGATTATCAAATCCAATGGTCCAATTTTTTATTGTGACCTTCAAAATATATCAACAGGCATCTTATTGAATTTTAGGTAACCTAAGACTGTGAATCCAATGGTTTAATCTTTGACTAAGAACCTTCAACACTTATGCTTCCACATATGGGATGTGTTATTCTCTAATAAAAAGACATTCACATACAAGCCTTACATCTCCAAGAGATGTCACAAAACTCCACTCCTAAACCGCTGCTGATGTTGTGTGAAAAATTGGCTAAAGTCTGGAAAACTCAATTTTTGAAAATACAATTCTCAAAATAATTTTTGCAGTAATTGATCTTTACATAAAAAGAAAACATGCGTGATTTTATGGGGTCAAAATACCTTGACTAGATTGGTTAATGAACATGTTTTATTTTAGAAAACTGTCCAAAAATCAATTTTTGTAATAAAACTCAAATTTTAGATTTTGATTTATTGAGAATTGTATTTTTTAAGTATTTTTATTGAATTTAAATGGGGAAGGGTATTCCCTTATTTACACTTTAAATTTAAAGTAAATAGAGAAAATATAAAGTAAAACATGCAAAGACATTTTGTTTACAGTGGAAATAAGTGACGTTGCCAGTTGTAGCAGTGCAGCAGAGAAGCAAAGAAGCAGTAGAGGTGTAGAAGCTGTGAGACCAACCTCATAGAATCACTGCCCTATCAAATAGGGCACACAAACCAAGATGGCACACTTCCCAAAGTAAAATCATTCTTGATTTAGGGTAAAACTTTTCCATGTTTACATTGTAGGCATGGAGAGCCTACCTTTTTTAACTTTTTAGCCGGTAGCTACATCAGTTGTAAGTTTGCGTGCTAAAGTGAAAAAACTTTACCCACGCTTACAAGGTAGGCATGAGTCTTTATCTTGGCAGAATGCCCTTTTGGCCTTGTTTGACCATTTTAACCCCGCAAATGGAGGTAATTCCCTCTCAGATCAATTTCTAAATACCTTTTATGTCCCTTATACCCAAAATACCCTTCCAAATGTCCATTTTACCCTTAAAAAGTTTCCAAAAATGTCTATTAATACCATTCCCCATTCACATTTTGGAGTCTCTAGATTCACATTCCATCTTCCGTACTTCCATACATCCCTTTATTCCCAATCTCTACTCCAAAGGGCTGCCATTTCTCCCAACTCAATTAGTGTTCAAATGTTAGGATCATCTCCCCTTAATCCACTTCCAAAAATCCCACTAACATAGGATAATACATGCATACATGCATTAAACGCCCACTGAACTTTCAATCTCCAATCCATTTCATCATTCAAGCAATTCTAAGAGCATCAAAGGAGGATTTCAAAGGAGTTTTTGTAAGCCTAATCAAAGTGCAATCAACTGAACTTCAATCAAAGCAAAGGTAAAAAATCACCCATACTAGGTGAGCATCCTTTTTATCGTTTCAGTTTTTCAATTCCTAGCATAACCATATCAATCTTTGCAGCCTTTAAGATGTGATTGCAACCCTTCTCCTTCTTATCCAAGTATGCACTTAGACTTACTAACACGTTTCATGGAGGGATTAAGGTCTAATGTAGTGGGTTTTGTAATACCCGTAATTTTTAAATAGGGTATTAAGGGGTTAATCTATGGTTAACGTAGCTAATCCCTTGATTTTTCGAATGATTACATGCATGGGTAATGCATGTGTATGATATTATGATGTTGGATGTATTTTGATGCTTGTGTTGGTGCATTGAGTATCTTTCGGGTGCGTTTAGCCTTATTTGCAACTTAAGGGTTTAAGCTGCTGAAATTTGGCTAAGTGTGGGGAAAAAGTGAATTTTCGTAAATCTTCGTTTTAAAGGATAATTTTTGGCGGTAATGGGAGTTTATAATATTATAAGACATTGGTGATTTTATGGGAATTTATTAGCATGTTTGGATTGGGTTCCACGCATGTTTGTTTTAGGAAAATCTGTCGGGAGACGGATTTTGTACTAAAACTTGGAAATGAAATTTTGATATATTGGGTATTTGATTTTTTTGATATTTTATTTGGATTCAAATGGGGGGTTATTTGCTTATTTTCATTAAATAACTTAAAGTAAAAGGATAATATAAAAATGGAGAAGATTACTTAAATGTTTTGGATGAAAATAAGGCTGATGTCTGTGCTGATGAGGTGTAGTCTGACTGACTGCCAATTTTTCTGCTGACTGTGTGTTTCAGACGTCTGAAATACATTTCAGACGTCTGAAAGTGACATTTCAGACGTCTGAAAGTTGCATTAAGACGTCTGAAAGTTCCAGAGAGCGAGGTTTTCTGGAGTATAGTTTCAGACGTCTGAAACTACATTTCAGACGTCTGAAAGTTGCGATCTGCAGATTTCATAAAGGGTTAAAATGACATTTTTGCCCCCCTTTTCTATATAAACCCATCTAACTCGTCCCAAACACTCCAGATCTGGGTTTTAGAGTATGGGAGAGCTAGAGAGAGAATGGGAGAGAAAGAGAGGGTACGGTGGAGAGAGAAAGAGCTTCTCCCTCCATTTTCATGGGTTTTCATGCATTTTTGGGTATTCTCTCTCCATTTCTAGCTAGGGTTCACTTTTGGATGGCAGGAGAGAGCATCATTCATGGCATTTGGAGTTAGGGTTTCTTGTTTGGGCTCACACATGTGTCTTGGAGCTTGCTCTTGGTGGATTTGAGCTTGGATTTCATGGGATTTGGCATGGATGTTCATCCTCACCAATTCCTTTGCATTTTAGAGGTATTTTCTCACACTTAAAGGTTAGGGTTTGTATTCTTTTGAGGGTTTATCATCTCATTCTTACATTTTTTTTGGGTTATTCATGCATATTGGGGAGTTTTGGTGGCGATTTGGAGTTGGGACCTCCATTATCTTCATCAACCAAGTCATTTGGGAGCTAGGGCTTGGACTGGGAGTTTGCATTTGCATCATAGGGCTTGGATTTCATACCCACAACATCAAAGGTTACATTTTTCTACGCATTTGGTTGAGGTAGGTGCAATTTACATAGGTTTAAACTATGGACATGATAATATGGTATATATTATCATATTATTTGGTATTCTTGGGCTTAGAATATGTATATATACATGATTTATGGAATAAATCTTGAATGGAACATTGGGTATTTGATAACGTAAATTGGAAATTACGTTTATTAATGAGTTGGTTTGTTTTATACATTCTATAGAATATAATTGTATAGATTTTATGGGTATTTATGTCGTTAACATAAATTGGTATAATTATGTGATTATTCCCATGATGGTTTATGTGGTATATTTTTGGAAGTGATTTTGGTTAAAATCATTTTATGGTTTATCGCACTGCATGTTGGGCATAATCATGCATCAAATGGACTTAATGAATACTGGGTAAAAGTATTGCATAAAAAGGGGTCATTGGAATTGGACTACTTGCAGTCAATGGGACTTTGCGGTGTTTTCCATTCCTTTGGTCCTGGGGTACTTTCCGGTTCCAGGTAGGAACCCTTGTGTTCCCGAATCAGAGGCTACTTTCCGGTTCCAGGTAGGAACCCTTGTGTTGTCCTCTTGGAGGTTGGGTTTAAATCCTCCGTTTCCGCGCGAAGACTCCTGCGGGAGTGGTTGGTAATAAATGGATTTAATGTAAATTGGACATGAGTCACATGCATTGGGCATTATGCATTATTTATTTTAAGTTATGGGTTATAACTTATTTTGGGATTTGTAATATACTCGGTTAGTATATTTTGATGTAAATGATATAATTGGTTTTATTTATATCATTGCTTTAGTTTACTATGCCAAATTGTATCTACTGAGTCGTCGGACTCACGCCTATTATTTTAAATGTTTTTCAGTATTACAGGACATGAAGTTATGCGGAGGCACGCTTTCTTGGGATTTATTAATGTATTTTCATAGGATAAATGAATGTATTTCGTTAAATTTTATTCGAGCCATTGGCGAATGTAATTGTAAATTTAATCCGGGTTGTAATTTTAATTACTTATGGTTGTGTGTATGTGGAATGCGATGCATGGGATGATACCACTTCCATGGATGACAGGAAATTTTATGTATGGATTTTTATAACAGGTTTTCACGATGGTATGTCCTATCTATGGATGGGTCATGCCGAAAATTTTTAAAATGATTGAGGATTTTAACACGTGTCATCCATGTTTTTATCAAGGGATTTATTAAAGAAAAAGCTTGTTTTATTATTATTGATCACGGCTTAATTAATTTGGGTCGTGACAGGTTTGAGGCGAGAAGACCCAAAACCAACCTTTTGCATGCAAACCATTTCCAATAGGATGTTAGCACCCATTTTTCTTTCTTTTCGTTGCAAGTGAGTTTGATTATGTGATGTGTGAAATGGAGGATCAAATATGTCAAAAAAATCAAGTTGATACTTAAGCAAAATCAAATTTGGCAAGGTTAAGATCATGCATGCATGCATATTGTTCACTAACCTTTTCTTGTTTCTTTGTTGGTAAAATAATCAACTTGTAATTAATTAAATCCCTTTGCAATGGAGTTCATGGACTTAATTCAACATCCCTATGCTTGCAGAAATGCAAGGACATCATCAATCCATTCAAAATGGCTACTAACTTCTAACTATCTAACTACTAACTGTAGACACCCAAATTTTCCCTAAGCTGCTTCTGGACAAAATCCGTCAACCCGTTAACAGTGCAATCAAGTTGGACACGCTCCGTACCTAACTTCATTCACCTTGTCCTATCCACTACTAGGGCAAGGCATTCCCCATTTCCATATTTGAAGCCCTAGGGCTAGGCACCGGCATGATACCCGATAACCCTAAATCTTTTAAACGATCTTTGATCCGACGGTCAATTCCACTGTTAGATCTTCAATTCAACATCACTAGAGTGGTCTAGGATCATTTAATTGAGGATCAGAGGGTACAAACCCTCCAATCCCCAATTTCCCCTAAATCAAACTCCTAAATCGGTATTAGGTGGTTCGATCTCCAACGATCTTTGATCCGACAGTCAATTCCACGGTTAGCTCTTCAATTCAACATCCATAAAGCGGTCTAGGATCATTTAATTCAGGATCAGAGGGCACAAACCCTCTGATCCCCAATTTCCCCATAATCAAACCCCTAAATCGGTACTAGGTGGTTCGATCTCCAACGATCTTTGATCCGACGGTTAATTCCACCATTATATCTTCAATTCAACATCCATAGAGCGGTCTAGGATCATTTAATTGAGGATCAAAGGGCAGAAACCCTCCGATCCCCAATTTCCCCTGAATCGAACCCCTAAATCGGTACTAGGTGGTTCGATCTCCAACAATCTTTGATCCAACGGTCAATTCCACCGTAGGATCTTCAAGTCAACATCCCTAGAGCGGTCTAGGACAATTTGATTGGGAATCAGAAGGCACGAGCCCTCCGATCCCCAATTTACCCTAAATCGAACTCTTAAATCGGCACTAGGTGGTTCGATCTCCAACAATCCTTGATCTGACGGCCAATTCAATCATAGGTTCTTCAATTCAACATTCCTAGAGCGGTCTAGGATCATTTAATTGAGGATCAGAGGGCACAAACCCTCCGATCCCCAATTTACCCCGAATCGAACCCCTAAATCGGCACTAGGTGGTTTGATCTTCAACAATCTTTGATCCGACGGTCAATTCCACCGTTAGATCTTCAATTCAAAATCCCTAGAGTGGTCTAGGATCATTTGATTGGGAATCAGAAGGCACGAGCCCTCCGATCCCCAATTCACCCCAAATCGAACCCCTAAATCGGTACTAGGTGGTTTGATCTCCAACAATCTTTGATCCGATGGTCAATTCCACCGTTAGATCTTCAATTCAACATCCCTAGAATGGTCAAGGATCATTTACTTGCGGATCATAGGGCACAAACCCTCTGATCCCCAATTTGCCCCCTAATCGAACCCCTAAATCGACACTAGGTGGTTCGATCTCCATTAATCTTTGATCCCACGGTCAATTCAACCGTAGGATCTTCAATTCAACATCCCTAGAGCAGTCTAGGACCATTTGATTGGGAATCAAAAGGCACGAGTCCCTCCGATCCTCAATTTACCCTAAATCGAACCCCTAAATCGGTACTAAGTGGTTCGATCTCCAACAATTTTTGATCCCACGGTCAATTCCGCTGTAGGATCTTCAATTCAACATCCCTAGAGTGGTCTAGGACCATTTGATTGGGAATCAGAAGGCACGAGCCCTCTGATCCCCAATTCATCCCCGAATCAAACCCTTAAATCAGTACTAGGTGGCTTGATCTCCAACAATCCTTGATCCCACGGTCAATTCCACTGTAGGATCTTCCATTCAACATCCCTAGAGTAGTCTAAGACCATTGGATTGGGAATCAAAAGGCACGAGCCCTCTGATCCCCAATTCACCCCGAATCAAACCCCTAAATCGATACTAGGTGGCTTGATCTCCAACAATCCTTGATCCCACGATCAATTCCACAGTAGGATCTTCAAATCAACATCCCTAGAGCTGTCTAGGATCATTTAATTGAGGATCAGAGGGTACAAGCCCTCCAATCCCCAATTTAGCCCGAATCGAACCCCTAAATCGACACTAGGTGGTCCGATCTCCAACAATCTTTGATCCCACGGTCAATTCAACCGTAGAATCTTCAATTCAACATCCCTAGAGTGGTCTAGGACCATTTGATTGGAATCAGAAGGTACGAGCCCTCCGATCCCCAAATCACCCTGAATCGAACCCCTAAATCGGTACTAGGTGGTTCGATCTCCAACGATCCCACGGTCAATTCCACTATAGGATCTTTAATTCAACATCCCTAGAGCGGTCTAGGATCATTTAATTGAGGATCAGAGGGTACAAGCCCTCCGATCCCCAATTTACCCCAAATCGAACCCCTAAATCAGCACTAGGTGGTTCAATTCCTAACAATCTTTGATCCGATGGTCAATTCAACCATAGAATCTTCAATTCAATATCCTTAGAGCGGTCTAAGACCGTTTGATTGGAAATCAAAAGGCACGAGCCCTCCAATCCCCAAATCGCCCAAAACCGAACCCTGATACAACTTTTGGTGGTTCAATTCCTCACAATTTCTCATCCAATGGCCAAACCGACCATTGGATCTTCAATTCAACCCCTTAAGATCAATATAGGACCATTTGATCGAAGATCGGGCCTCGTTTGACTCACGATCAACAAACCCCTAATTATAGAGCCCTACGAGCATCACGCTCGCATCCGGGCCGTTCAGTCCCACCCTAGGGAGTGCACACTCCACTATCTGATCCCAAACCAAGTTTAGGGACCCAAAGTTTCAATCCCCATTCAAGATCAATGGTCGGATTTCACCCGATCGTCGATCGAACGCGATCGCGCGATCGTATGGCCCCATAGTAGGGCGGACCACCACCATTGGCCCACCTCAGCGGCCCCACACCTTCTAGAAGGGCACATTGCCCAAAAACACAAGTTCCCATGTGTGATGATGAGAAATCATTACAAATGTGGGATAAGTGTGCCCACGCTGGCCAAACCAGCGTGGAGAGATCTTACTTTTGGCTCTGCAGTATCCTGTAACCCCTTGCAACCGAAATCTAACTGCCTGATGGGACATGAGTCCACGCTGGCCAGGCCAGCGTTACCCATGCCTGCCATGCCAGTGTGGGTAAGGCAGCATGCCCTTTTGCCACTTTTGGACCATTTTACCCTCATCAAATGAGATAATTCCTTCATCAAACAAAGCCTAAATGCCCTCCAAGTCCCATGTGACCAAATTGCCCCTCCAAATGACCATTTTACCCCTAAAAGTCCATGTTTTCCTATAAATAGTCCACATTTCATCCATTAGAGGCATCATCAATCCCAAGCCAAGCTAACCCTCAAATCCTCTAATCCCTAACCCAAGTTCATCTTTCCCACATACAATTAGGAAGCCCTAATCCATCCCATCTTTATACCAAGAATTCTCAACCTATACACAAACCATTCCATCCAAAGAAAACTATCCTAAACACTAACCCAATTCCATCCATCACAAAAAGAAACCTACCACACATCCTCTCAAAAACCCTTTCACACAAATTTAGGGACTATTCTTGAAGGAAAATCCAAGGGTTGAACCATCCAAGTTGCATTTGGATAGCATAAAAGAGATACAAATTCTGCTGCAGTTTTACTACGGAAAGACTGTCAATTTCGTGTCTGCTGAGTGGCAATTTCACTTCTGCTGACTGGTAACTTCACTGTTACCACACTTTCCTTCCCTATTTCACTCCACCACCTTCCAAGCACACTTGGAACCATCAAAGGAGCATCTCAAAAAGGGATTTTCAAACTTAGGAGAGGAGCACTCAAGCCCAACTTGTTCAAAGCTAAGATGAAATTACCTACACTAGGTGAGCTTCCCTTTTAAAATTCATTCCTAAGTTGTTTAGTTTAATTTCCTATTAAGCTCATTATTTCCTGCAGCCTTAATATGTGATTGTCACCTTTTTTACCTTAGCCCGAGTACGTACATGGGCCTCCTAACACGTGTCGTGAAGGGATTCAAATCCTATATGGTGGGTTAAAGGCAGGGAGACCCTAAACCACCCTTTGCATGCACAACCATTCTAATAGGTTGCTAGCACCCATTTTCATTTTCTTTTATTGCATGTGAGCTTGCATATATGATGTGTGAAATGGAAATTTAAGCATGTCAAAAGGTTGAAATGATGTTTAAACAAAATCAAATTTGGCAAGGTTAGGTTCATGCATGCATGCATATTATTTATACTAACCTTTCTTGTTTCCTTGTTGGTAATCATAATCAACTTTAACATAAAATAATCCCCTTCTGCTACGGAGCTTATTGGACTTAATTGAATATCCCTATGCTTAAATAAATGGACAAATACAAGGACTTGGACAAACCCATTCAAAATGGTTACTAACTTCTAATTTGCTAACATACTAACCATAGCAACGGCCCCTACACGCTCTTGATATGAGGCGCAGTAGGCTTCTTTTTTCTTTCTTTTATTTTGAGGTTGAATCTTCCGGGTTGTGGTCGTTGCGACTCTTGCCCCTAAAAATTCTAACTATTAACTTTTGAGGTTGAATCCTCCGGGTTGTGGTCGTTGCGACTCTTGCCCCTAAAAATTCTAACTATTTATTTACCGCTTATTTACCGCTTTATTTAGAGGCTATGGCTTTTCGCTATCCTCCAGGTTGTGGTCGTTGCGATCTTTTGTCCCAATACTTGAGCACTTTTCATTTTGTGGTCACTTGACCCTTTTTATTTTATGTACATATACTTGTGCTTTTCAAAGCAATAGACATCGCATTCATGAATTCCAAACCTTGCCAAGGTTGATTACGTTTATATATCTTTTGACATTTTCGATGTGCTTATCTTAAAATTTCATGCTATATTGATATTTCAATTCTGTTCCCATATGAATAAGATTCAACTAAAGACTTGAGATAATCTATCATGCTATGGATAAAGAGTTTACTGCATCAAATGCTTAAAAACTCATCCATAGCATAATAGCTTATCGCCATCAAATGGACTTGATCAATTGACCCGCCAAATCCTAATAAATCCCTTTACCCCAGATCTAGGAACTCCTACATGTCCCTACGTCACGTAGTAAGAACTCAATCCTTAAAAGATTTAATGGATTGCATTTTTATTCTATTAATTCAAGTGCGCCGCAAGACTGGATTCAAATTCCTCCCAAAACCATCTTTAAGCTCCAAGAGCTCTAAGTACTTTTTCAAAAAGTCTTCTAAAATTGAAAATGATTCTTTACATCTTAAGTCCTTGCTGAAAGATTCATACCTGCGTGGAACCTTTTTCCACCAATCATTTTTTACAACAATACCATCTTTATCAAATAAAGATTTCTAATTCAAAAAGAACCTCTTGCCATCAAGCAAACTGTTAACACGCACCCCTTTTCTTTATTGACGAGTTTATTCCAAAAGTGGCTCGAATAAATTCTTTTCATTAAAAAAGGCGCGTGCCCTCTTTTCACAGACATGATCCTAATCAAATCAATTTTCCAAACACCATCATTCCATGCAAGATTTCCTTTCTAGTACGGATTGAGAATTATAAAGGTTCACTTTCACTTTATTTAAACCAGATTTCTTTACACTTCAAAAGTGTTCTTACCTTAAATCAAATGCATTTTCTTCCTTCAAAAGGAACCCCTGCCTTCAAAAGGCAATCTTTACCCTTCAAAAGGGAACATCTTCTTCATTTCAAATAGCTTCAAAAAAGCATCCTTTTCTTTACCCATTTCTCGACTTCAAAAGTCTCAAGCTCTTTTTGGACCCCAAGCAGGTTCGCACTTGACATTAATTCTTTTAAAATAGACTCACATCATTTCCATTTCCATCCTTTCATAAAGGACTTGATTTTACCATTGCAAGATAGGGATACCTTAGAGTTAATCAATTTGACTTAAGATACCCAAGAGAAGGAAGGTGAATTTGTGGTCCTTTCAAAACAATTTTCATTTATAACCTTAAGGCATACTCTTTCAAACACTAACACTTTCAAAAGGACTTTGTTTTAATGCCTTTAAGGATCTCTTTTTTTTTTTTTTTTTATTTTAAAAATGATAGAATTCACCACCCTTCAAAAGGGTATTCTATGTCAAATTATTCGTATAGGAAATCAACAAATCAAATGGGATTTTAATCAGAAACATCGTTGAAATCAGGAACCGTTGGATTCTAACGAGCGATGTGGGGTGCCTCACACCTTCCCCACTCGTAACTAAACCCCCTTACCCACAATCTTTAGTCTCACAGACCATTAGGAGTCATTAAACTTCTCCAATAGACCCTCAGATGGGCCTATTGATGATAAGCCCTTAAATGGACTTACTTTGGGATCTCAGATGACCCCACCTTCTGATTAACCATAGGATGCCTAGTCACGTCCTCAAACCTCTGATTGGTGGCGACTCCATAGGCCTTGATTATTCTAGGTATGCTTGCATGCCTAAGCCGATCAAAGCGCCCTTGAAATAAACTCAACACACACCCAACACCAGAACGGACCACCCGGGGTCGTCCCAAACACCTGCGAGGGAAAATTCCCTTTTCCCTTCTTTTTTTGGGGTAGCGACACTAACATTTAGAGGTTGTGGTCATTTGACCCTCCTTTGGGTGTAGTCTTTGGACTCTATCCCCAATGCTTGCGCACTTTTTGGTTGTGGTCACTTGACCCTCCATTTATGATTTTTGGTTGTAGTTACTTGACCCTCCTTTTTATGTACTTGTGATTATCAAAGCAATAAACATTGCATTCATGAATTCCAAGCCTTGCCAAGGTTAATAGTGTTTATGTATTTCTTGATTATTTTGACCATGTTTATTCCAAAGTTTCATGCAAGATGATGCCAAGACCATGATTATTCGTTAATATAGATGCTAATTAATCAAAATCTATGGGCTTTGAGTAAGCTAACATGCCATGGACTTGATCTAGACACCAAGTGTCCCAAATCTGCCATAGCATGATAGCCTACTATCTACAAGGTTGAATTAATTAGTATACCCACCAAGACCTCAAGTAAAATTCCATAAAAAATCCAAGGGACACCCATACATCCCTATGTCATGTATTAAAAATTTCAGATTTTATAAAATTTATCTTATCCCTTTTTCAATCAATTATTCCAAGTGTGCTTGAATTAAGGAAAAAGTCTGTTTAACCCACTTTTTGTGCTTCAAAAGCCCATCAAATCATTTTCTAAAAATCCCCACAAATTTGAGCGTATACGTTTATGTATCCTAAGTCATCCCACCAAAGGAAATTGCAAGATGAGTTCTAAAACTCCAAATCTAGCTCGAAAACAAACATTGCCCCCAGAATGGCAGCATGTGTGTAATGCCTTTAAATGGACTTTTTGGACACCCAAATTTTGTTGGGTCGCCTCTGGACAAAATTAACCAACCCATCGGCGGTATAATTAGGTTAGATACACTCGTTACCTAATTTTATTTCACTTTGTCCTACTCGCCACTAGGGCGAGGCATTCCCTAATTCAATCTTCGAGCCTCTAGAGCAGGGAGTTGGTACAATGTCCAAAACCCCTAAATCGAACCCCCAAAGCAACTTTAGGTGTTTCGATTTCACAGTGTCTTATCCAATGGTTAATCTGATTGTTGGATCTTTAATTCAAAGTCCTTAGAATAACCTAGGACCATTTCATTGGGAATCAGAAGGCACAAACCCTCTGATCCTCAAATCCCCTAAATTGAATCCCTAGAGCAACTTTAGGTGGTTCGATTTCTCACAATCTCTTATCCAATGGTTAATCTAACTGTTGGATCTTCAATTCAATGTCCCTAAAACAACCTAGGACTATTTAATTGGGAATTAGAAGGCATAAACCTTATGATCCCCAAAACCCCTAAATCGAACTGCCTAATGCAACTTTAGGTGGTTCGATTTCTCATAATCTCTTATCCAAGGGTTAATTCGACAGTTGGATCTTCAATTCAATGTCCTTGGAACAATCTAGGACCATTTAATTGGAAATCAAAAGGCATAAACCTTCTGATCCCCTAAAATTAAACCCCTAAAGCAACTTTAAGTGATTCAATTCCAAGCAATCTTTCAACCAATGGCCAATCCAACCATTGGATCTTCAATTCAATGTCCCTAAAACAACCTAGGACCATTTAATTGGGAATCAGAAAGCACAAACCTTCTGTCACACCCCATTTTTGTCACCTTAGCTAGGACATATCATTTCATGTAGGATTTTGAGTCCTTTTTGAGTCTAGTCTTTTGCATTGAGTTTCTATGGCATTGAATATCATGTGTATGAATTTTGAAGTGATTTGGAGTTCATTTCAATAGTCAATAAGAACTTTTGCGACTTTAAGGGCATAATCGTCTTTTAAGCCGTATATTTTCCATTTAACCTTGAAATGAATCCCGAGTCATTCCCTCGAGTTCATATGAGTATTTAGAGTCTATATATAGGTTCAATTTCATGAATTAATGGTTTAAGATCAATTTGGCTCGTAATGGTTCGGGTTGGCTAAAAGACCCTTTTTTGGTTTGCTCAAATTGACTCATAAGACCCAATCAATTTTCTCTCATTTAACTTCAATTAGGCTTTATTTATGTCCTAAACATGTTTAGAAAGATCAAATTTCGATCGGGAAAGCATTTGGTTCAACCTCGTGTACAAACCCAGCTTAGCGACGGTGAGGCACCATAGGTTAACCACCTTTGTAAAACCTAACCGTACACCCATGGTTAAGGATTTTTGTCCTAAAATGCCTAAAAATGTGTTCCCCTTCGAAACACGGTCGTTTTGGCTTTTATTTCGTCAAAATCGGACTTAATTTGAAGATTTTAGGACTTCTACAACAAGTGGGAGTCAAAAGCGGAGAAAAAATAGAGGACCCTCGGGTAACCGTCCGGGGCAAGATGGTCACCCGAGGAATCCTTCCTCAACTCGAAACTCTGACTCTTCTTTCCTTTTTGGACGGTTTCCTCCGCCAAAACAACTTGTCTTAGCTTAGGAATGTGTAAGTTTGAGTTGTTTGAGCACCAAGAGAGTCTTTAATAGCCCTAGGATCATTATTTAATGAATTAATCTTAGCCATTGGTTTAAGGGGTCAGTTCTCTATATAAAGGACATGATATTCAGCACATAGGGGGAGGTTAATTGCACTTTACACTTAGAGAGAGAGGGAGCTACGAGTTTGGAGAGCTAGAAGGACTTCAAGAGGAGGCTCTTCAACCCCAAGCAAGCAAGGAAACAAGAGGTTTGAAGATAATGAAGAGTCTACAAGAGGTAAGCCTATCCTTTTAATGCTGAACATGAATTTTCTGCTTCTCCTTCTTCTTCTTTTTCTTCTTCTCCTAGGATAGTTATAGTGCCTGCAATTGCTTTTCTTGTGGATTGAATTCAATGCTTGTGTGATGTTATATGAATGATTTTGAGATGGTTTATGGCTTTATATGCTTGATAATCCTTGGTTTACTAAGGATTTGAAAGTATTACTCTTTTTATCCTCTTAAATCATGCATAATTCACATATCTAGGTTGCTGTGATTGTTATCATGAATTGATATTCCTGTTAGTTAATATATGATATGAATGATATTCATGATAATTTGAGCATGTCTTAGAGTTGTTTCATAGGTTTTAATGCATAGTTGTGAGATTAGGGTTTCGATAACCCTGAAATCGCATAGGATCTTATACAGCATGCTTTGCTTAGCTTTTTTGAGTTGTTACTCATCATAGTCATTCTATATATGCTGCATATAATTGAATCATGCTAGGTTTGCATTCATATAGTATATTTTATAGGGTTTTTGGAGATATTATCCTTTTCTAAGGATAATTATCATTTTCGTTGAGTGAGGTTTTGCATGAGAGTCTTCTGTGATGTGTTTAAGCATAAAATCACTTCTATTGTGTTCTAGGGTATATATTTTACGTAGGATATACTGATTGCACCTCCCCATAACGACTTTTTTACGTGAAATTATCTTAGGATAGTTTCGCTTAAGAAAGCTCGCCGTAGGGAGGCCTATTTTCATATTTTACATAAAATGACATCTTTTTGGTTAGAATGTGCTTTGTTATCATGTTTATTGATATTATTGGAGTCTCTTATGCTTGTTAGTGTGTCTTTGGTAGGTCTTTATGCATGTTAGTCGAGTCATTGCATGTAGGATTGAGTTAGAGTCCTTAGTTATTCATTTTTCTTGTTGTTTGCATGATAAATGGATAATTTTAGGCCTTGTCAAGGTTCTATCCAGATTTGCATATTGCTTTCTTTGCATGGTTTTGCGCACTTGTATGGGTGCAAACAGGTACAATGCTTGTCCTATTGCAAATAGGGCTGCTATGGTCTGAAATGGCTAATGATTGGAGCTTTTGCGCTCAGGTAAGTAGGGTTTGAAGGTGCCCCAATTTACCTTTTCTTTTTGTTTCTTTTCTCTTCTCCCTCCTAGGGTTACTTCTTAATACAAACATATAGTGTTTATCAAAGGTTTCCTTTAATAATAAAATTCTGGTTTTCTATCAAAGTTTTCCTCTTGTGGAAGTCTCCAATTTTGGATTATTCGATACATTTTCAAATAAGGAAACCTAGGGTATTTACCATAGGTTTGTATTAGGTTGTAACCCTATTCTTTTCGAACTACGTGGACTTTGATCCATGTATTTCGCTGCATGGTACGTAGGCGCTCTTCGTGAGGCTCAAGTTCGTTCTAGGATCCAAGTATCCTAGGCTTTTTCTTTTCTTTTCCTTTCTTTTTGTTTTGTTTTATTTGAGTGATTGTGCATGAGATGATTGGATGGAACATATGATATGTATGCTGCCTTGTGATGATATATGATGATATTTGAGTGAAAAAGATCTTAAGTTAGCCCAATTAAATTAAGAAACCAACTCAGGCGATGTGGGTGCCTATGGGCTTTTGCCCAGAACCTTCCCACGTCGTAACTTAGCCCCTGAATCCAATTTTCTGGTTTCAAAGACATTGCTTTTCCTTTAATGGAGTCATGTGGTTTTGAAAATAAAACATTTTTGTGGTTTTCCTATTTTCCCTAAAAAATGAGGTGGCGACTCCTTTTTATTTGTTGTCTTTCACCCATCCCATATATATATACAAATCTTCTTCTTTTCCGCCAAAATCCTTGTGGGCCGTTTTCCGGGGTTCACACCTTCGGATCCCCAAAACCCCTAAATCGAACCCTTAAAACAACTTTGGATGGTTCGATTTCTCACAATTTCTCATCCAATGGACAATCAGACTATTGGATCTCAAATTCAATCCTTCAAGATTAATACGAGGCCATTTGATCAAAGACCGGGTGTCATTTGCCTCGCAGTCAACAAAACCCTAATTGCGTAGCCTTGTGAGCATCATACTTACTCTGGGCCAATGGATTGCATCCTAGAGGGTACATTCTCCATCCTTTTGGTCATAAATCAAGTTTAGGAAACCAAAATATCAATCCATACACAAGATCAACGGTCAAAACCCATCCGATCAATGATCAGACGCAATCGGACGATCGTATGACTACAAAGCAAGGTGGACCACCACCCCTGACCCACCACAGTGGTCTTACCTCATCAGATGAGGCACACAAATCAAGAATCATACATTTTTAAGGTTAATGATGGAGAATCATGGTTGATTTGACAAAAAGTAAGCTCACGCCTACCTTGTAGCTGTGACATACTTGAGTTTGCTAATGTATGCTCCTAACCCACTCCCTTGTAGCTGTAACCACTTTGCACAAGGAGTTAACCTACGTTTGCCTTGCAAGCGTGAGCTCACGCCTACCTCATAGGCGTGAAATATCATCCTGGCATATTGCCCTTTTGGCCATTTCGAACCACTTTGCCCCCATCAAATGAGGTAATTCCTTCTTAAAACAATTTCCAAATGCCTTCCATGTCCCATGTGACCAAAATACCCCTCCAAATGACCATTTGACCCCTAAAAATCCAATTTTCCCTATAAATACTCCACTTTCAATTCATTTAACAGATCCTAGGATTACCTTACAAAAACTATGCCAAAACCCCTCCAAAACATCTTCTAATTCTCACCATCCCTACACCTAAGTACTCCTACTCTCTCCCCTACAAAATTCTCATACAAAACCCTTCACAACTCCACTAAATTTCTCCTAAAAATTCACTCAAAAATCATCTCAATGCATGCACCCATGCATTGAATCTCTTCAAGTTGTCAAGGTCTCAAGTTCTACTACTATTCAACCATACTTGGAGCATCAAAAGAGCATCTTAAGGAAGGCTATCATGCTATAGATAAAATTTTATAGCATCGAGTGCTTAAAAACTCATCCCTGGCATAATAGCTTACCACCATCAAATGGATTTAATCAATCAACCAGCTAAATTTCAATGAATATACCCACCGAGAATCCAAGAACTCTTGCGTGTCCCTATGTCATGTAGTAAATTCTAATCCTTAAAAAGATTTAGTTGATGATATTTTCATTCAATTAATTCAAGTACGCGTTAAGTTGGGATTTTTCCTCGCCATTTTCATGCTTCAAAAGCCCTACAAATAATTTTCCAAAAAGTCTTCTGGAATTTAAATTGATTTTTTAGGCCTCAGATTCCCACTAAAAGGTTCGGTTTTCCGAAAGTTTTGTTCATGCTTACATGAGACCATTTTCCCACCAACCATTTTTGACAACATTACCATCCTTATTAGATGAGGACTTTTGATTTTATGATTTAAAAAGAATATTTTGTCACCAAGTGAGTTGTTAACACACGCATCATAAACAAAAAGGAAATACAAATAAACATTTTTGCACGAAGGTTTCAATTGACGAGTTCATTCCAAGAATAACTCAAATAAATCTTTTCATTAAAAGGGTGTATGCTACCTTTTCCAAAAACATCCTTTTATCACATGAAGTCAATTTTCCAAAATCATCATTCCATGCAGGATGCCTTTTGGTTGGGACTAAGAATCATAAAGTTTCACTTTTATTTTGCAAAAATGGAATTCATTTACACTTCAAAAGTGCCCCTTTTTACCTAAGATACATTTCTTTTCCTTCAAAGGGAACCCTTGTCTTCAAAAGACTATTTTTCTCTTCAAAAGGGAACATGTCTTTATTTTCAAATGCTTTCAAAAAGCATATTTTCAACCCATTCCATTTACTTCAAAAGTCCCGAGTTTTTAAAAATCTAAAGTAGATTCGCACTTGGCATTAATTTATTGAAAATGGAATCACATCATTCATATTTCCATCCTTCATAAAAGGATTGATTTTTACCACTATAAGATAGAGATGCTACCCATTGGGAGTTAATCAATTTGATCTAAGATATCCATGAGAAGGAAGGCGAATTTGTGGTCTTTTCAAAATGTTCTCATTTACAAAACCTTAAAGCACATTTTCAAACATCCATATTTTCAAAACCTTGTTTAACGCCTTTAGGAATCTCTTTTCAAAAGGGCAAATTCATCATTCTTCAAAGAGGGCATTTTATGTCAAATTGTTCGCATAGGAAATTAATAATATCAAATGGGGATTTAAATAGAAACATTGTCCAAATCGGGAACCATTAGATTCCAACGGGCGATGTGGGGTGCCTAATACCTTCCCTATACGTAACCAAACCCCCTTACCCTCAATCTTTAGTCTCATAGACCACTAGGAGTCATTCAATTTTCAAATAGGCCTCAAATGGACCTACTTTCGATAAGACCTCAAATGGACTTATTTTAGAGATGTCAAATGAACCCATCATTTTAAACAGACCATGGGATGACCAATCACGTCCTTAAACCCTTGGTTGGTGGCGACTCCATAGCCTTGATTATTCTAGATGTGCTTGCCTACCTAGGTCGATCAAGGCACCCTTGAAATGAACTTAATCAATTTCTACACACCAAAAGGATGACCCGGGTGTTAGAGTTGTGCCCTAGAGCCAATCATAGAGATGATTGTTTAGGGATAAAGGAACAATCATTTGATTTCATTTATGTATGTCACATTTATTATTGATTTAATACAAGGGCTTAATCTATTATGTTTATATGCATCATTTATATTTACATAATATGTCCATGGAGTTAGAGTTGAGAATATTGAATTACAAAGAGTTGTAATTATGAGACTGTAAATATATCTCTGTACTAAACTCCCTAAATCATTCCTAGTTGAAGGTTCACTATGATGAACAATAATGAACCATAGGACTAGCACTTATTAGGTTGACTCTATAAGAGGATAGCTGGTCTCAAGCTATTTGTGTGTAGACACTACAACTAATAAGTGGGTGCCTATTAATAGAATAGGTACACTAAATGTGACCAAAGATATGAGATAACTGAGTAATTGAACTAGGGACTTGACAGACTTCTATGTCTTATTGGTTCAATTGGAAACATTGTGTAAATGGAAGGATGTAATTGTAACCCATAAACTATAACAGAAGGGTTATTTGATAGATACTTATTCACTTCATTAAGGACAACATCATGAACCATATGCTAGGTGTTATTCATGGTTAGTAGAAGCCCTAATTGATATAAGTGAGTTATAATCAATTAGGGAATTGGAAGGAGTTCCAATTAGACCCTAAATGGAAAGAGTTCCATTATGCACACCTCGTGCTATTCCTACTACTTGATATGTGAACCCAATGGGTCACACACTAATCATTCTAAGAGAACTTCAAAGTCTATGAGAGAAAGGGTTTTAGTGAATAAAGAATAGCTCTTTAAGAGCTTATTTGTATTTGATATAAATAATAGGGGTTATTGTACAATTTAGAGAAATTGCACAAAACCCTATTAGGGTTTTCTCCCCATGGCCGGCCCCCCTTAGTGGGCATATATAAGCCACACATAATGATGTGTGACATGATCATTTCACTCATCCAAGCCCTAGCCGTCTAAAGTGTTGGAGGCTCTCTTCTCTCTCTCTCTCTTCTCCACCTCTAGCAATAACAAGGAAGAAGAAGGAAAAGGCTTGAAGCTGTAGCTAGATGTGGATATCGTTGGAGGCAATACACTTGGATTGCTACTACACTGCTGTCCGGATTCAAAGGTTGGATAAAAAAGGAGAAGACAATTAAACTGCAAGTGTTCTAACCCTCTTTGTAGTTAGGGTTTAGTTTTTGTATTATGCATAGTTAGATTCATGGACCGTGGAATCGTAGGAAAAATTTTTATATTCCGCACTTCGACTTTTCCCTTTTGGTCAATTCCCAACACCGGTGTCGTCCCATCAAGGGATCCAGGACACGACCTTTTTGGGGTAGCGACAGCATGGTGACTCCACTGGGAATTTGTAGGTTTAGTCCCATTTAATTTTAATAATGTTTCTAAAATCCCCTTTTGAGATTGTTAATTTCCTATACAACCTTGATAAGACCAATGTCTTTTTTTAATTATTCATTTTTGTTTTACAAATTTTCTAATAAAGTGCTGACTACCTCCTTTTTCTCTTTTTGTGGGGTGTGTGAGTCTTTACTTATAAAGCATTTATTTACTTTCTAAAGTATTGTAAATGCTTTTCCTATGTAATCAATATGCTCAAATGCTTTATCATTCCATGTGAATGTATGTCATCCTTTCATCAAAACATAACTGTTCACTTCATGCATACATGCATACTTTGTTTGTTTTGAACTTGGGCACACTCAAGTGTCCAACCTGCAAATTAGTAGGGGGTGAATGTAAGTGTACGACCCGTCAGATGGTTTGTACATCAGGCAAGTGTGTGTGCATTAAAAAGCCCCTACCCAGATCACCTAAGGCTTGTTTACGCTTGTGAGAGGCCTAGGTGGTTTGGGATCCTAGCTTTCTAGGATTTGATTGCATTACCCAACCTTATGATAACATGTCATGTAGAATCCCTAGGAAAGAAATGCTGACCCCTGTTGCATTAGGACATTGGTATGCACGAGGAAAGGATTTATCTTGTCTATATCTTGCTTGTATATATCCTGTATATATCTGCCGTTATTATCATCACATACCATTCGAAAGAAATCCATATAGCCAAATGGGTACCCCGTGCCTACGGCCATCGCAAATCATACATTTGAACCCCCTATAGGAAGGTGATCAATGTCACCACACCAAGTTTGGTATAGAACCTCCCAAAATCTAACCTAAGGGTTCAATAACCCTAAAAGAGGTACATTGCATTTCAAAAGAACCTATCCGAAGGGTTACAATCAACCCACTACCGAACAATGCATTAACTCACGAAACAAGGAATGACTCAAACGGAAGCAGAGGAATGCTTGCAAAGCCTAAGCCAAGACTAGGGGTTAACAAGTTTTATCCCTACCTATTTGTAATTAACACAGCTACAAGGCTTGAGTCATGTCCTTACTGTTAATAGTATGCCCTAGAGCTAATCATAGAGATAATTGTTTAGGGATAAAGAATAATCATTTGATTTCATTTATGTTTGTCACATTTATTATTGAATTAATAAAAGGGCTTATTCTATTATGTTTATCTGCATCATTTATATTTACATGATATGTCCATGGAGTTAGAGTTGAGAATATGGAATTACAAAGAGTTGTAATTTTGAGACTATTAATATATCTCTGTACTAAACTCCTAAAACATTCCTAATTGAAGGTTCACTATGATGGACAGTAATGAATCATAGGACTAGCACTTGTTAGGTTGACTCTTTAGGAGGATAGTTAGTCTTAAGCTATTTGTGTGGAGATACTACAACCAACATGTGGGTGCCTATTACAAGAATAGGTACATTGAATGTGACCAAAAATATGAGATCAACTGAGTAGAGTTTTAACCTGCCTGTCAATCAGTTTTTGATTATTATAGTGGTACAAGTAATCCTTAGACCTAAGATACCATAGTTGTCTTATGCATATAGCTTTAGAAGTTTGATAACACTAAGTGTAGTCCTTATAGGGGTTTACAACGGTGTTCATTAGCCATATTGCTATGTGTATGAAGGCATGTGAGTAATCAACAAGAAATCCATCACTTTCATGAAAAAGAGAGAGAATGTTTCATGTAGCATTCATAATATAACTCATTAAGTCCATGGCCATGGTAGGATGAATATGGAAAAGAGTTTCCATAAGTTCATAATTGAGTTGATATTCATGATTGAGTATAAAGTAATTAAACTAGGGACTTGACAAACTTCCATCTCCTATTAGTTTAATTGGAGACATTGTGTGGATGGAAGGATGTAATTGTAACCTATAAACTATAATAGAAGGGTTCTATGTAAGATACCTATTCACCTCATTAAGGACCACACCATGAGCCATAGATAGATGTTACTCATGGTTAATAGAAGCCCTAATTGATATAAGTGAGTTATAATCAATTAGGGAATTGGAAGGAATTCCAATTAGACCCTTAATGGAAAGAATTCCATTGTGCACACTCTATGCTATTCCTACTACTTGATGATGTGAACTCAATGGGTCACACACTGATCATGCAAAGAAAGCTTTAAAGTCTATGAGAGAAAGGCTATAAGTGAATAACGAATAGTTCTTAAAGGCCAAGTTTGTATATGATATAAACTAAAGGGGTTAATGTGCAAGTTAGAGAAATTACACAAATCTAACTAGGGTTTGGATTCCCCTCTTGGCTGGCCCTATTAGTGGCTATATATATGTTATGTGATGATATGTGACATCATCACATAACTCACACTCCAAGCCCTAACCGTCCCCCCTTGGTGTGGCTCTCTCTCTCTCTCTCTTTTCTCTTCTCTTCTTCTAGCAACAAACAAGGGAATTAAAGAAAGGATTTGAAGCTCTTGCTAGGTGTGGATACCATTGGAGGCAAAACACTTGCGCTACTCAATTCACTACTGTCCAAAATCAAAGCTTGGAGCAAAGGAAGAAGATAAGTAAACTGTAAGTGATTCAACCCTCTTCTAGTTAGGTTTTTAGAACACTTGGGTTACTCAATTCACATGTCCCGTCAGACATCTCTTCGAAAAACTTCCAGAACATGGTGGGGTACGTGTTGGCTACTAATGCCATAACTTTCACAGAAGATGAGTTACCTCCTAAAGGGACTGGCCACAATTAAGCTCTCTACGTCGCAGTGAAATGCAAGGATAAAGTGGTGGGAAAAGTTTTGATCGATTACGAGTCAGCACTTAACGTGTGCCCACTAATTAGAATCACAAAGCTAGGATACAAGAAGGCAGATCTTCACCCCTGTAGTACAATTTTCAGAGCCTTCAATGGATCACATAGAGAGGTACTAGGAAAGATATATCTACATGTAGAGATGGGACTATACACTTTTCAGATCACATTCCAGGTCCTCGGCATACCCACTACTTATAACTTCCTGCTTAGACGCCCTTGGGTTCATTCAATAGGGGCAGTCCCCTCCAGCCTCCACCAAAGTATCAAGTATGTGATAAAAGATCACCTAGTCATAATCTTTACAGAAGATGATTATGATATCTATCGGGCTTCAACAATCCCCTACATCGAAGTGGAGAACAATCCGATATTATTTAGCTTTTACGAGGTAGTTCCTACTAGTTACGTCTCAAAAAGAGCAATAATGCCAGGCAAAGCAGAGATTTCTGAGAACTGTCTTATGATTGCCAAAACCTCTATGGAAAATGGATTTAAAACCAGAAAAAGATTGGGAAAGACACTATAGGGGATTGCAAACCAAGTGGAACTTCTAAAGACTATTGGCACTTGGGGATTTGGGTATCGCCTAACTAGGCAAGATAAAAAACAAAAAAGAGAAAGGAGAAAGCAAAAGAAGTTGGCCCTCTTAGAAGGCTACAATGCCACCCCTATGATAGATGTCAGGGAAGATCTGGAAGAAATTCAAGGCCAGATGGTGTCTTGAAATTACCAAAAAGCCTTTGATTATGGAGAAGTGCCTGAAGAAGTCTTAAAGGGGGTCTTCGTCGAAGATGCTGAGGTCACCACTGTGGACGAATATCTTATGATTTCACCTGCTAATGCCATCCGTGTTGCTGAACCTGGGGAATAACTCCATAACTGGATTGTTATGCCTATCCCTATGAAGAGGCAGGCCTCCCTAGGGTAAATAGGTTGCAAACAACATTACCCCCTACTGGCTCACGGTCTCCCACCAGTAGAGGTAACTTCTTTTTACACTAGAGACCACTATCTTTCCTTTTATGTCGTGTGTTTTATTTCCAAATGTTTTTATACTTTCCTTAAAGAGCATTGTCACCTGTACTTTACATGATGATTAATGCATTGCAGTCATCCTGTTTTCTTTCAAAAAGAAAGATGTGTTCTTAATTTTTGCCTATAAAATGCGTGTGCTTCAGGAACAATCCACAAAACAGGCACCATAACACAGATGAACAAGAAAACCCTCTCATTAGAAATGACTTTGAAGCTAAGATCAATGCAGCTACTGAAAGTGATTATAAGGAGGAAGATATGTAGGAGTTACTAGAAATGGTCGAGCGATATGATGACTGTCCAAAACCCAATCGTGAGGAAGCTATTGTTATCAATATTGGGATAGAAAATAGCGTCAAGGAAATCATAATTGGGTCCAAATTATTGCTGTCTCAGCAAGAAGAGCTCGCGTCTTTCTTAAGAGAATACTAGGATTTTTTTACTTGGTCATACCAAGACATGCTGAGTTTAGACACAGACATTGTAGAGCATAAATTGCCTTTAAAACCTAAATTCAAGCTAGTTAAGCAGAAACTCAGAAGGATGAAGCCAGAATGGTGGCTCAAGATTAGGGAAGAAGTTATGAAACAGTTCGAAGCTGGATTCTTAAGAGTTACTACCTACCTAGATTGGGTTGCCAACATAGTGCCAATTCCGAAGAAAGATAGCAAAGTCCAGATGTGTGTCAATTACAGAAATCTTAATCGAGCGAACCCCAAAGATGATTTTCCCTTACCACACATAGACATATTTGTGAACAATACCACCAGACATGAGATGTTCTCTTTTATGGACGGCTTTTCAGGATATAACTAGATCAAGATGTCCAAATCCAACCAAGAAAATACGTCTTTCATCACACACTGGGGCACTTTTTGTTATAAATTTATGCCTTTCGGGTTAAAGAATGTAGTAGCAACGTACCAAAGAGCCATGGCAACCTTGTTCCACTACATGGTGCACAAAGAACTAGAGGTTTATCTGGATGACATGATTGCCAAATCTCAGAAGGAAAAAGACCACATGGCGGATCTAAAGAAGCTTTTTCGAAGGCTCTGGAAATACCAACTCAAGCTCAACCCTGCTAAGTGCATATTCGCTGTCACATTAGGGAAGTTTGGTGGGATTCATAGTCTGCCAAGAAGGAATTGAGGTCAATTAAACCAAAGCTATCATTGACATGCTAGCGCCAGAAACTCAAAAAGAGATTAGAGGCTTTCTAGGCAGAATCAATTATATCAGCAGGTATATCTCTCAACTAACTACCATCTGCGAGCCAATCTTCAAGCTATTAAGGAAAGACGTGCCAATCGAGTAGACCACAGAATGCTAACAGGCCTTTGAGAAGATAAGGAAGCACCTACTTAACCTGCCAGTCCTAGTACCACCAACACTAGACCGACCATTGCTTATGTACTTAACTATCCTAAAAACATCCACAGGGTGTATGTTGGGGCAGCACGATGAGACTAGAAGAAAGGAGAGGGCAATATACTACCTAAACAAGAAATTTAAAGATTATAAAACATGGTACACTGCCATGGAAAGAACTTGCTGTGCTTTAGCCTGGTCAATGCTCCAACTGCGACATTACATTCTCCATTTCACTACACACCTCATCGCCCTCATGGACCTGCTTAAATACATATACAAGAAGCCTTCGCTTATGGCCAGAATAGCCAAATGGCATATGCTTTTGGCATAATTTGACACAGTATTCATCACATAGAAAGCCATGAAAAGGCAAGCCATTGTTAATCAGTTAGCCAAAATGCATCTGCTGGATTATAAATCTATGCAAATATTCTTCTTAGATGAAGACTTGATGAACCTTATGGAAAAAGAACCCGAGGAATACATTGAGTGGCTATCACACCCCATTTTTGCACCACCTTACTAGGGCTCATCATTTTATGCATGTTTTTGTTTTGTTTTTGAGTCTAGTCACTTGAATTAGTTTTTTAGAATCACAAGGACAATGGATATGAATTTTGGTTAAATTCGGAGTTGATCTTGAGGGATAATAAGAGCTTTTGTGACTTAAGGGGCATAATTGTCTTTTAAGTCACAAACTTTTCATTTGACCTTGAAATGATCTTCAAATTGTCACTTGGAGTTCATATTGATGCATATGAAGTATTTCTAGGTTCAATTTGATGAATGAATGGCTCAGGATTAAAATGGCTCGATATAGTTCAAGTTGGTTAATTGACCCTTCTTTGGGTTAGCTCAAATTGACTCACAATTACCAACCAAATCTTTTCAATTTGACTTTCATTAGTCATAATTTTATCCCAAAAAGTGTTTTAGAAAGTTTAATTTTGATATGGAAAGCATTTGGTTTGATCCTATATGCATACCTATGCTTTGTAAAAATAGAGCATAGCGGTTAACTGCTTTTTTCAAACCTAACCATGCCCCCATGGTTAGTGGTTTTCACCCTAAAATGTTCAAAAATGTATTTCTCATCGAAACACGGTCGTTTTGGCTTTTATTTCATCAAAATCGGAGTTGATTTGGCCCTTGAAACACTTCTAGAAGGAGAAGGAGTCCAAAAAAAGCAAAAAGCTGAAGTGGGCTCGGGTGACCACCCAGCCCCGGGCGGCTGCCTGGGCCTAGGAGGCTAGCCGCCCAGGCCTTGGTGGTCACCCGAGGCCACTTTCCTATTTTCTCTCTACTTCGTTGCTGAAGCGGACTCTTACCTATTTTGACGTATTTGGGCTCTTTTGGACGTGTTTCCTTCTAATTTTTGGCAACTTTTGAGCTTCCTAAGCACTAAGGGAGTCTCTAATAGCCCTTGAATTAATTTCTAGGGTTTAATTTAATCCCAGCCATTGGTTTATCCTAATGAAACTCTATAAATAGCCCCCTATGCTCTAGCAAAGAAGAGGCAATTAGAGGTTCCTAGAGGTTGCTTTATGCATCAAACTTGAGTGTATGAGAGAGAATAAGAGAAAGAGAGTTGAAGGAGAGTAGGAGTTCCTACTGTAACCTTGAAGAACATTGATTCAAGTCATCCACAAGTCAAGAGAAGAGTCTCTACAGCAGCAAGGAAGCTTCTCCTAAGGTAACCTCCCTCCTTATTAATGCTGAATATGAGTTTCCTTACAAAATAGGCTTATTGCATGTGAAAGATAGCTTTTTTATCATGTATTAATACTTTGATTAGTTAATATACATGAAATATTTGCTGGTCATAATGAGTTTAGCATGTTTTAGGACTATTTCATAGGATTTAAAGCATGACTGTGAGTTTAGGGTTTCTATTGTCCTTGTCTTAGAATAGTGTCATTGCATGTTGAAGTTAGGGTTTCTATCATGTTTTATGGCTTTAGCTGATTAATATGCATGATTTGAGTTCTGTTTAACATGAGTTTAGTATGTTTTAGGGCTATTTTATTTGTTTTTAAGTATGTTTGTGAGTTTAAGGTTTTTATTGTCCTTGTTTTAGGTTAGTTTCACATAGCATGTTAAAGTAGGGTTTTTATTGGTTTTTCTTCATGGTTGCTGTATATGTATTGCATATAGAATAACTATGATTTTTTGCATTCATGTTAGTGGATTTCTAGGGTTTTTATGCATGATATGGTATTAGGATTGCATTAGGGCTTATGTTTGTTCGTTGTTTATGTTATTTGCATGATTAGTGGATGAATTTCGGCCATAATACTATTCTGTCCAGATTTGTATGCTGTTATTTTTGCATGGTTTTGAGCACGTGTAAGGGTGCAAACAGGTGTGATAATTGTCCTATTGCAAATAGGGCTGCTATTGCTTGAAATTGCTAATGCTTGAAGTTATTGCACTCAGGTAAGTAGGTGTGGAAGTGCCCCAATTCACTTCTCTCTTTCTTATTCTTCCTCTTCTCCCTCCTAGGGTTTCTTATTAATATGGATATATGGTATAATTAGAGGTTTCCTTGTTAAATAAAATTCTGGTTTTTTTTATCAAAGTTTCCATCTTGTGGAATTCTTCCTAAACTCAAACTTAGTTTATCTATCATATTCAATTCTATTTCAAATAAGGAAACCTAGGGTTTTTACTATAGGTTTATATTAGGATTTAACCCTATTCTTAATCGAACTACGTGGACTTTGATTCATGTATTTCGTTGCATAGTACATAGGCGCTCTTTTTGAGGCTCAAGTCCGTTCTAGGATCTAAGTATCCTAGGTTTCTTTTCTCTTTTCGTTGTTTTCTGTTTTATTTTGCTTATTATGCATGCATGGATGAATGAAATATATGATATGCATGCTATCTTGTGATGATATATGCTGATTTGTGTGTTGAAAAGACTTTAATTTAGCCCAAATAAACGAAGAAACCGAAAGGGTGACATGGGTGCTTATAGGCTTTGCCTAGAACCTTCCCATGTCATAACTTAGCCTCAGAATCCCTGATTTCTTTGGTTTCCAAAAGACTTGTTTTTGCCTTTCCTTTTTAAACATGGAGTCATTCAAATTGTTTTCTTAAAACAAATTGTTTTTAGGGTTTTCCTTGTTTCCTTTAGAAAATAAGGTAGCGACTCCTTTTCTTTTTCAAACCCTATATTTTATTTTCTTTTCAATCCTTGTGGGCCACTTTCCAGGGTTCACAGTGGCGATTATACTTTGATCGTTCTGCCAACATGACAAGCCAAGGAATCGAAGTTGTCTTTGTATCACTATAAGGCACCCATCTCCCATTTTCAATCAAACTCCGATTCCCATGCACCAATAATATGGCAGAATACGAAGCATGTATCCTGGAATTACAAGCAGCATTGGATCTTGGTATCCGAGATGTCGAGGTGTATGGAGACTCTGCACTCATCATTTGCTAAACGTTGGGTGATTAGAAGACGAAAGATCCAAAGTTAGTCAAATATCATCAATATCTGATGGAACTCATTGTCACATTCCGCAAAATCACATTCGAATACTTACCTAGGTCCAAGAACTAGTTCGTAGATGCACTTGCTACACTGGCATCTCTTATGAACATCTCAGATAACTATGACATACACCACATGGAGATTACAATCAGGTACAGTCTAGCTTGTACATGCCTGATAAAAAGCATCATGAAAATCTCGATAGAGAAAGAACCTGATAGGAGATTGTGGTACCAAGACATCATAGTCTTCATCAAGAAAGAAAATACCCTGAAACTACGACAGATACTGACAAACGGATCATTCGGAGGATAGCAATGCAATTTTTCCTCGATGGTAACACTCTCTACAAAACGTCTTATGACTTTATGTTACTCAAATGTGTCGATGCCCGAGAAACTTCATAGCTCATCGAGGAGGTCCATGCAGGACAATGTAGGGCCTACATGAATGGGTTCATGTTTACTTGGAAGATCATGCGAATGGGTTACTATTAGACAACTATGGAAAATGATTGCATCAGGTTTGCTTGCTCCTGCAACCAATGCCAGATCTATGCGGCGAAAGAGAAGGTGCCCGCACTACCTCTCAACAACATGACGACCCCATGGCCATTTTCAATGTGGGGCATGGATGTCATAGGTAACATAAACCCGAAGGCCTCAAACGGTCACCAATTCATCCTAGTGGCCATCGATTACTTCACCAAGTGGGTGGAATTAAAGTCATACACCAGTGTAACCAAGAAGCTAGTAACCAAGTTCATTAAAAACAACATCATTGCCAGATACGATAGCCTAGGCTACATTATTAGTGATAACGCCACCAATCTGAACAACGATATGATGAGAGAACTTTGTGGCTCCTTCAAGATTGATCATTGCAACTCCACAGCGTATCGCCCGCAAATGAACGGGGTAGTGGAAGTAGCAAATAAGAACATGAAGAGAATAATCGAGAAAATGACTACTAAATACCATAACTAGCATGAAATACTATCTTATGCGCTATTAGCGTACCACACCTCAATACGGACATCCACAATAGCAATTCCGTATTCCTTTGTAAACGGAATGGAAACAATGCTCCTGGTTGAAGTCGAGATACCATTTCTCAGGATTCTCATGGAAGCTGAGCTTGAAGAAGTAGAATGAGCAAAGGCTTGACATGATCAACTCAACTTAATTGAAGAGAGGAGGTTGAGAGCCATTTATCACAGCTAGTGTTACCAAAGAAGAATGGCGAGAGCTTACAACAAGAAAGTGAGAGTCAAGCGATTTGAGAAGAAGACTTGGTCCTGAAGAAAAGATTGCCACATCAAGAAAACCCGCGAGGAAATTTTGCTCCAAACTATGATGGCCCTTATGTCGTAAAAAAGGCATTCTCAAGAAGAGCCCTCATACTAACGGAAATGGACAGCCGAGAGTTTTATAGCCCAATAAACTCTGACGCAGTCTGAAGGTACTATGCCTGAAGATAAAGTGTGAGCTCGATCAAAAGATGGGAATTTGCGAGACCCCCTTTCTGTTATCAAGAAATTATGATCAATGCCAAAAGATAATTCCATGAAATGAATTCCTTTGCTTCACTTACCTATGCAACTACCATGAAATGAATTCTGTTCCCCCAAGAATAGGGTAAGACACATCCATTTAAGAGTCGCAAAAAAAAAAAAAAAAAAAAAAAAAAAAAGAGACCCGACTCTCATGATCTTTGCCCCGACAGTTTCAAAGTAGTCAAAGGATTCAGACAAATCACAATGATTCCCATAAAGGGGTGACATCCAAATTCCCTTCTTCGCAACGAATGAGCGCTAGAAAAAAAGCCACTTAAGAAGCACTTGAAGTCCATCATCATTCCAAAAGTCCATCATTATTCAAAATTTGTAGTTAGAACTCCTTTCCAATCAAAGAGCAAGGAATAGCTGAAGACTATCGCCATCCACCCATGGGTTATCACTTATCAAGCATTAATAGCTGAAGTTCCCTTAAAGTAGGAAACTGGCATAACAACCACAGTGTCGTCAGTTTGTCTAATGAGTTCAAATTTTTAAGTTAGTCTGTGTGAAAGTGCCCAATGGGTTCGAATAAAGATCATACATCTAAAAGGTGAAAATTTACACTGTAGATACCCCATTTTAATCCACCTCTTTTTTACCTTTCCACCTTAGGAGCATTATCACATGTAGGTTTTTACATGATTTTGAAACTAAATATTTCTTGTTAGACTCCACACATCCCAAAGAATCTATGTTATCTTTCGGGGTTTAATTTGGTTAAGTCTTGATAGCAAATAAGAACTTTTGCGACTTGGAGGGCATTTATGTCATTTCACTTGCATAGCTCTTGTTTGGTATCTAATTCCTACCAAATTCATCCCGAGATGATCCCAATATCCTTAGGATGTCATTTGTAAGCTTGGTTTAAAGTTTGGTTAGCATTGGAGATGGTTTATGTCACACACCAAACCCAAAAGATTGGATTTAGCGACATGACTGACACAACTCACAAAGGTTTACGCCTCACATAGGCCAACCCACTTAACAATATCAACCTGTAATAAAGTTGTCTCCAACAATCCATCCACAAAAAAATTTCAACCATAGTATAACTAAAATCTCAACAATTAATTGAAATAACTAGATAAATCCATATTCATCAAAATAAATTGTCACCTCCAATAATCTACTACATCGTCCACTAAAATAATTTAAAAAAAAACTAACTCTTTTAAATATTAAAATAAAAGTTCTAGTTTAACTAGAAGATCAAGCCATCAACTCCCTAGCTCTTCGCACGCGGAAGCCACTCACATCAAGCTAATCATCTATGGGGAAAAAATATAAGGGGTGAGCATAAAGTTCAGCAAGAAAACTTTACACAATATATACGGGAAGAAGTCAAGCCTATTCGGACGATTAATTTAAAAAATATGAGTAACAAAACGATAAAGTTTCACAATAAATCCTTTCTTTCAATTCATTAGGCATATAAAATTTTAGAAATAATTCTCTTGCTTTCAATTCAATAAACAATAACACTGAAACACTTTCGATAACAATGCATTCGATAAATCACTTTAGATCACTGATCCATATAATACAAATCAATAAAACACTAATTCATACAAGTACTTCCTCTAGCTAGACTCACATTCAATAGGCGCCCATCATCATGGGACTTTACACTACATCAATACTGATGACCAACAATATTAGAATCCCTGCTGGCACGGACCAATTTTCCAACAGTATTAGAATCCTTTGTTGGGACGGACCAATAATCTAACCAGAGTTCACACTTATACAAAAAAAAAAAAACATTTGGCAAATATCTTTCATAAGTAAAATAGATTCAAACACATATGTAAAACAATTTCAATAAATGAGTATTTCTACTTGACCCACAGGACATAAGAAATAAACACTTTGATAATTAAACAATTTTGAAAACAATTGTCCATAAATCATTGGCTTACAAAAGAGGAATAAAAATCAGATTTATTTTTATTTAATCAAAGAAGGCGATACATTGTGCAAGTTTCCTTACCTCAAGCCAAACCTTCAACAATCTAAGCGATCAAACTCCTAACAATCCCAACGCTACTCAGAACCTAAAATCAATAATATTCTTTATCAATAAATCATACTTAAGCTAAAAAGTCTCTCCAGCTAAGTGGTGCGTTAAGGGTTCAACGTCTAATTCTCATGGCCTTATACTGCTTACTATATTTAATATAATTAATATATACACTAACGTGGCATTAAAATAGACTCATGTTAAATTATAAATTAATAGGTTTAAATTACTTTTTAACACAACAAAGTTACCAGTCAATCCGAGAGAAGTTTATTGTCAACAGATGTGAAGTTGACAGTCAGCATGTAGTAAAACAACAGCAGATTTCTGTATTAACTTCCTATGCTACCCAAGGCAAAAGCAGAAGTTCACCCACTGATTTTCCCTCAAAATCAGTCCCTAAATCTATGGGAGAGATGTTTGTGGAAAGGTGTATGGTAGGGTTTGAGAAAATTTGTGGTGGTGGTGGAAGTGGTGGAAACTACCATTTTTGCCTTTCCTTGTTACCCAAACCCAAAAAAAGAGATTTTTGATGGTTGGATGATCTTGTGCAGCGGCTATGGAGGGGTTTCTGAGTGGTGGTGATAATAGTTTAGTGGTTGTAGAAGTAATAGAGATGGAGGATTGGATTAGAGAAGAAAATCTTGGTAACACAGTAAAGTTACCAGTCAACAGATGGTAAGTTACCTGTAAACAGACACGAAGTTTGCAGTCAATTCGTACAAAACAGCATCAGCTCCTTTCTTTTTCCTTCTCTCTTGCTTTCTTTTCTTTTTTCTTTCTTTATATTGTTTTCAGTCAAAAGAATATAAATCCTCCCTAAATGTTTCTTATATAGGGTGCAAGTTAATCCTAACCTAATTATGATTACCTTCAAAGTTAGTGTTTGATTAGGATACGAAAACTATCACTCATTGGCTACAAAGTTGAACATATTCGTGATTAATCCTAAATTAACTCATACGTTTAAATCTATCTAAATGCAATCAATTTTATATTTAATTAATTAAGCCTAAGAAAAATTCGGGGTTTTACAGTTTACTTAAGGATGGTCCAAGGTAGGCTCGGTTTAACTCCGTTCATCGACCCTTCTTGAAATTTCTTCCTAATTTGACTTAATTGAGTCAAATTATTGCTTCATTAATATTAATTGAGTCTTAATTAAGGTGTATTAGTGTTTATAATCATTTTTGGAAGAGTTTGATTGCAACTAAGACTCCATTAGGGTTCAAACCCTAATATTGCCTCTATAAACCCCAATTGATCTCTATGAGCCATACGGGCTTAACCTTTGATTAATTCACCAAGTGTGGCTTAATTAGGAGTATTTTAATCAGATTTTAAGTAGAGAATTGAGTCATGATCGTTTTAAATCCAAAATCAATGAATTTGGACTTGAAATGGACTCGATACGTGAACTTAATGAGCAAAGAAGCACAAAATGAAGCAAAATGGGCAAATCAAGCTACTGGTAGCCGTTTAGCCACCCAAGGTAGCCCAAATGGCCACCTAGAGAGGCCAAACGGCCACCCAAGGGGGCCAAATGGCCACCAAGGGTGCCCAGCTACCTATGGCAGAGTTTTACTCAACCTCTACCTCTTTTGACTCCATCTCTTGATTTAATTCGGTTTTAAATTTTTCTGAATTTTTGAAGATTTTTAGGTAGAAATCAACTCTTGAGAGTGATTTAGAGCCCTTGGATTATCCCCAACTAGATCCAATCCTAACCATTCATTCCATCCACCTTCAACTATAAATAAGGGTCTTCCCTTCCTTTATTCAGCACCAAGTCTTAGTAGAGTTTTTCTAAGCAAATGAAAAGCTTGAGTTCTTATGTATGGGGTGAACATTCCTTATTAGTACCCCCTTATTTGAGACTCATTCTAAAAAGAGCTTAGGATCAACAGTTAGTGGAGAACATTCCTTATTAGTACCCTCTGGCTTGCGACCCATTCTAGAGCTTGAAGGTACGGAAGCTCTGCTTGACTTCCAACTCCCCTCCTGAGGCCATCTTAAAGCTTGAAGGCATCGAAGCTCTGTCAACTTTCGACTTCAAAACCCCAAGGTTACAGACAGAACTCTGCCTCAATTTTGTCATGTATATTCCTAATCCCTAAACTCTGATCTTTTTTAAGTCTATTACCATGATGTAGTTGTTTATGTGATGATGCATGCTCCCATGAGTTTTATTAGTCATAGGATTATATTAGGGTTTTGATCCTAAATCAAACAAGTTTTCAAATCCAAGTTGTTTCTTTCAAAGTAAAGAGTTTGATTATGGATTGGATTCTAATAGAGTCCTTCGAGGAGTGAAACTCTCCCTCCAAATGATTTGTTCGAACTACGTGGACTTTGATCTTTGTTAGAAGTACGTAGGCCGCTCACTTGAGCCCAAGTCGAATTTAGTTTAGATTTTATCTTTTAATTTTCTTAATTTTAGTTATATTGCATGGTTGAAATTAATTAAAACCAATCAATAAATGAGACAAATTTATTAGGTGAAATGGGTGCCTACGGGCCGTGGCCCTGAACCTTCCCATTTCGTAACCTAGCCCCCAAATCCTTATTTTTGGTTCAAGACTTCCCTATTCTCCATTAAATGGAGTCAAACTTGTTTTTATAAAACAAATCTTTTAGTGGTTTTCATTGTACCCTAAAAATAAGGTGGCGACTCCTTTGTTTTTTGAAACTCTTTTAAGAGTGGAACGGAACTCGATTACCCCAAGTCGATTTTCGACGTCCACATACACATTTATTGCTTGCAAAATTTTCTTTCTAAAAAAATAAATAAAATAAATAAATAAGCAAATTGCACACACTAAAGCACACGCGCACAAAGATATAATGCTAGTTTTGCAACAAAACTCTACCCAAAAAGGAGGTACAGCAAATACAAGGGAAAGTGCACCAGGAAACAGTGACTGGATCAAACTCCATGGAACCTCTTAAGCACTTTATTAGGAAAATTGCACTCCTTGCACCATTGTGTGGGAGCATTACTAGTTGACGATTCAAGTAATGCAAGTTCTTCAACCTTGGTCATAGTTTCTCGCACACTCGTGCGTAATGATTCAAGCTCAGTGCTTAAATGACTCCTCTCAATTTGTAACTCGACATATTAGCTTTCTAGAGACTGCTAAGCAGATAACCAACTATAATGAATGCTCTTATGGTATACCTGCTGGTTAGCAAGGAAATCTTCATATGAAGGATTGGTAGGCATGTATGCAGACAGTTCCGGTAATTCCAAGCTAGCTCCAAAGCCGCAAAATGCCCAGCTAAGATAATCCCTAGTCATATTTTGACCCTCGAAAGATCCTCAAAGTCGTACCCATAAGCTATGGGATAGTAGTTCTTCCCCTACCATATCATTATACCTTCTTGAGCCTTCTTTTCAGATAAGGGAGCGAAGTCAAAATACCAAGACGAGATATCAACCACCGTCGAAGTGCCTTGAACTTTACCAAACTGACGAAGTACTCGGTGTAGAAGAAAAGCCGACATGCCATGAAGTTTGACTAATGGGATGAAAAACCCTGCATCACAACTCTGAATAGCATCACATTGGCAAAGCCAACTCATCTTCCAAGAAATTGCCTCAAAAGGAGGATCACTCAGAAATGGCTCCCACTGGATTATGTCTAAAGATGGACGCGCCACAATGCCAGCATACAAGTGATCATGAATCAAATCTTCCTGATAATAGCTACCTAAAGGAATAGTTTGAAACTGGAACAAGTGCTCTAGAACCCATACCTGTAGAAGGGTAGCACATCCCAGAAATGGACTACTACCATCAACACTGTAGCAGTGCAAGGAATGAATTATTTCACTCAAAATCATAAAGATCACGATTCTATCCTTCTCCAATTGGTTCACAACAGTGCTAACTTTGCTATCAATAAGACCGGGCTCGGATGAAAAGATAATCGATCCATACACTGCCAAAGCAAAGACTCGAGGGCAATTCTATCTCCAACTCTCCTCACCATGAGTGAAGGCTACTTCGTAATCAGATTGCCCAGTAAGATGAGAAAAACGGTTAAGGATGAAGCACAAAGAACACTTAGGGGTCGTCCCAGTACCCCTGATTTCAAATACAGATGGTTTCACCAAATCCTAAGAAGATCACTTAAAGCACTCTTCCCTCCTCGACTAATGGGATCAATCAAGTCATCATTGCTATGGGGCAACCCCATTAACTTTCCAAGTTCTTCTAGAATGGGAACCATTTCACAAATGCCAAATCTAAAGCAAGCATACTCTTTATTCCAACGGCTGATCAGAGCCTCCATCAATAGAATATGCACACCTACCTCTACTAATGAAACAAGATTTCCATAAATGGGATGGATGTGACTTACCTCTTTAGAAGAGAAGCCACACACCCACTTCTTCAACCCTTCGTGAGAGTAAGGAAAGAAACGGGAAGTAGAAGTGCTCGCCATAAGACCCTGATAGGAGAAGATTGCAAGCCGCAAGATGCTTATTGCTCAAATACTGCTCTCTGGCTATTAAGTTTCAAAAAGATAACATTCTGGCCGCTTCACCACCTCGGGAAGGATTTATAGAAAGAGAAACCCACTCATGCCTACAATGTAGGTGTGGAGAAGAAATGAGGCCACACCTACAATGTAGGCATGAGAAAGCTGCCATGGGCTATGAGCCCATTTACCTTGTCCAAACCATAGTTCTTTAACAACCTGCATAACAAAAGGACCTGTGCACTCCTATGAAACATTTTCAACTCCTTCTAGGCCCACCCGACCTTCCTCAACATCAACACAGATCCACAACAATAGCATGAAACTTCAAAACAAGAAAGATTCCACAAACAGTCATGCGGTTTCAGAATCATGCTCAAAGAGAAAATAAGATCTACTTATGCTAAGGTTATAACATCCAAGGTTCAAAACCAAAAGTGGTACGTGTAAATGTGTTTATGCACTTAAAATACATGTCCAGATGTAAATAAAGGAGGGGATAGAAAGAGAAAGAAAGGAAAGGACCTCAAGCAGCCTTATCCTCGCTCTTGATCTCCTCGGAGTTGTCATCACCTCCTACCTCCTCAGTATCGCCTCTAGCGCCCTCGGCATCATCGCTGCCATCACCAGTATCCTTACCATCATCACCACTACCACTGTCATCGTCACCATCGCCCGCACCATCTATTCCAAGCTCCTCATCGGTCTCAGGTACCGCCTCAACCCTCAATTCATCACCATCTGTCCTCAGCTCCACCAGCGCCTCCGCATCGATCTCTACAATGGCACCCGGCACTAGGGTAACTTGAAAAAGAAAGAAAAAGAAAACAAGGATCAAACGAGGAGAGACCAGGCAGAGATACTAAAGAAAAGGAACCACCATAATAGATGCATACCTGGGCGTCCTCTACAACTGGGGCATGTCCGGTGCGACCTCTACAGCCGTCGCAGATGCCTCACCCTCACCTCCATGACCAACTGATGATACAATTTGATATGTAACAGAAAAAGAATAGCAAGAAAAGTGAAAAGAGAAAAGAAAAGTGTGGACACCCCATTTTCATCACATAATTCCACACCTTTCCACCTTAGGAGCATTATCACATGTAGAGAATTACATTATTTTGGCACCAAATCCTTTTAGTTAAGCACTATACATCCCAAAGAATCTATGGTATCTTCTGGGGTTCATTTTGGTTTAATCTTGATAACTAATAAGAAATTTTACGATTTTGAGGGCATTTATGTCATTTCACTTGCATAATTCTTATTTGACATCCAATTCTCACTAAATTCATCCCAAGATGATCCTAATGACCTTATGATGTGTCACACCCCATTTTTGCCACCTTAGCTAGGGTTTATCATTTTATTTGTCTTTTTGTTTCCTTTTTGAGTCTAGTCTTTTGCATTGAGTTTCTAGGGTCCTGAGGATGATGTGTATGAATTTTGGTTCAATTTGGAGTTGATCTTAAGGGTTACTAAGAACTTTTGTGACTTGAGGGGCATAATCGTCTTTTAGGTCACAAACTTTCCATTGACCTTGAAATGATCTCCAAGTTGTCAATTGGAGTTCATATGGATGCATTTGAGGTATTTATGGGTTCAATTCGATGAATTGATGGTTTGGGATTAAAATGGCTCGATATGGGTCAGGTTGGTTAAGAGACCCACTTCGGGATGGAGTCAAATCGGCTCATGATTTCCACTCAATTCCCATTCATTTGACTTTGATTAGTCTTAATTTCATTCCCAAATGTGTTTTAGAAGGTTGAATTTTGAGTTGGAAGACATTCGGTGCGACCCTGTGTGCATACCTAAGTTTAGCGACGGTGGTGCATAGTAGTTAACTGCCTTTGTAAGACCTAACCAAGCAACCATGGCTAGGGTTTTTTGCCCTAAAGTGACTCAAATTACATTCCTCTTTGAAACACGGTCATTTTGGTTTTCGTTTCGTCAAAATCAGAGTTGATTTGGGCCTTGAAACACATTTGGAAGCTGAAAAGGTCAAAATAGGAGAAAACATGATGAGGCCTCGGGTAACCACCTAGGCCTGGGTGGCTAGCCTCCTAGCCCAGGCTGCTAGCCACCCAAGCCCAAGTGGTCACCCAAGCCACTTTCCTTTTTTGAGTGTTAAAGTGGATCCCTTCCTATTTTCTCGAACTACTCCGCCTCCAACCGCTATTCCACCTTATGTTTAACCCTAATTGACCTACTTGAACCCCAAGGAAGTCTCTAAGGACCCTTGGATCGATATTTAGGGTTTTAATCCCAACCATTGATGGATTCCCCTCAAACCTTATAAATACTCCTCTATACTTCAGCATTAGGGGAGAGGCACCTAGAGGCAATTATAGCCATCCTTAAGGCTTTTAACCTAATTTCTGAGTAAGAAAGTGTGAGAGAGAGTTCCAAAGGAGATTTAGGGTTTGTGTGGAACTTAAAGGAGAATATGTTCAGCTGTTCATAAGAGGAGAAGAAGACTCTACAGTAGCAAGGGAACTCCACCACAGGTAAACCTCTATTCCCTTTATGTTGAAATTTGGTTTTAATTGAAATAACTCTATTGCATGTTGAAGTTGGTATTTTTATCATGTGTTGATGCTTCTGATAGTTAATATACATGGTTTAAATGTTATTCATGATGAGTTATGCATGTAAACGGATTATTTCATGTGATTTTATGCATAGTTGTGATTCTAGGGTTTCTATGGTGCTGAAATAGGGTTTTTGCTTAGAATAGCATTATTTTATGTTCAAGCATGCATTTTTTTCCATGTGTTGATACTTTTATGAGTTAATATGCATGATTAGAATATTGTTCATGGTTAGTTCTGCATGCTAGGGAGTTGTTTTATGTGATTTAATGCATGTTTGGGATTCTAGAGTTTCTCTTGTGCTGAAATTGAGTTTTTCTTAGAATAGCTATATCTCATGTTATTTTCTGTATTCATGGTAGTGGATTGTAGGGTTTTTGCATGTCATTGCAGATAGGGTTGAATTAGGGTTTCTATTAGTTTATGATTCGTGTTATTCACATGACTTATGGGTAATTTTAGACCTTATTGCAATTCTGTCCAGATTTTTTCATTATCATTATGGTCATATTTTGAGAATGTGATTGCCTATATTTAAGCATGATAATTGCTTGATTGGAAGCTAGTTTAGTTGTTGATATTGTTGGTGTGTTTTGCATGCAAATTGCAGGTGCTTGACAGGTACAAACCCATAGAAAGTAGGATATGACAGGTGCAATTACCCCACTAATGTGGGGTCATTATTTTGGCTATAGCAAGATGAAATCTTGCAAATAAAGTAATTACCTTATGCAATAGGGTGGATATTTTGACAGGTTGCTTGTGCTCAAGGTAAGTAGGGTTTGAAAGTGCCCTAATTCACCTTTCCTTCCTTAAAACTTTCCCTTGTCCCTCCTCGGGTTATTTCCTAATAGGGGAATATGGTAATTCCTATAGTTTCCTTCTATAAAAAAATTCCTTTTCAAATAAAAAGTTTCTATCTTTATTGAAGTTATATTTTCTAAAGATCTTTTGAGAATCATTTATCTCTGGAAACTCTTTTATTTATGGAAGGAAATTTAGGGTTTACCATTGGCCTTTATTAGGTTATAACCCTATTCCCTTCGAACTACGTGGACTTTGATCCATATATTTCCATACAAGGTACGTAGGCTGTGATCGCCCAAATATTTGCCCCCTAATAATCAATTGATTAGTGTGATTATTATTATTATTGTTGTTGTCATAATTATAATTATTATTAATCACCAAAGCTTTAGGATATATATATAACAAAAATTACTAACTTATTATATTAATAGGATTAATGATGTAATTAATCCTTAAGATGAGGTCATTGCTTACATAGGGAGGGGGTATGTGGCAAAACTCTATGCATGGCTGAAAAAGAAAAACAAAACAAATCAGCCACGTTTATTTGATTGGAGAGAAAGGAAGGGGTTGCTTGGGGACAAAGGGATAGAGAAGAATCTTCATAAATTAATGAGGGAAGACTTCCTTTGACTTGAGGGGGTATAAAAGGGCTAATTTTCAGCTCATTTTCGTGCTATTTTGGGCTGCTAAGAGAGTGTAACAAAAGAGAGAAATAAAGAGAAAGAAAGAAGGAGAAAGAAGGGAGCTCAAACCAAGAAGTTTCAAAACATTTTTCTACAAACCTGAGGTGAGATTTTTCATCTTTGAATGATATAGGATAGGTTCTAAAAGTTTCATGAGGATTGGTTGATGTTTGGATAATTTTTGGAGCTTTAAAGAAGCATTAATGGCTTCCCTCATACTTTGTTTGATTGATTCTCTATGCACAGTAAATGAAACTTTATGAAATTTTTACCATAGTTTTATGATACTATAGAGAAGTTTCTCTATAAATCTTAGGCTTTAATACCTTGTAGGTTGTGAGAAATAAATTAGACAACCCGAAACACAGATATGAAAATCTCTATGAATTCGTAACTTGTTTTATTTTTATGATATTTTTATAAGATTCTACATGAAAATCTAAGCAAATTGGGCTTTTGAATCATCAAAAAAGGTTGAGAAATGAATTAGTTATGAATTTTCAAAGTTTTGATTAAATGTGAGAAAAATTTCAAACAGCATCTGGTTTTGTAGTTGCGCGGGGAAGAAGATGTGCAGGTTGGTTAGGTGTGGCAGGGTGTACCATAGGCCACGTGGACCTTAGTGCAATTGGCCACGTGGGGCCCTCTTTAGGAGCTAAAAATATTTTTAAAAATCATATAAAAATACTAGAAACCTATATTTACAATTTTGTAACCATTTGATTGTGATAACATGGGTTTCAAAAATTAGGATATTATAACCCTTTTATGTAGTTTGTTTTCAAACTTTGACTACCTTAAACAAAGTGTATTGAATTCCGATTAAGTTATCATTTGAAACATTGGATTCATATCAACAAAATCTATATGAGGATATTGTGAGGCAAAATGAATATTTTTATTTTGAGCATTATTTTATTCACTTGTAAAATGACTATTATACCCCTACGTACTAAAAATAGCTCAAATGGATTCCAAATTGAGTTCTGTTTGAATCTATGAGATATTGGTGAGAAGTAAAACACTTTAAGGACTTTTATTAACATTTCTATGATGTCATCATAGTCCTCATAATTCTTGTATTTGCAATATAGCCTCTAAGTTTATGAAATTTTCAAATTATCCCAAATTGAATATTTGGCATTAAGATTTATGTTGAGTAGTTTGATTAAGATTGTTAATGGTGGTAGAGCATAATATGAATAATAATTCATATTCATAATTGGATATTGAAATATTATTGAGATTAAATAGTGTACATGCATGATATTAGCATCCATATGTTGAGCGATATGATTATTAATGTGTGTACAAACATGTATCAAGTTATTCAGTGATCTATTTATGTGAAGTTGAATGCTTATACTTGTGATTGAGATTAAGAAGTTGAGATGAGAAACAAGTATGTATAAATCCATTTTGTGACATGTTTATGTGAAGTTGCTTATACTTGTAACTGAGATTGAAATGTTGAGATGTTGAGATGAGACGACCGGGTTGAGAAAGCCCTGCAGTTAGTGTACTAATATGCTACTCCATTTTTGAGGGCAAGTGGCCAGTGGGCTAGCATACACACATAATGAGAGGTGTGTGCTGTGGTCGTGGATAGTATATCCTGTATGAGCAAACAGGTATGCTATGATTGTTTTTGTAGGTTGCAGCAGGCAACAGAGGCACAGGTACGTGCAAAATTTTATATGCTTGAGTGGCATAACTTTTGAGAAGTGCTATTAACATCATTGTAGTATGAGATATTACAAAGATGCTGTTACATATAAGATGAGTTGTTGTATACTAATGTTAAGCATAGATGTTGTTACATGTAAGATGAGTTGTTGTATACTAATGTTAAGCATAGATGTTATTACATGTAAGATGAGTTGTTGTATACAAATTTTATATGCTTGAGTGGCATAAATTTTGAGAAATGCTATTAACATCATTGCAGTATGAGATGTTACAGAGATGCTGTTAAATGTACGATGAGCTGTTGTATACTAATGTTAAACATTTATGGATGAATTATCTCACTGAGCCGTGGTTTGCTCACTCTATTATTAAAAAATTATTTTTCAGGATCTGGGAATTTGTGAGCTATTGAGAAGACATGAATAGAGGAGCATATTTTCTCGATTCAATAGTTGTTTAGTTTTGATAAGTTGACATATGTGATGTAATATCAAACAATGATACATTATAATAATTATAATTTAGTATATGAGGTAATAAAGAAATTAATATTTATGTGAAGTAATATTTGTCAACATGGTGTCTCTTGGAGAATGAATAGATAAGGTTTTGAGCTGTCACTACCTCATTAGGCTTTAGCAAGGCTATTTTTGGGGCGTGACATAGGCGCTCTTCGTGAGGTTTAAATCCCCCCTAGGATCTAAGTATCCTAGTTTAGTTTAGTTTTTCTTTACTTTGTTTGTTTGTTATGGATAGATTTATGATATGCATGCAACTCTTGTGATGATATCTTGCTGATTTTTGTATAGAAAGATCTTGATTTAGCCCAAATAAACTAAGATACTAAAAGGGTGACATGGGTGCCTATAGGCTATGCCTAGAACCTTCCCATGTCATAACTTAGCCTCAGAATCCACGATTTCTTTGGTTTCCAAAAGACTATTTTTGCCTTTCCTTTTTAAACATGGAGTCATTCTTTTGTTTTCTTAAAACAAAATTGGTTTTTAGGATTTTCTTTGTTTCCTTTAAAAAATAAGGTGGCGACTCTTTTTTTTTTTTCAAACCCTTTTCTTTTCAATCCTTGTGGGCCGCTTTTTAGGGTACACAGGATGTCATTTATAGGTTTGGTTTAAAATTTGGTTAAGTTTGGAGATGATTTGCTTAAGGATAATCCAAAGTAGGCTCGGTTTGACTCCGTTCGTCGGCCCTTCTTATAATTGCTTCTTAATTTGATCCAATTGAGTCCAATTAATACTTTATTAATGTCAATTGGGTCTTAATTAAGGTGTAGTAATGCCTGGAATTATTTTTGGGAGAGTTTGATTGCAACTAGGACTCCATTAGGGTTCAAACCCTAATGTTTTCTCGGTTAGTCTTAATTGATCTCTATGAGCCATATGGGCTTAACCTTTGATTAATTGACCAAGTGTTGCTCAATTAGGATTGTTTTAATCAGATTTTAACTAGAGAATTGAGCCATGGTCATTTTAAGTCCAAAATCAATGAATTTGGACTCAAAATGGGCAAAATACGTAGCATAAAAGGGAAAAAGTGCACAAAAGGGAACAAAAATGCACTAAATGGGCTACTGCTGGCCGTATGGCCACCAAAGAAGGCCAAACGGCCACCTATAGTGCCCAAATGGCCACCAAGGGTGCCCAGTTGGCCTTTGATGGAGTTAAATGCACAAAAAAAAGGCAAAAATGCACCAAAAAGGCTACTGGTGGCCATATGGCCACCAAGAGAGGCTAAACGGCCACCAAAGGAAGGCCAAACGACCACCAAAGGTGCCCGTTAACCACTGATGCATTTTTTACCCTAGTTTAAGCCCAATAGACTCCTTCTCTTACTAGAATTCAAATTTCCTCCGGATTTTTGAAGTGTTTGAGATAGGAACCAGCTCTTGGAAATGTTTTAGAGCCCTTGGATCATCCCTAGCTAGATCCAATCTTGGCCATTTATTCCACCCACCTTTCACTATAAATAGGGGTCCTCCCGTCATTCATTCTCCACGAAGTCTTAGTAGAGTTTTCCTAAGCAAATGAAGAGCTTGAGTTCTTGAGTGTGGGGTGAACATTCCTATTAGTATCCCTTCACTTGAGACTCATTCTAAAGAAGATCTTGGCTCAATAGTTAGTGGGGAACATTCCTATTAGTACCTTCTAGCTTGCGACCCATTCTAGAGCTTGAAGGCGCGGAAGTTCTACTCGATTTGCGACTCCCTCCCCTAAGGCCATCATTAAAGCTTGGAAAGCGTCGAAGTTTTGCCCAACTTTTAACTTAAAAACCCCGAGGTTGCAAACAAAACATTGCCTCAATTCTATCAAATATAATATCCAAACTTCATTGCTATGATGTAGTTGCTTATGTGATGATGCATGCTCCCATGAGTTGTATTATTCATAGGATTATATTAGGCTTTTGATCCTAAATCAAACAAGTTTTCTAATCAAATTTGTTTCTTTTTAAGTGAGTTGTTTTTCAAAAACAAGTGTTTGATTATGGATTGGATTCTAATAAAATCCTACGAGGAGTGAAACTCTTCCCCCCAACATGGTTGTTCGAACTACGTGGAATTTGATCTTCGTTAGAAGTACATAGGCCGCTCACTTGAGCCCAAGTCCAACTTAGTTTAGTTTTTTTCTTTTAATTTTCTTAATTTTTGGTTAATGCATGGTTGAAATTAATTAAGCCCAATTTTCTTAATTTTTGGTTAATGCATGATTTATCGGGCAAAATGGGTACCTACGGACTGTGGCTCGGAACCTTCCCATTTCATAACCTAGGTCGCGAATCTTTGGTTTTGGTTCGAGACTTGCCTATTTTCCATTAATGGAGTCAAATTTGTTTTTATAAAACAAATCTTTTAGTGGTTTCCTCGTACCATAAAAATGAGGTGGCGACTCCTTTGCTTTTGAAACCATTTTAAAAGTGGAGCAGAAACTCAATTCCCTCCTCCCGAGTCGATTGCCGACGTCCACAGTAAGAAACTCACATATCGCTGCAAGTGGTAGGCGTAGTCTCACTCCAAGATGTCAAGTCAACGAGTCATTGCCACGTGCTCTGCCTGGTCCACCACGATTAAGTCCGGAGGGGCACTTAGCTATCAAGAAATAACAAGGCTTATCAAGAGAATAGAAAAGCAAAACACAAGGCTATAAAGCAAGAGAAGCAAAGACACTCACCAACCAGTGGCGTAGGATGTCACCACCAAAGGACACTCTGCCGACAATGGACATAGTCAATATGATATACTCGATGGACTGAGAGGCGAACCAAGCATAGTAGCCCTCGCTAGCCTCACCCAAGTGCTGAGCAGCATCCTCAATCACCCTAGGGAAGATGTCATGAGTCCCACACCAAACATTAGGAGGCGATAGTGGAATCTGGATCTCTCTAATCAACTAGCGATGCAACCGCTCACCCATGTACGTCTCCCAATTGTCCCAACCGCAGAAAGAGATGAGATGTGATGACCAACCTTGGGCATCCACCACCTCGTCTCGACCAAAGTGAGCACTGCCAATATAGGGTTAAAAGGTATTTTGAAAGGAAAACACTCAAGATTAACAACAGGCTGACATTAATACAAGGAAACAAAAAAACAAAAAATGACAACTCACCGAAGCAATGGTGATGCACTCAATCTATAGACGAGCGGTTATAAAGTCAGTAAAGGCAACTTGGATGCTCTGGGCATTAGGATCCCAGCGCCAGCCATGTGGGAAAGCATTAAGTATGGCGGTAGCCGAGTAGAAAGGAGGGATGTAATCAAACACCCACATCTATGACAAGAACAAGGTTAAATAAACATCATAAGGTGTGCAATGAAGATAAAGGCTGAAAAGAAAAGCTAAAAAGAAGTAAAAGTTACCTGCAGGAAAGGGTAAAAGCCGAAGTAAGAGCCGAGCTCACCAATGACCTTCCTCTGCATACCCTTTAAAAAGGCAGTGTAGGTGGCAGACCCAAGTCATAGGTCCCCAAGGCAACCTAGTCCTTTGTCAAGGCCACCATATCATATGTAGCAGTGGAGATGCTATTAGGAAAGAAGCAACTGCATATAAAGTAGACAAACAAGAGGCAGAATATGATCTCGTTCTGGTCGCTGAAGTCTGCAACAAAGTCATCACACTCCTTCTGACTGCTCACTATAGTGCTCAACCTAAGACGAGACTTCGAAGTCCCTATAGGAACCACATCAAGGAGCCACGCTATTGTCTCCCTAATCACAGCACGCCGCGGAAGAGGAGCTCTACCTAACAAAATCCCCATAATTATAGTTAAATCCAATGGGGTCGGTGTAAGCTCAAATTGGGGTAGGTGGAGAGAGTTGGTGTCAGAAAACCACCTCTGAGTTAGGGCTTATATGAACCCGTGTCTCACCAAGAAGGCATCAAGAGTCATAAAGGCTTTAAAGCTCGCCTCCACCAGCTAACCTCGCAGCACTGGGTTGGCATTCTTCGCCAACCCTATCACCAAATGCCAAACACCTTTGAAAGTGAGGTTCGTCCCATACGAACTCTATCAAAGAAAAAAAGAAGGAAGAAAAGAGACAAACACATTAAGGTTAGCCGACAACGCATAAAGATGCATCAAAAGAAATGAAGATAAAAGAAAACAGAAGGGCAAAGTCTTGATTACCATGCCAATGCAAGCATACATGGAGGGATGGCACAACAAACCCCTCAGCAGGTTTGTATCCTATACCTAGGCCATCTCCTTAGTAGTGGGCTCCCTATGATCTACTCCACTAGCAAGTGTAGGGAGTTAGCGCACCTGTCACCTACCCAGGCGAGCATTAAGACCCCCCATAATCCCAACAAGCTCCTCCTCATCGAGGCCCATCTCATCGCTCTCAATCTCAGGCTCTGCACCATGAGCCTCATCCTTAGCACAAGCTGTCGCCTATGCCTCATCTATCACTATTGAAGAGCACCGCTGCCACTTGGTGCGGCGAGGAGGCTCTGTCATAACTGCCTTGCCTTTCTCAGCACAAGAAGGGCAGCACTTGGGTGGACGGCATCCAGGATTGTCCCCGCCTGCTCCTCCAACAAAAGCCATCTGATATCTACAAAGGATGCAAGCAATAAGATTCAAAGATTAGTCTCGAGATAAACAAAGCAAAGGGAAACCAATGGTAAGGAATTAAAGCTACAAAACAGGTAAATATAAGCATTTATCATGTTATGAAGCATATTAGACATGCCAATGAATAAAAGAATAATTAAATGATAATCATGTTATGCTAGGAAATGTTAAATGCATATTTCGTTACATATTATCACTACCTTGCAAAGTTCACTTCAACTCCCTGATTCTTAAAAATGGTTCACGAGAACCGTTAGCTTCCAACCCTTCTAAAATGGTTCACGAGAACCATTTCATATCTTCTCTCAACTCATAATGGCAGCTTCAAGCTTACACAACTTCCTACAATCCTATCTCGACCCATGAAGGCCACTTCAAGCTTACATTAGCTTCCTATCAATCTTATCTTGACCCATGAGGGCCGCTTCAAGCTTTCATAGCTTCCTATCAACCTATCTTGACCCATGAGGGCTGCTTCAAGCTTACATTGGCTTCCTATCAACCTATCTCGACCCATAAGGGCTATTTAAGCTGTCATAGCTTCCTATCAACCTATCTCAACCCATGAGGGCCGCTTCAAGCTTACATTAGCTTCCTATCATCTTGTCTCAACCTATAAAGTCCGCTTAAGCTTACATTAGCTTCCTTACATCCTATCTCAACCCATGAGGGCCGCTTAAGATTTCACAAGCTTCTTATCAACTCCTATCTCGATCTATGAGGGCCACTTCAAGCTTACATTAGCTTCCTACATCCTATCTTGACCCGGGCCGCTTCAAGCTTACACTAAGTTCTTACACTCTATCTTGACCCTTAAGGGTCGTTGTAACCTACATTGGCCTCTTAAGCTCTTTGTGGATTCTTAAAGCCAATCCTAACCTACATTAGTTTCCTAAATCCCATTTTTCGATTTCACAAAAGCCAACTCCAGCCTACATCAACTTTTTAAGTTCTATCTTGATCAAGCAAGACCAATTTAAGCCCACACCGGCTTTCCAAGCCTCATCCCCACCTCTCCGAGTCTACATTGGCTTCCAGGTTCCCACTTTTAGCCTCAGAATGTCGACCTAAGCCTGCATTGGCTTCCTAAGCTTCATTTCAAAGTCACAGGGATAACCCAAGCCATAGATGAGTTCCTAGTACTTTAGTTAGCTTCATAAAGCTAATTTAGGACAAAAGAAACCCATCTTGTCTTTGTTTTAATCCCGTAGGACTAGTCTAAGCTACAATTAGCTTCCTAAAGGTCCAACAACTCACTAGGCTAGTCTCGACCTGGATGTCCCACCTTAAACTCAAGGTGCACCCAATGATGCACTTGAGAACCAATTTAAGCCCTACTAAGAAATTGGTTATGGTCTTTTGGACTAAAATGTGTACTCCTAAATCAATTGGTAGATTGGGTCTCAAGTGTTTGTGGGCCCTTAACAAATCTGCTCTTTTGAAATTGGGTTGGGAAATTATTATTTTCAACAATGCTTTTTGTGCTTTCATGAGGGCTCTTTTCAAAATTTCTTTGCATTCTTTAGTGTGCTCTTATAAAGTTTCTTCTATTTGGCTAGGTGTCTGCTCGGATCAGTTTTATATGATATTTCTTTCTAGTCTCATTAGATTGTGGGAAATGGTCTTTCGAATTGACTTTGGCATGAAAGGTGGAATGGGGAGCCTTTGGTAGATTAATTATACTTTTGCTCGGGATTTTCACTGTTTAGCTAGTCAAAGGTTTTATTTGCAATAAATATTGAACATTCCTCCTACCTTTGAGATTGCATTTCCTTAGATATTTTAGAGTATTACATAGATTACTTTATTGTTCAAGATTCTGTAGATATGCTTATTTGGCTTTATAATCATACAGGTCCAGCTTGCTTTTCTGTTGCTTAGGCTTATGTTAATCCTCCATTGCTTGAAGTTTCTTGGGCTGGTCTTATTTTGAAGAAGTATATCCCCCCCCAGGTTTCTATTTTGATTTAGAGGTTGCTTTCTAATGTTTTACCAACTGATGATAACTTCCACAAAAAAAGGGTATGGTTATGGATTCCTTTTATAGCTTGTGTGCTGCTCCTAGCTATTTGGAAAATGTTAAACATTTGTTCTTGCATTGTTCCTTTGCATCAGCTCTTTGGTTTTGGATTTCGTCTATTCCAAGTGCACCTTAATTTGCTATGAACTTTATTATGGAGTTTTAGTCTGCTGCTATTCCAGGTGCTGCCATTATGTTGTTCTTCTGTACTATATGGTAAGCTAGAGACGCCTTCATTTCCAAGTTCAACAACCTTGCTTGCATAGATCTTCTCTGCATATTCTCTCTTTACCTAATGATATTAGAAAGATTAGTTCCGGTAATATGGATATTTTGTCTCGGACTTGCTTATTTTGCGCTCAATTAGTGTAGCTGCTATTCCTAGGAAAGCTCAGCTCCTACCATTTCTTCGGTCCATTGGTATCCTCTTTCTCCTTTTTAGGTTAAGCTTAATACAGATGACCTTACTAAGGGCAACCCTGGTCCTGCTGCTACTAGTGGGGTATTATGTAATAGTAAAGGATTTGTGAAAGGCATTTTCTCTTTCAATGTTGCGATTTAGAGTGCTTTTTATGCAGAGTGGTTGGTTGTTATTTTCGATATTGAGCAGGCTTGGGAGAAGGATTGGTTATCTTAATTTTGTGGATTGAGTATGATTCTTTTTTAGTCATTTGGTGCTTAATGAACCCTTCCTACATTCCTCCTTGGTCACTCCGGGTCAAATGGTAGAATTGTAAGTTTTTACTATGTTTTATGAGATTTCAGTGTACTCACATCTTCCGAGAGGATAATGTTGTAGCTAATATATATCGGTCTTTTTTCTTCTTCTTTTTTTCCGATCGGCAAAATAACAATAAAAATGGGATTATATTAATTATAATGAAACATGATACAAGCAACATAATACAAGACTCAAAATTAACCAACACACTTGTTCACCCAAAACGTACTTAGTACCTCAACAAAACACAACCACCAAACCCAAGAACCTTTCCCCAAAAATGAAAAGACCTTCGTCAATTCAAAGTACTGAGAAGAGAACAAAAACATCGGAAACCAAGAGACCAACCAGAAACAACCCAATAGATACAATTCCATCCCCATAGAAACCACTAAGCAAAAAAGCAGCAAAAGCCCTAAAAGCACAAATCTCATGACCACACAAAGTCACTTTGAATCACCTACCAACTCCAATAAAACTAACAGAAACACAACTCCAAACAACAACTCTAATGCCTTTAAACCCGCAAACTACCAGCTATCTAACCAGAAACACACCCTACACCTTTCTAATTCGAAAAAACCAATAACTCCTTACAATAATTTTATCTTGCATTTATCATCTTGAACTATGATTAATGAAGCAGATTGTACCAATAACTAATATGGGTCTTCTTCACCAAGGATTTTAATGGCTTGGGGCTACTCCTTCTGGACTTAATTCTGCTATATGTCATGACATGTTTTGCACTCCTTCTTATAGGTTTAGACCCTAGGTTTTTTTCTTCTCTGCGTTTTGGTAAGCTAGATTATGGTGTTTCTATAAACCATTAAGACCAAACAGTTATTTATTTGTTTCTTCTTTATATCATTTTTGTCTGCTTTTTCTTTTCTTTCAATAATATGAAAGAGCTATATCCTCAGAGATGGAACTACTTGAGGGCCAAGGGGCCGAGCCATCCCCCACCCCCCCCCCCTCCTCCCCCCAAACCTTCTTTTTTTTTTTTTTTTTTTTTGAGGGATAATATGTACCCAAGTTTTCTCGCATGAACCACCCTTTATCATCAATTATGTATATGAGAGAGTGCATTAATGCAGCTATACGTGTGAAACAAAATTGATGATATTCTTTCATTTTTTAGCTTTTTCTGCAGGTAAAACAGGTTTGCCAAGTGGTCTCCAATTAATAAGAAAAAAATAATTATGCTAATATATGCATAGCACAGCCTTTAAATTTATATCTTAAAGATTAACCAATGCCTAATGAGTTATGGCCTTAGTTGTCTCTATGTAATTTGTTGAGAGAATGTTTTTCGCGATTTAAAAGAATATAGAGTTCCATTTTGATAGATGATTGAGTTGAAATATAATAATATATTGAGAAACAATTATGTTGTGTCTTTTTCTTTCTTTAATTTTTTTCTTCTTTCTAGAGATTTTTTTTTTTTTTTTTTGTTAACATTGTAATTGTGCAACCTTGTTTTATTTTCCATGTATTAATATAATCTTGAGTCTTAGTATAGATCTCATTCTAAACTGGTAAAAAAAGACTTAATTCATACTTTGACCCCCCCAAAGATGAAATCCTAGTTCCGTCCCTCTATATCCTCCATTCTTAAAAAAATAAATAAATAAAATAAAATAAAATCTAAAATAATGTGGAAATTAGTACAAGTATTACAGTATAGGTAAAGGAAGACAAATTCCAATGCGAACATGCATACACCATTTTTATTACAAGCCTCACGACATGGATAAAGGAAAAACATTACGTCATCAATAAAAGAAAACAAATCCCAAACACACAAACATGCATACAATATTTTTCTTACAAGCATTACAACATGGATAAAAGGAAATTCGTACTCTCGATGCAGGAGCATACAAATATGTCTGTTTTATACTTGAAGGTGCTTAGCCAACTGTACAAGCATGGAGCGTATCATATCAAACTACAAATAATGAGATGATAATGGAAACTGATAACGGTGTTTTTGTATTCATTTTTTTTTTTTTTTTTTTGTCTTTTTAATGCTACGACAAAAGGCTGATTGTTCAAAATGTAGGAAACATCACCAACAAGAACCACTTCAATTTTTTCTACACTTGGGACGTGCGGCCATGCTTTGCTTTCTTCATAAATTGCACAATCAACCTTTTTTAGTGAGTTGGACTTCGTTGAGAACAGAGCCTTGATGGTAAACAGCATGAATAATTAGATCACCTGTAGTCTAATATTGGCAAGAGAGAAGCTAATCAGAATCAAAGCATATATGATACTATATATCTATCGTAATTGCTTATCAAAATATACATTAATCGGGTGTCTTCCAAAACTCTTAGACTCATATTTCGTGAAATTAACCTTTGGATTAGATAGCTAGGCTTCTCATGTATGCAATTTATGCCAAAAAATCAAGTTGATCCAAGATGGATTGTTATTTAATCCTTTTTTTATTTGCTACAGCAAAAATGTACTTCATGTCTAAAACAACCAAGCTCAGTCCAACTCTGTCAGAACTGCAAGGAGTCTATTTGAGCTAAAATTGAGCCTACCTACACCATAATGCTTGTGCTTGAAAATCAAAATCCACATAAAGTAAAATTCCATAAGTAGGAGCTTAAACCGAGCTAGGTAATGCATATATGTCTAGGCTTACATTTGCTTGTTTTCTTATTTATTGCTTTTGCCTTTGAAATGGGTCGGATGTCGGTGTTAATCGTCATGGATGCAGTCCCTTTGCATAGGGAGAGGAGTTTAGATGCTAATTGGGTTTGCAAAAGGGAAGGAAAAAAAAAGGCCATCATAGTCATTTGGGTGAATATATAATCGCAACAACTCACCCTAGTCGATCTCATATGTCATTGCCGTCATCATAAAATGCTATTGTTTCCCAATTTCTTAATTCACGTAACTCCAATGCCTGATCAACAACAAAAAAAATAAGAATAAGCTAAATGAAATCTTTTGAGTGCATCCTTACCAGCTGCAATAATGCAATAAATGAAGAAAAATAATTAATCATATAATTAGAGTTTGGTAAGCCAGAACCATTCCAACACATATATATTATTGTAATTTTAAAATTATGAAATCTTAGAAATAAGTTTGCAAAACAAATTCATTGATGATTTAGTTTTGGAAGCGCTTCATAAAACAGGTTACATCTCCTACTAGGATTATAAGATATGGATGAGTTATGTAAGAATATCTCTCTTTTGAAGATTGATGGATACTGCTTCATATTCTCTTTCACACTATAGCTTTCTCTCCCTCTATGTACAACTCTCTCAAAAGCCATCACCATACCTCTAGCATTTAACCAGAAGCGTAATATTTTTGGGTCGGGCCCCTCCTTAAGTGGAGCCCACCAACATCATTAAAATAACTTAAAGAAATAGAGAAGCTTTGCTTTGGAAGCCAAATCTGGCAGATTGCAAAAGAAGCTTTTTTTAAGGCTTGTTCGGCTGTGTGTGGGGTTACTTGAACCGTCACTTTTGCTTATCTCTCTCTAGAACTCTCTCAAGCTTTGGTGAGAAGGAAAGAGGAGCCAACCCACTTTGGCTGGAGATTTGAATGCCCAAATCAAGTCCGATTTGGCTCAAATTTTAGAAGGAGATTCCCAGCGGCACAAACTACAACCCTATGGTCTTGGTTTTTCCATTGGACATCCTAAAAGCATGTTTTGGAGATATTGTGTCTACCCACTTCGGTGAGTTCGTTCTTTATTGAGTTTTGTTGAAATTACCTATTAGGTGAAGATTATATCTTGTTGTTATCCTTGAGTTTGTACACTCTTGATGATTGTTGATGCCTCTAGTTTGGCTAGAGAAGAATACTTGTAACCCCATTATTTTTTACATGGTGGAAGATTTAGCCAGACTTTGGGCCCGTGGTTTTTCCCTCCTCATTGGAGGGTTTTCCACGTACATTTGGTGTTTTGTGGTTGCTATTTATTGTTGTTAATTTTTTGGTTTTTATGCTGTGATTTTTATCTTGTGCAATCTCATCTTTTGATCACACATAGAGGGAAAAATTATAAATTTGCTTCCGCTTGTATTGTTGTTGTTTGTTGGATTTTTCCCAACAAGTGGTATCAGAGCCTCTTGGTTCTTGCTTAGGTTTGATTTCGTGTGTGGATTAAAAATGGAGGATTCATCTGGTGCTATGATTAAATTGATGGCATCAAATTATTCTATTTGGAAACCAAGAATGGAGGATATTCTTTATTGCAAAGACTTGTACCAACCCATTTATGGCGAATCAAAGAAACCACAAAATATATCCAATGAAGATTGGGAGATATTGAATAGAAAATGTGTAGCACAAATTCGACAATGGGTTGATCAAACTGTGTTTCATTATGTGGCTCAAGAAACTAATGGGCACATGCTATGGAAAAAATTAGAAGCCATGTATGAGAGAAAGACAGCACAGAACAAAGCTTTTTTGATTCGGAAGCTTTTGAATTTGAAATTCAAAAATGGGCGCAGTGTGGCAGAACACCTCAGTGACTTTCAAGGCTTAGTGAATCAGTTGACTACCATGAAAATGGTGGTAGATGATGAGATACAGGCACTATTGCTTCTGAGTTCTTTACCAAACAATTAGGAAACATTGGTTATGTCAATTAGCAATTCAGCTCCCAATGGTGTGTTAACCATGGAGATGGTAAAAGACAGCATGTTTAATGAAGAAGCCAGAAGGAAAGAACAGGGTACTTCTTCTGAGTCTGAGGCTCTTGTTACAGAGAAGCGAGGGAAGAGTAAAAGCAGAAAACCCCAAGGCCGTAATGACAAGCCAAAAGAAAAGTCTAGAGTTAAATCCAAATCCAGGAAAGGGATTGAATGCTACCACTGTGGCAAGTTAGAGCATATGAAGAAAGAGTGCAGAAAATTAAAAAGAGAGCTAAGAGAAAAGGGTGATGGAAAAGAAGAAGGGAAAGACACAGCTGCAGTTGCTTCTAATGAGAATGATATTATTATTTTTTGTGATGATAGTTGTGTTGCTCTCACAGCTCATGATTCTCAGTGGGTGATTGATTCGGGTGCCTCATTCCATGTTACTTCACGTGAGGACTTCTTTATTTCCTACACATATGGGGACTTTGGTCATGTTAGGATGGGAAATGATGGTGTGTCCAAGATAGTGGGAATGGGAGATGTTTGTTTAGAGACAAACATAGGCTGCAGGCTAGTGCTTAGAAATGTGAGACATGTTCCAGATATCCGCCTCAATCTTCTTTCCACAGGAAAACTAGATGACGAAGGGTATCACAATCAGTTTGGTGATGGGAACTAGAAGCTCTCTAAAGGCTCTCTAGTAGTGGCAAAAGGAAAGAAATGTTCTACTCTTTACATGATGCAAGCAAAGCTAAGCAGGGACAAGTGAACACAGTTGAGAAAGAAGCTTCTACAGAATTGTGGCACAAGAGGCTTGGCCACATGAGTGAGAAAGGAATGTGGATTCTTGCAAGAAAAGAACTTCTACCTGATGTAAAAGGTACGCATCTTAAGACTTGTGTTCATTGTTTAGCAGGAAAACAACATAGATCTCCTTTTGTTACAAAACCTGTATTCAGAAAACCCAATGTTTTAGACTTGGTATATTCTGATGTTTGTGGTCCCATGCAAGTTAGAACACTTGGTGGAGCTCGATACTTTGTTACTTTCATTGATGATCATTCCAGGAAAGTTTGGATATATGCTTTGAAAACCAAAGATCAGGTTTTGGAAGCCTTTAAGTTATTTCAGGTTACAGCTGAAAGGGAAACAGGAAGGCCCTTGAAGTGCATTCGTACTGACAATGGTGGTGAGTACATAGGCCCATTCAGAGAATATTGCAGAGCTCATGCCATCAGGCATAAAAGAACAGTTCCAAAAACACCTCAGTACAATGGAATGGCAGAGAGAATAAACAGAACCATTATTGAAAGAATCAGGAGTATGCTTTCTCATGCAAAGTTGCCTAGATCTTTTTGGGGTGAGGCAATGAGGATAGCAGTTGATTTAATCAATCTTTCTCCTTCAGTTCCACTGAATGGTGATGTGCCAGACAGATTTTGGAAAGGGAAGGAAGTATGCTATGATCACTTGAAGGTGTTTGGGTGCAAGGCATTTATTCACATTCCTAAAGATGAGAGGTCCAAGCTTGATGGCAAAACAAAGCAGTGCATCTTCCTGGGTTATGGATATGAAGAGTTTGGGTATAGATTATGGGATCCAGTTGAGAAAAAGGTTATCAGAAGCAGAGATATGGTGTTTCTTGAAGACCAGACTATTGAGGACTTTGAGAAAGTTGAGAAGCCAAAATCCTTTGTTGATGACTTGATTGATTTGAGTCCAACTCCTCCACCCATGGTGCATGATGATGAAGGAGATGTGCAAGATGAATAGGACATGCAGGTTAAGATTGAAAATCCTATAGTTGAGAATGATGGTCCTACAGCTAAAGATGACATTCCTACAGTTGGTGATGAGGAGGAACCAGAAGAACAGATTGAGCAGGCCCCTCAAGAACAAATAGTTGAACCTCAGTTAAGAAGATCTACTAGAGAACGCCAACCATCAAAGAGTTACTCTCCAAATGAGTTTGTAATGCTTACAGATGGGGGAGAACCTGAGTGCTACCAAGAAGCAATGACACATAAGCAAAAAAGGGAGTGGTTGAAAGCCATGCAAGAAGAGATAAGGGCAAGAGAGCACTCAAGAACAAGTGGGTGTACAAATTAAAGACAGAGGAAAATAGCTCACAACCAAGGTTCAAGGCAAGGTTGGTTGTGAAGGGTTTTGGTAATAAAAAAGGGTGTTGACTTTGAAGAAATTTTCTAACCAGTAGTGAAGATGTCATCCATACGAGTTGTACTTGGTATAGCTGCAAGCTTAAATCTAGAGATTAAACAACTAGATGTGAAGACAGCCTTTCTTCATGGTGACTTAGAGGAAGAGATCTACATGGAACAACCCAAAGGTTTTAAATCCAAAGGTAAAGAAGACTTGGTTTGTAGGTTGAAGAAAAGCTTGTATGGGTTGAAGCAAGCACCGCGACAATGGTACAAAAAGTTTGATTCCTTTATGGTTGATCATGGGTACATGAGGACAACTTCAGATCATTATGTGTTTGTGGAAAATTTTTCTGATAGTGACTTTGTTATTCTCCTACTTTATGTGGATGATATGTTGATTGTGGGACAAGATGCCAAGAAGATTGACAAATTGAAAAAGGAACTTGGTAAGTCCTTTGCCATGAAGGACTTAGGACCAGCAAAGCAGATACTTGGTGTGAAGATCTCTCGTGATAGGAAGCTGGGCAAGCTTTGGTTATCACAGGAAAGATACATTGAGAAAGTGCTTGAAAGTTTAACATGGACAAGACAAAACCAGTTGGCTCTCCACTAGCCAATCATTTCAAGCTCAATTCCAAGTAGAGTCCTACAACAAAAAAAGAGAAAGAAGATATTTCGAGAATGCCTTATGCCTCAGTAGTTGGCAGTTTGATGTACGCCATAGGTTTGCACTAGACCCGACATTACACATGCAGTTGGTGTAGTTAGCAGATTTCTTTCCAATCTTGGAAAAGAACACTGGGCAGCAGTGAAGTGGATTCTTAGATATCTCAGAGGCTCTTCCAAAATGTGTTTGTGCTTTGGGAGTGGCAAGCCTGTGCTAATAGGCCACACAGATGCAGATATGGCAGGAGATGTTGACTCTAGGAAGTCTACATTGGGTTACTTGGTTACCTTTGCAGGGGGAGCAGTTTCATGGCAATCGAACTTGCATAAATGTGTTGCTTTATCAACTACAGAAGCAGAGCTCATAGCGACAACGGAAGCAGTGCAAAGAGATGTTATGGATGAAAAGATTCTTACAAGAATTGGGGATGAAGCAAGAGAAGTATGTACTTCATAGTGACAGTCAAAGTGCTATCCATTTGAGTAAGAATTCTAGTTTTCATTCGAGATCAAAACATATTGATGTGAGGTATCATTGGATACGTGATGTATTGGACAACAAGTTGTTACAACTTGAGAAAATCCATACCGATGACAATAGTTCGAATATGATGACTAAGGCATTGCCTAAGGACAAGCATGAAGCTTGTAGGAAAAGAGCAGGTTTGGTTGAGCCCTCCACCTAAGTTGGGAGGGGGAGATTTGTTGGGTCGGGTCCCTCCTTAAGTGGAGCTCACCAACATCATTAAAATAACTTAAAGAAATAGAGAAGCTTGCTTTGGAAGCCAAATCTGGCATATTGCAAAAGAAGCTTTTTTTTAAGGCTTATTCGGCTGTGTGTGGGGTTACTTGAACTGTTACTTTTGCTTATCTCTCTCAAGAACTCTCTCAAGCTTTGGTGAGAAAGAAAGAGGAGCCAACCCACTTTGGCTAGAGATTTGAATGCCCAAATCAAGTCCGATTTGGCTCAAATTTTAGAAGAAGATTCCCGGTGGCACAAGCTACAACCCTATGGTCTTGGTTTTTCCATTGGACATCCCAAAAACATGTTTTGGTGATATTGTGTCTACCCACTTCGGTGAGTTCATTCTTTGTTGAGTTTTGTTGAAATCACCTATTAGATGAAGATTATATCTTGTTGTTATCCTTGAGTTTGTACACTCTTGATGATTGTTGATGCCTCTAGTTTGGCTAGAGATGAATACTTGTAACCCCATTATTTTTTACATAGTGGAAGATTTAGCTGGACTTCGGTCCCTGTGGTTTTTCCCTCCTCATTGGAGGGTTTTCCACGTAAATTTGGTGTCTTGTGGTTACTATTTATTGCTGTTAATTTTTGGTTTTTATGCTGTGATTTTTATCTTATGCAATCCCATCTTTTGATCACACATAGAGGGAAAAATTATAAATTTGCTTCCGCTTGTATTGTTGTTGTTTGCTGGATTTTTCCCAACAGATATTACAATGAGCGACTCAAGTAGCCCCTCTTTTGATCTGGGACGAGTCTTGGGATGTACACGAAGGCTAAATTTGAGCTAGCAGAGTACGACATTGTTACCTGACACTGGTTGGCTTGTAAAAACAACAGTCCATGAATTTTTTGGGTCTCTTCCGCTGTACGTAGTAACCTTAGACCCGTCTCTGTGTGCTAAGTGCATTATATGGTTTTTTTTTTTTTCCAACTTCTATACTTCTTCACTGGAGAGATGTTTCAATTCGATCAGGTAGACTCCAAAACAGAATATTTTCAACTTAGAGAGCAACAAGCACATTATCTCTCTCCTCAACATTCAGCCTTTCTACTTCAAAAACAAAACATAATATTTCAACATAAAGAGCAGCAAGCAAAGTATCTCTTTCTTCAACATTCAGCCCTTCTACTTTAAACACCTACACCTCTACTGATGATTAAATTATGGAAGAACTCGATGAAAAATGGTAAAGAGAGCCCTCCTAACTCTTCATTGACCATTAACTGAAGTGCAAGTTAGACTAGTTAATCAGACATTTTCTATGAACGCTGAAGTAATAGACAAGTTAACCGGCTATTAACTAAACCCATCGACATTGGGTTGATTTTGAGGAGTTGAAGTCATGCCATGCATTTTAAAAATCTACACACACACACTCACACACACACATATATATATATACAGCTAGCTCTAATCAGATCAGCACATGTTGATATAAGTTACTCCCTCCATTTCAAATTGACCGTCCCTTTTGAAAAAACACATTTTTTAAGGAAACCCTATTAAATGCTTTCATATCAATACATATGTTTTGATATTCTAATTTTGCCCTCAAGTGTGCAAAACATTAGAAAAAGGGATAATACATTTTTAAGGGTATTTTAGGAAATGAATCAAAAATAACCAATGACTTTTGAATGTGACAATAATTTTGAAACATTCCAAAAAGAAAAGTAGGCCAGTTATTTAGGAATAGAGGGAGTATATCAGCACTAGGGGCAAAGCTAGGAAACTAGGCAACTTATTACAACTTATTACATTTTAATGATCACTTTTCAACTTAACACCATATAAAAGATAATGTTTGTCAACTGATTATAAATTGACTGTATGTGTACTTCAAAATGACTATTGATTTCCTTTATTTGGTATTAAATTTAGAAATGGTCATCAAAAGAGCAAAATATATATTAAGAATTTTTTTAAAAAAAAATTTCAGGTGTTTGCCCCACCTACTGGCAGCACACTGCCTTCACCCCTGATTAGCACCATGCATTAGGGTTGTAACCCGTACATTAGTCCAATGTATCCCGTAACCCACTAATGCACTAGGTACAATCTCCAATGTGGGTGTTGATATAAGTTATATATATTAGCACGTGCTTACTGATCATTGAGGTTGTACCTTATCATTATATATATAGAGGATCATGGTTAGGTGAGGACATGCTGATATAAGTTATGTCAGTACCCGCATTAGGGTTGTACCTTATGCAATAACAAGCTATGGGATACATTAGGCCAATGCACGGAGTACAACTGCTATTTCATGGTGTTGATATAACTTATATTAATATGTGCTAACTTAACCAAAACATATATATATATATATATATATAGGATGATGATCAGGTAAACACATGCTAATATAACTTATATCAACACCTACATTGGAGATTATACCTCATGCATTAGTGAGTTACGGAACATATTAAGCCAATGCACAAAATACAATCCTCAATACATGGTGCGATATAATTTATATCAATACATGCTGACTTGATTGATACTGAATATAGATATATATATCTATATATGAGAAATGATTCTTGGGACGAACTATTTTATCGACTTTGTTAGTTAACACCTATGGAATTCCCTGAATGCCATCTTGAATAAATAATAAAAGAAACAAAAGGTGTAACTTTTTGGGTAGTGTGCCAGGCATAAACAAGACGCTTCTTCTTTAAACCTATCTCTTCATTCTACTTTGTCTCTTTAGTCCTTCCCCTCCCTCTCTCTTTCTTTACCTCCTCGATCTTCATGCTCTGTTATTTGCTATCCACCTCTCTATATCTAAACAACGGCTGAAAAGTTTTGACATGATGGGAAACCGTTTAGGTGAGAAGCTTATAAAATACACTTCCTTTCCTATTTCTCTCTTCTCATTCCACACTCCTCTCTCTCTAGCTTTCATCCCAGGCCACTACATTCATTACTCGTTCGATCTGTTGTGAATCAATCTACTGCAAAGATGGCAACCATCTCACGTTCTGCTATCTCTCTCTCCCAAATGTTCTCCCTTCTCTCTCCTTTCTAAGCTACAACATTGCCAAATATAACTTCACCATTGCTTGATCCAAGCCCTCATAGCTAGTAACTTCACCAACAACGATCTGCCCATGATTGTTGCCATTCCAAACTCTCGTTGCAATTTGAAAGAGGTGAGCTAATACAAAGCATTTCATGCTCACGTCACCTTCACAATCCTAATCTTGCCTCCATTGCTGATCTGAAGCTCTATAATGGTACCAAAGCTAAAATCCGCAGATCTGGAAGGTTTTTATAAAGTTAACTAGTCTTTTTGTAAAGTTAGCTAGTTTTTTTTTTTTTTCTTTTTATACAAAGTTAGCTAGATTTTTTGTAAAGTTAAGTAGTTTTTTCGAGTTAAATCCAGTCTTCTTCTTCTTCTTCTTCTTCTTCTTCTTCTTCTTCTTCTTCATCCCCTTTTTTGTGTTTTTTTTTTTTTTTTTTTTCCTGTGTTGTTGGTTGGATCTATTTTTTTCTTTTCTCACAAAAATGAAGCTATTTGATTAAGGGCATGACTGTGCTTTCTGCTTCTTTGTAGATGGAGAGTGAGTGTGTTTCCCTAACTGATATTTACTTTAAAAATCGATGAAGACAATGGGTAATTTGGTCATGTTAATATTGAAGTTCCGTTAATTTTGACATGGGGTGTTTAAAAAAATGCACTTCACACCACTCGCCTGACGATTTCGTTTGACAAAGTGGTCTTGTATAGCAGCATTCATATATATATATATAGATATATTGATTGTTTAATCTTCTTTGAAGTTCATAATTTATTTTTACTATTCCTTCCCAAAATTAAATACTTTATAAAGTTTTCACTTCTTCACTCCTCTACCCAAAAATCTGAGTTCCCCCAATGTTTTTTTTTTTTTTTTTTTTTTTGTATTTTTTTTTCTTGTCATCTCTTTGACTTTATTTACTTTTTCTGATTTTGGTATATCTTAAATATATTTTAAATTTATTTGTTATTTCTTGATATAATGGATGATCATTTGAAAAAGAAGCGTAAAAGTTTAAAGAAAATTAGAAATATGAGAGAGAGAGAGAGAGAGAGATAGAATACATGGCTATTCATTAAAGTGAAAAACATATGTGTTGATGTGAAAGCATTTAATAGGTTTTCCTAAAAAAATGTGTTTTTTTCAAAGGGGATGGAATTAGGAACGAAGGGAGTAAATTTTAATTTTTATTTTTATTTTTATTTTTGATGAGAGAAGTGAAGAAGCATCAAGTAATGTTACTCCTTCCTAGATGGCCATTAACCCCATAAAGTAATTCTTCAAAGTTTTCTTACTAATATTAGGCCAAATGACCAATAGTTATGAATTTTTTTCTGGGTCTGATAGTTACGAATTATGGATGTTTAATTATGTGGATGCCAAATGAGAAAAGGTAGATGAATTTTCCAAAACAACTTAGAAACTAATCAGCCTTACCGTAAGCTCTTTCATAATGCATATAGGGCTACAAACTAGGCAATTCAGAATAGAGACATATGATTAAACTATTTTATTTTTAATGAAACTATTGCAATAGAATAGAGAAAGAGAGAGTGGAAAAGTGGGTAAAACCCTTGTATTGAGTGTGTATAATACATGTACAAAGAGACCTATATATAGGTATAAAATGGGAATACTATTGGTATATTCTTTGAATATGCTGAGGATATTCCTAGGTATAATTGTACAATACATGTATGGATCCTATAATATACAATACACGGTAACACCCCCCCCCCCTCAAACTCAAGTTGGGGTAGTAAAACAAACTCAAGTAGGGGTAGTAGAGACCAACTTGAGTTTAAACACTAAATCTTAATGGCGAGCTAGCGGATGCGCTTTGGTGAAAATGTCTACAGGCTGATCTGTGGAGGAAACGGAGAAGAGATGCACAATACCACTATTGATGTGTTAACAGTAAGAAGTAACAATCAATTTCGATATGTTTGGTGCATTCATGGAAGACATCATTGTGAGCAATCTAAATAACACTGCGATTGTCACAATAAAAAACAGTAGTAGTCGAAAGGGGAACCCCCTATAGTGGCAAGAAGCTAACGAAGCCAAAAAAGTTCTTGGGTAGTATCGGCGAAAGCACGATATTCAGCTTCAGTACTAAAGCGAGCTATGATAGTTTGCTTCTTGCTATACCATAAAAGAATGGAGGTGCCAAGAAAGAAGTAGTGGCCAGTAGTTGAACAGAGGTCAGTTGGATGACCCGCCTAATCAGCATCGGAGTAGGCGCCCAACTCAAGAGAAGAGTCGACGGAAAAATGAAGACCATGAAATAGGGTACCTTTAATGTACCGAAGGATCTAGAGAACAGCTGCATAATGAGAAGACCAAGGGGCAGATATAAACTAACTAATAAGATGCACTACATAGGCAAGATCGAGTCGAGTAACTGTGAGATAGATAAGGCTGCCAGCTAACTGTCGGTACAAGGTAGCATCACGGAATGGTGTACTATCGAGAAGAGTGAGACAAAGATTGGGCTCAAGAGGGTTAATGTAGTCTTACTATCGGTAAAACCAGCATGGGTGAGAAGATCGGAAGCATACTTGGCCTAAGAAAGATAGTACCCATAAGAATCAGAGGAAATCTCAAGACCCAAGAAGTAGCTAAGGGAACCGAGATCTTTCATCTCGAAGTGCTGGCTAAGAAATTGTTTCAAAATAGAGATGCCAGCATAGTTATCACCAGTGATAATCATGTCATCAACACAGAGGATGAGAAGAGTGGTTCCATGGTTAGTCTAACGATCAAAGAGAGTGGAATCATACAGACTAGAAGTAAAGCCGAAGTCTGAATTTGGCAAACCAGGCTCGAGGAGCTTAATTGAGACCATACAAGATGCAATGGAGTTTACAGACCTGGTTAAAGGGATAATCATACCCTGAAAGGGGGTTACATATAGACTTTTTCATTAAGATCACCGTTAAGAAAGGCATTCTTAACATCCATCTGAAATAACTCCATTGGCGAACAGCAGCAACAGCTAGTAGACTCCTACAGAAGTAAGATAAGCGACAGGAGTAAAGGTTTCTTCATAATCAATCCCATACTCCTGAGTAAAGCCCTAAGTAACGAGGCGAGCCTTATAGCGTTCAATAGATCCATTAGAACGGGTCTTGATTTTGTAAATCCATTTGCAACCAATAGCATGTTTGCCCAAAAGAAGATCGACCAAATCCTAAATATGAGTTTTGTGTAAAGCTCGTAATTCATCATCTATTACTTACTGCCAAAGAGGGTTAGTACGAGCCTCCCAATAAGATTGAGGCTCATGTTGAGAAAGAATAGTGGAAAAGCAATGAAATTCATGAAGATAGACTGGCAATTCTCTTACCCGAGTAGAATGATGAAGAGATGGATCGAGAACAATAGGAGATGGTGAAAGAGGACATTAACGGGATCATTAGGCGGTACAAGCACTGTAGGAGGGGTCCGTAGTTAATGAGTCTAAACCTATGTCAACATCATTGGAAATTAAAGGAATAGAGGGGTTAGTTGATAAAGGAAGGGTAAAGGAAGTGGGGAGATGAAATTTGGACAAGGAGGAGAACATTTTGTGTTCCTAAAAGACCACATGATGGGAAATGCAGAGGCGATTGGAGATAGGATCCTAACACCTATAGCCATTGTGTTTTATCCCATAACCCAAGAAGCAATAGAAATTAGCTCGAGGTTCTAGCTTAGTACGCTCATGAGGTTGAAGTAACACAAAGCAGGCACAACCAAAGACACGGAGAGTATTGTTGGTAGGAGGTATACCATAAAGTCGTTCATAGGGAGATTGATTATCAATGACAAGAGAGGGAATGCAATTGATAGTGTAAACGGTTGTGAGAGCAGCTTCTCCCCAGAAATGCTTGGGACAGGAGGAAGATAGAAGGAGAAAGCATATAATATCCAGAATTTGACGATGTTTACGTTCGGCATGACCATTTTGCTAGGAAGTGCCTGGGCAAGAACGATAGGGAAGGGTACCCTATTGCTGAAGAAATTTGAGAAAGTCAGTGTCACAGTACTCCATAGCATTATCTACACGAAAGATTTTCATAGGACCCGAAAACTGAATGGTAATTATGTGGGCAAAGTTATAGTAAAGCTGTTTCAATTCAAAGCGATGTTGCAGAAGATAAAATCCAACTAAAACAAGAATAATCATCAATAAAGATAACAAAATACTTTAGAGCCACCCATGGTGTTGGTAGGAGAGGGACTCCAAATATCAAAATGAACTAAATCAAAAAGGGCATCAGAAATAGAATCACTATTATAAAAAGGTAATGCAGGTTGTTTATCAAGCTGACAAGATAAAAAATCATCATGTTTATTTATTACAGGGCCTAAAATACCACTAGAAACTAGTTTTTATAAATGACTAAAAGAAACATGTCTAAAGCTAGCATTCCAAACAGTTAAAGATGGAAGAGTGGAGGCAACAGCAAAGTGAACCAGAGGGGTAAGGCAGGATGGAGTGTGGAGGTTGACCAATTCAAACTAAGCGTCCAACTTTATGGCCAATCCCAAGCGTTTGTCCCGTCTTTGGACCTTGCACAAAACAACCAGTGGAAGAAAAAATAACATTAAGACCAAGTTCATAAGGTTGACCCAAAGAAATAAAGTTTAAAGTAAGTTGAGGAATGAAATAAGTATCAAGAAGAGACACGTTCAAGTAAGAGATCTGTCCAATGTGATTAACATGCATGTGGGAGCCATTAGTAGTATAAATAATAGGAAGATGAGAAGTAAGAACTTTAGTAGTGAAAAGAGAGTGATTAGATGTCATATGATTATAGTAGGCGGAATTAAAATACCATGAGGAAGTACCTGGTATAACGGACAGAGCAGTAAGAAAAGGATTACCAAAAGTGGAGAAAACCTATTTGAGAAGAGCGGTAAAATCGGCATTAGAGAAAGAAGAAGTGGGAGAGGTAAGTAGAGAAGGATTCTCAGTAGCAGTAGCAGCAATGGAGTGATGGCTAGGTTTGAACCTATTAGATCTAGAGGAACTATTTCTAGAACGGTCATGGTGAGGTTGTGGGTTTGGATTGCAAGGATGGTCATTTAATAAATGGCCTGGTCCTCGCTTGTGACAGTGCTTGTAGACTCGAGTAGGATAGTAAAATAGAGTATGGTCAGGCTCATGACAAAACTTGCAACCAGGTAGAGAGGAATGCCTAGAAGGAGGAGTAGCCAAAGCAATGTGGGTGGGCTAAAGGCGTGCAGATGACGGAACTGCAAGGGCAGACTCAATAGAAGGAGGAAGGCGAGTGCAACAGTGAGTCTCATATGCAATAAGTTCAGAAACAGCACTTTCCAGGGTCAGTAATGGAGTGCGATGAAGCAAAATGGCACGGGTAGGTTCAAAGACATCATCCAAGGCCATTAAAAAATGGATCAGACGCTACTAGTTTCGATAGCTAAGAAACTTTGTTACATCCTGAGAATAGCTCCAAGTAGGTTCTAAAGGTGCCAATTGATCCCAAAGAGCCTACATATAGAAATAGGAACTGTCGATGGCTTCTCCAAGTTCCTGATGCGTACGATGGAGTTGGTCTAGGAGTTGGTACAAATGAGAAAGACCAGTAGTGGTGTAGCGATCGATAAGGAAATCCTAACAGCTTCAACGGTTTCAAAACAGCCAAACTGCATACCAATGGATGGAATAGAGGTACTGCGAAAAGCAAAGATGATCTTCTGAATCTTACTGTCCCTGTCTTCAAGATGTTCCAAAAATTTTGCATCAAGCTCTTCTAGCCCTTTCTTAGGTTTAGTGATATCGCCAGTGACAATGCGCCAGAGTTTGTGGCCACGAAGGTAGCTAGACATGGCTTGAGACCAAAAAAACATAATTCTGGCCATTTAAGACCAAAGGGATGTTGATAGCAAGCTCTGAATTACTCATAATTGCACACTCAAAGTGGAATTAGACAAAAAGGAGCTTAAAAATGAGATCAGAGGGGCGAAAATACTTAAAAATGACTAGCTGTTTGTTGAAAAATAGCCCAAAAATGGAGAAAAAAAAGCAATCTAGTTCACTGTTGAACCAGTGCAGACAGAACTGGTTCAAAGTTGAACTAGATCAGCAAAGCTGGTGCGGATAGGAACTGGTTCGGTCAAAACTAGTTCAGAAGAGAACCAGTTCAGTAGATGTTGACGTGGCAGTGCTAACATGGTAGATTGTGGTGACGTGGTAGGCTGATGACATGGCAAGTGATGTGGCAAGTTAACGTAGCAGGCTGATTACGTGTCAGGTGCCATGGTAGGTGACATGGCAGTATTGACATGGTTGACTGAGGTGATGCAGCACTGACGCGGCACGGATCTAGTGTTGCTAGCGCTTATGGGAGCGGGATGCAAGTAGATCTTACTCGTGGGGATAAAGGCGGCACGCAAAGGCGCGTGATGGCGGTTTTGAGAGGTGTGGCTACCGGTGTTTTGTAGATCAGAAGGAGACGAACCAAACCAAGGTGGTTTAGGGCTATGGTGATGTATGGAAGACTCTGAACTGTGAGGGAGAGAGAGAAACGTGTGAGGTGGTCTTTGCTGGCGATGAGTGACAGTGCTGTGGACGGTGGTCAGCAGCTGGCGGAATTTGGCTCTGCTACCATATTACAATAAAACAAAGAAAGAGAGTGGAAAAGTGGGTAAAACCCTTGTATTGAGTGTGTATAATACATGTACAAAGAGACTTATATATAGGTATAAAATAAGGAATAATACTGGCATATTCTATAAATATGCTGAGAATATTCCTAGTTATAGCTGTACAATACATGTATGGATCTTATGCTATACAGTACACAGTAACAGAAAGAGTTGTTTGCTTCTCAAAATATTAAACTATGAATTCTAAAAACTAGTAAATAGGTAAAGAAAGAGTACAAACCCAAGATAGTGATGAAAGAATAATCAATCGATCAGGATAAACAAAAGATCACGAAGAAAAAAAAAAAGGAAAAGAAACGTAGTTATGTCAGATATAATAAAATCAAACACAACCTCTTATCTGCGAGCTTTGAGTGACTAATAACTAGAAGTAAACTTATAATAGAATTACCGACCAAAAGGAAGAGAAAAAGAAAAAGAAAAATTGTAAAATCAAACATGCATGTGAAAGATTCATATAGTAATAAAAATGTGGAAAAGATTTCGACCGATCAAGGGGACAAAAGAAAATTACGTTCGATGTAACATTATATTACACTAAAACCCAATTGGCATATGAACAAAATTTATCAAATGGCAATTATTAAAGAGTAGATGACAATGACTTTGCTTACTTTCTAAATTAAAGGTTATAAATCAACTCTTAACTCCAATATAAGTTTGCATGCATTCCTAAAATGCATGTTTTCGGGACTATACATTCTTAATAATTAGTTAAAGTCCAATCATTCCACTTTCTTTCTTTTTTTTAATTTAAATTTTAAAATAACATAAAATTTAAATTTTGTTTTGCCCTTTTGACAATTAAATCGCAACTGATGTACCTCCACATTCATTTTCAATCGCCTTTGTCTTCAAATGCAGATCAAGAGAATGGATTAAATTGCCTGACATCTCCTTGAAAAGACTCCATGCTTTTGGTACAAATTGCTTCCTGTTGTGAAATTATAACAAGGTCTTCTCGCTACACACATCATGGTTTTGTGATGTGAACTTGACTTAGCACCCTTATAATCACCTCCTAAAGAAATTCCCACTACCTTCAAATCGAGCCTCGCCTAACATTGTCCAATGAAACAAGAACTCTCATATCCAATAGCCCCTCACATAGTTTACACACTGCACTTAAATAATGCTTAGAAGTCAAGTATTAATTTAAAGGGCCAAGCTATTGCCACCACATAAAATACTCTAAACCCCCATTTAATTTATATTTTTAAGGTTTTATGAAAAATATAAAAAAATTTATGGAAACTAATCACATAGTTTACTAGAAAACATCATTCCGAACAACTTTGTAGAATAAAGTTTTTCCAAAATTTGTCATTTAAGTAGACATTTTAACATTTTTCATGGAAAATGAAATAGAGATTGTAAATGGCCAAAAAGTGTGCTTAAATGATAGATTTTGGAAAAAAAATTCTTCTACAAAGTTGTTTAGAATGATATTTTCTAATGAACAATGTGATTAATTTTTGTAAAAACTTTTTATATTTTTCATAAAATCTCAAAAAATGTAAACTAATGGAGAGCTTTGAATACTTTATGTGGTGGCAATAGCCTCACTCTAATCTGAAACATGAGTTGTTTGTGGGACTTATGCCTCAAGAAGCAAGTGTTAAGTTGGACTTCCCACTTTCTCTTAGGACTTGCCATCAGTTTAAAATCTTGAATATTAGAAGAAAGCTATGTGATGCAATGCACCGACCGGTTGCATTCGTGCAACCGATCGATTGTTCACCAGATTTATATATTGATTCCGAATTTATTTATTATTTTATCATTTTGATTTTATTTATTTTTAGTTATTTCCCTTTAGTTAGTTTTACCACTTTAAGTATTTCCTTTTATTTCTGGATCAAAAAAATAAAATAAAAAGTATTTCCTTTTAATTAGTTGTTAGTCAATTGTTTCTTATTTTAATTATTTCCTAGGTTTTAGTTATTTCCTTATTTTAGTTTCCTTTGTTTTACACGGCTTTCCTTGTTTTAGTTTTCCTTATTAGGCGGGGTTTAAGATTTAGTTCTCTATAAATTAGGGTTATAGCTTCTTGTTATATAATTAGATTGAATATGTTATTTTGATTAATTATTAGAATTAGATAATTATTCTCTTTTATCCCTAATTTTCATGTTCTCATGTGAATTTTGGATCGTGGTTGCTTATGTTTCTAGCATTGTGATAAAATCAATAGATTTGTGAAAGGTTGTAGGCTTCTCGATGAACTTGTCCATTCCGCATAATTTCCACTGCAATCACTATAAAAACTAGAGAGTAGCATTAAAGCAAGTTATGAGATAAACTGGATATAGAAGAGAGAAAAGGATTAGAGTATTTAAGAGAGTAACTGCCCCTCTGTTTATTTACGGTTCAAACTCCTACATTAAAATCGGGCTCAATTTGTTAAAAAATTATTTTTGTAAATCCATCTAATCGTGAAAAAGATAAAGATGCAATAAATTTTTAAATTTTTACCCTCTATGTACTACTGAGTACAATTATATTTACTGCGAAAAAGTAACGTACCTCTTTGGCAAAGGCCTTGGTGGCATTATTAAGGTCACCCGTCCGAAGCAATGAGACAAGTCCTACCACTTTCTCCAGCTTTGGTGTGCTTAAGAATCCAAAACTGAAAGTCTTCATTTTATGGCAACCACGGATAGTTACATGCTCCAATGATGGCAACTCAAAGGCATAGAGACCTTGATAGAAGCATGTGAGGTTTGGTAGATGAGAAAGTCTCAAACTTTTCAATTGAGGTATAGTAATCTTATCCGTTTTGTATTCTTCATCGTTCTCACCTTTTATAACTATTTCTTCCATCATTTCGCAATTTATTATCACTAGTTCTTGGAGTTGCTCAACACTTTTGGCTGTAGAAGTCGAGAATAGATTCCTCAAGCTTTTACAATTTTGAACACGCAGAACTCTAAGGTTTTGAAAAAATAGAATTCCTTTGGGTTCTCTCGTCAAAATGTGCTTCAATTCATGTAGGTCTTCCAAAACCAAATGTTTCAACTTAGAGAGCAACTCAATATCTCTTTCCTCAACCTTCAGCCCTTCTACTTCAAACACCTGTACCAGTGAATCACAATCTTGTACAGTGAGCTCTTCTAGGTTACCAAAACCTTGTAGCGAATCTGATGGGACAACAATTGAAAGTTTGCTGCACTTTCGCACATGCATCTTTCTAAGTTCACATAAGGACACTGCTGGGGATGAGACCTGCGGACAACCCATTGTACTTGCGACGGTTAACTCATATATTTGGTTAGTAGTTGTAAACCAGAATCATGTGAAAATATTTCTTTATATTATTTCTTTATTCCTTTTTAAGACTAAAAAATCTTACAAACAAGATGGCAAAACATGCAAATCTACACATGATTTATTTATTTATTTATTTGGGTTATTTTCTTTTTAAAGTTAATCATTTCTGGTTGACCCTCACAAAAATTCAAAACTTTATTCGGTTTTCACTATCTTTCTCTCCTGCCCAAAAATCTCATGTCAAAACTTTTTGCAGTTTTATATTTACATATATGCAAGGCCGGCTCGATATTAATTGAGGCTGAAGACAAATATTATAAATGAAGCTTCTTTACATTTAAAATATTAATATAAATAATATTAATTAACTCTTAATATATATAATAAAAGGGACTCCTATTATTGTAAGAAACAAATTTATCGAGAGCTCCTCTTTAAAATACTCCATATTTAATTAACTTATCCTCTTTTCTCTTACTTTTAAGTTTTTAAATCTAAATTTGTATTTTCTACTAGACATATTTATCATTAAAGAAAAAATAATTACAAACAAAATTGGCAATCTTTATAATGAATGACTACTAAAAAGCTAATATTTAAAGAATAATAGAACCAAACTTTGTGTGTCCATAACCGTAGCTTGCAGTGAAGCATTTCACTACCTTTTTATGCTCTAAATGGAGAAGTTATCCCAATAAATCAGTCACAGAGCCCACGATAAGAGTTGGATTCCTGCTAGAGCTTCTAAACAGGGCCACTTATATCTCACGTGTTCTTTGTGGATGATCTCCTCCTATTTGCTAAAACCTATGTATCCCAAGCCAGCACAATCATGAGCATCCTCTCTGAATTTTGTAACAGTTCAGGCCAGTCTATTAATTATCATAAATCTAAGCTCTTTATCAGCCCCAACATTTTTCGTTCCATTACCCGGAGTATTCAACAAACCTACGGTATTCCTCTTACCTCAAATTTGGGTAAGTATCTAGGTGTGCCAGTCTCCATCAGAGGGTTACAAAACAAACCTGTAGCCATATTATCGAGAAAGCTCAGACCCGTTTATCTGGTTAGAAGGCAAAGTTCTTAGATCTTGTAGCCATGCAAACCCTTATACAAGCAGTCACTTCAATCTGCTTTGCCAACTTACACAATGCAAACTACCTGCCACCCAACTCATGTTTGTAACAACCTTGATAGCATTAATGGGCAATTCCTTTGGTCAGGCTCCTCTAGGTGCTAAGAAAGTCCACTTGGTCCGTTGGGATAGAGTCACCGATACTAAAGGCGACGGAGGATTGGGAATCAATGAAAGCAGGATTGCTAACACTTCTCTTTTGGCCAAGGTAGGATGGCAACTCGTGCAAGGTGAGATTCTTTGTGCGCCAAACCTTTACAGTCCAAGTATCTTCAAAACTCTACTATTCTACATCATTCTCCTAAACCTTCTGCTTCTAATTCTTGGAAAGGCATTCCTAATAGTTTTTCTAAGATCAAAAAAGGCATTAGCAGACAAGTAGGTACAGGAGAGGATATTCTATTTTGGTTTGATACGAAGGCTGGTGATCAGAATCTCTGTATGAGATTCTTGAGCACGATATTGAAGAGTGTGAGCTTATGCTTAGAGTTATTAATGTGATTAGAGATGGGCACAGGTGGAGCTTGGATACTATCAAAACACCTCCCCTTATTAAAGTCAGGAAACTCATCCAAAGTATACCTCTTCCTCATGTAGCTAATATCGACGACTCTTTCAAGTGGCTACCACCCCTCGAATGGGATTTTATCCTCAAAATCGGCCTATAGCTTCATTCCAAAACCCACTCTTCTTCTAATGCCAACTCTCATCTACTAGGGGCTCGTGGAAATGGATTTGGAGTATCAGTTGCCCTCAAAAATGATGTAAGCTGTTTTTCTGGCTCTTTCAGCATGATTGGATACTCATTAATGAGTTTCAGTTTCAAAAGACATGGTTGACAATAATCTTTGCCAAACATGTCAACTCACTGTTGAGAATGCCTTGCATACCCTTAGGGACTATCTAAAGGCGATGGAAGTGTGGAACATAACTCTCATTCCGAGGGATCGTGTTGAGTTCTTCTTGTTTATGGAAGAAGTTTTCTAAGTCCACTAGAGTTGAACAATATGTCAATGAGATCAACACGTGAGGTGACACGTCTGAGGGTGACCAGTCAGTGGGGAGAATGAGTGACTCATGCGGGGTTGGAAAATGATTGAGACTCTTTTAGGACTTGGACTGGAAAGTGGAATAATGTCTTACTCTAGGAGACATTGGCTGTGGACACCAATATTCCTCTCTGATTTCCCTCTTAAGTTTATAATTCTCTCTCCTCACTATTCCAGGATTCTATCCTAGCTTCTAAATGAGACTTAGGACCCCCTTTTTATAGTGAGGCTATGATGTGACATCTTAAGAGGACATGATGTGACTCTTCAAAAGTGGTCTGATGTGACACAACAGGTGACAACTAATGTCCCCAGTGTGCAGGTTCTCAAACCAGCAGGGTCAACCTATATCCACTGACTCCAGTTTTGTCACATCACCCACTCCCGTTGTCAGACTTCGAGGTATCCTAGGTAAAGGTCTTGTCTTGGTGTAGTAGTTAGTGTACTTTTCTGACCTCATCCAAACTTGTGTCAAACATTAATTCTTTCCAAGTCTGTCCTAAATTTGGCTAAGGCACGGAAGAGAGGAATCGCTCCTCAGGTTAACCTTGAGCTTTCTCTTCCATGACCTCTCCTTTCTAAATCTCTACCCTTCGCACCGTACAATCAGATTCCCCCCATATGATTGTCGTAGTTGATATCTCGACTTCAAGGTTGGTCCTCTTCAAGCTCTTTATATCCTCGAGATCTAGTCATTCAAGGTCTATATTTCTCAAGGTCTAGACCACTTGAGGTTTGGCACAATTTTGCCTTAGGCATAATCTTGACATATTTTGTATCTTGTTGTCTTATGTGATCTGCACGTGACTTAGGGCGAACTCTAGGGATCAAGAGATATGCACATGATAAAGCGACACCTTGCAATCGGTGCCAAATCAGACTCCTTAGGTCTTGATATGTGTTGAATGTTTTAATCCAAAATTCCTTATATCTAGAGTTGCCCCTTGCCACGCGTGTGCACAAATGCTCCCCAACACACGTGTAATGCGCATAGGTGGCAGCGAATCATTTGAACTCTTGTTAATAAATGCATCATTATTATCCTGACACCCAAGGTGACCTTTTTCTTAGCACACGGTTTAGCATTAAATGCGGCATTTAATGTGCTAATTCTTGTAGGCAATCGTAGCCTACGTGTCGCACCGAGGTCCATGTATCTTTAATATAATGCGGCCTCAATGATTGAGCTTCTGCAAGCAACTGCCCTAATCTTTTCATCTTTTGGTTATAATAATTATGATCCTTCCCCTCCCCTATTCTCTTTTAGGTATAAATAGGACACTTAGCTCATTTTCTTCCCTTTTACTTCTTCTTGATTCTTGTCTGTTATACAACTCTTCCCATCTTCTTAGAACTCTTCCAGAAAATTACTCTTTTCATTACAATAGCTCCCACTAGTGCTGTTTATGCACACAAGGATGGGTCAATTCCAAATGTTCTTGAGAAATCTTCATGGCAAAACACTCACCTATTAAAGGACAATTTCTAGAAGGTGGCTGATAAAGGGGAGACGAAGCCTACTACAAAGCTTGGTCATAAATTCCTCCTTCCCCACGGCGAGGCAAAAAGTGGGGAAGGGATATTTCTATTCGCGGGTTCTCTACCACAATTTTGCTTAGAAATAGGGGATTTCCCCTCTAGCACCCTCCAATATGGTTCCCACTCTCAACCAACTACAGGGTGGAAGGAATGGTGCAACGATTTGTGCAAGATCCTAGAAGTACGATAGAGGTTGCAAGAGGCTAGAATGCTCAAGGCAATCAAACTTACTACCATGCTAGAGGTTAAGAGGGATAAACTTGACTTGGAGTTTTTGATTTCTCGTTGGTCCGCTGAGACTTATACCTTCATGACTGCATGGGACGAATTTGCACCCACATTCGACGATGTAGTAGTTATGATATGGCTCCCCATGTTTGGTTCAGAACAATGGTCATACATCAGCTTGATAAAGGAAGAGAATGAGACTGACAATGCCCTTCATCAGGCCGTAGTAGAGATTGGCAGGGCTCAAAAGAAATGCACCATGGCCAACTACGTAAAACATTTCTATAAGGATCTTAGAAGAGAGGGCAGAAAAGGTGCAAGGCTTTGGGAGTGATAATGAGTTCGAGGCTTTCCTTGCTTACTGGTTGTGCATGCACGTTCTTGAGTGAGGGCTTGAGGATGGTATTTATGGCCACGTGTTTCTTCTGGCAATAAGGATCATGGGAAGGGCCAAGCTTAGGCTTGCCCTGTTGTTCTTAGGTACCCTTTTTCTATCACCTGGATATCATCAAAGGGGATATAGAGTGCTTGAAGGGGAGGTACTATGTAAACACCTATGTCCTAACTTCCTTTTTATAGCTCTTCTTCTATGAACACTTCAAGTGATATGCTCCAAAGGAAACTAAAGTTCCAACCTCAAGGATAATCACGATGGTAAAAGATGGGTAGGAGGTTGAAAAGGAGGTAGCCCACGCCCATTCTTGGGCAAGGCAATGGCTAAAGCCTTCAAAGAAGAAGCTTTATGACTACATAGACCTCTCATCAAACTTCATCCCTTGAATATACATGATTGAGATATTAGGCATGAAGTGGGTTGAGTTTTGCCCTGCTGACACGATGCTTATGGATTTTTCTAAGTTTCCAGGCCCCATTCCAGAGCACTATAGCTATAACTTGGCTAACATTCTTTAGACAATCTTCCCGCAGTGATAAAGAACAAGGCCTCCTCAATCACATATCACACTGACAGAATCGCTCGCTAATTTGGATTTGACTAAGGTACTCCTTATCTCCTTTACCGCGAAGCTCCTTATGGTCCCACAAATGCGAGGTTCACTCTTACCGAGGTTTACAAGCTCTATTCCATAGCTAACAAGTTTACTTTCCCTAGGGAGGTCGAGGACTAGGATTTATACCAACAAATATGCCAAATTCTGGGTGCTTGTGCTCAATTCCTACAAGGAGTTTGTGAAATCTCCAGCTCAAAAGGTTGCAACTATGGTAATCTACCGAGGTGATTACTCGCTGAGGTTGCCTACTAAAAGAAAAGTGAAGGGAAAGGCAAGGAAGTGCTGGAAGAGGAGAAACAAGATAAAAACCCCAGGCTTCAAAGGAGAAAGACTACTGAGGTAGCACCATCTACTTTTGTTCCTTATTCTCATAAAAAGGGGCACAAAGTGGGCTCAAGTAATCCTCAACCTTCAAAAATTCAAGTATTTATCATTTCATGTCTTTGTACTTCCTTTCTATGTTATCACCATACATGTTTTATACATTATCTCTTATCTATCCTTTCTTTCTCAATGTTTATAGCCAAGCAAAGATGTTACCGCAATTCCTAAGCCAACCTCCACTCCACTGGTGATCTCAGCCAATGCCTTAGCCTAGCTGGCAACCACGGGTGTCGATATCAATCATCTTCTCTTCCAGAATGCCAAGATTGTAGGCCATCTTGTGGAACCGGCTGCATTCGGAGTAGAGGCTACACTTGTAGGTTCTCTTAGCCTCGGGAGCTCAAGTTATGAAAAGATTGTGCAAGAGAATCCTACTACTCCCGCAGTAAAGGGAGAACAAGATGAGGTAGAGTCCCTCATCCAATTAGGAGAACACATCCCTTCTTCTTTTGCCCTGCCATGGAAGATGTAGAGGTATAGATTCTCAAGGGCCCACCCATGTAAGCAACCTCGAAAAGGAGGTGCCTTTCCAAGAAATTCCCCATTGCAGCAAGCTCTAAAGAGGACGATGAGGCTCCTTAGGTGGAGACTCGCACTACTAAAAGGGCCAAACTTACCAGGCAAGGGAAAGGGGATAAAGGGACCCAAGCAGCAGTTGAGGCCAAGACTTCTGTTAGTGAGAATGTGTTGGATGCTGAGGAAGTGAAGGAAGAGCAAGCCAAAGATGAGGAAGCTGAAGCCAAAGCAGCTGAGGCTACATCTGCAAAGCTAAGGGGCACCAGAGGCCAAAGCAAAGGAGGCTGAGGCCAAAGTAGCAACAGAGATTAAGGCTGTAGAGGCCAAGGCAACAGCAACTAAAATAGCAGAGGTAAAGGCGAGAGAGGCAGAAGCTAAAGCCAAATCTGATGCTAATGCGAAGGCCAAGGCCAAGGTAGCTGAGGCTAAGGCCAAATCTAATGTTTATACGGAGGCCAAGGCCAAGGTAGAAGTTGAAATGCAAGTGAAGGCAGAAGCGGAAGAAGTTGCCCACAATTAGAGAAGCTAAGCCAGAAGCAAAGCCAAAACCAGTGCTCTTTCGTTTATGTCAAGTACCGCCAGCCCTGAACCAACCTCGGGTGATCTTGACCTACAAGGTACATGTATTTGTTATTGTTTTTTTTTTACATATACATTCCCTCTAAACTGAAAGATAATCTAATGCATCTTTTCTTCTTTCCTCTTCTTTTTTTTTTTTAACCTTTGGCCTCTCGTGCTTTTGGCCCCTCTCCTTGTCCTACTGTGCGTAGTCTGGATTTTGACAGGTCTCCTCCCTCTTATTCTCTATCAGCCTTAGGGGGTGACATCTGGCCTCTTGGAGTAAATTATAAGCCCATAATTGTCAAGGTTTATGGGTATTGAGTGTGATCAACTTATACACCCATATTAGAGAAGGTTTTTGCTAAGCACGGGGATATCACCCGCGGTTGCCCCTTTCAATGTCCTGATGTTCACGTGGTTCTTCTAGAATCACTTGCAAAGGTGGTGCATGACCTCACACATAAGTCGCCTCATACTTTAGATTTTTCTAGTCTAAAGTGCATTTCTAAATCAATTTCTAATCTTGAGCAAGAAAAATTTGATGTGGGCTAGCTTCGCGGCAAAGTAGGTAAGGTGGAGGCTTTTGTGTTTTATGTCATGGCCCACGATGCCGTGGAGAGCTATACCCAAGATTTAAAGGAAGCAGAGGACCTTGTGGTTTCTCTTAAAGCAAAGAAGATACAGGCAGAAGAAGACCTTCGCCATGCGTGGGACAAGCTTCCTTCGAATTTTAGTCCTGATGCTGTGTTTCCGCAAAATTTTGTTTAGTTATAGGACTTTCATATGTGCATAACCTCGAAGGTATCTTTTGTAATTAAGGTTATATTCCACATCTTTTTGTACTTGCTCCGAGCACAATCGTTTGATAATAAAATGAAAATATGAAAATTTTGCATCTATTATTGAAAATTGCACTTCATTTTGTATCTCTTGTGATCTACCCTGAGGGCAATTTTTGTAAGAATTGTCGCAATTTCGCATTTTCACTTTAAAAAATTGCACTTGCATTCTCGTTTAGCTTGGATGAGAAAAAAAAATTCAATATGTTGCTAAGTCTTTATCTATAACCTCTAGGTTATTGAAGTCATCTCTTATGATCTACCCCAATAGCAAAAATTCTTGCAATCTCTCATTTTAAAACAAATTGCTTTTGCACTCTTGCTTAGCCTAGATGAAAAAAAGAATTCAACATGTAACTATGTCTTTATCTATGACCTCTAGGTTATTGAGGTCATCTCTTGTGATTTGCCCCGATGGCAAAAATTCTTGCAATCTCAAATTTTAAAACAAATTGCATTTGCACTCTTACTTAGCCTGGATGAAAAAAAAAAAAAAAAGAATTCAACATGTTGCTAAGTCTTTATCTATGACCTCCAGGTTATTGAAGTATAAGTCTTTTGTGATATTCAAAATTTTGTACATGGATTAAAATATGCCAAAATACAATTTTACAACTTTTCCAGATAAAATTTCATTCTTTGCTATAGGTAAAACTTCTTAATCCACATTGCATTGATTAATGGGGACAAAGCATCTAAGTTGGCTTCTGAAATTTTGTAGTACCCGGTCTCGTTGGCTTCTCTGACCATGTATGGTCCTTCCTACTTTAGTGTAAACTTATTTGGAGCCGAGGTACCTCTCCTTATATGCGAGGCTGCTTTTAAGACGAGATCTCCTTCCTTGAATGTTCTTGCCTTTACCAGTTTGGTCATAGGCTCTAGACATTCTCCTTTGATAAATAATGTTTCTTGTTTTTGCTCTCTTTCTCTTTTGTTCGAGTACCTTAAGGTTTATGGCTCTAGCCTCGAGGTCGACCTCAGCTTCTCAGGGCCATCCTTATAGTTGGGACGGCAATCTCGATTGGTAATACAACCTTAGACCCATAGACGAGAAGGAAAGGGGAAGCTTGTGTTGCCCCTCTCCTCAAGGTTTTATAGGCCCAAAGAGCGAGAGGTAGCATCTCATGCCATGCTGCTGGGTATTCATGCAATATTCTGCTAAGTATTTTGAGTAGTGTCTTATTGGTGGCCTTGGCTTGTCCATTCCCTTTTAGGTAGTACGCAGAGAACTTGTGATTTATGACCTCGTATCTAGCCAGCAAACTACGAACATATCTATTTACAAATGAGGTCCCGTTGTTAGAGAGAATCCTCTTCGGGATTCTAAATCAACAAATGATATGCTTAATGATGAAGTTCATTACTACTACCTCGGTTGCTTTCTTAAGTGGGATCGCTTCTACTCACTTAGTGTAACATTCTATAGTGGCAAGGATCCAAATGTTTCCACCTCCTTAGGCTAATATTGGGCCAACGAGGTCTATTGCCCAAATGTGGAAAGGCTATGGTGTGGAGAGGGTGTGAAGCTCGACAGCGAGTGCATAAACGAGGTTGCCGTACTCTTGGCATGCTAAACAACTCTTAGCAAATGATATACAATCTACTTCCTCTGTTAGCTAGTAGTAACCTATGTCAAGGATTTGTTGAAGCAACTTCGCTCCCCCTAGTGTTCTCCGCAAACTCCTGCATGGACTTCCTCGAGAATTCTTTCAAGCTTAGATCCAACAACGCATTTCAAAGGCCCATCGTTGAACTTTTTTCTGAAAAGTTCTCTGTCCTTTGCAAAAAATCTTTTTTCTTTCTTTTTTAGCGAAATTGCTTCATTTGCTTCAATTGGAAGAACTCCCTCAATGAGGTATTCTAAGTAAGGGGTGCGCCAATCTCGTACTTCTCTACAACAACATTCTTTACTGTCAGGGAAGGCTTGACATCTAATGCACTCTTGTTAGAAGTTAGTCGCTTCTACAACCATAGTGGGCCAATAGTAACCTTGTCGTTAGATTTATCTGTACAGGCTGATCTCATGCACCCCACATCTTTCTTTGGGGATCTTGTAGAGGATTTCACTAGAGATAGCATTCCCAATGCACCTACTTAGGATACCCTCGCTTCTTTTGAAGTATAATTCTTCACTGAGAAAGGTGAAGTGTTGGAGGTGTCTCGAAGGAAGCATCTCTCCCGTCATCTGTTTGAAAATGTCCTTCCTCCAATCATCATGGGTCCAATTCTCTTTGACATCAAGGTCTCTAAGTGGGAAGGGGATGCCTTGCTTTTCGATTTTTATGTTTAGATCTGGCGAAGTCATCTCTACCTTTGATGCTACTATTGCTAAAGCATCTACGTGGTGATTCGACTACTGCAGCTCATGCTCAATCCTAACTTCCTCAAACTGTCTCATCATCTTTTGAATCTTACTTCAATAGGATGCTAAGGTATCTTCCTTGACCGCGAAGTCTTTTATCACTTGTTTGACCACGAGGTTGGAATCTCCTTGAATGCATAAGTTTTTGACCCCGATATTGAGCGCTATTAAAAGTCCCAATGCCAAAGCCTCGTACTCTACCCCATTATTTGAACAAGGGAAAGCAAGTTTTTAAGATAGGGAAGCCGTGGTGCCCTCGGGTGAGGTTAGAATAATACCAGCTCCTACTCTACCTGCGGTGACTGATCCATCAAAACTCATCCTCCATTTTCTGTTATCTTCTCCTACCCACAACTCTTTTGCCATTGTCCTTGGGAAGTGGGTGAGTATGTCAGCCAGGGCCTAACTCTTGATGGTTTTTGGGTTTACGCAGGTGATATCGAATTCCAATAGTAATAACAACCATTTAATTGTTCTTCCCAAGAGAGCAAGCCGAGATAGGACAAATTGGATGGGATCGCATTTCATGGCAAGTTCTATTTGGTGTGAAAGCAAGTAGTGCCTGAATTTCTTGGTGGTAAAAACCAGTACAAGGTAGTGTCTTTCAAGGTTCGTATACTTTGCCTCTAGTCCTCATAAAATCCTGCTGATATAACAGATAGGTTTTTCTTGGCCATTGATCTCTTGCGCAAGTAATGCCCTCACTAACTTACTTATGGAGGTTATATACACTACCAGAGGTTGTCCTAGTCGAGATACTACCATAGTCACGGTTAAGGATAGCGTAACTTTTATTCATTCAAATGCCGCTTGGTACTATTGTTTCCATATAAGGGGTTATTTTTCTTAAGGAGAGTAGTGAATGGAGCTATTGTCTCTGCAAAAGCTATAAATCTCCTAACATAAGACACTTGACCCAAGAAGCTCTTGAGTTGCTTCAATGAGGTTGGCTGAGGCATTTCCCTAATTGCTCTTGCCTTGGTCAGGTCTATGTCAATCCCATGTTGGTGCACTAGAAATCCAAAAATATTTCCTGCGATTACATCGAAGGCGCACTTGAAAGGGTTCATCTTAAGATTATATTTTAAACATCTTTCGAGAACCCTTTCTAAGTCAGCGAGATGGCCATCGCGAGTTTTGCATTTGACCACAAGGTCGTTGATATAGTCTTCAACGATATCATGCATCATATCATGGAAGATATGCTGCCCCTGCATTTTTCAAGCCAAAGGGCATGACTTCGTAATAAAAGTTCCCCAAGGAGGTTCTAAAAGCTGGTTTTCTCTGCATCCTCGAGAGCCATTCTAATTTGATTATATCCGTTGAAGCCATCCATGAAGGAAAACATCTGGTAACCTGCTGATAGCATCCACCAATGTGTCGATGTTGGCTAAAGGAGAATCATCCTTGGGACAAGCTTTGTTCAAATCTCGAAAATCCACACAGCATAATATTTGCCCATTTTTCTTCTAGACTAGAACAATGTTTGCTAGTTAGTTCGAATGTTGGATTGGTTTGATAAATTTGGCCTTTAATAGCTTTTGGATCTCTTGCTTGATTTGAATCTCGAGCTCGGGTCTGAAAAGGCGAGGGTGCTATTTTACAGGAATGAGAGTTAGTGAAGTATGCAGTTGGTAGATGGTAACACGTACCTCGAGGCTTGGCATTTCATCGTATGTCCATACAAAAACTTTATTGTATTTATTTACAAAGTTGATAAAGGCTTCTTTTCTATGGGGGCCATCCTCTTTCTAACGAATATCGACCGAGGCTCTTCTGCCAGCACTTGCGAGGTTGACTTCCTCCAACTATTCTTCTTGAGGTCATGATTAATCTTGGAGATATTTTGGGGTAACCGCGGGCTCAAAAGTTTCTTTGGCAACTTGCTTAGATGCGTAAGGGAGGGACCTGAGAGTCGAGATCTTCCCCCATACATCATCATAGGCAGTATACCTCCCTTCCATTCAGGAGCTCGACCCGTATGCACTGGTCTGACTACCTCCTCGAGTTCACTAAGGTCTAGGTCGTGGCCTCTAGTGTGGGTTCGCTTTTCTAGAGGTGGGGCAAAGTTTCTTTTTCGGGCTTCTTCCCATCTCAGGAAGTGTACTGACCTCAGGTGTGCAAAGGGTGGATTCTCCATTGGGTGCTACTTCTTAAAAAAGGAGGCCCCAATTATGTGTGCCTCTCTTCTTTCGAAGGGCATAGTTGAAGCTAGTATGGTAATACTTGTTCCTTTTACCATTGCTTTCAGACACTGAGGGAGAGATGAAGGTACTGCTTTTGCCTTGTGAATTCATGGTCGACCCAAAAAGATATAGTAAGAGGGCCTCGTGCTTATAACGTGGAACCTCAGTAGGTCTTCTAATCTGCCCCACTTCGAGGTCCACAGTTATATGACCGAGGGTGTATTGCCTTCCATAGCAAATCCTATAATTTCTATAACTTGTTTAGCTATCTTCTCTTGCGGAATTCCTGTTGCTTTCATAGTTTCTAATGGCATGACATTGATAGAAGATCTTCCATCCACAAGGGCTCGTCTAACCTTGCTTCCATTAATAAGAGCTGTGAAGTAAAGGGAACAATTATGTGAGTTGTTCTATGGATCAAGGTCTACATCGCTAAAAGTGATGCTAAACTCATGATTCTTAACTGCACGATACACATATCCCTCCACAGCAAAGTTCTCCTCTTGTTGCTCATAGGGCCACCTTGATTATGCTTTGGTAGCTTCAAATCTCGTATTTGGACTGAAGCCCATTCGATCATAGAAGTGACGAAACTTCTAATGATCCTATAGTTTCAAGGCCATGGAGGCGTACTTAGACATTTATGAGGTTATTTCTTCCTCGTCATCGAGGTTCAATTTGTAGTGATGGGTCGTGGTGTAAGTGTGCTCTTTTCTCTTGTTATAATCAGAGTAGGGTATTGTTCCCACGTTATCAGGTGGTGTTGAGAGCTCGAGCTCATTGGCCTTAACCTTCTTAGAAAATATCTTTTTTAATGTCCAGCAATCGTTGGTGGGGTGTTTCACCCTCCGATGATAAGCACAATAGCGGTCGTGCTTCTTATCAAACGAGATTGGCTTTTGTTTGATTGGGGGGAGATCAACCACGCAATCGTATACCCATTTGTTGAGGACTACCAATACTTCCTTCATGCTACGGGGTATGGTGGTGCATTACTGACTTCACCCTTGTCATCGGAGGCTTCTGTGCGAGCTCCCTTTGAGCTTTCTATCTCAGCCACTATGGGAGGGTTTTTTCTTTCTCTTCTCAAAGGTGTTTTAGTGCTCACAAAGCTTGGAGGTTGGGTGATGCTGTTGTTAATTCGCCTACCAACCTCAATGAGGCGAGAGAAGTTGTGGAAGGTGTATATAACCACATACAGCTTAAAGGTTTGGAGCATGCCCGCAATGCATAAATCGACCAGCTTAGATTCAGAAATAGGCTCGAAGTACTCCATCGCATACTCTTTGAATATCCTGACATATCCGACGAGGTCCTCACCAGACCTTTGCTTGATTTGGCTTAAAGAAATGATGCTTACTCGTTCCTCCACACAGAAGAACTTATCAGTAAAGGCATGAGACATCTATCGCTATGAGGTCATGGATCCTGGCTCGAGGCTGATGTACCAAGTCTAGGCCAGATCTATGAGGGACTTCAAAAATTCCCGTAGTTAGAGAGATTCAACATATCTATAAGCTCCTAGAGAATTGAAGAAGCAAACCACGTGTTCTTTCGCGTTTCCCTTTCGTCCATTGAATAGAGAAAACTTTTGCGATGCCACATACCCAATAGCGTAAAGTTGTATAGTGAGCTCGATCGGGTAAGGCAAATCAGATCGAGGTCCGGCATGGCAGGCATTGAGTTGCGATTTCTTTCACGGGCAAGGACTTTCTCCATCTCGAATATAGTGATGTATTGCTTGAGAGGGGAGGCCAGGCAGTAACTGAGGGTTTTCCTCGTTCACCACTAGTTCGCCCGCATCAAAGGCTGCTCCATCATGAACCTCTTGATTTTGCCAAATAGCATTCGGATCGGGGAGGAACCACCTCCACCCTTGGTCAGTTTTTGTAGCCGTTAGGGTTAGCCTGAGAAGAATTGTTGTTTCTCCTTTGAGGGTTTTGCAAGAAAGATCCTCTGCCCGAAGACCCCTCTCGAATGGTCCTTAAAGCAACAAAGATGTGATTTTGAGTCTCTTGAACAGAAGCTAGTATAGGGCCAAAGGTTGCCATGAAGTCAATAGAGGTCATGGCTAGAGGAGGTGCCATAGGGGCGGGGTTCCCTAGGCCAAAATTGGTAAGCATGCCATAAGGCTGATTCACGGGCTGCACTTGACTAGTGGTTGGATCGAGGAGGTTATCTCTTAGGCAAGATTCATTGACCTCTTCACCCGCGAGGTTGGGGATATCGGCATTCGCCACATTATTACCATGCTACCTCCCCAGCAAAGTCGCCAAATGTTTATAGAAGAAGTTTTTTGAGTCCACTAGAGTTGAAAAATGTGTCGATGAGGTCGGCACATGAGGTAACACGTCTGAGGGTTGACCAGTCAGTGTGAAGAATGAGTGACTCATGCGGGGTTGGATAATGATTGAAACTCTTTTAGGACTTGGATTAGAAAGTGGAATAATGTCTTACTCTAGGAGACATTGTCTATGGACACCAATATTCCTCTTTGATTTCCCTCTCAAGTTTATAATTATCTCTCCTCACTATTCTAAGATTCCACCCCTCTAAATGAGACCTAGAACCCACTTTTTATGGTGAAGCTATGATGTGACCTCTCAAGAAGACATGATGTGACTCTTCAAAGGTCGTCTAATGTGACACAACAAGTGACAGCTAATGTCCCCAGTGTGTAGGTTCTCAAACCAATAGGGTCAACCTATATCCATTAACCCTATTCTATCATATCACCCACTCCTGTTGTCAGACTTCGAGGTATCCTAGGTAAAGGTTTTGTCTTAGTGTAGTAGTCAATGTACTTTTCTAACCCTGCCCAAACTCGTGTCAGACATTAATTCCTTCCAAGTCCATCCCAAATTTGGCTAAGGCATGGAAGAAAGGAATCGCTCCTCGGGTTAACCTTGAGCTTTCTCTTTCATGACCTAGCCTTTCTCAATCTCTGCCCTTCACACCGTACAATCAGATTCCCCCCATCTGATTGTCGTAGTTGATATCTCGACTTCGAGGTTGGTCCCCTACGAGGTCCTTATATCCTCGAGATCTAGTCATTTGAGGTCTATATTCCTCGAGGTCTAGACCACTCAAGGTTTGGCACAATTTTGCCTTTGGCATAATCTTGACATGTTTTGTATCTTGTTGTATCACATGATCTGCACGTGACTTAGAGCGAGCTCCGAGAATCAGGAGATATGCACATGATGAAGCAACACCTGGCAATTGGTGCCAACTCAGACTCCTTAGGTCTTGACACGTGTTAAGTTTTTTGACCCGAAATTCCTTATGTCTACACTTCGCTCAAAATCACCACCAATGGATAAAGGCCAATCTTGATAACAAGGAATTTCTCACCTTCTTAAGGCCGTAGGCTCATAGTAAGCCTAATTTATAGCTACGGTCTGGACTATTTGGTCTAGACTATTTAGAAGGCTCAACATGATGAAACTATTGCTAATTCCCACTCTAATTGCTTTCGAACCTGCCAAAGAGCTTTCTACCTTGCTCTTGACATAGCCGGGGTTTTTTCCTACCAGTGCCACGGCTCCTGCTGATCCCGCCCAGCCTTTGCTTCTTGGTAACAACCCCATTTTGGCGAACTGGACCTTTCTTCCGTAGGGTTGGGCCAAAATTAACACTGATGGCCTGTAGTTTTTTTGAAAATCCAGCTTCAGCAGTGGCAGTTGGTCTTATTAGAAAACGGGCTGGACACTGGATGAGGGGTTGTATTTCTAACCTTCGGCAGTGAAATAATACTACAGCTAGCTGAGCTTTGGGCTGTCCACCAGGGTTTTCTTTTAGGTAAGGGTATGGTCATTACAAGATTAGTCATGGAGACTGATTCCCAACCCACTATTAATCTTATCCAGTCAGCTGCCACGACAAATCATCCAGATGGGGTTTCGATTGAGGATGTTCGGGCTTTGCTAGCCAGGCCCTGGCAATGCAGGCTGCCACATATAACTTCAGAGAGGGAAACAGTTGTGCTGACTTCTTAGCTAAAGAGGGTCATAAAGCTAGCAGTAACTTTGTTGTTTTAGATGCTTCCCTTAGTGGGATTTGTAACTTCCTTTTTGCTGACCTAGTGGGTGTTTGCACCCCTAGGACTTAATAAGAACTTCCATTCCTGACCAAAAAAAAAAAAAGAAAGGAAAGAAAGAAAGTATCAATCTCTGGACACTTTCTTATGTGTATGGGTCTACTTTTTGGCGTATGTACATGTATATTGTATGTCACCATCAAACATTAAAGAGGGTCTCGTACCATTTTTAGGGGTAGCAACAGCCACCATTTTGGTACAATTGATCCATTACTTGAGACTAAGCATGTAATCGGTTCAAGTAATTATCATTTATATACGCTGACATTTTTTTTCCCCAGATATTAAACGCCTCATTTACTCATTTATGCTGACATCGTATTGCTCTTCCTTCTTTTTTTGGGTGAACCTTACAAACTAGCCGGACCGGCTTTGAGAACTAAAGAAGAAAAAAAAAAAAAAAACCAAGCCAGCTAATTTTATGTTAGGTCACCATTATACCCAATCTTGGACTTCAGACAAAAATGAGTAACTAGCATCTTGCCATCTCCTAGATTTTAACAAATCTAACATATCATAATTTCTACTTTTCTTGGAAATAGGCCAAGCAATTGTGGAGGATTATGCATTCTATAAGTAGAGAATCAAACCTTTTTGTCGAATAGATACTGTGTGGCAGCGTCATGTTTACTCTTTGAAGCCAGATTGTTAGGGAACAAAGTTCTGAGTTTTGGTAGATCGTTGAGGTACAAGTTGCTCAGTTGAGTAAACTCAATCTCGACCACCTTCTTGCAAAAACAAATGAGGCTTGGTAATTCCCCAAGCCTCAACTCACTTAATTTAGGGAACCTGATCTTGTTGGTCGCTTCCCCATGCTCTCCTCCTTCTGTTGCAACAATTTCTTCCATCATCTCACAGCTTTTTATTGTTAGAAATTGGAGCTGCACTAGACCCTCAACTATGGATTGTGAGAAAAGATTTTCCAGTCTATTACACCTATTCACTGCAATGCTTCTCAGGTTGCCAAGGGATACAAGTTGATGGGGGCCCTTCCACAGATGCATTAATTCAGGTAAATTCTGTAGAGCCAAATATTGTAGTTCTCCGAAGGACCCAGCTGGAAGTTGGCCATGGCATATCATTTTCAAATTATCAACATCCCTTATCTCCAGTAACTTCAAGATAGGGCATATACTTTGCAGATCCAAATTTACCGTATCAAAAAGATATTCTGCCCCCTCACAAGAGTAAATCTTTAAAGTCTTCAACTGTACGAGACTTGGGTCGTTGAAAACTTTCTTTACACCTTTCAATTTTAGACACAGAGCATCAGTCTTCGTGAGCAACTCATTAATCCCACTGTCAGTAGGAATCCCAGTGTCATCAAGATTGAGATGCACTTCATTCTTAAGGAATTCATCTTCAGGCTCCCATTTCAAATCGTCACCAGTGTTTATATGTATACGAAAGCTCAAAAGGTTCTGAAAGAGAAAGTTGCTACCCGGAAAATTGGCAGTTGGTAAACAGGTTTTTAAAGCAAGCAAATTACGTAAGGATCCTAGCTCCTTGAGGTTCACTTCATTTTCTTTTCTACCTTCTTCTCCAACCGCCCACCACAGACCACTGTTTCTCAAGTATAGTTCTTCTAGTTGGATTAAGCTCGATATGACCCCTGATGAGATTTTTTTGAGTAAAGCACATCTTGTCAAATCTAACAACCTTAGATGAGTCAAGTTCCCAATTTGTTGAGGTAACTCCTTAATAGAAGAATCGCGAAAGCTAAGTATTGTTAATGTCTTTAGCTCTCCAATTAGAGATATGTTTTTCAAGTTGCAATCATGTAGACACAATGTTCGGAGATCTGTTAAAAACGAGATTGAAGTTAATGATGATGGAATAGACATTTTCAACATCCCTAAAACTTTGAGTTCTCTCATCCCTTCAGATAAATCATCAACTTCTCCTGGCGGATAATCCATTCCTTCCAGCTGTAAAAGATCAAATTTTGGGCAAGCCAACCGCTCGGGATGCTCAGAAATTTTATTCAAATTCGATATCAGAGAAAGGGAAGAGTATCTTCGATTCGTACCCTTTGTTGCCCACTCCTTCAATTGCTGACCATCTCCAAACATAAAAGCCTCTTTCCCTTCTTTCGCTTTGAACTTGATGACGTCACGTACTACATCATGGACTTTGACACACTCTTTCCATTCACTGTCTAACAATAAATAAAAACCCTTAAGCTTATCGACCAATGTCCGTACTCTTTTTCTTGCTTCTGCCAAGGTATCAACGCCTTTGAACAAACCTAGCCCCATCCCGTACTTAAAAAGATCTTCAAACTCGATGTCAGTGTCTTCTTCAGATAGGCAACAAAGCAACAAACATGACTTGGCTTCCTGACTTTCTAAAAAATTATAGCTCAATTCTATACTCCGATACACGCCCTGCGTCAATCCTGAGATGTTTTCTGGGATATGCATTTTTAGTTGTAGCAGCGCATCTTCCCATATACCCACCTCTTTACCATTTAGTGCCGCTCCAACAGTTATAATTGCAATTGGTAAACCTCCGCATTCTTTTACAACCTTGTTTGCTATCTTACGCAGGTTAGGAGAGTCCTCAATGGAATTGCCTGCCTTCTCCTTGAATAGATTCCACGATTCTGGTTTTGATAGTACTCCAATTGTGAATGTCTTCATACCTCTGCATACATCCTGGTTTCGTGAAGTTAGCATGACTTTGCAACCCATGGAAACAGTACCGCCAAAAGGAATTCCTATGGCCTTCAAATCGAGCCTCGCCCAAACATCGTCCAATATTACAAGGCGCCTCTTACAATCCATTAGTTCCTTCCGTAACTCAAATGCTCTTTCAGAAAAATCATCCTTGTCGAACTTTACACCTAACTGTTGTGCAATTTCAGCTTGGATCTTTTTCGGATCTGGATTTTGGGTGACCACTGTCATCACGGTCTCGTCAAACACTTTCTCTGTCTTTGCTCTTTTGCGAACTTTTTCTGCCGTTGTTGTCTTCCCTACGCCACCTAATCCACAAATCCCGATCGCATTGATTTTGTCATCCTTCAGAGCTGCCATGATTTCGTCCACAATCTTTATTCTAGATTCAAAATCCGAAAAAATTAACCCAATCGTATTGTCTCTTTGGAGCCCAATGACATCGTGCGTCTTCTTTTTTGCTTCCCTACTAAGCGAGTAACGTGAAATCAGATTTGGACACCACCCTTTAAACCACCATTTGGTTACTGTGGCTTCATCTTCCAATCTCTTCACATCTTCGTTGATCCAGTCCAACGCTTTTAGCCACCTGTCAGCACCATCTCCGATACGTTGTCCATTGTTGTGGGCTTCATCCACTGAATGTTCCACCTCCTTTCTAATGACACCAAGTTTCTTAACTTCTGTTCTGAGAGTCTCGATGTTGCCGTCGTGGTCTGTCACATAGCCAACCTGTTCCCAAATCACCTCCACCAAGTTTTCTCTGACTTTCTCTACCATGTAATTAACAAAGTTTTCTACGATTTTCCACAAGATTAAACAAAAAACACCACACAAGAACCAGAACGCAGCAGACAACATTTCTCTTTTCTTTTGCTTTCTTTCCTTTTCTTTTAGGAATCTTTTTCTTTCAAGTAGAATCAAAGCCACCGAAGCAAAGGAAGCTTTTCCGATCCGCTACTCCGTCCCCTGTATATAACAAAGCAATATAGAATAGATATTCAATAGCAAATACAAGCAGAAATATTCATGCCAAGCAATGAAAAATAGAATAATAGAGTACAGAGAAATAGGAACAAAATTCTCAAATTATTCACAAACTTTGTGAATCTATCCCATGTTTTTCATCGAAAGAAACCCAAATTTATCCCTCACGTTTCAATTTTCGAATTGTTACTGAATTTGTCAAATAATTACTAAATTATTTTCGAAATTCTCAAATTATTTTTGATAATCATGAAATGATGATGCATCTTTCTATATAAGCAAGTTAACTTGACAAATATGCCTAATTAAGCTTTTCGGAATCTTCAGATATCCAAAAAAAAAAAAGTTTACTTTACAAAGTCGTCTCATTTTTATTTAGACAAGTATATGTTATGGTAAATTTATTCAGATTCAACTCCTATCAGACAATCCCCCAAAATAAAAAAATAAAAATAAAAATAAAAAAAAGGGGGAGAGAGAGAGAGAGAGAGAGAGGTGCTAATCTAAACCAAGGCTTTTTTTTCTTTTTTTGTTTTTATCTGTCAAAGTGGTACAAGCGTGGATGGGTCAGGGATCCTAAAGTAAACCAAAAGCCAAACCTAGTTTGATAGGTAGGCTGGTTTGCTTGTGAAACGGGATCATAACAAACCAAAAACAGTAATTCCCACTAGAATCAAAGTGTAAGTAAAAACGGAATCTTTTCCTAACGTACCTTTTGTCGATCTCCTATTCAGAACAAATTAGGGAGCATACAGATCAGAAATTCAGCAGCAGATAGGCGCTGAGACATTCACTAGTAGATTACAAGGAGCGTTTGAAAAGCACAGTGACAACAGAGATGATAATAGAGTATAGAGAAGGAAAAGATGGCTCTATGACTGCCTTTCACCAGAAAAATTGAATACGATCGAATCTGCACCAGTTGGGTGCCGTATTTGCAGGTGCAATTGTAAAATATTACACCATGCTTATCCTGAAAACCGATAAACATATGAATAATGATGTAATAACATATGATTAAGATATAATTTGATGTGGCAATATCGCCACCCTTAATCATTTCTCATATAATTAAATATTTTATGGCAAGTGTGAAAGGGGAGTAAGAAGTCTTGTAAGCATTATCCAGTTGGCTTAGTTTTATCCACATACTTCTCTTCTTGCTTCTTTCCATCAGAGCATCTCCGGCCCATAGGCTCCTTCGTCTCTTATCATGGATGACATGGTATCTTACATAAGAATTTTTGGACTCTATAGTTTATATTTTATTTTAATAAAATTCTGAACTAATCGTGATGATCTTATAAAAGTGGAACCCATAAATCAAGCGGTCTTTGTCCATCACAGTGAATATATTTTAACCATTTGATCGAATATAATTTGGTATAATTAGTAGGGCTTTAATGAGTGTGATGATTTGATTCTACATACGTGTCTTAACCCATATAAGACTTATGATAGGTTGAGTCTTATTTGATTTTGGAAACTTAGGGTTAGTAGTCGTCACCCAGCCACCTATATATTTTATTCTTTGTTATTGAACCTATCATCTGGAAGTTAGGAAGGCTAGTTGTAGCACCACAAGCCATCAAGGTTTTCTATTTTCGCATATATAAGCATCTCTTTAATGGCGAAGCTTCCAACTACTATTTATATGTATCAATTGTTTATTCAATTGTAATTTGTCATGCCACATAGATCTGATCCATCTTGTTTTTTGCTTCTACTTAATTAAATATTATTTGTTTTAATATTTTCTATCATGAGATATCAGAGCCACGACTTAGATCTGTATGGTTTTGGTGATCACTTAATCGGTAGATTGTTTGCAAAATTTCATAATTTTAATTTAATTTCCGGCATCATATTGGTATGCATTGATTTCGCATCTCTTTTTATTTCCTACAAAAATTGTTTGAAGGTTCTATAAACCTTTTTCTTTAAGAAAGCCAAAACCGGTTTCAGTACAATTTTATAGTGGTTTTTGTGGGTGATGAATCAACATTGTTTTGGCCCCAATACTATTAGGTCATGTTTGTTTGGTTGGAATGAAATAAGTGGGAATGGAATCTGATTTCATGCTTAAAATAACCTAGAATGGAGTGAAATGGTCCATTCCACTTCCCATGTTTGGATACGATTAGGAATCAAAGAGTAGGAATGACTTTTTATTCCCTTCCTTGTATTTAGCAATGATAACAGTGAAATTAAAAAAATTTCAAATTTCTGATTTTACCCTCGTTTTTTGAGATATCTGTTACTCCTGGTGTTTACTGCTTAGCAATAAATGATAGCAATGAAATTGAAAATTTAGAAAATTTTTTATTTTACCCTTATTTTTACACAATTTGTGATGTGATAATCAATATGCTAGCCCCATCAAAACTTTATAAATAAATAAATAAATAAATAATAAATAATCAAAAAAAGAGGCATGTGTGCCAATGAAGCTAACAATTCTTGATTTGTAATTTTTCAATTTTACCCTTGTTCTTTGGTATTGCCATCATTTGCTTCACAAAATTTGTGATGGTCTATAGGTTGGGCCCATTAAATTTTATATTTTTAAAAAAAAAAACACTAATTTAAATTTTAAAAATTGCAATTATTTCTTTGGTGCATTACTCTTTGACAGTTTAGTTTGACCTATAAGATTAATGGGGAGCTCTTATTTTAAAAAAATAAAATAAATAAATAAAAAGAAAGAAGGAGGCATGTGTGCCCATGGAAGCTAAAAAATCTTGATGAGCTCTACAATAAATCTACTTTAGCAAGCAGAAAACAAAATAGAAATGGAATAAAAAAGGGTTCTAATATCATAATTGAAATCAAACACTCAAATTAAATTTTGTAGACAATATAAAGAAGATATTCAGTTCAAAATATAGTTCATCTGAAAACATCATCATCTGATTGGCTCCCCAAACTAACTAGAAAACTAAAATCACCACTTTTCCCCAAAGCTCAGTCATGACATACAGCAAACAAAAGCTCCAGAAAGTTGTTCATACATCTACCCAAACATTAAAAAATATTGTTCATCAATACCAAAATAGTGTTTATCAAACTAAGTCTACCCAATGTTTTCTCATATTGGTAGCAACAAAAGCCATAGCTAAGAGTTAAGTAATTTGTCCACCCAAGTTTTTTTCAAATTTTCGAAGGTTCACTTTTAATTGCTGGATCTTTCATGATAATCTCACTTACTTCCAACATGTCCAATTCATTGAGATTTGAAATCTTTGAAATCCTCAAACACTTTACTCATCTTGTCAACTGGTGGAGATGGTGGAGGTAGTGATGGCTTAGCAAGACAAGCTATAAGTCTCTCCATTGATTGAGTTGTCTTTGTTATTGCTTGCACCATTCTAGAAAACCCCACAGAATATGTCACTGCTTTTTCTCTTTTTATCGGATTGATTTTAACTTCTTTTAGATGATGTCGATGTAGCTGATACATCTACATCTACATCTATCTCATTTAAACCAATGTCAGTACTTGCATCCTCCCCTTGGTCCACCTCTTCATTAAGATCAATAGGTGCAAAGTGTAGGCGAATATGAGTAAAATCATAACAATAATATAATTGAGATACATAGAATAATTACAATAAGGTAATTGAGATATGTGTCTTAATCCCAATCTTTAAGATTGGATTGGTATGATTTGATTAGGAAAATGAATATTTGATTAATCTTAAGTTATCTCCTTTCCTATTTAAGCTATGTTTAGACTTCTATTTAAACCCTAATAAGGGTAGTTTGTAAATATGTAATTATCAATGAGAATTCAATTATTCCATACACAAGCTCCTTTCCCATTCGCACAGTCTTTCCCAAAAATGATTCCCAACTCATCCAAATGTGGGAAAGGTTTTTGCCACAATCCTTTAGCATCTCTATAACCCTACAACAAACCAAATACAAATCAAAAGAAATCAAGTGATTGAACCTATAGGAGATAATTTGAACCTTCAGAAACAGGTATATTATAGCACTCTGTAAATATGAATAAACTTGCAGAATTTAGGAAGCCTGTCAACCAAACTTGGAAAGGATAAACTAGTTAGCCTCAGTAAAACACACTTCAGCAAGATCCTTTTTTTTGAAGGGGGGGGGGGAGAGGGGAGAACCACTAGCACAATGCAAAATCTTTTAAGATGAAACTAGACAAAATCTTTACATATCCAAAAGAGTTACCTTTAATCATAAGTGATATGCTTCTTTCTCACAAATGATCATCTTTCTAGACTCGTCGCATCCAAATCCACTACTCGCGAGCATTTCCTATATATTATTATATTTAGATTTTAATGTCTTCACCTTAGACTTGATATGTGGATTTGCTTGAAGTCCACAGCTTGTAGCTTCTCTTCCAATAACTTCTCAATTTGCAGACATGCACCTAGTTTGAAACCATTATCACATTTGATCTTTCCTAAAACAACTAAATCAAGCATAATTTCAGCTAGAACAACATCCTCCACGAGAGTCCAACCACGTTTGTTTTTACCCCTTCCCCTACTTAGCTCACTTGGTCCAAAATCCATCCTAAAATAATGTTTCAAGTACAACATAATTCGACAATATTTTCTCAAATTATAAAGCACAACAGAAGTCATAAAGCACAATATAATTGCAAAAAAACATTAAAATCATAAACGACAACAAATACTTTCCAAAAATATTGATCCAAGTTATAATGATTCAAGTACAAAACATTAAATAAATAAAATAAATAAATAAATAAATAAACTACATTAAAGTCTTAAAGCACAACTAAATCTAAATCAACTGCCCTATCTATTATCCATCCAATCATTAAACATTTGGTTCACCAAATTTGTCCTCTTGATTACTTGACTCGATAATAGTAATTGGTTCACCATGCACTTGATTCACTTGTTCAACAAATGGCGCCTCTACTATGTCTACAGGCATCTCTTCGTATGAAATTGTGGAGTAGACCACAAGTAACAATTATCTTACAATGTGTTTTCACTAGGTAGAAAGAATTACCCCTAAGAATAGACCAACACAAATTTCTTTTGGTCTGACGGTCAGGGTATCCAGGCCAGCTTGCATGCACTTCAACTAAATCCCTCCCTGAGTGATCTTAAGGGCGCACTCTCCCACATCGGCCTAGTGCATTCAGGAATTAATTCCTAGAGTGTCACAACCCAAAATTATCGAGTCATGATCAAGGGTAAGAAAACGGAATTTAATTAATAAAGCATTTGATTTTTGAACACATTGAACTTTAACTTTTCCAAATAAAATAGATTTCATATCCATAAGTAAGTGAGAATAAAATAATTTTAACCATTATTTTAATAAAAATTCGGCATAACCCGTTTGCTATATGGGCTAGCCAAGTAAAATCATTAACCTGTTAAAAAAAAAATACATCACCAAGAAATTATTACAATTAATTATTAAAATCATCACTTGCTTCAGATTCCACATGGGTCCCAACCAAAATTAATTATTACAATTCCAAATTAATAATATATACATCACTAAGAAATTAAATTACATTCAATCATAATTTAATACATCATCAATTCACAACCAATCACAAAACGTATCCTCCATTTTGTAAAATGCCTCGCGAACCAATATACAAGTATTTCATGAAAATACTGTAACTCAAACAACTTCTTTATCTTTAAGAACCTACAAAACTGTAGGGGATGAGCTAACGCTCAATAGATTACATATTTCTACAAAGTCTATCAAGGTTTACTAACTCCCTTGGGTAGACCAACTAAACTTGAACAGACCAAAACACCTCTCAATAACATTTCTAGCAGCAGAATGCTTATATTAAAAAATTCTTCAGGAGTATTTGGGGTGTTTCCTTGTCTCCAATCATTAAGATGATGTCGTTACCCTCTATATGGAGTAAGAAATCTCTCGCCATTTGTATTAGGGGTGCAACTCGATACGGGACGGTCCGAGACAGGGGTATATCCATCCCGTCCCAAAGTAATTTGGGACTTGAAAATCAATACCGGAACCAAACCAAATTTAATATTGTCCCGTCCCATCCCAAAAAATACCGAGACGGAACGGTCCGGTTCTCGGTATTTATCAGTTGTTTTCCCTGAATTAAAAATTAAAAATAACTACTTCCAATTAAAAATTGTCAACTTGATTAGCCACAAAATGAGCTACATATACCTGCTCTTCCACAAAATAGGCTACATAAAATCATAAATACATAATCATTAATTATAATTCATTCATTCATTCATACCGATTTTTTTGTTTTTAGGCAAAAGTAAAAAATTCAAAATGTCAAAATGGGTTTTATTGATTTTTTGTTTTGTTAAGTTACAATGAAACGGTGTCGGAAAGGGCTGAAAGGCGAAAATATTCCGAAATATTAGTAATATATACTTATATATTATATATTATATATATATAAATATATATATAATATTATATTTAATCGGTACTTGGTCCGGGAATTCAGTTCGGGAATTCGATACGGGACGGTACTGAACACCCCTAAACTGAGTCCCGTCTCAAAAAAATTCAATTTTTAAAATTTGTCCCGAACACTGTTTGTCCTGTCCCGTCCCGGACCGAATTGCTCGGAACAGTCCGGTCCTCGGAATTCCCCAAACCAAGTTGCACCCCTAATTTGTAAACCCAGCATCAACGAGATAATAGTAACCTAAAAATTAAAATAAAATAAAATAAATCATTTATAAAAAAGTTACTTCACTTTGTAGACACCCTAATTTTGCAGGAGTACTTTCCATGTCACTCTACTTACCAATTTTAATCAATCTCAATTTCGAACTTAATCTTTCAACTCAATTTCAATTCTCAAATCAATCTATCAATCTGACCATCGTTTCACCAAAAATACCGAGACGATGAAGCCACTACTTAGCCCAAAGCCGAAGGTGGAAATCACAACCAACTATTACCATTGTACCAGCCACCATGCAAGGACAATAGTATGGTGGCTGGGCCCAAAGCCCCCTACGAAGGTCTTTAGGTAAGGATGCGACCAAAAAGCAAAACCATTGCTTTGCTGTAACATAGGTGGCATCCTACCTAAGGGAAAATCTCATGTTTAAAGATGCGTTGGAAAGTACAAATTACTATGGGGCATCAAAGCTGCCTTATATTATCGATCAACCATTATACCAACCCCCATGCTAGGACAATGGTATCGTGGCATAGCCCAAAGCCCGCCACAAAGATCTTTAGGTAAAAGTGCCTCAGAATGTATGGATGGTTACATTTTTTAGAGAAGGGTATTCAACCTACCTAAAGAGAAATCTTAGACTCTTGATGCATTAGGATGTGTAAACTAGCATGATACCTTGATGTCGGGAATCTGATCTACCTTATCAGACAAATCTCAGTCTCTTGTTACATTAGGACGTGCAAACTAGCGTGATACCTAGATGTAGGGAATCTGATCCACCTCATCAAACTCAATCTCGTTTGATATTGCCTAGTTCCAATTAGATTTAGCACTATTATAACCCATCAATCACTATTTCCAACAACGGAGAATCAGCAGACCATTTCTACAAACAGACCACATAATACACCTCAAATACTCCAGAAATACCATCTAGCCTGATCTCGAGACTCGCTTTTTGGCCCCTTCTTCATCACAAAACAATCGGTGCACCGTTTCTCGAAACGAACTTAGTTTTTGGACTCAAGGCGCCTAAAATTCCCTAAAGAAAATTTCGGACTTAACCTCGGTCCTAATCAACACAAATCTGGATAGTGGTCTAACGAAAAGTCCATAAAAAGTCCCAGTTCGCAGCCTGTGTGCTCACACCTTAACCGGTGCACCGTCTTGCAAAACAGACTGAGTTTTTGGACTTAGAATAGTTTTAATACCTCAAAGAGACTTTCTGGTCTAACCCCAGTTACTACTTGCTGGGCCTGCCGCAAGTCCTCGGCTAGATATTCAACCTTTATAAGCCTCTATAGAGCAATTGATGTGCCGTTTCTCAAAACGGACGACATTTTTGGACTCATCACACCCAAATCACCTTAGAAAGACTTTCTAACTTAACCCCGATCTCTCCTCACCGATACCCGCCTATCCAAGACTCAAGTTTTATTTAGTAGAACCTGGGATCAGCGTAACTCATCTTCATACCCAGAAACCAATTTCCTCACCCTCAAAAATCATTTTCGATGCACCATTTTCAGAAACAAACTTTACATTCCAACTCAGAACGCCCTATTTACCCTAATAGGATTTTTAAATTCAACCTCTGACCCATCTTAAGGTCTCGCCAACCGATCCGGTATTCCTATCTGCCAACCCAGTATCCAATCTGCTCTAGAAAGCGCTTTAGGACACAAAACGGAGCAAATACCTCGGGATTCTCACCCAAATCTGGCCTAGTCACATCCACATCACACCCAAATCACTTTATGTCACAAGTGCACTTGAGTAGGGGACAAAGCATTAAATGCTCCCACCTACCCAAACCCGTGTAATAGCAAATAGTGAGAGATGGGCAAGCCACTTCTCTATAAAATGTAGCCCTCTTCTAACCCCTACCTCTCTTTCTTTTGCATCCTTCTACCCACAAAGCTTACTTTCTAAACCCATTTTCAAGAGCAAACCTCTTCTATACCACCTCCAAATCTTTCCCAACTTGAAGAAACTCTCATATTTAGATCTCAAGCTCAAGAAGACTTCTCTTGCATCTCAACAAAGATGAAGAAGGAGAAAGGATATTCACCAAGTTTCCACTGATTGCGATAAAGCTTAGTGGTGATCCTTTCACCCAAACGTGCTTTCTCATTTTGTCTTCTCGAGAGCAAGGTGCTTGAAAAGTTTGCATTTTTCTATCCCTAACTCATTTCCTTTATCAAGTTTCCTTCTTTCTTAGCATAACAAGCATATTAGCTTAGATCTAAAGGAATAGATATAGATTTACTTCTTTTATATAGAATATGTAGGTGAATAGTATCGTCACCCCTCCTCTGTATTGATCTCAATTTCTAGTCAATAAAAATGCAATTTTTATTATGATTGGTCTATAGGTTTTCACTATTTTGAAATAAGGACTATTTTTGTAGAGACTTGTTAAACTTGGTAAGTCTTAGAGATTTTGTTCAATAAAACCTATAATCTTTTTACAACCTCTTTAAAAATGTAAACTTTTTCAAAACAAGGGTTCGGTTGAATAAAGTACTTCGATCTACCTTTTCTAACATGTTATCCATTTTTAAACTTGAGGCTACAATAAATAAAGTAGATACTAGTCATGACTTAGTAATGTGGTGTCCCGACATAGAGGGATGGAGCTACTATGAAAAAGCTCATTTAAGAGCAAGATAAAAGTAAAATAAAATCAATCGGGAATTTTGAACTTTTATAAAGAACCATGATTTTCTTGATTTTAAGTGGTTCACTATTAAGTTTTGTTCTTTATAAATCCTACGATGTCCTAACATGATTGGACGGGGTTACCTTGAAGAAACCCACGATGTTGTTTTTCTTCTAGTTTTACAAAGAATTGATTTTCATAAAGATTTACTCACAAGTTTTGTTCTTTGTGGATCTTGTGGTGCCCTAACATGATTGGACGGAGTTATCTTGAGACAACCCATGATGTTGCTTTTAAAAAGATTTGATTTTTATTATCTTTTATAAAAAATGGTTCATTTCCATAGTAGGCGGCACTAAGTTTTGAAACTCTTGAATATGCCCAATCACTTAGATAAATGTAAATAAAGCTTAAATAATATCATAACCTAAGATGATGTATTTACTTTAGAATTTCTAGCTTCGAGTAGGGATTGCATTTCAAGAAGGGGTTTAATTAAAGAAAGTTCATGATTCAAGGCAACCGTTTGTTAACGGATGTGGTAAGGTGCTTAAAAACTTCCCTACCCATAACAGAGCCTCCAAATGGTATAATCGTTATACTAAATAATTTCTCACGGAACACAAAATCTCACAAGATTTACCCTTTAAGGGGGAAGGTTTACGGTGTACTAACAAAACTCTAGAAGAGATAGTTAAAGTCTATAAATTGAGTCCTTTTCTTCTAAAAGGGCAAGGTTTTCTCTAAGTGAATAACAAAAATCTCTCTTTTGCCTCTTGCTTCTTTTTGTCTTAGAAAGTGGCCATACAGGTGTATTTATGGGAAAGGGTTTAAAAATGATAGAAATGGGCAAAAAATATTTTTTTTGAGCAAAAAAAGTTTTCTACCAGTCTCATGTTTGAACATTGATCCCAATAGTTCTAGCTAAGAAGTCATTATTGTTCTTTTTTAATTGAGAAAAGAGATCCTTGTAATAAACACAACCTCAATGTGGTTTACCTTCCTATTATAAACTCATGAAGCATGATAGTGAGGATTCTCTTCATTTTTAAAAGCATTTTGTCTATAGTATAGTTAGTAAAATACAGTACAGGAGAATACGAGACGGCATGCGTGCGGAGTACAATTCGGTTTTTCTCGACAAAAATACGATGAAAAATTCTGTCTAAAAAAATGGAAACGAAAATAATACGAATATGAGCATATATGGGTACAATACGAATTTTCATTAAAAATTAAGAACAAAAAATACATGAGTATGCTACGTTATTTCATTTAGTATATCACTATTAATCACTATTTTTATATTGTTTTGTTTAAATATTCATAAAAAAATTGTTAGAAAGTCAATCACAAATAAAATAATAATCAATTTAATTATTTTGTTTTGTTTTATTTTTGTACATTTTCATAGAAAAAAAGCAGGAATTTGACTAAGAATATGGGGGGGCTAAAAATTAATAAATATGTAGGTCTTGATCTATATATATTTTCACATTTTTATTCCTTAAATTATTTTATAGTTTTTGCCCTAAAATCATAAGAAACGTGGTCTATATAGTAAAAGAATAGATACAATTATCTAATCTTTAATAAACCCAAAAAAAATTATATAAAGGGATAAGAAATTATACTATAAAAATAGAAAAATAAATTAGATCTTGATTTAATAAAATCAAGATATTTTAAATATTGGCAATAATATTGTCGATAAGTATAGTAAGAGTCGAATTGTCAACAATATAATTAAGAGTATTTTAAAATAAGTATAATACGGAACACGTCAAAAACATGAACTATTTTAACCAAGATTTTTAATTAGGGCGTGGCTATTTACACTACGTTCTTTTCTTTACACACACTCCATTTAATGAAATTTATTATTATTATTTTATCCTTAAGTAAATGACTGTTAAGGACAAAGAGATTTAAATAAAAACAAATTTGCTTTACACACCCACTACACATAACCATAATCATGAAAACTCCCTCACTTAAAAACTTTTGTTCCATCAATTCATAAATCTTTACTTTCTCTCAAACCCTAACCACAAATCTATAATATCTCTTAAACCTTAACTATTTTTCTCTTCTTTTTTTTAACAATGGACAAGTAAATTGTCAGTTCAAATACTTCTAGTGATGAAAAGATATGCTTTTTCCCATAAAAAGTTGTCGAATTTTGTTTGTGAATTGCATTTTGTTTAAGTCTAGTATACCGAACAAACTTAAAATGCTTAAACTATTTCAACCGAACATTTTAAAGTTGTTCGGGACATACTAACTAAATTTTTTGCAATTGTTCAGTCATAATAGACTAAAAAAATACAATATGTTCAATTCAAATATACCGAACTTTTTTCCCTATAAAAATAAGTTGAGCTTCGTTTGTGAATTATAGTTAGTTCACACTTGCTATACTAAACAATTCCAAAATGTTTAGACTGTTTTTACTGAACATTTTAACATTGTTCGGGACATACCAACTAATTTTTTTGCAATTGTTCAGTTCCAATGTACTAAACAAATAAAATATGTTCAGCTCAAATTTACTGAACTTTTTAGGATTAGTGGTTAAGGTTATTTTAGGTATTATGTAGTGTGTATAAAGTAAAAGTGTGATTTTTAAAATTTAAAGGCGTGTGTACAAAGCAAGTGTGTGTAAAGTAAAAAATGTGGTATAAATAGCCGCACCCTTTTAATTATGTTTGAACTTTGTACAGCAAACGGAAGTTGTTTTAAAAAAATACGTACATACATGTATTATACAGGTTTAGTACAAGTATCACTTGAAATGCATGTATGTTCTCTTCCCATGCACCCAGCATGACCCAATGCATAATTATGCATGCACACACATAATACGGCGTAATAGCATCCATGCGGACTTACAGCAAGCTCTAATACTAATAAAACTTCCACGACCTGAAAATAGGCCATGACCTCTGTGAACCTAGGAAATCGGTCCACACAAGTTCATATAAAAAACAAAAGAGTCACCACCTCATTTTTAAGGAATGAGCAAAACCTTAAAAACATTTAATTCTTCAAAAGACCACATGGCTCCATTTTAAAGGAAAGGCAAAATCTTGAACCAAAAATTGGATTTAGGGGCTAAGTTACGATGTGAGAAGGTTCTGAGACAAGCCCATATGCACCCACATCACCTTAGTTAATCTCTTAATTTAATTTGGCTAAATTAATATTTTAATCACATGCAAATCAACAATAATCAATAAAATAAAGCATGTTAATCAATCAATAATCCATCAATATAAACATTCATCACTAGAAGTAAACAAAAAATAATAAAAGGAAAAAAAAAAAAAACTTAGGATACTAAGTATCCTAGGACGGACTTGAACTCAAATTAGTGTCTACATACCTTACACACAATCATACAAGGATCAAAATCTACGTAATTCGAATGGAGGGCTATTCCCCTCATAAAAAACTACAATACTTTCTAAGTTTCCATATTGATCAAAAAGGAAAGTTTTATAAAAAGAAGCTTTGAGGAAAAGCAAAGATTAAAAAAAGGGAAACTTAAGAAGAAGGAAAGTTTAAGAAAAATGAACTTTTAGAGAAAATGAAACTTATAAACTATCATAGTTGATTATAAGAAGAACAGCCCAAAAAAGGAAAGGTGGGAATTCCAAATCAATTGACTACTCTTGACCGCTAATTAATTCGAAATCCCACATGCATCATACCACAATCATATCACCAAAGTCATCACTTTTCAAACACTAATCATGCTCGAGAATCTTATCATGCAAAAGTTATTAAAATGAAAGTTAAATATGCTTAAACACATATATAAACAAATCTTGACAGAATGTTTAACAACCTAAAAATCAAATAAATAAAAGTAAATAAAATTAATAACAAAACCTTAGCATGTTCCTATATGAATGAGAGTAATAATCATGCATGAAACTAACCTAGAACATGCAAGTTCAACATAATACCTAGAACTCATGATATTGAGAAGAAAACACAAACCCTAATTCCTAAAGGTTGAAGGCTTAACTCTTGCAATGATTTCCCTTGCCTTTGATGAACCTCTCCTCTTGCTTTATTAAGGTTGTAGAAACTTTCCTTACTCCTCTTCAACTTACAAATTCATAACCCTCTCTCTAAGTATAAAGTGCTCAAAAAGCCTTCTATGTGCTGAATATTATGTTTTATTTATAAGGGACTAACCTAATAAACCAATGGCTAAGATTAATTCACTAAATAATGATCTAAGGGTTATTAGAGACTCTCTTTGGATTTAAAACACTTAAAATTGCGTAAAAATTAGAAGAAAATACTTGCAAAGGTGGAAAAAAGGGATCAAAATGGTAAAAGGCGAGAAAATCCTAAAAGAATGACAGAGCACCCAAATAACCGTCCAAGGCCAGACGGTCAACTGTCTAGGCTTGGATGGTCGACAGTCCAGGCTTGGACGATCACCAAAGGGCCTCCTTTCCTGCTTCTTTATTTACATGCCTTTGCCTTCTAAAAACGTTTCAAAGGCCAAATTAAGTCTGATTTTGACGAAATAAAAGCCAAAACGATCATGTTTTAAAAAATGAATATGTTTTTAAGCATTTTAGGGAAAAAAAATTCTTAACCATGGGTGCATGGTTAGGTTTTATGAAGGCCGTTCACCATTGTGCTTTACCTTCACAAAGGTAAGGTTTACACATAGGGTTGAACCAAATGTTTTCCAAATCAAAATTCAAACTTATAAAACATATTTGGGAATAAAATTAAACTCAATTATGGTCTCATGGAGGTCAATTTTATGAAAAATCATGAGCTAACTCAAGAGAACCGAAAAAATGTCTTGTAGCCATCTTGAACCATTACGAACCAAATTACTTTTAAACTATCAATTTATCAAATTGAACCCATAAATAGACTTTATACACCAATATGAACTCAAAAAAAAAAAAAACAACTTGGATGCTATTTCAAGATCAAACAGAAATGATTAACTTAAAAGATGAAAATGCCCCTTAAGTCACAAAATTTCTTATTAACCACTGGAACCTCTTCCAAATTAATCCAAAATCCGTATGCATAATCCTCAATGCTATGAAAACTTAATGCAAGAAACTAAACTTAAAAATAAGATAAAGACCCACACGAAATGATGACTTCTAACTAGGGTGACAAAAATGGGATGTGATAACGTCAACTTTGGAAAACGTGCTTTATGTAAAAATTGAGAATGGTTTATAAATGAATTTTTTAAATTTGAAATAATAATTTTGAGAAAAACTGGCATAGTCCTATCTGGAAATAGGATATACCAAGCTATCGACTGATTAAACCTATACAATTTAAACATAAAATAAAATCATCCAAAATATTAAACATTAAGTTAAACTGGTATCAGTGTTCCACAAGGTTCTACAGTCCATACTCATAATGTTATACATACCCAAATTGTTTAAATACAATAAGGTCCATAATATCATAAATACAAGTCCATACACATCTGCATGCAATGCGTGTAATGCCTATGCTATCCCTAATTGGATGCTTCTTCAAATAAATCATCTCTACCTTGCTCAAAAATTGCAAAATTATTTTTAAAATAGGGGGTGAGTAAAACTCAATAGGTTACATTTTTCAAATATGTATATCAAGGTTTTAAAACCATTTTAAAACCACTTTTCTTTTTGGGACCACAGTAATCCTGACTCTAGTAGTCTTTATCATCACATCCATTTACATGTTAATCTCCCATAACCATTTTATTTTTAATGGTATAAAAACAGGTTCCAAAATACTTGTATAAAATTGACCCCCAATGTTTAATTGTAAAGCATTTAACCTAATAGGTTTCAAAATTAACCCATAGACCCAAAATCATGCAAGAGTTTTGAAATACAACATGGATATAACAAAATACGGTATAATACCAAACCCTAGATTTCCATACATATGAAATTTATGAGATTTAAACCCCATACCCATGTAATACATGTAATATATCATGTAAACATGTAAATAACCATAAGAATGACCCAACTCATGCATATAATGATCTACAACCATGGAAAATGCACCTACCTCTCAAATGGAAGTTAGAAATGCAAAACCAAAGGTGTACACATGTACGTCGGGGTGGAAATTGCAAGGTTGAAGCTCCTAGAGGTTGAGTCCAAACTCTCAAGGTCGTATGTTTCGTCCACGGCCTCCTCTTTCTCCCCAAGCTTCTCTTTCTCTTTCTATCCCTCTCTCCCTCTCTCTTTTCAGTCGAGGAAGCGGAAAAAATGAGGAAAAAACATGGGTTAAGGGTTATATATAGAAAGAAAGGCAAAAGAGTCAATTTACTTTGTAAAAACATGATCTACAGGCCAAATTCGAGTGTTATAGTCCACTACACCAAGTATGTAGTCGACTACAACTATTAGAGCATCTCCAAGGGTGAGGTATATGGTGTGCTATTGCTATATTATAGCATTTAGCACAAGTTGAGATGTTCCAATGGTGTGCTAAATGCACGTGCTAAATATAGCAATAGCTCACCCTTGTGCTATATTTGGCACAAGGGTGATCTATTGCTATATTTGCCATGTCAACTTTTCCTCCCTTTCTCAACAACTAAACATACCAGCAACTTCTTTTCCTCCATTTTTCTTCCAAAATTTTCTCAGTAATCAAACAGCCCATAAATAAATATAATATTTTCAAAAATAATATTGAAATCTTATATATTAAAAAAAAAGAATGAGAAAACATACCCTTTTTTTTTAACTCATTCATCCCACTCAAGCAACATTGCATTTGATCCACGATATACCTCATTCACTATCTTATGAGACCTTAAATCTGTGGAAAAAGTTGAATTTTAGAGCATCTCCAGCCATGTGAGCTAAATAAGGTGTGCTATTGCTATTTTAGCACATGCTACAGTGCCAAATGCTATAATTTAGCACAATGTGCTCCAATAATGCAAATAAACGTAGTGTGCTATTTTTTGCCACAAGTTCAACTTTTTCCACAGATTTAAGGTCTCGTAAGATAGTGAATGAGGTATATCGTGGATCAAATGCAATGTTGCTTGAGTGGGATGATTGAGTTAAAAAAAAGGGCATGTCTTCTGTTTTTTTTTTTTTTTTTTTGTTTTTTTTAATATAAGATTTCAATATTATTTTTGAAAATATTATATTTATTTATGGGCTGTTTGGTTACTGAGAAAATTTTAGAAGAAAAATGGAAGAAAAGAAGTTGCTGGTGTGTTTGGTTGTTGAGAAAGGGAGGAAAAGCTGACATGGCAAATATAGCAATAGCTCACCCTTGTGCCAAATTTGGCACAAGGGTGAGCTATTGCTATATTTAGTACATGCATTTAGCTTACCATTGGAGCATCCTAACTTGTGCTAAATGTTATAATATAGTAATAGCACATGCACCATATAGCTTACCATTGGAGATGCTCTTAGAAGGCTATTCTATTATGCTGTAGTCAACTAAAACATGTTTTAATTGACTAAAACATGTTATAACCCTTAACCCATGTAGCAATTTGCATTCACTGCCTCCAAACTCCAGTAAACTCCAGCGTTCCATTCTCTTCGCAAAGAAGAGACCATCAGCGACAACGAGAGCTCTGTGTAAGACGACGTCTCCATGGCTAAGAGAGCTCATTCTCACTGTATGAAGAAGACGACTCCTCGGTCGGCAATTCCTGTAATCGAAGAGGAAGACTCATTTTCCATTTCAAATCGAAGACAAAGACTGTAAAATCACCATTTTCATACGAGGTAAGCTCTCTCTCTACTAATTATCTACATTTAATCACTCAGTTTACTGGTAAAATCACCATTTTTTTTTTCAATCTTTGTCTTGTAAATCTACGGTTTGTAATTTTAGGGTTTTTTTATGTGAATGTATCAGTTTAATTTCTCTTTGGGTGTCTGGATTTCTCTTTATCTATGTGGGTGTATCAGTTTAATTTCTCTTATGGGCCATAAGGCTGTTACTTAAACAGAAATTATCCCAAAAAGAATTAGTAGCACATCCAATTAACCTTCTCCACGTGTCCATTCTTGTCCGCACATATGACCGCCTGTAACACCCGTCTCAGTTTTAGGGTTTTAGCGCCCCTGTGTGATTGGCGGAACTCAGCCACACGAAGCTGCTTCTTTTCAATCTCCGCATTTGCTCATCATACCAAAGCAACGAGCATCATGGTACGTATATATGCAACAAAGAAAGATCTCATCATTTAAATTTCACATTTGAGAACTGCAAATTCGTTTAAATTTTGCACATTCTGATCTGTAAATCCCTTAAAACTCTCGCAGTCACAGCCAGAGCCAGAGCCAACGCCACAGTCTGAAGACCTTGAGAAAAAGCTCAAGAAGGAAGCAAAGGTTTCCTCTCCAATTCTATATAATACAATGTATATAAATCCATATATGTGCATTCGTTTTTTTTTTTTTTTGGTGAAATGACGGTTGGCCGGAAAAATTTGAAATAAATGGAGGTAAAAATGAAGATTTTGAAGGTATGAAAAATATAATACATTAGGAGGGATGAGTGAAATGAAAAGTATGGGGGAGAAATCCCACTGTGATAAAGTCCTTAAACATTCTTAAAAAAATCGATACTCATGAAGAACTGTAGTGAAAAGTTTTGGCCAAGGCATTGAATAATCTCATAGAACAAGACGTTGGATAAAAATTGGCAATTATCCCTAGTGGTGTATAATGTGCAGGAGGGATGAAAAGAGTGTGGACCATCTTTTCCTTCATTATCCGGTGGCCAGGGGTTGTGGCAAAGACTTTGTCATAAAGAAGATATGTGTTGGATCCCTCCGAGGTCTTGTACTAATAGATGTTTGAGATAGACTTTGGTGGTTTTGGGAGTAAAAGAGCTGGTACCTCTGTGGAGGTGTGCATTCTTGGCTGCGTTTTGGGGTTATTTGGGGGGAGGGGAATGCAATGGTGTTTGAAGATAGATTTGAGGAGGTAGAGTTGTGGGATCGAGTTAGCTTTTTAGGTTCTTTTTGGGCGTTGGTTTCTAGAGTGTTTGTTGGAGTTCCATTGTTTATGTAAATATATTCTAGTTTGAATTGGAATTGCTCGATGAAATTGCCCAAAATTGCCTTGCTTCTAGTGGAAAAGGATTACCCATTGTGGAGTTGAAGGGATCCTAGTTTTATCTAATTTTTTGTATAATATCCAAATTGTACAAGGTTATATATGTTTTAAAATGGCCATAATGTTAATAGTATTTTCATATTTTTCAGTATTGCTATATAGCCGTATAGGTTTGTTTGTTTGGTAGAAGAAGTGTAATTACAAAATCTTTTTGAAGAAAGAAGAAGCTATTAACACATTAAGTTACAATTTGAATGATAATATTTTTGATACAATATTTAGAAAGATATTAAAATCAATAGTTGGATTGAATTAATCATGGACCAAATGCAAAACCTATTTCATTCTATTCATTTTGATGCGACGCCAATGAGATTTTATTGGGTCTGTGTCTTGTTTAGAATATGAGAGCCTGATCCACTTTTTATAGCAAGTTTGTGGGAATTTATAGTAGGAGAGAACCTAATCCTCTACTTATGGCCAGTTTGTTACCTGAGAATTCATGCTGGGAATTTTGGGCTACAAGATTCTTGAGAGTTACAATTCAGAGGCATCCAGTACCCTATGAAACACAATATTTTTAACTCTCACCTTCGTAGGTTGTAAATGGCAATTTCTTCTCCTTTTAAACCTCAAAAGTAATTATTTTGGTAATAGATTTTAAAACTACTTTTGACCAAAAAATTGGTTGGTAACATTCAGAGGCATTTTTCTTATTTAAAAAATATAGTGCTGGTCAAGAGCTGGAATTTTTGGTTAAAAAGTTGCCGAATGACCAGACATGAGATTGTTGTTGTAAAATAAGGTTTATTTATATGAAAATTAGTCATTCAAAAGCAAAGGGAATATTTAAAATACCAAGAACATCTGAACAACAATAATTACTTTTTTTTTTTTTTTGTTGGTCAGTGAACAACAATAATTTCAATTCTTAGGAATTCTAACTCTTAAGAGTTGGCGTATTGCTACATCCTTTTCGGTCTTGGTCAATGGGACTCCCTGTGGTTTTTTTCCAAGTTCTAGAGGCCTTAGACAAGATTGTTGGGTAGATAGGGGATTTGAAAATCCAACACAACAAGCCCAATATACAAGTCTAGAACTCATACACACACAAAAGGCTGTGGTGAGCTCATTACTTGTATATTAAGCTATTTTCTTTCTTCTATTCTTTCAATGTGGGAAAAACCCACGCGTGAACCTCAACAATCTCCCCTTCATGTGTAAACCAACATCAATTTTAACTCCCCTTAATTCGATCAACTACTCTTCACAAGCATTGTACTGAAATCTTCTTTTGCTCTTCATTAGTCACCGCTTTCACCTACATCATGAGCCTATGCCTGGTGTGTCTTACACGCTCTCTTGAGGGTCTAATGGTTAACCGCTTCAACATTTGTGAAGCCCAGTGCCACTATGCCACGTCATTACTGAGACAACCAGCCTAGTAGTTCACTGACCCCTGCAATACCATGACTCCAACCCAAGAGCCCATCAATTTGGCACACCCACTGCTTATAGAGTTCACCCAAGATTGTCAGCCATCTGCCCTAATAACATTTATTGTAGAGATAGAGGAGTTGAAAATCTAACACAACAGGCCCAATATACAAGTCTAGGAACTCATACCCACACAGAAAGGCTAAGCCTATTGGTGGTGAACCCATTACTTGTATATTAAGTTATTTTCTTTCTTCTATTCTTTCAATGTGGGACAACAAACCCACACGTGAACCTCAACAAAGGTGACCCCCTATCTCCACTTCTCTTTATTCTGGTCATGGAAGCCTTGAGTAAGTTCATTAATAGAGCTAGAGATGGAAATTTGTTTGAGGGTTTTGTGGTTCATGGAGGGGGGGGGGGTGGATTGTGGAAGGGCCAGTCTCTCACTTGCTCTTTGTTGATGATGCCTTTATTTTTTTGTGTTAACAGTGAAGATCAACCTTTTTTTTTTTTTTTTTTTTTTTTTTTTTTTGGAGTAACAGTGAAGATCAACTTACTTAACTTAGGATGGTCCTTTGTTTTGAAATGGTACCTGGCTTAAAATTTTACCTTGGAAAAAGTGAGTAATTCCGGTGGGAAGGGTTGTTGATATTGACTCTATTCTTAGTTGTAAGGTGGGAAGCCTCCGGGTTACCTACCTTGGGCTCCCTTTAGGCTCTCGCTTCTAAGAAAAAAGGATGTGGGATCCAATGATTGAGAAGATAGAAAGAAGACTTAGTGAGTGGAAAAAAGGATACCACTTCTTTGAAGGGGGTTAGTTGACTTTAATCCATAGTACACTTTCGAACATCCCCACTTACTTCATGTCAATTTTGAAAGCGCTAAAATCGGTTACATCAAGGATAGAGAAGCTCTAAAGAGATTTTCTATGTAATGGTATGGGAGGAGAATCAAATTTCTACCTCATGGATTGTTCTTCCATGTGATTGTCCAAAAAGGAAGGAGGCTTGGGGATTAAATCCTTTATGTGTATGAATCAAGCCCTTCTTGGCAAATGTTTATCGAGGAAAAGGGTGATCAAGGCCTTTGGAGTGATGTCGTGATATGGAAATCCCGGAGTTGCTAATGAAGGATGATGGCCTAGGCAGGCTAGGGGCTCTCATGATATAGGCCTTTGGAAATCCATTATGCAAGGCTTCAATGTTTTTGTGAAGGAGATTGGCTTCAAAGTTGGAGAAGGGGTGAAAGTTAGATTTTGGAATGATACTTGCAGTGATACCACTCTGCTTATGAATGACTTTTCTCTCTTGTTTGAAATTGCGGTGGACAAAAATGCTAAGGTGAAGGATTACCTTGTTGGGGAGAATGGCCTTGCTCATTGGAATGTCATTTTTATTAGACATTTCGATGATTAGGAGATGGAGATGGTGATGATCTTTTTTTCCAAAGGCTTTATGATGGCAAGATTTCTCTTCAAGTGAATGATTCGTAGTGTGGCTTAAGGACTCTAAGGGGTTATTCTTTGTGAAATTTTACTACAAGATTTTATCTTCCACACAAGTCTCTTTTCTTCCAACTAAGGACATTTGCATCGCTTCGGTCCCTTCCAAAGTTTCCTTTTTTGCTTAGTTGGTGGCTAGAAATAAATGCTTGACAATGGATAACTTGAGTGGAAGAGGATGGGATATGGCCACTAGATGCATTTTATGTAACGAAGCAGTGGAAATGGTTGATCACCTTTTTATCCATTTTGGTGTGGCATGGAGCCTATGGATGCTTCTTTCAACCTCTTGGGATTCATTGGGTCTTGCCTCAATCTACTCACGACCTTCTATCTGGTTGGTTGTGTAAGGTGATGTGCAAGGAAGCCAAGATTGTTTGGAAAATGGCCCCTCATGCCATTCTTTGGTCTTTTTGGAGAGAAAGGAATGCAAGTATTTTTAAAGGAACGGAGGCCTCTATTTTAGACCTTAAGTCTTCTTTGTTCGAGAGTCTTTTTTGGTGGATTTGTAGTCTTTTAAATGAGCAAAATTACTTTCTTTTTTTTCTCTTTTTATAGACTCCCTCAAGTTTTAGATTTGTTTCCTTTGGCTAGTGCTTTTATATATCCTATGTACTTGGGCTAAGGTGGCTAAGCCCTTTTGTTATTAATACAAATTTACATTATCAAAAAAAAAAAAAAAAGAGTGAACTTTCAACTGCTTGCAACTTTTGGGAATTGAGACTCTTGGCAGATGAATAGCCCTTTGTGTTCATATGGCTATGTTTTATTGGGTACTTGTTCCATCTACTACATCAGAGAGAGAATTATTTGTATATTGATAGTACTTTGTTGTAAAGAAATTAATTCCTTTGCAATTAATTTACTTAATAGGATTTGTCAGATGGTCTGTCTCAATGGCCAGCATAGAATATGTAAGCGTTCTAGAGTTTTGAAATGGCATAGTGTAAGGGGGCATTAGTTGTTATTTGATTGTACGGGTCAAAAGGAGGGTTCAGGATCACATATCAAGGCACCCTCTTGGTAGTGATGTTTGTCCAAAAAAGTAGAATGGAAGTAAAGTACCTACGTCATGTATGAGAGATGGAAGTTGTGTGTGTGCATGTGTATGTTGACAGCTAGGGGGTGTCATTTTTAGGTGAGAGCACAAAAGTTAAATATTTGAGAAGGAGAAGAGGCCTTTGGAGTAGCCTTCCTCATCCACGAGGAAGTCATCCAAAACACATTGGATACATTTCAGAGAAGCTGAAACTGTTTTATTTTATTTTATTTTTGTGGGGGAAGGGGTTGTATTGTGAATAAATTAAGGCCAATAATTATAAATAACCAAAATTAAAGATAAGGATTATTTTACAAGTGATTTTACTATCACTATATTATATCAGGTGAATTGTTTCCTTGAGTTTGAGTTACTAAACTTTGTTGGGTAAAGTTACCAAAACACTTTGTTGGATTGAGAGGCTTTTCATTTTCAAATTATTTTCGTTGCAGCTCTCAAGATGATGTTTGTTCTCTTGGTCATGTTTAAATTTTATTTTTTATTATTTTTTTGGGTATCTATATATATATATATATATATATATATATGGGTTTGACTGGCATCTATTTTGTTCCTTTGTTTTTCATTGTGGAATGATTGCTCTCTCTCTCTCTCTCTCTCTCTCTGTCTGTCTGTCTCTCTCTGTGGTAGGCAAAGGAGAAAGAATTGAAAAAACTCAAGGCTGCAGAGAAAGCTGAATTAGCAAAACTTAAGGTAGCGTTAAAAACTTGTTTCTGGTGAACTTATGGTTTCCATTTTTGCTTTCTTTGGTGATTAATTAACTGTTCGACGACATACATACCTTACCCCCTTAATGTGTGTGTTGACCTCTATGAAAAAACAAAAATGCTCTCTAGGTTGTCTCTTTTGCTTTTAACAATGCTACAATTACCTATTGTTATTATTTGTGGTGCTTTTAAGGCACAACAAGCATCTAATGCCCCAAAGAAGAGTGGGAGGAAGAATATAAAGCGAGATGATGGTGCAGAGAACCCTGAGGATTATGTTGACCCAGAGACTCCTTTTGGTGAGAAGAAACAGCTTTCTCATCAAATGGCAAAGCAGTACAATCCAAATGCAGTGGAGAACTCGTGAGTAGTACAAATTTTTCTTCACATCCTTTCCAGCTCAGAACCAACTCATGTGTAATGTCCTCTGTGCTATACTCTTATTGATTAGATGGTATGCTTGGTGGGAGAAATCAGGCTTCTTTGTGGCGGATGCAACCAGCTCCAAACCTCCATTTGTAATTGTGAGTGTCTCACCAGGACCTTTAGAATTTTGTTGCTTGAACTATAAAAACGGTTCCTTATGTTTAATTAATTGTCATTTAGTTTGAGGTGGAAGAAAATATTCTGTAGAAAGAGTTAGATACTCTGGTTAGGAAAAGAGTTCTAAATGCTCAACAAGTTGCTATAAGGAGATGCCTGGATTCTAGCTGGAACATTTGTAAGATCTCAAAATGTTTGAATTGTGTCTTCATAAATAAAAAAAAATAAAAAATAAAATTTGAATTGTGTGGCTGGAACTGCTGCAAAACTCAACATTTTATTTATTTTTTTTAAGTACTACTCAGTAGGATTATACTTCTTTTTTAACCGCCAAAACAAAAGGTATTTGCTTTTTGGTGCAATGCACTTTTTTCTATCTTTTATTCTAAATAATGATTTTTATTTTTTTATTTTTTGGTTTGCTATGACAAATACAGAAAGTAACGGTTTTGTTTTGATTGACTGGCCAATTAAGTAAATCAACCAACTGAAGTTTCAAGGCTGTATGATTTAATGAAACTGCTTCTGAAGCTTTCATAGAAGATACTTGAACTGTGTAAATGTAAAAATCTGGAGCCATATCACATGAGGATCTGTGGAAGGAATAAATCCCTTGTTTGATAGGAATCAATCAGTTTTGGTTTCATACTTGTGTGCAACAGGACCAACATATGCTATTGGTTTCATATTTCATTTAACAAATGTTTTGTTTGATCCCATCATGGAGAATATTTTTCTTGTGAAAAAATTGATTCAATGGGAATTAAGTAACGACTTATTCCTATTTGTACTTTTGACATCCTAAAGACTGGCCCTGAGGCAATTGGTGTTAGGGCTTTTTTTTTTTTGTTGGGTTGGGCCCTAGGCAAGCATGCCTTCAATAATCAAATCAAAAGACTCAAAATTCCATTAATCAGATTCTAATCTTTTTCAGTTACCATGGATCTTATATATAGACTCTAGAACATAGAAACCAAATAAGACTGTTTGCTTTTGATTGTTAGGAATTGGGCTATGGACAAATCTTTTGATGGGGTTCCTCTCTTTTTCTTTTCTTTTTTTGGTACATTGGGAGGGGTTCGAACCCCTAACCTATCTTGCTCCTACCCTTTTCCCACCCTCCCTCACCACTAGGCTAGCCCCAGTGGCTTGGGCTCCTCTCTTTTCGATTGTTAGGAACTGGGCTAAATTTTGTTCTTCGAAGCACACCGAGAGGAGACGCGAGGGATGCCACTTCTATCCTCCTTGAGTGGTTCTCTTTGCTTTTGTTTTGTTTTGCTTAAGGGCTTTTTTGGGAATGTGATAGCCTTGCGTTTTTGTCAAGAGTATCACTGTTTGGTGGATGTATTTGGGTTGGGGTGGCCTTGGCTGTTCTGGTTTTGTATTGGACTCCTTGTCCAATTGTAATTATCTTCTTTTCTCAATACAATTTGTTTCTTATTGGGGAAAAAAAAAAGACACAATTTTTTTTAAAATGGAGAGTTTCTTATTTTTTGATAAGGAGAGTTTCTTATTGGGCTGGTTTGTAAGCAAAGAGACCACTCCTAATGGGACTCAAACTAGAAATAGAAACTATTAGGACTTCCAAACAAAATAAAAACTACCCAAAATAGGGAATCTATAAAATTACTAAAATACCCTAATAGATTAAGACGTAATAGCACTAGCAAACTAGGAAACTAATGACTCAAACAACTTCCATGGACACTTTTTCTTAGACCAAAGGGTTTCTCTGCTAGAGAGGGGCTCACAGTTTTAGTTCTAGGCTTCCAAAGGGGATGTTTTCTTTAACCAGGCTATAACTATCCCATCATTTGGGCTTGCCTCTTTTTGTTGTTGGGGATCATGTAAGTTTTTCCAAGTTTGGTTGAAGATATTTTGACCGGTTGGTGGATTCATTTAGGGAAAAGGAGAAGCAATCTCATTCGAAAGGTTACACCTCTTTGCCTTATGTGGTGTGTGTTGTGGGAAAGGAATTGAAGAATTTAATAGGATGAAAAACTTTTCCATACCGAAGTTTAAAGAAAAGTTCTGAAGTCCCTATTCCTTTATGGTGGTTCATCTCACATTCTAAATGGGATTTATTCTTGGAGGTTTTAGATTGTTGTAGCTTATGAGCCTTAGTGGCCTCAATCCTCCTTTTGTTTTTCTTTTCTTTTGAAAAAAATTATCGATCTTTATTAATCCACAGCCATTGAAGAAAATGTTCTTGATATATATAAGAGATCTGGCTGAATTTGATTTACTGGTATATGTAAAGAAGTATACATGGTTAGAAGGAAATAAAGCACTAGGGAATTTATATATTAGTAAAATAATGACAGTTAGAAAAGTGCCTCCATCTTACAATTATGTTTAGCTTTTGCATGCTATGAATTATTGATTTTTGTTTTTATTATTATTGTTTTTCTCTTGGGCTTTTCAAACTGCAAGGTGCATGGTTCAGTGCCTGTTTTGGATCATTATTGTTCAACGTGGTGTTAGAGACACAACTTTTTAGACAAAATAAAATATTACAGGTCAAAGAAATATTGAAAATTTACAATTTTTAAAAAAAATAAGAAAACAAATCAAATATATTTATTAGAGCAATAAAATCAGTAAAAAGTAGTAATAATAATAATAGAGCACATATTATGGTGCAAAAGACATTAGCAAGTGTTATCATGCCAGTCTACGAAACTAGCATACAGCCTTTGGATACTAGATATCCATTACAATCCAAGTGTACATAACTAACTAAATCAATCTTGAGATGTTCTATTGTTTATAAATATTTATATTGGTAGTAGTGGCAATAATAATAATAATAGTAGTAATAATAATAATAGTAATCTTGGGATATCATATTCAATCACCATCCTTGTCATCCATGGCATCATGCTCATTAGTGCCACCCTCCTCATCTTTAGCATACCATCATCTCAATCACTCTCACCCTCACTATGTTTTTTCACATTATCATGTTCATGTGCAAGATTTGATGGCTAAATCTACCAAAGGAATGAATTAAGAAGAGTTTTGACGGTCTCTAAACACTTTTTGGTTTCTAACAAACTGAAAAATAATGGATTCAATGAGGTTTTATAGTTGGAAGGTCTGATCCTGTAGGCCATAGCGTCTTGGTAATATGACTCAATATCAGCGAATGTCTTAGCTTCTACTGGTTTGGGACTAAAACTGTATCAGTTTTGGATAAAATCCTAGATTTTTGGGGTATCCATATATTATTACATAATTTCTGTTCGCCCCTTGCTGAAACATTAAGTCTTGGCCTTTTCAGCCAAAAAATTTGAACCATGGACACTAGTGAGGATCCTTGTCGTTTAGGAGTTCTATAATTTCTCTATAAGAACTCATAAAAAGGAGTTGGGGAGTGATAATTTGTCCCATTAGTGGTCAGCGGATCCTTTTCACTAATGTAGGATGCCATTCAACCTTATGGAGAAAGGTAATTTATCTCATCGGAAAAAAGGACGAGTTTTGAAAAAGGACTGATGTAGTTGACCCCTAATAGGTGGGGCTTGGGATTAAGGCTTTATTGAGTTGAGTGGTATGTCTTAATTCTCTTCCATATGAATTAGTTCCCAAAAAATCTTCCTGTTATGTTGTTACGTTGTTTCTTTACTATATTTGGTGATTTCTTTTAATACATTGACCTTGCTGTATTAGTTTTCATGATAGCAACAATTTGTTGTTCTGTCTGGTTAATGATAAAGTAGTTACTGCAAATTTGTGTCATGCAGCTTCCATTGATAAATATGATCCTTTTTTTTCTTTAAAACTAGCTTGGACGCGAATAAATATTCCCTTTTTTCATTTTCTTCTGTGCTGCGCACTTCTTTTGATATTATGTGACAGAATCACCTGATATGCATAGCATTGAGTTTTAATTCTTTATGGCTGCAGAATTTGGTTTCCATTAATTTATATGTATGGGGATTTGAAATAAGTCTATTGTGTAACCAAAGCAATTAATTGAGTCTAGTTTTTTCCCTTGTACTTATTTGGATATGGCATTTAGGCTGCGGTTTGGTTTAAGGGAATGGAATGGGAGTGGGAATGGAATGAGAATGGGAATGGAATGGGAATAGTCATTCCATATCAATGTTTGGTAAGAAGTGTGAATGGAATGGAAAAGAATTAGGTGGGACCCACTTTTAATGATTTTCATTCCTTAAAAGGTGGGAATAACCATTCCTCTTGGCTTGGGAAGGAATGGTTATTCCCTCCTTGGAGGGAATAGAACCCTACAAAGGAATGGCCATTCCATTCCCTTGTGCTACCAAACACTCACTTTTTTTGGGGTAATGGAATCATCATTCCATTCCCTCTCTCATTCCATCATAACAAACGTAGCCTTAGGATTTCAATAAAAGATCTCATTATATTTTTGTTTTGGTGATTATGATGATGTATCACCTTCTGTTTAAAACATCATGTAAAACGAAATAGGCTTATTTAATTTCATTGGAGTTGAAACATTTCTCAAGTTTATTGGATGGTGTTTTGAACTGGTTCTTTACTGGATTTTCCTTTAGTTTTAAGTTAATCAAACAGGTTTTAAATTTTTAATTATGTGTGGGTTTTTGTCATTTTCTTAACTCCCATCCCCTTTTTTTTTTTTTTTTTTGGGAATCATTTTGCAGGTTATTCCACCTCCAAATGTGACTGGGGCCCTACATATCGGCCATGCCCTTACTACTGCTATACAGGTCTCTTAAGAATGCATTGCTTCCTTCTTGTTCTGTTTATGTTTCAAATTTTACAGCATATGTCATTTCTTGTCAGAGCCGGCTCAACCCCTAGTGAGCTTAGGCAACTGCCTAGGGCCTCAAATTATATAAAGGCCTCCTTAAATAACATAATAGTTTGAGAAAGGAAGGGAAGCCAAAAAAAAGAGAGGATATTCTCATCTAGGGAAAAATCACGAACTTCCTTGATAACAGATTGAGTGGGTGCTGCCAAAAATATAATTTAAGCTCCACCGTATTGTTTGCAATGTTATATTGTTTTTAGGGCTTTGATCTTTTTGTTAACTAAAGAATTGAGTATTTAAAAGGCCCCCTCAATGAATATGTAATATATCTTATGAATAGTGATTATTTCATCTGCATGTGTCAGCCACGTGTGCACACGTGAGAGGCTACAATAAGTCTACAGTCACAATAGACGTCACACACTGCACAACTTTTCCTGGATAAGTAAAATCTTTATACACTTGAGCATGCAAAAAAGTTAGTCACATTATCTATTCAAAAGGTTATTTTAACAAAGTTTGAATACAAAATCTTAATTAGTAATTTTGGACCTCTAAAAGTGAGAAAAATGGATTCTAATCAAAGATATCATACTATATAAAGAGATACTTAATATTATTTAAATAGATATATTAATACGAAAAAGGCCTCATTTCAAATTTTTGCCTTAGGTCTTGACTTATATTAAGCCCACCCTGTTTCTTGTTATTTTGTTGCATGCAGGATACAATTATTCGTTGGCGGAGAATGTCTGGATATAACACCTTGTGGGTACCTGGCATGGACCATGCTGGGATAGCGACACAGGTCATATTTCTTCTTCACCAGATTATTGGTTAGATGAATTTGGGATAACTTTGTTTAGGTCTTTTTTTTTTTCTTTGGTATCTGCACATGCATGCATGCATCCTTTTATGGCACTGTGAAAGAGGTTGGGGGGAAGGTGGGGGAGAAGCAGTGCTTCTCCATGCCACAGTACATCAATCACACGTTTTACAGGGGACCTACATGTACATCCGCCATATATTACCATTGCCTATGTATAATGAGGCCCTAATACGTGGCACCTATTCATTACATTGTTTCATGAAGTATAGAATGTTGATTGTACATTACAACAATTCATGGATGTGACGTATATGTGGGTTGGACTAAGAAGCTTGGGCGTGGTCACACGACATAGTTCTGACACAAAACAGACACATTGACACATGAAATCCTCAAAATTCTAGGACACGACATGGTTGAGACATGACATTAATAAGTAACTATTTGTGTTTATATAATCATGTAATATCACGTAGCATCACATAGATCACATTCAAAATGCATCCCTTTGTATTGTTTTTAGGAACTTTAGTGAAGCTGTTCGGAGACGATATAGAATAAAAAAGAAAAATGATGGAAAAGAAATAGAAGAACAAGGCAAAGAGAGATGTGTCATGTTGGAGGAGTGATGTGTCCGATATGTGTCCAACACTGTCATGGCACCTCCAGAGAAGTGTACGTGCTTCTTAGGGGTCTGGAATTCATAGATGTTACGAGCCTTTTCTGACAGGTCTCACATTAAAATCCAGTCCCAAATATGCATCAAATTTCCTATTAAAAAATATGCATCATGGTTACTAATAGGGGTGTCCTATCTCCAGATAATTATTATTATTATTATTATTATTATTGTTTTTTTTTTTTGGATCAGCAACAAAGAGAATATATTATTAACAAAGTGAAGTTCAGAAAAGGACAAGGTGTCCTACAATGCTGTTAGAAAGAAAAAAAAAAAAAAATCACTCCAAGCCACAAACAGCCCTCCAATCAGCGAGATAACAAAAAATGGAATATCACTAAACTTCAAAGAAGCCAAGCCCAAAAAGAGGCCAAAACACCACCTTATCCCACAAGAACCTCACCTTCTCCTCTTTATCACAAAAAATCCTAGCATTTCTTTTCAACCACAACACCCAGAAAATAGCCAAGACAGAGCACATCTCCAAAGCACCACCACCTTCTTACTCCTCCCAGAAACCCAAAAATCAATAGAGATCATGCCAACACAAGAAAGGTGATACCCAGCAGAGATCAGCCAAAAGAAACAACTTCTGCCATAAATAACTCACAACTGGGCAATGCAAAAATATTGGTATAGTGATGCTGTTAAACCGGAAATTAGTTATAGGGTTACTAAGTACCTTTGCATTGTGCTTAGTATATGAAGTTGTTAATGGTTGGTCTACTATAGCTTCCAAACATTATTTCTACTCTCTTTATCATTGAATCTCTTTTACTTGATGGATACTCTGCTATTTGAGTGATCTGGGTCCTCCCTGCCCAGAATCAAGCAGATCAGCAGATCTGATTTGGGCCTGATTACTGATATGGGACCTGTTAAGGGGTCCATATGTATTCACAGCGTGCCTGAAATTTATACCATATGTCAAGAAACAATATTACACATAAGCAGCAACTCCTATGTGTCACATATATGTTAATCTTGCCATACACTTGTATAAATATCGATATTAAGATGAATATGGATATTTGAAATCTTATATTTTTCAGAAGCTGACTGTAATTCTGGATGCCATTTGCAGGTTGTTGTGGAAAAGAAACTGATGCGTGAAAGTCGCTTGACCAGGCATGATATTGGTCGTGAGAAATTTGTATCTGAGGTGAGTTTAAACTGCCCAAAGCTTGTTTGAGCTTAAATTCTGTCCATTTTAACTTGATTATTTTTGGTCTTGTTGATATTGCTTGATATTGCTTGGAAAAGGTCTGGAATTGGAAGAATGAGTATGGGGGTACCATCTTAAAACAGCTACGCCGGTTGGGTGCCTCTCTTGATTGGTCCCGTGAGGTAAGGACTATAAATTGGTAACGCGTGTTTTGACTTCAGTCTAGTTGAACTTATTATTATTATTAAGGTTACCTTTTTAGCTGTTTCTACTGGATATAGTGTTATGATTTTTATCTTGGGATTGTTATTTGTTTTGTTGTTTAGTGCTTTACGATGGATGAGAAAAGATCAAAAGCTGTGACTGAAGCTTTTATTCGGCTGTATGAGGAAGGCCTTATCTATAGGTATGCAGCATATGCTTGACATTGGACAGCATTTATTATTCTCTAATGCAATAGTCAACCATTATGAAGCGTGTATGTAGTCATACAGATATGGGATATGGATACGATACAATATGGATTCAATGATAGATAATTCTTGAAAAGTAGGATACGATACGGCCGGTATATATATATATATATATATATAATTTTTGGTCTTGAACATCAATAACAAATTAAGAAGTTACAAACATATACAGAGCCAAATAAGATTCCAGAATCAATAAGCATAATACACATCAATGGTCCATAAAATAATAGAGGAGGAAAATGAGAGATAAAAATATAAAAATAAGAAGGAACCCAAAAAGTTTCAGTTTAAGTGGAGGAAGTTGAAACATGGAGAAGGAAAAATAGTGGGGGGAGAGAGTTTTTTTTTGGTTTTTTTTTTTTGCCGGGGGGGGGGGGGGGGGGGGGGGGGTTGGTTTAGAAATGGGCTTAATCCCCTTTAAACCAATTTCTTATGTTTGCAGATTGACTCTATTATATAAAAATAATAATAATAATAATAATAACAATTTGAACCCCTTTTTTCAGAATGAAAGATTGTAAATCAACCATCACATACCCCCCAAATATTTGTATGTAATACGTATGACACGTATCCAATAGGCATCCTTACGTATCCAACCCGTATCGAATCTGATACGGGATACAAAGAGAGCTTTAAAGTATCTATTCTTTACTGTCAACCGTGCATCTGTGAGTCAGATTGTTTTATTTGTAGCACTTGGAACAAGGAGTTGCCTGTTATTTCTTTGATTAATGTTCCTTTTCATGTATTGAATTTTCAACCTTGATATGAATGTAGAAAGGCCAGATAACAATGTAACATAGACTTCTGAAATGCCTAAATTAAGCTGTAAGAAGAGGATGAAGTTAAAAGCTGCTTAATTATACTTCCTCCATTTCATGTTTATTGTCTTCCTTTCCATTTTGGGCTGTTTCAAAATTTTTGTCGTAGTCAAAAAGTCAATGACTTCATTATAATCAATTTCCCAAAATATCCACATCCATGGTATAAATTATATAATATAGACAAACAAACTCAATTAATGATTTCTACTAGACTTGAGGACTAAATTGGAATGTTAAAGTATAGATATGTGTGTGAAAGCATTTAAGAGGGATCCTAAAAAAAATGTGTTTTTTCAAACAAGACAGTCAATGTGAAACGTAGGGAGTATAATACCTTATTTTTAGGGCACCGTGTAATCAATTTTAAAATCAGCTTAAATTAAATGAAGTAACTTTTGTATCTTCGTATCCTTCAAATTTCTATGCATTATGTAAGATTAAGCTTATTTAGAGGGACAAATATTGTTTTTCTTTAAGCTATAGTTTTCCTTTTGAATTTAGAAAAATGTTTTATTTATAATTAGTTGGTTTTTCACTAATTTGTTGTGATGAAGTTTGGACTTTGGATAATGAATAGTTTTTCATAGTCAATATCCAATAGTTATAAAGATCTGTCATCAATTTTGAATCAATCAGTAAGTCCAGCATTGGATTTAGTTTATTCAGTATAGCATTGTGAGTCTTGTGACTTCTGTGCCATATTACTATAGCCCTATGATTATGGGACAAGTGTTTGGATAGGATTCTTATCTCAAATGGACATTGGCCCCCACATTTCTTTCGCTGCTGTAGTTGGTTCTTGATTTATCTAGATGAATATTATTTTCATTTTATCGGATTGTCTATGGAAATTTCTTCGGTTCTACAAAGCTCCTGTTTGGTGGTTTTTATTCCATCTTTTGCAGGGATCTTCGACTAGTTAATTGGGATTGCATCTTGCGAACAGCAATATCAGATATTGAGGTAAGACACTACCTTAAAGTGGTTTAGTCATTGGACCACATGCTGCATTTCTAAAAGTTGCTTGATGTTTGTAGGTAGACTACATGGACATCAAGGAAAGGACTCTGTTAAAGGTTCCTGGATATGAAAATCCTGTGGAGTTTGGTGTTTTAACATCATTTTCTTACCCTCTTGAGGGAGGGCTGGGTGAGATTGTTGTTGCCACTACTAGGGTGGAAACAATGCTTGGTGATACTGCCATTGCTATACATCCTGATGACCCAAGGTACCGTCATCTGCGTGGAAAATTCGCAATTCATCCATTTAATGGAAGAAAACTTCCTATAGTTTGTGATGCAATACTTGTTGATCAGAATTTTGGGACTGGTGCTGTTAAGGTAGAATTTCTTTCTTTAGACTAGAATGCTACCATTAAACCTCTCTCATAATTCTCGTATTGGCATGTCAATGGTCTTTAGAGCTTATCTCCCTGCTGTTGCAGATCACTCCGGCCCATGATCCAAATGATTTTGAGGTTGGAAAGCGCCATAATCTTGAATTCATTAACATTTTCACTGATGATGGGAAAATAAATAGCAATGGCGGTTCAGAGTTTGCAGGGATGCCTCGTTTCAAGGCTCGGGTGGCTGTGACTGAAGCGTTGCAGAATATGGTATCATTACATCACATATATTATTTTTTTTCTAGTGAAGCGTTAAAATAATTGATTCTGTATATAGATGAATTTGTTAAGAAACTAATTATTGTTTTGTTTAAAATTTACACGACCCCTCCCAGGACCCCGCTTAGTGGGAGTGTGGGACCAACACTGGGTAATGACCTTTTTTGTTTCTTGACCATTTGGAAGGAAATTTTTATTTTTATAGGAAATATTTCAAGTGTGTGCCCTTACTAGCTGTGCGATGCAATTAGTTTTCTGACAGTCTCAGCTCTGATAGGTTCAATTGATAATTGTATGATGTTAATACTTGCTTATGTCAATACTATCTTGTTTATTGGATTTATGCTCTCTCTCTCTCTCTCTCTCTCTCTCTCTCTCTCTCCTAACACCTTTGCTAGCAGGTCTGTCCTAATGCTAGCAGACAGACCTGTGCAGAAGGCATTAATGTTAAAGGCTTTGTGCTTTTTTTAAACCAAAATGCAGATTGGAAAACATGCCTTTGTGGTAGAGTGCATGGCCTAATTAAAAATTTGCATATTTTTCTTGGGATTGTGGCTTATATAAATTATTATCAGCAATTCCTGCTTCCTTTATAAAGTATATTTGCATATGTTAACATTACAAAATTCCCTGTTCACCTATATAATAAATCAAGGATTTTTAATGAAACATGTTTCTTACATTTAGGGACTCTATAGAGGCTCTAAAAACAATGAGATGCGCCTTGGTCTTTGTTCAAGAAGCAACGATGTTGTTGAGCCAATGATAAAGCCCCAGTGGTATGTTAACTGCAATAGTATGGCAAAACAAGCTCTTGACGCTGTTACAGATGATGAAAATCAGAAGATTGAGATCATTCCAAAACATTATGTTGCTGAATGGAAGAGGTGCTCACCTTTCATCTTATCTCGCTATATAGAGTATCAGTTAATCAACTGCTTACAGTCAAATGATATATAAAATCAGAAAGTCAGGAAAGGACATGATTCTTTCCCACCTTTGTCATTTTCATCTCATGCCTTCCAGCTTTGGACCATGGTTCAGTGTCTCCCACCTTGCAGATCTTTTAGGATCTCTAAATTGACTCAATTTTCTCTAATATTTTTTCTAATTTATTTAACAAAGGGATATGTGAAGCAGTCTGTTGGAAACTACATCAGATTATCTTTCCAATTGTGTGTTCAACTTGCTGCATACATATCATTTTTAGAGCACAACTTCTTTTCTTACTTGATTTTATATCTGCAAAGTAATAGCTGAGCAGTACTTATTACTAATTCTGGGTTTCAAACATCACAGATGGCTTGAAAACATTCGTGATTGGTGCATTTCAAGGCAGCTTTGGTGGGGTCATCGTGTTCCTGCATGGTATGTTACCTTGGAGGATGACATACTGAAGGAACTGGGTGCATACAATGATCACTGGGTAGTTGCTAGAAATGAGGAGGAGGCTCGAATGAAGGCTAGCCAAATATTTGATAGGAAAAAGTTCAACATCTCTCAAGATCCTGATGTTCTGGACACCTGGTTTTCCTCTGGTCTCTTTCCATTATCTGTGTTGGGCTGGCCAGATAATACAGATGATTTGGAGGCATTTTATCCGACTTCAGTTCTTGAAACTGGGCATGATATTCTCTTTTTCTGGGTTGCTCGGATGGTGATGCTAGGAATGAAATTAGGAGGTGATGTACCTTTTAGGAAGGTGAGTAAACTTTATGTCTATATGCTACCATACATCATAGAGCCATATTATGGTACCTTTTAGATGCCAACGTTGCATATCGGCCAGCTGTGGATAGGAACTTTACAGTTTTACTTAATATATCCATGTGAAATACTGGGGTTCTTTTAACTATTGATTAGATGCACCGTTTAATTTTAAAAACTGGAAACAAGTCACATCATGACCAGTGTTGGTTGTTGGTATTTTCTAGCTATTATGGGAGATCATGGGTTCAAATCTTTCTTGAGACCTGTCCACCATAGTAACCAGGTGATGCGGTTATTGTTTGTTAGTTTCTTCATGCCCAAAAGCAGTTGGGTGTCACACTATGTTTGTTGATCAATGATGGTTCTGGTTGCAAGTGTGTTTATGTCAAATCTTTTGAACCAAAACCTATGCACACAGGTAAAGGTGAATATTCCAACTGTCAATTATTTCTTCTTCAATAGCATGGGTTTAATTAAGTTTTAGTTTGACATTGTGTCCAAATGGGTAGAAAATTTAATTCAAAATATTCATACAATTTTAGAATATATTAAGAAAATATGCTCAGAAATTCTAGAAAATTATGATTGCATTTCTATGTTCCTTTGTTGTGCATGCATGTTGCATATGTGGGCATGTCTGACTCATCCTACGCCCATACCCATATAGTCATGTGTTCGACATGGGTTTTTATACACTTTGAAGTGTCCATGTGACATTAAAGCCATAGTGGTGTTTTTGGATTTATATTTTTATAGGTGGGGGCAAACACATGCCAAAGAAAATATCAAAATTGAAGTGAAAGTGGAAAAGGCACCAGAATTTGACCCTGTGCTCAATTTGATTTTGTTAGAATTGCAAACAATGTGTTCACCTATTACTGGAATAAAACATGTATACATAAACTTTTTTATGTTATAATATTTGAAGCTAATCCATTAATGCACTTTTTACCATTCAGGTTTATTTGCATCCCATGATTCGTGATGCACATGGGCGTAAAATGTCGAAGTCTTTAGGTAATGTTATTGATCCTCTTGAAGTTATAAATGGGATATCGCTGGAAGGTCTTCACAAAAGGCTGGAGGAGGGTAACTTGGATACGAATGAGCTGGTTACCGCCAAAGAAGGACAGATGAAAGACTTCCCTAATGGTATTGCTGAATGTGGTGCAGATGCTCTCCGTTTTGCACTTGTCTCATACACAGCTCAGGTTCATGCTGATTCCTATTAACTTCTTATATTCGACTCTGCTCCTCTTAATGTTTTGATTTCTTTCAATTTTTTTATTTTTTTTTTTTCAACTTCTGTCAATTTGCTTTATCAAATCTATATTATAATACTGTTTTGATATTTTTTTCCTTTTTGTAGTCTGACAAAATAAATTTGGATATCCAAAGAGTTGTTGGCTATCGTCAGTGGTGCAATAAATTGTGGAATGCCGTACGATTTGCTATGAGCAAACTTGGAGACAATTACGTCCCTCCATTGAGTCTTGTTCCAGAGACCATGCCTTTCAGCTGCAAGTGGATACTTTCAGTGCTGAACAGAGCCATATCCACTACAGTGTTATCTCTGCACTCGTATGAGTTCTCAGATGCAGCCAGCACAGTATATTCATGGTGGCAGTATCAGTTTTGTGATGTTTTTATTGAAGTAATCAAGCCTTACTTTGCTGGTGAAAATCCAGCATTTGACTCTGAAAGAAATTCTGCACGAGACACTCTGTGGGTGTGTCTTGAACATGGACTGCGGTTGCTTCATCCCTTCATGCCATTTGTTACTGAAGAATTGTGGCAGCGCCTTCCTCCAGCAAGGGACTCTACGAGGAAAGAATCAATTATGATTTGCGAGTACCCATCAGCTGTGGAGGTAAGATATAGTCATTTACTATGAAGTTAGTAGTCATTTGTATTAATGTGTAATTATTTGCCCCTAGCAGGACCAATCTGCAATTCCCCCAAGAAAATTTAAGCAAAAAATTGGACACTTTTAGCAGTTTTCTAACCAAAATATTATTATTTATAATTTTGTAAAATTTTGTATTTATGCTACTAGTTCGGCCCCACCAAGTGAAAGTTCCTGGGTCTGTCCCTATGGGGGAGAAGTATTTCAATTGGGTAAAATTGACTATTATGTGATGATTATGTGAGCTCAGAGGCATGAATAGGCATCAAATATCTTAGTTTCAGGCTATGTATGACACTTGTCCTACCTATTTCCACTCTTTGCAGTGTTGGACAAATGAAAGGATAGAATATGAGATGGACCTTGTCGTGTCTACTGTGAAATGTTTTAGGTCACTCAGGTCAGAGATGCTTGCAAAGGAAAGACATGAAAGGTAATATTTGAAGCAATTTTTCTTTTCTTTTCTTTTCTTTTTCATTTTTTGAGCATGTGAGCTTAATCTTTTGTATTCACTTCATTCCTTTCGATTGTTTTGAGAAACTGAAATCATAATGCTGTGTTGTTATATTGCAGCGAATTGGCAACTTGATTTATCTAACAAGTTCTTCTAAATGAGAAAAACAAATGAATTGTGAAATGGATTAATAATTTTCTGTCATCCAATAGTGAAATTCAATTTACTCTAATGCTATATATATATATATAGTCATTTTAATATCAGGATGCAACTTTGCATCAGTTGCACGAGATCTCACTTTAAATCCTATTAACGGCCACGATTATGTACAGCTTTCAAAAACACACGAATCGCATTCCTGGCCATTTTACTCAACCCGAAGAGAAACAAACCCATATTTCGTTCCATCCCTCACGATAATCATTAGAGCCAAACGTTAAGAGAGGAAACCCTAGCCCCATGTACCCATGCTGTCAACCTACAATTCCGGTGAGATTCAGCCACTGTTCACTCCATATTCTCTCTCATAGCTCATCAAGAGAAAAATTGCATGTTTTTTGTTGTTTCCTCTTCAATTTCTCTATGAGGGTTGGCAATGCTGAGAAAAATGCCACGCTATTTTAGACTGTTGTTTCTTGGAGGATTCTTGTCATAAACCCTTTTCCCCCCCTTTTTTTGGGGAGTCATTTTCAAGGCCATCGAAGAAGTCAAAATGTAAATATATTTGAGACCTCTTATACTCGATTAATAAATAACTCAATTGCTTCATCATTGAAGAACTGAACTTCCCTATTTCCGTTCATACACTCTGATGAAAATGGAAAATAAAAAATTGATGGAATAAATTTCTTTATTTGAAGAATAAATTTCTGAAACCAACCACTAATATATATATATATATGTATAAATTGAGAACTCTAGATGTTGGATATATGCATTTAGCTTTTCTTTTCTTTTCTTTTTTTCGATAACGAGGAAGCCCTTTGGCAAACCTTGGACCCATAAAAGACCCCACAACCTATATGGACCAGTTAATATTTGTAAGTGAACAACATCGAATTGATAAAGGAACAAAGGAAGCACTTAATTAATAGGTACTCAAGTCAGTAACCTATAAGAGTTTTAATTTAGTTACATCAATTGTGATGGTGTCCTTAATTCTTATCCTAAATATGATAAGATGATTTAGATTAACTATAAAATGTTGCTAAACTTATTTTCTATATAAGATTCTGTGACAAAACTCGAAGTAAATGTAATGCTAGTTATGCAATGTTACAAATTCCTGTGATATGCATTTTGCAATTGCAAATTAGTTTTGTCGCTGTTGAAATTGAAATCAACAATAAATGCTTTGAGGTTTCTAGACTCTTAATGCCTCAAATAATAACATTTATTGGTTCAGGTCTGTTTCATGTTCAAATTAAATAACTAGTCTAGAAAAGTTACCTCTGATCAAGCAAAAATGGAAAAATGGAAAAAAGGTATTTAAAAGTTACCTATGTCAGTTTGAACTGATTGTCTCATAGTTATGATTTTGTTATGCTAAGTCATATTATTCATTTCATATTCTTTACCCCTATCATACTCTTCACTAGATTTTTTGAGTCCCTCTGCATTTTCCAGTACAAAAGAAAACAACCAAATTGAGTTGTTTGATGAGTAAATTATTCACCCATAAGTGTCATTGATGCATAAATTCTTTAAATGGCAGCTTTGTAGGTCCACGGAAAAGGGTCTTATTCGCAAAAATAATATTTATTGTTTCCTCAATAATATTATTGGCGCTTGATTTCAAGACAGATTTTTAAATCCATCTTTCAAGAGTCTTAAGATTTGAGCGAGAAATCATAGGATTTTTCTCAAAAGGGTCTGAGACTCAGATTGCTTTGGTTAAGATTTGATTTAGATTGTTAGTTCCAGATTTTATATCACAAGATTATGACAACTTGTGCTACAATGATTTCAGGCTACCAGCTTTTGCATTATGTCAAACTGATGCAGTTGCGGAAATTATTAATAGCCATGAACTGGAGATTTTAACTCTTGCTGCTTTATCGTCTTTAAAGGTATGTTTCTTAGATTTGCTTTCAAGTGGATTGTTGGCTTTGTTGGTTCCACCTAGTAAGTTGATGCAGGACCACCTCAAAAAGAAAAGAAAATAAGAAAGGAAGAGGACTTTAGGAATCGGCACCTAAGGGTATTTGGAGTCAACAATCAAAGAAGAAAAACAAAAAGAAAATCCTAAGAAGTGACACCTAGGGGTGGTTTGGAGTCGACACCAAACCTAGGAAAAGCGTCAAGGTTTAATTTTAATTCAACATAAAAGTCATTTCTTAAAGAGATATTGGAGCCTTTATATAGGATCTCCATTTACATCAAAATTGGTAATTACTTATCCCTAAAGCCCAGAAAATTAAAAGGCAACTTTTCATTATTCTATAAATAACATAATATAAAATAAGGTAAATAAATTAGGAGCCTTGGTCGTCAATCATGAGGCCGATCCATTGCTCTAGGTCTGATGTCCCCATCAAGTTAATCCTGAGATCAAGAGCTTAGTTATTCAGATTTATCATGCTGGAAACTATTCACATTTTAGATAGTAGTTGAAGTTGCATGTTCATTGTCTAATGTTACTATGTTAGCCATCACTTTCATTTTGTTCAAAATCTTTTTGTTTTTGCAGGTTCTACAGAATGGGAAAGATGCTGCTACAGCAGGATGTGCATTTGAGAATGTTAATGAAAACCTAAAGGTTTATCTTAAGGTTCAAGGAAATCTTAATGCAGAAGCAGAACGTGAAAAGCTTAGGAAAAAGATGGAGGAGTTACAAAAGTAAGCGTCTTGTCTTAATGAAAAGTAATTTATTATATATTTATATGGGCAGACCTTTGATAGGTCCAGTAGATTATCGGCCAGCATATGCAACACATACATCTCTTGTAAAGATATTATTTATGAATAGCAATGGGGTAGGGTTTGGGAATAGGCACCCCTATCCTGACTGTCCCTGGAAAGCAAAACCCTTCCCAACCCCAAACTAGGGCAGGATATGCCCTGTCGGGACGTTGAGGAGCTAAGAAGAACTGAGCATCCTCTGAACTCAAGACAGAATATATATTTTATCTTAGAATTCTAAACCTTACCTTAAACGCAAACAGTGACTAATCTGAACCCCAACATGGAGTAATGGTGTTTTCATTAAGAAAATAAAATAAAATAAAAATCTTAAGACAATAGGCCGAAAAACAAGAAGTGGAGAACTGTACATAAACACTAAACCATATGCTTTAAAGGAGAAGAAGGCCTTCCTTTTTGTTATTTTCCTCAATTGTGCATCATTGTGTAGACAGGAGGTTGGTCAGTAGATTATTGGTTTTTACATTGCCCAGTGGCGGTTGTGTTATGGCAGAGATTGTTTCAGATTACTGGTGAGATTTGGGTGCCTTTGAGTTCATCCACACAGATGTTTGAGATTGGTTGCGGGTTTTGGGGAGGGATAAGAAAGGAGTCACTTTGTGGAGGTGTGCTATGTTGGCAATTTTCTGGGTTATTTGGTTGGAGAGGAATGCTAGGATTTTTCTTGACAAAGAAGAAGGTTTCAATGGGCTATGGGATAGAGTTTACTTTCTAGCTTCTTTCTGGGCGTCGGCTTTAGAAGTTTTTAAAGGGAATTCTATTATTTATCATTAAATCTGATTAGAAGTTGGTTTGTGCTAGTTAGTGCCTTCTGTTTTTCTTTTATCCTTGGTGGACTTCTTGTCCTCCTTTCTACCTATTTTCATTTATTTAGTGAATAAAATTTCTTTTAGTTGATCAAAAAACATATTGCCTAGGGCTTGTGAAACCTTAGCTCGAGATTCACAGTTTCTCGAGGAAGATCTGATCATAATCTGAGAAGCACAGACACTTTCCCTGGAGATTCTGTGGCAGTGTTGGACCCATATTGGACGCGTCATGTACACCTGCGACACGATACCCTCCATATTTCTTCTTCTTATTCTTCCTTTTCTTTTTTGTCCAATCTTCAATATGAACAATTCGATGGGGGGTTTTCAAAAGAATGCGTTTTAAATAATGTAGAAAAAAGAATGTGTTTAAATAATGTAGGTGATGCTACATGATATAATATAATTACGTGTAAAAATATATATTTTACTATTGTTGTGTCTCTGCCTTGTCATATCCTAGATTTTAAGGACATGTGTCAACATGTCCGTGTTGTATTGTTGTTGTATTGCGTGTCTGTGTCCGTGCTTCTTAGATTATCATCTGCAAATCATAAATTAAACCCACCTGAGAGTAGCAAATGTGATCTCTATATACCATTTTGCTATTGTTGTGTATTCATTGGGAAGAATTGAGTTTATTTCCATGGATTGGGGGAGAAATTTATTAGAAATCTGATGAGTTAGAGAGGAGTGAGTGTGTGTTCAAAACCCTACAAAGACGAAGCGCTGGAAAATGGAAAGGGATGTTTTCAAAGAACTATAAGTATACTTAGGGCAAGAACACATAATAACCAACCCGGGCTGAAACCCCTCAGGTTTATATTCCCTTCCCAAACCCACACCTAGCTTACCTCCCAGTTGGGACAAGTTGATTGGGCTACCCAATAAGCCCACCCCATTGCTATTCCTGATCTTGTTGATTGTAAGTTCCTAATTATATGATCCATCAAGTTGACTTGTATAATTTGAATCAATTGGTGAAACTCTGTTGTATCAAACAAGATGGTTGTGACAAAAATAGTGGAGATGGGATTTGAAGCATTGACTTGCTTGGGCAAGTACCATTAATCTTGGCCTTAGACTAAACTCAAGTAAGCCTTATGTTGTTACTACACCAAGTTGGCTACTCATTTTTTTCACCAATAAGATCTATCGAAGGCCATGACCTATAAATCATAGGCCATCATGTTTTTCCTCATCACCTTGACCCAAGTTCTTTTCGTCATCCTCATGTCCTTTTAGTGCCTTCCAAATTGAACTCACATAGGTCCTTTTTAGTGGTCATTGTTCTTCATTGTGCATAGCCAACCATCTACAAAGACTTTCTTGCATACTTCTTTTTCTTGTAAATATCTTCATCACTTCTTCTATCTAATATTTTGTTGCCACTAACCCTTCTCAACATCACGCATGCTTCTTGACTGTCCAGTATCTATACGCCATTAAAGTTGTTGGCTTTATGAATATCTCGTATTAACAATAATTGTTTCAATTAAACATGATGCATATATATATATATATATATATATATACTCAAAGAACCAATCTTATGAGGATTTGCTGATATCAGCACCATGCATTGGGGGTTATACCCCTTGCATTGGTGTACACAGAGGACTAGTGCTATGAGGATGTGCTGATATCAACACCATGCATTGGGGGTTGTACCCCTTGCATTGGTGGGTCATGCATTGGACCAATGCATGGTGTTGATCAACACATTCTCATAGGACCGGTTCTGTGTGTGTGTGTGTGTGTGTGTGTGTGTAGGATGATGTTTAGATAAGTATGTGATGATATAACTTATACTACTTATTCATCTTTGACGAGAATCCATGTATGTGTTAATTTCCTTCTTTTTGAATCTAACTTTTATTTCCACAGGCAACAGGAAAAATTGAAGAAGATGATGAATGCAGCTGGCTATCAAGAAAAGGTTCCATCCCATATTCAGGAAGAGAATGTGGCAAAGCTTACAAAACTTATGCAAGAACTTCAGTTTATTGAAGCAGAAAGCACGCGTCTGGAAGGTGAACAGACAGTAGACCACCATTAAAAATGACTAATTTGATTTCTCTGTTTATCCGTTGGCTCTGCCCCCTTGCAAGGACACAATTTTGAGAGAGAGAGAGAGAGAGAGGGGAAAAAGAAAATTATTGTTTTTACTGACATAATTAAATTGAAAGTTTCATCATTCTTTTCAAATCAAATTGAAGTCTCAAGCTCTCCTGTCCATATCCGTGCAGGTTCCTAATGATCTGAAAATGTAAATTCACTGATTGGACCTTTTGGTGAACTCACCCCTTTCTCTTGAGGCCCATTTGGACATCCCATGCAAATTGCAAAATTGAAAGTCTATCTTAGTTGTATGTTTCGATCTCATTGAAAGTTTTCGGACTGGTCAATGTACAACCAATAGGTGTGTTGTAAAAGGGAAGTGCATGATAAATACTGCCAAAGCCTGAGATTGCATGGGCAAGGATCATTCTCCTTAAGAGACATCCGGCCCATCGGTAAGATCTGCTCTTGCCCATGGCTGAAGTAGTTGAATCTGTTGGAAAAGAGTATAGATGCTACTGTAAATAATTGAATTTTAGAACAAAAGCTGCAAAAATAAAATAACACTTATCGGTTGAGGTGTGTACGAAACACTGTCTTTAAGAATAGTTCTACCCCTCTGAATATGTAACTCAATGCAATAGATTACAATGCTCTACTCTCCAAGATTCAACAACCGGACTCCCAAAATTATTTTTGAGGGCTGTTACAATTATTGAACCAAATGTTGCATCAACTAACATTTAAGGTAGAATTGGAAATTTAAACTTAATAGAGTGACATGGCAATACATCTTGATATGTGGCTTGAGTCAAAGTGTGAAACAAATTGGGACAGAAGGAGTAGACAGATTGTTTTAGGTCGACAACCTTAAGCCGCTTGACTTGCATTGATCTGATTAATAATCATGTCAACATGGCACAATTATGATCAGATACCATTTTTACAAAGTGCCCAATTTTTAAGAACCAAATGAAAATATGAAATATCTAACCCAATACTCAATCAATTGGGTCGGTTAATTAGTTTCGTAAAAATATTGCAATATATCACTTATCTAATTTTCTTTACATATATACAATTGCTTCTACACAATTACTAATCTAATCATTGGATGCATCATTTCTTACAGAGTGCCCAATTTTTAAGAGACAAATATGAATGGACAAGCGTAATGGAACTTGCTGGGACTCATATATGGAGTCAGCAAATTAACAAGAGTAGGACTTGACTTCATTCCATCCCTTTAGATGCCTTTAATTACTTTATAGTGCTCAGGTCATGCAGTAGCTTTGGAAGGTATAGATGCAACATGCGGCATGAGTCAATGAATAGAAAACCACCATGTTTCACCATTCTCTTCGAGCGGAGCTATTTAGACGAGCCTTCCAACAGCAAAGGAATCAATAACATTCTTGGTACACAATAAATTCTTTCATGACTTTTAATTTTAAAGACAGTATGGAAGATCTCATCAAGCTACAACAACTTGCAAAACCATATTGGTCCTTATTCCAAAGGACATCTGATTTATGCAGCTTACAAAAAATTCAAACTCTTATCAATGCACCCCTAGACCTAAATCTATGTTTGCTTTGCAAATGGGTGTGAAGAGACAGATACCATGACAAGAATGGAAAAATGCACCCATGACATAGTCGACTATGCTTTCATTAGTTAAAAAAGAGGTTATGGCTTCATTTTTTTTTTCTTTTTCTTTTGACCAATTATCGATAAAATAGTTGAAATTGCTTCTTTTTATTGCTTCCTAGCACAAGAATTTGTTGTTCCCATGCTATGATTGCTGCATTGATATATATGTTCCCCATTGGACGATTACAGAAGCAAGACAGTAGTGCCAATAAGAAACTAACCTAGCCCAAAGATAGCTACATCTCTTTACTATAATTCCACATCATATTGTTCCAATCTTGTGGCAAGAATGTTGTCCACAAATTCCATATCTGAAGTTTACAAAAAAATGGTCAACCAATCCATTGTTTCCTCGGCGATCCCATGGGGCCTGCCTGAGCTCCCAATTGTGGCAGTCGTTGCTTCTTCCCAAATTTGTGGGTCATAGAGGGTTGCGTGATAAGCATTTTTTTTTCTCACCCGACAAATCTCTCAGGATGATCTTGTGATTGAGGTTAGTTTGAATTTAGATTCAGAATTGAACCCAATTCAGCAACAGTTGAATGTGGTCAATTTCATCAACTATAGTGTACTTGATCCCACCAAGGCTTTTTAGCCCTACCTCCCCTTCAAAGGACACAGTTCCAATTTCTCATATATGGTGCCTCGTGCCTCCCTTTGGATGTTTCTTTGATCATTGCTATTTTGAGTTGATAAGGACCTCAATATTGGTATCAAATATAGGGACCAAAACCCCAACAATTTTAAGCTATTATAGAAAATTCAGTACACTCATTTAACATTCGAAATCTTCTGCACCTAAAGGATAATACTCTCAAAACCCCCCACCCCCTATCTTCTTCTTTTTTTTTTAGCTCTCTTTGCGCTCTCACTATTTTTTTTTTTATTCTTTGAAAATGCATGTCCATATAAACACCATCTGACCCCGAGCATGAACACACCTGAGCAATGGCTCATTCTTTTGATTTCATGTGCATAAATTGGAAAGAAATTAAATCAAGAGTTAATTGGAAAGATATGGATCATTCTTTTGATTTCATGGGCATAAATGGTCTAGATTTATGTGGTTTCGCATATTGGAACCTGTAAAAGTCATCATGAACATGCCAAAGCATCCCAGCTTTAGACCTCAATAAATCCATCATTTTGGTAAATTCCATGTGATTTGGGAGCTAATTTTACCTTTTTAAGTTAGGGTTTTCATACTTGATACTTCCATTCTTCAAGACAAGAGAAAGGAGGGGTGGTGTTTGGGTTGTTTAGGGAGTTGGGAGGAAATAAACAAAAAGGAGAAAAAAAAGGAAAGAATAGAGGTCTTTAAAGGTGATTTGACCATTGTCCCAATACGAAGTGATCTCTTCTTCTAAGTTGGGGTTATTTTGATAAAATTAGAATCTGAGTTTGATTTGGCGAGGTGTGCTCCACCATTTGGAGTGGCCACTTATACAATTTGACAAGAGTCGGAAGTTGGAATACTATTAAGCCATGTGTCATTTGTTTTTTTTTTTCCCAGATTTTGCAGGGCCCATGGCCCCCACTATTCTCCACTATGTTCCGCCCTGAAAAAAAAGGTGTCTTTTCAGTTCTTCCCTTTCACAATTTGCTATTCGAAAAGAGTTTAGATAAGAAGAGAAAGCAAATGGGTGTCACAAGCAAGCATTCTCCCAGGCGTAAGAAAGCACTAAGCCGAAGCCGCTGAAACAACATCAAGGACCCCATCACATATATAATCATGCCCCTATTTGGTTATGTCTCCCTTTTTTTCCTTTATTCAATTCATAGTTATCAATTGAGCATCATTTAATGAAATTATTATATGCTTATCCAACCTTTTTTTTTTTTAATACGAGGATGAATCCCGTCAGCCTGTCCTCCACGACTTCGAAATCGATACCTAATGCCGTTAACCGGAGTAGGATAGACAGGCAAACTCCGGATGTGTGCACCGGCCCCACAACACACACACCAATAAGTCACGGACTTGCACAACGGCGGGGAATTCATACCCACACCCAGATTCAGGAATTGATTACCTGTCAATGGAGGTATATCCTACCAACCTTTACTGCACTTATTATGCCCAGAGGGCTGGCCACAAGGTTTGAACCCAGGACCTTATTGTTGGTATTCCAACCATGGGATCATCCAACCTATTCACCAAAGCCTTCCCTAACTTTTACTTTGCTGATATTTCATGAGGCCTTATAACTTCTCAAAATGATGATAGCATGTTTCTTAGGGTTTCAAATTTGTATCTCCTGGTCATACAGTGACTATCGAGTTTAAAATAAATAAATAAAAGTTGTCTATCTTCTCAATCTATAGTTCTTCACCTATGTCTCGATATACCATTAGGTTGGATTTTATCAAATTGAGTTATCTTTGAGAAACATAAAAATAGTTCAAGTTCGAACTCCATTGACGATCGAAGAATATCCTTTAAAGCTTAGTAATAAATAAATAAATAGAGTTATTGTAAATTATGTTGATAAAAAATCTTTTTGGGGTCATCTTCAATGATAAGAATCGAACTAGGTCCCCTAACCTTCACCCCACCAATGTCTCGATCGATATACCCGCTTCAGGATCAAAAATGGTGACTAGAACCCTTTGCTTTTTATAGTATTTTGCGGCCATAAATACAACAATATAAATACCTAGTTTTTTTTTTTTTTAATTAATTTATCATCAGTATACAGCAATAGTTGTTCACTCTGTGTGATCAACTTGGAGAAATCCTGTTTTCTAGAAAATTCTGAAATTCTATCATCTCACAAAAAGAAAGGGATGATTAGGGTTTACCACATGGAAATGCTAGAGAGAATAAAAGAGAGCTTCGTGCGCCAAGCAAAGCTGAGCCTTAGCCGTGGCGCTGGAAGGGAAGCGCACACAATGCAATGCTATTAATTATTGTATCATTTTACTAAAACGATTCTACAATATTCATTAAAAGTTTAGCATAACATTTAGATTTGGTGGGGGTGGGGGTGGGGGTGGGTTTGGGGGGTGAATCGACTATGAAAATGATATCACATGCAAAAGCCTTGGAACAATGAAGTTGATAGTTGCTCAGCAAATCAAAGGAAAAATGTGACATTTAGGGAACATAACGTTATAAAATAAATAAATAATAAAATAATAATAATAATAATAAATATTGGTACATCAACAGAGGTTTAAATTGTAAGGGTGAAGTTGAAGATCAAGAGTAATCTTGGATAATTTGGACGAGGAGACCTAATGTTCTTGTGGAAGCAAGCTAGGTTATACCGAAGACAAAGGGACAACCTGAAAGGATATCGATCAATAGCAGAAAGATCTATAAAGCTAACTCTTAACAATGTGTGCCCTAGTTCCATGTTGGTCTTGCATGGTTTCCTCATATAGTTAAGATCTTTAATTTTATCCCACATTGAGTAATATTTTCCATTTTGTGCTCCGGATCTAATCATTAGTTTTTTCTAGTTTTGCCTCTGTCACTACATAGGAGATCTCAAGTGTTGCAAGTAAAAACCTGCATGCTTCTGCCATCACACACACTAATTTTTTTTTTTTTTTTTTTAAATCTTTGTAAATTTCTATTTTTATTGTTTGATCATGTCAGATAACTGAATTTTCAAACATCCCAATATATAGTTATCTAGCTATAATTGATTAAAACCTAACGAAAGTTGGCTTACGACAAAACGGTGAGTTATAAACTCAAACATCTTGGATTCGAAACAAGTCAATCTCTCTTAACCAGCCACCAGTCAAGACTATTAGTCTAGACGTTAAACAATCTGATAGGGTGGTGGCCCCGCATGGGGAACGGGGGATTAGTCGAGTTCTGACAATTTGGACACCTCGTTGCTTGGCAAAAAAAAAAAAAAAAAAACTATAATTGATTAAGGGATTGTATAAGTGTCTCAAATAACAAAAGGAAAAGGTATTGCATCCTTCACCTCTCATTGACAAATGTTTGGATTGGCAGCACCGCATAAAACCCTAGCAATGATTATATACCATCGGTTGTGATCGATGATGGCTCCAGTTAATTAATTAATTTCTTTAATAACCCCATATATATATATATATATATATATATTCTAGATGCTGGATTTCCATATTAAATCCCACGTAAAAATGCAGTCAAGTTACTTGCCACCGAAAGTGTGACTTCCACACGCTGTATCTTCAATTTATTTAAATTTATCAACGAACGTTCAACTAACTTACATAATCTCACTTTCACTATTTAAATGCTTGGACGATAATTCAGAACCCAAAAAAAAAAAAAGCCTCACTTCTCTCTCTCTCTCTCTCTCTCTCTCTCTCTCTCTCTCTATATATATATATATAGAATCCAACTACAAACCGAAATTCCCAATCAAACTAGGCATATTAATAACATTAAAATGCCTTTGATCTCATATCACACAGATCGATCAGCCCGCTGCCAATTAGACACCATTATCGTTACAACAGTTGCAAAAAATTTGTGTGCTGAATTATCCAATCATTTAAGTGAAAGTGAGATTAGAATTGATGTGCTGAGGAAGATTGTCATAGTGCATGGTAACCTGTGGCCACTATGAATATATAGTGGACAATATGAATTCAAATCTATCTTATGACAACCCCAAAAAAAAAAAAATGAAAAAGATCTTTACTTGTAAACATCTAATGCATGTGAACAAAAGTTTAGAACAAAAAAACAACCCAATTAATTGGAAAACAATGGATTCTATCGAAAGGTTATTAATAACCCGATGAACGCTTAGTTAGATCGAGTACTTTTCCAAAATAATAAACATAAGTTTTTAAAACTGTCCCTAATTAATCTCCCATTAGAAATTAGCTAGCTGGCTCCACCATATCACCCAGCAATATATGGTAAATACATGAGACTTTCCATAGCCTCTTGCAGCCAGTCCTGATCATCATGTTTGATCTGCAAAATTACACAACAAAACAATATCATATAACGTACGTACAATTATCGAAAAATAATATCATAAAATGCTCATATAATTAATCATTTTCAGCATATTTGACTTTTTATTTTTTTTTCTTTTTTTGATAAATCCCCTTTATAATTTAAGAATATCACAAATCTCTTTTGGCAGTCCTTTTGTAAGGTGGGAGAAGAACTTTTTACTAATCTTCTTGATTTCTCAATCTCAACAAAGCAAAAAATAAAAATAAAAGACATGGCAATGATTATAAGAAAATTCTCAAACTACTGTTTCATCGTCAAATTTACCTGGACGGCATCACTATAGTACAGTTGTTTCACTTCCTGGGGACTGTTCTTCTTCATTACCATCTCTTCTTCACAGAGTTCATTGTTCCTTGCAAATCTCCCACGAACTCGAACTCGCTTGTCAGCTAGGGTCTTTCGACAAGCATACTGCAAGTATATCATACAAACATGGATTAAACGCGTGAGAACACTAATTATAAAGTTACACGTACAGTACATAACAAAATGGGCAAATATGTAGTGTGTGAGAGAAAGAAAGAGAGACCTTGATGGTCTTGCTGAAGTTCCTTTGATTTCTCTTCTTCAGATACCTGAGAATTCTTTCTTTCCTTTCTTCTACTGAGTACCGGCCTACCTTAATATTGGATTCTTCAATCACTGGTATTGGATTGTTTTGAATTCCCTGATTTAAAAGGATAAAAAAATTAAAAAATTAAAAAAAAAATCTGTCAAATTATAAATAAAATAAACATTGATAACGACATGGATGTGGTCATTTGATCCTTTATGCAGTGAAAGCGCCACCCCATGAATATTTTGAGTATTCTCAATTAATGAACGATAATGTAGCCCAAAACACCATGCAGTTGACCAAATTTACACAAGCCGTTATTTAAGAAAGAAAGTGTACCCAATTGTCGCCTGCGGCAGCCGGATAAAACTGCTGCAAATCTGACACAAAGCCACCACAGTCCTCCCCAAACTCGCAAACTTGTGACGGCAGCTGGTATCCGCCTACGAAATTCTGGACGCCGGCAATGCCACATAAACCCACCGTATTGTTGAAGTCCGGTAATGTGGGTACGGCCATGTCCGTGGACGACACTTGGGATTGTTCGGAATAAGATGTCATCGATACCGACGACATGACGTCAGATTCCGACGGCACTACGTTAAGTGTTCCATCATCAAAGAAAGGAAGAAAGCTTTCTTCACCACCCCACATTGCACAGCCGTCGTTCCCTCCGGCCACCACCGGAGCCGTGAACTCGCAGAAATCACTAGGGAAGGTGTAATCTGAGAAGAATTGAGGAATAGAAGCCATTTTAGAAAGAGAAAGAGAGAGAGAGAGAGAGAGAGAGAGAAGGAGAGAGAGGCCGGTGTGTTTCGAAGTGGTTGTGGGTCAGATCTTTGCCGGTGTGTCACTAAAGGGTGTAAAGAGGTAAACGTATATATAGCATATGGGTAGTGCACTGCCTTTGCGCAAGTTGTTTCTGTGGGGTATCTTGGTTTAAACTAACTCAACTGTCACTGTGTGTATCTACACTGTAAACGCGTAGACATTATAACTAATCATTAAACTAATTAATTGGTTTGTTTTAACGTATCATTTTTGTCACTTAATTTTGCACCTACCAACTCAACACTTTTGTGATTCGTGATCTTTATTACCTTTGTATGCTATGATTACTGTCCAAAATAGTCCTAATTATTGAATAAAAGGTTTATGTATGTCCCACACTTTATAAATTCCGTGATCAAATCCATTTATAGTTACCTTACACGTAGATGATGCTAGCTAGTCAATTGAGGGCCCATTTGGATAAATTTTTACTTTCTTGTTTTTCACTCTCAAAAATATAAGTAAATAATAAATATATAAAAAATGAAAGTTTTGGGCCCATTTGGATAAGTTTTTACTTTCTATTTTTTTACTTTCAAAAATAAAAAGGTAAATAAATATAAGTTTCAAGTATGAAAAATTTTAGAAGTTAGTTTTAAAAATGTAGGTAGTGAGAAATTTCTATTACCTTAACTTTTAAAAGTAACTATCAAAACTTTACATCATAACAAGTTATCAAAAATTTCTATTTCTTTATTTTTAAAAATAAAAAACAGAAAGTATAAATTTATCCAAACAGACCCTTTGAGCATGAAAAATTTTAAAAGTTACTTTTAAAAGTAGCCAACTTTTAAAAGTAACTAACAAAATTTTGTACTATAAAAAAACCTTTCAAAATTTTTCACCTCTTTACTTTTTGGGCAAACTATATATTAGTGTCATTAACTTTACCCCAAAATTAAATGTGGTGTATGAATTTTTAATTTGTCTAATTTAATACACTAACTGTACATTAGTGTTTTAATGTGGGTAAACATGGGACAGCTGTTTAGTTCACTAACGGAAACTTCACATGCGCTCACGTGGTGGCCTATTAATTTGGCGCCGACGTGGCATCCCCGGTAGAGTCTCTTTCAGGGCAAACTACATATTAGTGTGACACTTATCCAAAAAAAAAAACATATTAGTGTCACTAACTTTACCCCTAATTTCAATGCGGTGCATAAACTTTTAATTTGTCCACTTTAATGCACTAACTATACATTAGTGTTTCAATGTGGGTAAACATTAGACAACCATTTAGTTCACTAACAAGGACCTCACGTGCACTCATGTTGTAGCCTATTTAACACCAATGTGGCATCCCTAATAGAGTCCCCATCAAAGCTGTTTTGGTAGACCTATCCATAGTTAAAAACAACAAAGCATAGGAGGCCCCACCTTCCCTTCCATTTCCATTTTCCATTTCCCCTTTCCTTTTTCCAACATACCTAATGACAATCCCTTCTATCCGAAGATAAATATTATTTTTCCATAGCCCGACCATTCTAAAATTCTCCCTAATATATATAATTTGGTTATGCATGTGCCACCTTATAAAAAAGAATTTTGTTATAGAAGGGTATTTTGCCAGTATGGACTACGGATGATATACTGTGCAATCTTTCTTCTTAGAGCCAATGGCCCTTGGGTCTAATGGCATGTCTCATCCCAATAGGAGTGTGGGTTTTGCAGAGATTTTGGTTTCGACTTCGCATGAGCAATGGCGGAGCTAAGGGGGGGCCTTTGGGGGAGCACATGACCCCACTGGTTCAAATAATTTTTTTTTTTTTTTTGGGAGAAATTATCTTTAAATAACTACTTCCCAACATAATGCCAAAAACAGAAACATGGTAGTCATTTTGAAGCATATATATAATCAATTTGTAAGAAATTGACAAAAAAAAAAAAAAAAAAAATCATTTTTTTGGTATTGCATTGGGAAGTGATTACCAAAAAGGAAGTTTTCCACAAAAAAAAAAGTCTCCAAAACTTTCAACTCTCACTATACAAAATTACAGCACGATGCCTTCATTGGAAATGACTCTTAACTCCGCTCCTACGCATGGGTGCGTATGTGAGTGTGCGAAAGAGTGGAATGCATTGGTAATTTTCCCCAAAAAAAAAAAAAAAAAAAATTTAAATCTTTCTTCCTATCAATAGGCTCCCTAAATATGCTCTTCATGATTGTACTCTAGGGACACAATTGTCGGGTCTGATTTTGATGATTTAATTCCAATGTAAGACTCTAGTACGTACTGTCTTGAAGTACAATACATGAGAAGCACACAATGTCAGGAAGTGCGAGAAAAATATATTCCAGAGAATATGATCCTTAAAATAGGGTAAATGGTCCGAGTACCATCGAGTACAAGAGAAGCCCATATCAATTTAGTTAAAGATGTGAATAATTTAAATAATTCATCAAATAAGGTTGTGTGATCATCAAACCAAGGCCAAAAATATCCCAATGACCATTATTTAAACCAGTACAAAAACCAGCAACCGATATATTCTGATCATGTCATTTCAATCAATTTCAAATGATAAGGATCCCCTTTCTTAATCTAAGTCTTGCTCATCGAAAAAAAAAAAAAAAAAAAAGATGAGGGACGAATTTAAAAACAAAAGAATTTTTTAACATTTAAGTCATTGGAAATTCAATCCATAAGGGCATAATAGATACTCTCTTTGAAAAGGCACATAAATTCAAAAAAACAATTAGTGCATTGATTTGTCATTCATTTAATTTTTTTCTTTCCAAAATTACCCTTATCCTCTTATCAATGCATTGGTTGTCTTTAAAGTAATTCTTGGTGTAATAAAGCATAAGATGGGAAAAGTCAAGAAAATTTGTAATTTGACTTTTCAAAGTGACAAACATTTTGGGACAGCCAAAAAAGGAAAAAAGGCCTATCTTTGTAGGACGAAGGGATTTTATATATATATTCACATAATTCCGATTAGGTGAGCATGTGTTAATATAACTTATATTAGCATCACGCATTAATTAGGAGTTGTATCATGTGCAGTAGCCTAATGTACCCTGTAATCCACTAATGCACGAGGTACAACCTCTAATGCAGGTGTTGATATAAGTTATATCAACAAGTACTTTCCTAACCATCCTACATATATATAGTTGCGGTCAGGTGAGCACATGCTAATATACTCCCTTTGTTCCTAATTGATCGTCCCCTTTGAAAAAACACCTTCTATAAGGAAATCCTATTAAATGTTTTTATATCAATATATATGTTTGGACATTCCAAGCTTACTTTCGAGTGTACAAAACATTAGGAAAAAGGATAATACCTTTTTAAGGGTATTTTAGGAAATAAAATAAAAATAATCACTTACTTTTGGAATGTGACAATAATTTTGACACATCTTAGAAACAAAAGGAGGTCAATAATGTACGAACGCATACATATATAAAGATGATAAAAGAATCATTTTATGCAAGAAAGAAAAGCTGAAGGACCTGATAAAGGTTAAATAGAGGTCTTCATGTGATTACTATTCTTATACCGTTTAAAGCTGTACACCATAAGTAACGCTAAGGATCCAACCCTCAAGAATCTCACACATGGGCTACTTACTGCTTAGATATGCATGATCAATCAAGTACAACATATGTCTCCCAAATTTTAATTTTATTGCTTACCCATATTCTTACCACAAGCTAGAATGACAAGTATTCGATCTCTCACGGCAATATTCTCTGAAATTTCTAGGATGCATTAAACAAGTTTCCAAGCTCAGTCACCCCCAACCACTAGCTGATTTTCCGACAAGGAATTAGTCAAGTTAAAGATTACCTATTGGTCAAAAAAAATGGAGGAGAATAGAGTGAGATGGTCACTTGGTGGGACAGGTGAAGACATGATTTTGCAGTTAGAATCAATTTTGTAGGAACCTTTAATTTATTGCATAAAATTAATACTTTAAAATTTTATTTTTCTTTGTTTTTAAGCAAAAGGAAGGGATTTACATTTTTTGATATGCAAAAAAAAAAAAAAAAAAAAAAAAAAAAAAGAAGGTAAATCCCTTTCTTTTGTTTACATACGTAAACCCCTGGGTGAAGTAATACCAAAAAAAGAAAAAATACCTAAGAGGGCCAGCTCAGATGGTCCTGGGATAAACCGTAAACTCGGACATTCTGGGTTCCATTCTCCGCTGTGCTCTTTTGGGGAGCACTCCAAGAATTTATTCCTGAATGCACAAGACCGATGTGGGAAAGTGCGCCCTTAAAATCGCCTGAGAAAGGATTAGTCGAAGTGCGCGCAAACTGACCCAGACACCCTGACCGTCCAACCAAAAAAAAAAAAGAAGTAATACCAAAAATGAACAGCCCCGTGTTAAGGATGGCAACAAAAATGTTCGGGCATAATCCCAAAATGTATGCACATGCAATGTAGGCTAAGAGGCGGCTGTCTTCGCTAGTACTACAACCTCCGAGTGAATTAATGTTTCAACACCACCAATTACTCGATCCTCAAACTTTAATTAAAGAACTCAAAAGCTACCAAGACCGAAATAACAAGCTTTTGGAAAAGCTTCCTTGTGCACAGATGTTTAAAATGATTTTCTAATACACAATGCAACTAATTTTTATAAAATTTTGAGGAGTTTAAAATAAAAAGGCCTGCAAAGAAAGTTGAGGATGGCAATAATCACCCCTAAAAACTTCATCCATGGCATTCAATCAATTGGCCACTTATATATTATAGTCTAGAAAAATAAAACAAAATATTATTATATAGCATAAAATTATGTACTACCACTGCAAAATGAAGTAACTATTACAGAATGCATATAGAGTTTTTCTTGGGGATTTGATGTTAGAAATGCATCCTTGGTGATGTCAGCATCATCATCAAGGATAATAACAAGAAGAGTGCTATCATATATCCTTAAATTTTGTTCTAAATTTCTTTCTCTAATGATGTAGTAATAGTCATTAATGATGTGGCAACAGTTACATTAGAAATTACCTTTTTTTATTTCGTATTTTTTTTTAAAGCATAATACATCAACATTCACATCATTAAAAATAAATAAATAAATATCCATCTATCTATCTATCTATATAGGGATCAATAGAATTTTCTTCCTTTTTTTTTCTTTTTTGATAATCATCAATAGCCTTTTCCAAAGAGTAATAATAGTAATAATAAAATTGGTACCCTATTTGATACCATATAAGAACGTCATACAATTCTATTATTTTTAAATTTAGTGGGATAGAATCCTCTGCCCATCCTCCCTGTTACAGACTCCCTCCATCCCACAAAAATTAGTTATTTTTGCTACTTTTTTTGTCCTAAAATGTTTGTCCATTTTGAAGGTTAAATCATTATTTTTTTTCTAACTTTTCTAAACTATCTTTTGTTATTTCAATAATTACTTTCAACACAAAACTCAATACCAAATAAGGGAAGATACTTTTGGAAATATAGAGTTTAATAAATGACAAGTCAGTGTAATAATTGTTTTTCTTAAACTGCATGTTTTGTCCAATTAGGCCTCTCTTTGTGAGATGGAGGGAGTACCATTTAAGCTACAACAAAAAATGGTTTAAAAAATTAGTATTTTTCTTTTCAATACTTAGGCTTAAAGATTTTAGTAACTTTGCATAGAAGCACTAGTCCCATGTGCTAACACTCCTATACCGCGGATTTTTAAGATTGGAAAATTTCTCTTTTAATTTTTAATTTTTAATTTTTTTCTTTTCCCCTTTGTTTTTTTTTTTTTAACTAAAATAATATTAACAATAAATAGAAGAACGTTTACATCATGGTATAGTAACATTCCTAAAATCTTCTTGAATCACATTCCAAAGCCTTCTAAAAAACCTATTTTTCCAAATGTTTACATCATTATAATAATATCCCATATTTGCTACACAATCAACCACTCGATTAGCTTGCCTAGACACATGCCTAATACCGATCTGATCAAAATAACCAAGTAGACGCCAAATATCCTGAACAAGATTTGAAATACTCCAATGATGGCGAATAGATCCACAAATAGCATTAATTTCCACCTAAGAATCACCTTCAATCTGGAGACGCTTGATACCTTTATGAATAACCGCAACTAGATCATTTCTGAGAGCAGTGCACTCTGCAATAAAGACTGAAGCATTACCGAAATTGACAGATGATGCTATAGAAACTTTACCACAAGAGTCTCTAATCACAAAGCCTCCTATCGCCTTCTTTTGATTATGCTTCCTCGAACCATCAAAGTTGAGTTTCATCTAGTTATTAAGGGGACTTTCCCAAGAAATTGACCTGCAAAACAAAGTTTAACTATGCAATGTAATAAACTTGTTAGTGAAGGGATAATAATTCCCAATACGATTAATTTCCTTGAAATACTTTGCTACTATTTCCAAGACTAAAACCAGATTAGGTTTATGATTCTGAAAACCACTTGATTTCGATGATTCCATATACACCAACAAATTATAGCAATTTTCTCAAAAAAAATCAAGGCATGTCTGAAGATAATAGTCTTTGATTTTTAAGCAATAATTATAACCAGTCACTAAAAGAGCCTTGAAACTTATCCAGAATAGGACACGATTGAGAAACGTTATTCCAAATAGCCATAGTAAATGGGCATCTAACAAATTAGTGATCTATGTCTTCCAAGCAATTGGCACAAAATAGGACAATCCATGTCTACTTTCATTCCTCTATGAGCTAGAAAACTCTTGGTGGGAATGCTATTCCTAAAAAGAAGCCACATAAATACTTGCATACGAGGTGAAATCTTGAGCTTCCAAATTTTATTCAATAACTTAGCCTTCGGATGGTCCAAGTGATCATTACCATTGTGGAGCCAAATGGTTGATTTAACAGAGAAAATGCCATCATTTGAAAAACCCCAACAAAATTTATCCTCACTATTTTGAATAGGAATAGGAATACCTATGATGTCATTCACAATATCATCCAGAAAATTGATTATTCCACAAGAAATTCCTATTACTACTATCCATATGATTCGTATTATTTTTAACCATTTTAAAACAACTCATAGTATGAACAGGCATAGATGCCACCTTAACTTGAACAAGAGTAATTCTACCTGCTCTAGACAACAAGTTTGCCTTCCATCCCGCTATCTTAGAATCCATTTTATTTAATACTTTCTCAAAGGTATTTTTATTTATACAATCCAGAATAATAGGACAACCTAAATATTTTCCCAACTCATTGTTGACCAAAAGTTGAAGATTCCCACTAATGGAAAATTTAGTATTATTATCCGTATTATGTAAAAAATAAACACATGATTTGTGATAATTAACCATCTGACCAGTGATAGAACAATAATTGTCCAAAACAGTCCTTATATTCCTACAAACCTTTTGAGTAGCTCTCGCAAATATTATACAATCATCTACAAACATAAGATTAGAAATAATATTACTTGCCGGGCAAAATTTAATTCCCAAATCAGCTTTAGAGTCTTCCATAAGTTTACAAAAATTCCTTATGAGACATTCAAGGAAGGCATTGTTACTTTCTGCGCTCTCTCTTGATATGTTACAGATCACATACTTGACCAACTTTCCTTGCTTTTTCCATCATCTCTCTTCTTCTCATTCTTCTTCTACTGCTGGTTTTTTTTTTTTTTGGGAAATATCCAAAACTCCCACAAAAATAAATTCATATCCAAAAACTCTATTAAATATTTTTTCTATCCATCTAATCCAAATAAAAAAGAATCATATCTATTAACTCCAACCAGTTAATTTTTTGTTTACTGCTATTAAAAGAAAAGAGTGATCTGACTAAAATACCCTTCTTTAACATTAATATGTTTAATGAAAAAATTGCATATTTAACTGAATTTCTACTTTTATAATATTAGAAAAAAATTAACTATCATTAATTAATTCTTCTCTAATGTACACATGGGGGAAAGGGAGAAGAAAAAAATAGAGTAAGAGAGCAAGTATGCAAGTTTAGGAAAAGAGATGGCAAAAGAGAAAATTCACTTGAATATCCATTTTTGTCATTGAACATATTATTGTGAAAGAAGGGCATTTTAGTCGGATCAGTCTTTTCTTTTAATCGCAGTAAACAAAAATTTAACTGATTGGAGTTAATGGATATAATTCTTTTTAATTTGGATTAGATGAATAGGAAAAATATTTAATGGGTTTTTTAGATATGATTTTATATTTGAGGGAGGTTTTGGATATTTCCCCTTTTTTTTCCTTTTTTTTTTTTCCTTTCTTAGCTTTTTCTGTTTTGGTCTTTTTCCTTACTAATCACATGGTGGACTAATCTTCCTATCTTTTTCTTTTCTTTTCTTTTATTAGCATTTCTCGTTGACTAATCAGGGTTCACCTTAAAAGTGTATTAAAGTTCTACTTCTCTTTCACGAATCAGACTCTTTTAAAGATTGAGTATGGATTAACTTAATAAGTTCTTAGGTCCCTTTTGAATTATACCATATATATGAACTTCTTTATCGTGTGTATTCTCATCTTTTTTACTGTAATACGAAATTAGAGATATCTTCGGAATAAATAAATAAATAAATAAGGCATCTTGGGAACGAAAATTGTCAGTCATGCATATATGATGTAACCGAGTGAAAAGCATATTTTGGGATTCTTTGATCTGACTGAAATTTTATCTCTGCCTTGCTATTATATTTGCCACAACAAAGCATAACATGGCTAGATGTAGAGTTTGATGATTTTTGGCACACAACCCTTGATTTGATTTGTATCGGGTGCGCCGCAATTTCCATCCCATCAAAAGCTTGGCATAGATATAGCCTACCAGCCAACTTGAGCCTTCCTACCTATTACCCACTTGTGCCAAAACTGATATCATTTCAAAATTTAAGGGGCCATTTGGGATATAAAAATATTCAGCCAGTTCATGATGAGTTTCACCACTGTTGATGAACTTATTATTGTGTAGATCTCTACAGGCCAAAAAAATGCAGACCATCTGTGAGTTAGTTTAAATACTATTAAATTTTTAACTTAAAAACCTAAATTATCATGCAGTGACGTGGCGTCTTTTTTATTTTCATATTATTTTTATTTTATTATAATTTTATCTTAAAACACTTAAATCAATTAACTTCTCAATTGTTTTCTTATGACGAGACCTAAAGCAATATAATATTCTCTAGAGTTATCTTATTAAGAAACTTAAATCAAATTTATAATTTAAACTTATTAAAAAAAAAAAACTCTATTAAATTACATTTGTTAGATATTATCCCCTACTGATGCGCGGGTCTCATCCTAGTTTAAAGGTAAATTTGTGTTTCGCCACTTTTTCTTCTTCCCTTATCTTGAGGAACCAAGCAAAACCATATGTGGCCCACTAATCTTGGAAAAATCATGGGAGAATGTAATAGAAAGAAAAGGAAAAAAAAAAAAAATCACCTGACATAATTCCCTCTTCTCTCATAACGTACTTTTTATCTTCTAGCTTCTCCCACGCAAGTTGTCTGATGTTCCAACAAGCTCATGTTGCTGCATGTTGCCTAGAAGTGAATCTAACCTGATTTATAGTGCATAAGATCACTGCAGATTTGTGTGAACTTTTTCTTTCTTCTATTTTTTCAACATTTTCCAGAACGCCTTGAAGTATTCTTGTTCTCTATTGTACACGCTTTCTTTTGTTTTTTTGAGCAGGCTGAGATCCTCGTTCAAAGATTTGTCGAGCATTTCATCTACATTTCAATTTTTTTCGCGTGCGATCAGGTTGCTGTGCTGATACCTTGTCGATAACAGATCGGATTCTTTTATCTTTGTCTGCAACCCTGTAAATAATTTGTTCAAATATACCCTAGGGGTAGCTCATTTGACACTTGTCTGCCACCTTGTAAATGATTTGCTCAAATAAACCCTAAGGGATAACTCATTTGACAAGGGACCCGCCTCAAGAAGCCGGGATCCTGAATTCGATTCTTGTTAAACCCCTTAAGTTAAGACTACCCATATAAGGTTTCATACTGTCATGGTTCTTATAGGCTTTAAACTTTTCTGATCCATGTAGGTTATGGAGTCTTATCATGGGTCCGAGATTTGCCCAAAGGGCTTTCTCGTTATCCAAAAAAAAAAAAAAAGTTGTTTTAATAAAAAAATAAAATCGGAGAAAAGGCATTAAGCAAAACACTTGTATAATTATCCGCAAATAGAAAATGGAAAATTAATCAAAACACTTGTTTTTTGAGCAAGCTGAGATCCTTGGACTTACCTGCTATTGTTTTAATTAGGTACAAATAGAAAATTATAGTGTATTTTACATAGCATTGCAAGCACAAATCCGAAAATATTTAGGGAAAATTATACTTTGCCCCCTCAATTTTTGGGCCGAAATCACTTTTCACCCCTCATCTACAAAATCCTACAAATATCCCCCTGAACTACTAGAAGACGATTATGGGCTGATGGCGTTAACAAAATTAATGAAATGACAATAATGCCCTTATGGGTGAAAAAGCAAAATGACATAAATACCCATCGTGTTTTCCCGCCATGCTACTTCCAACCATATAAAGGCTTCCCAAGGAAGATTCGAGAGTACTTCTTTGCTTTTCCATCTACCTCTCTTCATGGCTTCACAGTTGCACCATCATCACAATTTTTGAGCAGAAGCTTTTGTCCTTGCCGATTTTCTGCTGCTATGGATGTGGTTCAAGAATTTGTAGAGGAGAGAGAGAAAATATCAGTGGGCGGGTGTGAAGTTGAAGGAAGAGAGGAGAAATCTGATTTGTATGGGTAGAGAGAGAAAATGAGTGTGTGAGAGTGAGGAATAGCACGTGAGCCCTTATTGACATTTTTGGTATAAAATGTGTTGATCTTATATCAAGTGCGTCGCATATGACTTTTTTTGTTAAATTTATCACGGTAGCTTAATGGTTTGATGAAAAGTGTCGTCTTCTAGTAATTCGAGGGGGTATTTGTAGGATTTTGTAGATAAGGGGTGAAAAATGATTTCGGCCCAAAGATTGAGAGGGCAAAGTGTAATTTTCCCTTATATTTAAAAAAGTTAAAAGTCATCACTACAGACGAGAGTTTTATATGATGATACTATAGGATCATTTACTGTAGATATGGGATCAATTATTAGAAATTTATAAAATACTACTATTTTGAATTTCCACTCTCATCTATGATGATATCTATCACTCTCTAGAATTTTTTCTTCTAATGTGATAAATTTATATCTTCAATGCTACGTAAAGTAAATTAAATTTGTTTAATTTCCTTTTAGACGTCCAAACGGGTCCTAAAAAATGCTTCTATTGTGTGCTTCAGTAAATACTTGCTCACCAAAAAGGGGAGAGAAGACTACACAATTGTAGGAAGTGTAGGAATGTAGGGTAGAAGTTATCATACCAACATTTTTATAATTTTTAAATATGCGAGTAAGAACTAATTAAAATGTGTGATTCATAAATCTCAAACAGAGGACTTGTTTGGTTCTGTATTACGAAAACAGTATTACTCTCAATTCGCTCAACCTAAAAATGTTGGAAAATATGTTCAGTGATACATCACCAGGCTTGAGCCGAACTTGATCAAACGAGTTTTCAACCAAGCCAAAGCCTAGCTTGAACACTTTATACTTCGGCTTGACTTGGCTTGTTTGCAGCCTTATCTCCAATACATTTTCAGCTTCTGTCTGCCCATATGATGCCCAGTGGTGGAGCCACATGGGGTCAAGTGGGGGTTACGGCCCCCACACACACAAGGTTTGATTGTAGCTCTTGGAGAGATTAGAAATAAGATTGTCTGATTGGGAGTTTGTGTCGAAGAACTTGGGAAATGTAAGGACCGAAAAAGAAATGAGTTTCATTTTGAAGAATAAATGTTTACGTGATTCTCTATCATTGCATTTTGCAACCACAGATGTCTTTCCTCCTGACACTTGAACACGCACTAGACGTTGTATCACTGTTTTTGTGTCTGGGTGAGTGGGGGTGTCTATTTTGTAATGACAATATGCTTGCGACTCTTTTGAGAACTAGAGGGATGTATGGAGAGAATGTAAAGGATAGAGAGATGTGGCCTCTCATTGTTTTGGATCAACTGAAAAGAAATCGTAACCCTGAATTTCACCCTTCTTAATCAGTAGTGCTGAAGGCATCAGCTCTACTGGTGTTATTAAGTACTAATGCTCCTTCTTAGAACACCCCCCCCCCCCCCCCCCCGGGGCGGCCGCCGCCCCAAAAAAAAACAAAGAAGTAAAAAAGAAAGTATTGATGCCCCTAAAAACTCTAGTCGGCAATGCCGCTTCTATCTAACTCCATTTGAATAATAGGGTTTTTGGACTAGAACATCCATTCATAATTGTTTGTTTGTTTTCTTTTTTCCAATTTTCTTTCTTTTTTCTTTTGTAACGAATGACAAATAATCTACTCATTAGAAAAACAAGATACCAAGACAATTTTTTGATAATTTGGGTTTTTTTGGATATAGTTTCATCGATTCAGCAAAAAAAAAAAAAAAAAAGGAAAGAAAAGAAAAAACTCAGCAAAAAAATAGAAGCTTAACTGTATTCGGGTTTTTCGGATAAAAATTATTTTATAGATTTTTTTTTTGAAATTTAATTTTTTTTTATGAAGGAGATTTTAGATATTTACCCAAAAAAAATTCGTAACCTAATCCTGAATTTCATCTCTCAATATCCTAGCTGTTGAAGGCATCAGCCTATTGGTGTTATCAATGGTCTGGAGGAGTTTGAATCCTTGGCTTTATTTTTTCCTTTATTTCTTTTCTTACAAATGTTTTAATTTTTAAATACCTGAATATTGCAAATATGTTGTACAATAAATTTTGCAATTGGGATTGCAGTACTTAGTGTGGGCATGTGGGCATCATCAGTGGTGGAGTCAGGAATTTACTCTATTGGGAGCGATTTTAACATTTTTTCTTTCCAAAGTTTTGTTTAGTTTATAGTGTTTTATATTAAAATGCAACAATAGGATAACAAACTTGTTACATACTATTAGTTTACTTGCTCATGACATTCAAGTAAACTAATAAATATGTGCGTGCGCCTACGAGAGAGAGAAATGTGTTTTGAATTTGAACAAAATCGAATGAATATTTACAAAAGAATGAGACAACTGTATACAAATTAATTTTTTATAGAAAGTTTTGTGGTGAAGGAAAATGATAAATTTGTATTAAAGGAAAAAAAAAATAGTGACGTCTAATATGTAAATAATTTTAACTTCATATACAAAATTGAAACAAAAAAAATTGTGTGGGGGCCATAACCCCCACTTGACCGAGCTTGAAGAGGTTTGGAGTATTCAAGCTCAGCTTAGTCAAAAGCTTGTTTTTTATAAACAAACCGAGCTTTAAACGAGCCTAATATATTATGATCAAGCTCGGCTCGATAAGATTTAAAAAAACTCAAGCTTGGCTCGCTTAACTAAATAAGCTAAGCTTGAACTCGAGCTCGAATTCAAGCTCAGCTTGAGCTTTTGTTCAAATTCAGTTTTAGCTCATGAATGTGAGTTTTAAACATTAAGATACGTCTCATTGTGACACTCATTCATATTAATATAAATCTCGTTACAAATACATAAATCTACAAATGCACTTGTTGAAAAAGAGAATTCAAAGAAAGTCTAAAATCAAACTTCAAAAAACTAAAGTTTAGTCTTTTAATGAGCCTATTTGTGAGTCTGTTCACGAACACTTAACAAGCTTATTCATGAATCTAAACAAGCCGAGCTATGATCTGCTCAAGCTTGACTCATTTCTTAAACGAACCTAGTAGTCAAGCTCGGGCTTAGCTCATCTATTAATCGAACAAGTTCAAACGAGTTTTTATTAAGCTTGTTCACAAGCTATTCACAAATAGCTCAGTTCATTTGCAGCCATAGTCCCAAGTAATAAATCAAGCATGAAGAAAAAAATCATAAGTTGAGGAATTCTTGTCATGCCAGCATCACAGCCAAGTCATTTAATAAATCAAGTGTACCATAGAATAAGCATTACTTCAATGCCTTCATTCAATTGATCCTGGAAGATTAGGGTTCTTTGTCCACACGGTCTCATGTAGTGGGTTTCATTTAGTAGATAAAGGGTTTACAAAGCATATGTATATTTGACAAAGCACTACATAGTGCATACACATACAGATAATGTTGACTTCTGATGCAGAATTAGCAATGGATCTACTCTGCACAAAACTTGTACCCAAATCTACCAACACATTTACTGTAATACGTAAAATGCAATTATAATTAATTTAAACATTAATTATTTTTAAATGCTTATGTGTAATTAAGAACTAGGTATGTGTGTGTGTGTATGAGAGAGAGAGAGAGAGGAGTCTCAAGTTGATAATGGTGGTGATTGTGGTCTGCAGCAGTGGCTACAGCAATTGGGAGAAAAAATTTAGGACCCTTAATTTTATATGCAAAATATCATTCTACATTTGAGTATATGTGCAGCATATAATTTAGTCAATAGGCAACAGGTATGGCAAAGTGGGATTCATTACACACGGCATAATGGCATTAAATCTCTGACGAAATGGTGAAGAAACCAAATGCACACTGAATTAGGACATACCGATCAAATGAAACAAATGAACTGTACTAGAGAGAGAGACAAAGAAAGGGAATAGCCTACCAAATGCATTGAAGAAAATACCCTCGTTACATGCAAGTTTTTATCAAAAATCAAAATTCTAGCAGAGGCAATGCCAAAAGATACTGCCCGAGCAGGTAATATCAAACACAAAAGCAGCTATTTACACAGCATACTGGCATGAAACAGGCAGCAATGAATCCTACAAAAACTCCACTATGGTTTGCTAAGGGTAAGCCACTCAAAATCCACGTTGATTGCATTTCAACAAATCAGATGTGCTATTGGAAAATTATTTGCAAACCATCCCCCCAAAGCAGCTGGGAATGAGTTTGACCCACAACCTGCAAAACAGAGGCTGTCGATTGACATAGAATTAGTCATAACATTCGGTGTAGATATATGCAACATTTCACCACTGTTTACTAAAGGCTATAGAATAAGCAATGTAGCCCATTTGAAATATATATATATATATATATATATATATATATATATATATATAAGGACAAAAAAATAAAACTTAAAACATAAGAAGGAAAAAGGGATCAGTAGGCCCAAACCTCAAACCAGAACCATAAGCTTCTCTATCAAATAGAGGGGATAAGTTCAGCCTTATGCAATTCCCACAAAATGAATGGGAACAGAAACAAATGGAAAGGATTCCTTATGCTTCTACAGAAAGAAGTTTAATGTATGCACAAACTGGCACTATGCAATTGCTACAGTTTTCTGAGGTGAGAAATTGCAAAGATACGTAGATAATATTATTTCCAATTCTACTTCACATGGTGTGTGATGGAGAAGAATAGTGCTCATTGCTCAATGGGGGGTGCAAGGCTATTGCAACTGCTATCAACTTCAACAATGGGAGTCTACAACTTCTATGGGCAGCGATTAAAGTAAAGAGAAGGTGTAACACACCATCCTTTCACTAATAACAATATTGTCCACTTTGGGTTACCCCAAACGGCTTTAAAACGCATTGTTGCAAGTTAAAGATATGGACCTACATATGTATAGCCCAACCCTCTCTAACCAGGCTATGTGGGACAAAGTGCATCAACCTAGCACCTCACCTCAACTTACCTCACCTCACGTCATCCATCTTGGCCTCTTACCTCAAGAGTCTTGGCTCTTGGCTCTTGGCTCTTGGTCACTACAATCCAGCCCCTTAAAGGGCTACACGCCCTCGTGTGGGACCCAACCCACCACTATGAGGTAGGTTCAGCTTTGATACCACTCATAACACCCTGTCTTTTCCCTAGCAACAATATTGTCCGCTTTGGGTTACCCCTTACAGCTTTAAAACACATTGTTGCAAGTGAAGGATGTGGGCTCACATATATATAACCCAACAACCCTCTCCAACCAGACAATTTGGGACGAAATGCGTGAACCTAGCACCTCACTTCACCTCATCCAGCTTGGCCTCTTGCCCATGGTTCAAAGTCACGGTCACGGACGCCGTCACGTAACGGTCACGGTCATCACAGTCGTGGCTATCTCGTCACGTCTCGGGTGAGACGCAACATTACGTATGACAGAAGGCTAAAAAAAAATCATGAAAAAATCTAAAAAAATAGAAAAATCACATTGGAAGCATAAAACAAGTAAAACAAATAATCTAGAACATATAAAATGGTTAAAAGCATAAAAACAGGAAGCAACACGCTGTGTAAGACTATAAGTAATAAGAAACACAATTACAAATAGGGTTATTTTCATCCTAATTGCAAATAAATTGACATCCCTGATCCCATTATTGATGATTCATCACATATTATAGATCATAGATTCACTTATTTCAACCAATAGCTATAATTTTTATTTTTATTTTTCCCAAAAAAAAAAACAATATATCATAAACAATGAAATATTTTGAATATTACTAATTAAGTAGACATCCCTGATCCCATTTTTTTTTTTTTTCAAAAAACAGAATTTATTGTTAGGAAAAAAAATTCGAAAAAATTGTTATTTTCAATCAAAATTAAAAATGTAATATACTCCTTTATTTTCAATCTTTAACATATATTAATTTAAATAAGTTTTGATAAATAATGAAATATGTTAAATATTTTTTTTCCATTTTTCTAATTAGGAAAAAATAAAAATTTCAAAAAATTAAATTAAATTAAAGCTCTAGAAAAACCCTTTATCATATTGCATATAGTCCAATTTAAAAAATAAAAAATAAAAATAAAAGTAAAGCAAAGAAAAAAATAAAAAATAAAAGACTTTAACTAATAAAATAAGGTAAATGTATACTTAAGTTTAAGACTTAGGGAGGGACTGAACTCAGTACCCCGACTAACAAGGGTCAAGGCTCGAGGGAGGCAAAACTCAAGAGGGAAGGCCTGACCAAGCAACAACGAGACTTAATGGCGACGGCGACCTTCAATTAGCGACAACAAGCTTCAATCGACAACAGCGAGCTTCAATCAGCGACGGAGAGCTTCTACCGGCGACGATAGGGGCTAGTTGAGAACATGATAATCATTGGAGGAGTCAAAGGGAGGCGAGACAAAGCAACGACAGACTCGATCAGCAACGACTGGGACTCAATTGGCGAGATCATCCACTCGCGACTCTACCGCAACTCAACTTCTCCAAATGCGTTCAAATTTGGGGTTTGTGGGTTTTTTTTCCTACACAATCTTCACGAGTTGTGAGTTGTGAGTTGTAGGTTTATGCCTTTTCAAAAAGCATCAAGAAAACTCTGGAAAAACTTCAATGGAGAGAAGATTTGATCTCTATAGAGTGTAAGAGAGTAGCATTTTGCAAAACTTTTTTTTGTCTCAAAATGCAACGGCGAGATCACGACAAGATGTTGGCGTCACGAATGTGACGAGAAATTGGCGAGATATACTTATACCGCTGTAACGTCTCGTACTGGCAGGCTTCGAGACCGTTACATCTCGAGCAAGACGTCACGGTTTCGGCCGTTACTTTGAACCATGTTCTTGCCTCAAGAATCTTATAAGTTTTCTAAGAGGTAATTTTCATAAGTCTTATTAATTAAACAACTTATTACAAGCATATAAATAGAGTACTAACCTTTAACATTAGAAACTAACTCCAATATTAGGAAACTAACACTAATAACCCTAATATTACTAAAATACTAAACTACCCTTACTAAACCAAAATATAAATCCTCACACATATGAGCTCTGAGGAGATAAGGCAGAGAAATCCTCTTTTCTCACTTCAATTATGCTTATTTTGAAAGGCCCATAAAAGGCTTATGTAAAGAGAGAGTTTAGAGTTTGTTGGGCTCTACCCCCCCTATCCACCCAAAAAAAAAAAAAAAGAATAGATTTTAGAAGATTGGTGAAGAGGATCAAGCCTTAATAGGCTTATGCTCCTGAGTCGTGATCAATTGCATGCTATTAAATGCATACTTCACTACTTCAAAGTGAAATCTTTATTATATATCTATTAGCAACTATCAGACAACCACTTAACCACAAAGCTTAAGTTGTTAGGAAATGGTTCACAAAATATATCAAGGTAACACACCCACCCCTCACGTGTGGCCCCATCCTACACATGGAGAGGCAAATAGATAGAAAACTAAGAAAGAAAGTTGCTAAAAGCGCACCTCAGGAGCAGCTTTCGGCATTTTTCACCCCTAAGCAAGAACCCAAGGCTCGTTTAGTCAAGAGCTGCTTTAGGCGCACCAATGCGGATTTTTTTTCAAAGCCCAAAGCCCCCCCCCCCCAAAAAAAATAATAATAAATAAATAAATAAAAAGCACGCTTTACTAAAGGCCACATGTATTTTTCTTTCTTTAAAGATAAATATGACGGTACAACCGTCAGATTGGGTCCAACTCTTCTTATATTCAATTTATCAACCATTAGATTGGGTCCAATTCTTAGAAGAGAACTCTTCTCAGCTCAACCTAGCAATGTTTCTTACTTTGTGAGACAAACCCTGACAGCTTTTCATCTTCACTCAACAAGTCAACAACATTTGTACAATAAACCCTAAGATAAGTTTCTTTTTCTCCTTTTTTTGGTTAAGATATGTTTCTTCATCAAAAAAACAAAAAGATGTTTCTTCTATCTTCTTTTTCCTTTTTCTTTTTTCTTCTTTCTTCTTCTTCTGCGATAAACCCTTAAGTATGCTTCTGTGATCATTTTTCTCTGCAGCAAATTTCTTGCTCTTCTGCATATTTTTTCTTCTTTCTTCTTCTTCCTTCTTCAGCAAAGTTCTCTTCCCTAAGCTCAAGTGATCAATTATTTTTCTGCTGCAAATTTCTTTTCCTTCTACAAATTTTTTTCTATCGAAAATTTCTTCTGCATCTTTTTCCTTCTGCAAATTTCTTCTTCTTTCTTTCTTCCTTCTTTTGCTGCTGCAGCTGCTGTAAATTTCTTCTTCTACAACCTTCTTTTTTTGCTGCAAATTTCTTTTTGCTATTGCACAACGCTCTAACCAATTGAGCTTATAGGCCAAAGTATGGAAGTATTCAATTTTATTTGTTTAATTTTTTTTTTTTTTTGGTTCAATTATTTTTAATTATGGATCTACCATTGCTTGCTCTTATAAAAGAGCTAATGTGAGGAGCCACATGTTGAAGAAGTGAAAGCAAAGAACAGCTGTAGTAAAAAGAGAGGGAGGGGAGAGAAAGGCTGGCTAGGGATAGCATACCTAATATCATAAACCATCTCCAGCAAAGATACTATAAGTTTAGTGTATGTTTCGGTTAAGCAATCCTTGAAATGATAAGTAAAGATCTTTGTTATCTGTCCCAAATATGTCTTCTGCTTTCCTTAAAGTTTCCTAAAATTGATAACAAACAGACCATTTGTTAGTTCAGTCATCAATCAGAGCACAAATGACTTAACTATGTCAATTAGAAAAAGACTGAAAAATTTTACATTTATTTACCTCTCGAGATTGCTTTTGAGCATTAAGTTCCTTGATATTAGCCAGAAATGCGCTGAACTGTTCGTATGATAAACGACTCCTAGATAACAGATACATTCAAAAAGAGCATATGAAAGCCTATTACTATAGATAAAAATCAGTGACTGTATAGATCCGATAATTGGACATATGGAACTCACCTGGCCTGACGGAAGAACTCCTTTCCATCAATTCGAGGAGTGCGCGCTAAAATATTTAAAGCACAAATTAGGAAGATAATAAGATGGTAAAAGGATATAACTAACAATATGACAGACACACGTGCTATTAAGTAGAGTACAATCGGCTATAACTGATTACACTACAGGTACTAATGCTCTACAACTTTGATTGCTGTAACAGAATGGTAGGAGAACAATCGTTTTCCATGTACAGTCGGGAAGGTTGCAAAAGTCTCAACTAATAATAGTAACTTTTAACATCCACCCAGCTCTAACAACTGAAATGAAATAGCAATATCTCTTCCCAACCTGGATGTGGACGACCACGAGGAGGAGAGCTTGCTGCTGATGATTGCTGGCTCGTTGGGTACCATGACAACAATGCAGACCGTCCTTCAAATTGAGATTTCGTTGGAGATGTGGTACCAGAGGTTTTCTGGGGAGATCCAGCAACAGAATACCCTCTGGGAGACCCTGCTGTGGAAATAACTTTTGGGGTTCCAGTTGGAGTAAGCCGTGGTGTGATATATGGAGTCATGGAAAATCTTTGCCCAGCATGCCTCGAGGCTGTAGACCAAATAAACAGCTTAAAACACATGATTAATAGAAAAAATACAGGCATTGGAAGTGCTCAACAAACAGAAGAGCTGGCTCCAAATACCTTCATCAATCGTGTTTCCAGATTCTGTAGAACCGCTGAAAGAATGTTGTGCCATGTAGCCATTTGTCCCCTCATCTATAAGATACGAGGTGTGAAATTAATTGCATGTAGACCACCAGGTGGCAGGAAAAATAGAATCTAAGTTAAAATCCATGAATGAAGAGAGGAGATATCAGTTACGATGTATCCTCAATTTTTACAGAAAATCACTTCCGATAAAAACTTCATCAAGGTTTATAATACCCTTCACATTGTAGACTTTGGGCATGGATTGTTCACAGGTCCCAATATCAACAGTTTCAGCCTGCTATTTAAACAAAAACATAGTAGTTAATAACTAAATTGGTCACATGGAAACATTTTTGGATGGAAGCAGCAAAAAACATGAATGATGAGGAATTTGAACAACTAGAATTGGTAAATAAAGAAATCTTACAGATGAATTATCATCACTTAGTGATTGCATCAGCTGTCTCTTAAATGTTTCCAACTGTCAAAAAAACAAAAATCAAAAAAATAACAAAACAAAACAATTGTTATATTTGTGCCAAATAAATATCATAAACTGAATATATAAAGCTCATGATGTCACTGCCACAGATAATTTTGCAGCAGCAGACCACCAAGTCCTACCAAATATTTTTTTGATAAGAAAATAGAAAATTCATTACTCAAAAAAGAGGAACAACCAGAAGAGAAGAAAATTGTAGCCAATTAACTGCAAAACAAGAAACACAAACCACACAACAAATCCTAATACAGCCAAGCACCACCAACCTGACTTAAGCCCAATACTACCTAACGGCCATACATATGATCAAACATTGATTCTTCTTGCAAAAACGGTGTGATAATCAGCTTCCAGCACAACAAGTCTAGGAGTTCTAAATAACTTACAGAGACCCGCATCCTTGAACAACCCCCCCCCCCAAAAAAAATAAAATAAAATAAAATAAAAGATGATGTCCTGGAGCAGAGCTTTAAGATCCGCTTGCACTTGCCACTTTCCAATGACCTTTTTCTTTGACACCTCAAAAGTGAGTCCATGGCAACACCATTTAAACATTTGTTATAGGGTGGTCACAAAGCTAAGAAGAACAAATTAATGGTAGTGGTAGCACTAGCTGGTCTTCTCTTGCTTTCTTCATACTTTCTGGCAAGAGAATCGAATATAATTCCAGCACCAACACCAACAGCCAAGTCAATTGTGTAGAACAACCATAGGCATTGCAAAATGTTGAGCATGTCAATAGTCCATGCCAATTACCACCTGTACATTCTTCACATATCAAGTGAAGTAATAACAGACCCAGCAACATGGCCTGAGAAGAACAAGAAGAATGAGGCGTTACCAACAGGGAAGTCCACAACCAACCCCTGAAATCCCTCGGGGAATGGAAGTTGAGTGGTGTAACCAAGAATCCCTTGGCAATTGAACATAAAAAGTGCATAAATTGACACCCTCGGCCAGCCTTCAACCAACCATGTCCATAGTTTATAGGTTGTTTGCATTCACACAAACACTGTATGAAGCACCACAAATTGCATATTCAATGCAGTCGACAAAGCGAGCAAGCTATGAATCAGACTGGTGACGACAAAGCCCAAATCAAACGACAGAGAAGATGGTGGGAACATGCGGAGCATGAAATCCATGTCCATGAAAGACAATAGCAAAAACCCAAAAACACAAGGAATAGGATGGTACCTCACCAACCCAACAACATACTCCATTGACCACTTCATGAAATAGGCCTTACCCAAAAACCCACCACCAGCGGCCACTGTCTTCTTCACCATTTCGCCCTCCCTGTCCCACCCCTTAACACTGTTTGTGGGTCTTCCATTGAGATTAGATCTAGACGTGTTCTTGAGGGTAGAATTGCATGGGTCTTGGAGGGGTCCCTTTCCATCCAAGTCCTACCAAATATTAATCCTTGTACAAAAGAAAATAACCAAACAATGTGAAAAATGAGACCGCAGCAGAGCAAGGGCATGGGGGGACAGGAGAAAACTTAAATCTTCTCACCAAAGACAAATTTCAAATCCAGTAAGAAGGTTGTTGGTACAATTAGAAGCTCTAAAAGGACAAGAACATGCTTAAATATAGATAAAGATAAATTGAATATAAAATATTTGGTAAACACAAACTCGACAATATAGCTCTCCATAATGCCTGCTGTACTACTGTGAACAATGGCCAATACAACGCCTCCTACATAATGCTATAGTAATTTACAATTTTCTCCACTAAGTTTAAAAAGAATAAATCTAAGGTCTAAAATTGCAAGACTCAAAATTAAGCTACTAAAGACCAAAACAACGACCACACACCCACTTTTTCGGACCTAAACGGCTTCTTCAATGTCGCAGTGCCCACAGCCTTAATTTTAAGCTTCCAAAGAGGGTATTTCTTATTTAACCAACTAAGAGCTATGCTATTATGAATTCTACATTTATTTATAGGAACTGCAAGTGTCATCCTTCTAAATAGTTTTGTATTCTATCAAAAGATTGACTCCCTGTTGAGTGCAAGGCACTAATTCATTTTCCATTTTTTAGCCTAAATATTTTCAAGAGTCAACATAATAGCTATCTGACACTACCAAAAAGGAAATCAACTGAAACATAGAAGTCAAGGAAAACCAAGGTCCTATATTTTAACAAGGAAACATATAAACATGCAAATAGTGATAATTAACAACCACATTGCACTAATAAACCATAATCCTGCGATGCTTACCTGGTCTAGTTATTGAAATTTTTGATATTTTCTTTTAATTTAAATAATAATATCAAACTCCAACAACTTCTAAAGAGCCAGAACTTGCAGTTTTATACTCCTGACTTCATTCCTTATAAGACTAAAAATGACACAAGCCATGAAAGTCTAGAACTTCAAAGGAACCAATACCAGATAATTGGTAAATATTCTTAATGGTGATGAAATAAAATGATTTTATATTGCATGCTGTACTTGATTTATGAATGATTTGTACCATAGTTTTTTTAAACTGACTATACTTAGATAAAAAGATGAGAGTAGCACAAAGGAAGGGAACTTTGACTTGTCATCATGCACGAGACAGAAAGAATATAAATATCTCTTTCACATCACAACAAGAGCAAGCTCAGGACTCACAAGCCACAAGAGAACATGAAAGAATATAAATTTCAAAACTTTTTCCAATACAGCAACATGAAAAGTAGTTTGGCAAAGCTGGCCAATTCCATTCAAATAATTTTCATTACCTTGATCAGAATCTGACTACAGAAATACAACAATTTGTCATATATGGGACCATAATTATTATAAAATAAAATAAAAATGAGGGTAATAATAATATTCCACAGATGAGAGTGTTCAAGTTTTGTTCTTTAATGCCTCAAAATAATTAAATATCTGTTAAATTAAAGTAAGCCCAACTTATGAAGGAAGAGCAAAAATGAAATTCAATTATATTGACAGTAGACAAAATCACACCTTTGCCAAATCACGGTTCAGTTTCTTTGCATTCATGGACAATGAGTCCCGCTCCTTTGAAAGCTTCATCTTCACACAAAAAAGGAACAACAACAACAAACCGTCAATTTTAAATCCTTTTATTAGAAACCAATGCTCTGTTTGGTTGCTAATAAAATGTTTGACAAGGAAAAGAAACTAAAATTTCTGAATCCCAGAGAAAACAAAAACCTCCACTCAGCTGTGCCCAAATACAACTAATTGATTTAATTGAGCTGAGTTTCCAACTTTTTGTTTTAATTTAATACAACATAGCTCATGAGACCCAACATTTTATTTTATAATCCATTTTTTTTCCTAAATTTCCACGGCAACCAAACAGAAAGCAAAACCATCAAATAATCAGAATTTCCTACATTTTCATCAAGGATGATCCTCAATCTCGTATCGGCCTCCTGATACGCCTGTTCCATGTCGGATACCTTCTCCTGGAGCTCGAATATCACCCGATCCTTCTCGTACATCTTCTGCCTCATCCTCCCCATCTCCGACTCGAGCTTCGACACGCGCGACGCGATCGCCATCGATGTGATCTTCCTCGCCAGATCGAGCTGGTCGTACGGATCGGTAGGTATCACCGACAAGATCTCGTCCGATAGATGGAAGTCCGGTCCGCTCCCGCTGCTGTATGTGCTGCCCTGCGACATCTTACAAACCCTAAATCCACCCAATCTCTCTTTCTCTCTCTAGAACAGTCTCTTCTCTCTCTATATATGTAGATATATAGACAATGCGGCGAGGGTTGAAGCCCCAGTTTTTGGGAACCTATGCGGATGAGAATTTAGGTAGCAGAATGCAGGGAGGGGTGGTGTTGTTGCAGAGGACAGAGACAAGACGACTTAGAACAAAACGATTTGAGAATTTATTTATAAATGGAATAAATGCCCTCTCTCTCTCTCTAGAAATGTTTGTTGTGGTTGATTAACCTTTTTTTAGTTTGGTTGGCTGATTTTGAAATATTTGGGTTTTCCCTCCAAATGAGCATGGGGAAAGGGTTGAACGCCCCGTCAAGCTGAAATTGAAATGGGGAGGAGGAATGCCAATAGAGAGACAACAGGGGCTCTTTTTCTACTTGGAAGTATTATAAATTCCGCACCTCAAGGATGGACCAATCACCAATGATTCCTAATTTCGAGGAATGCTAATTATAGTTTTGATGGTCGAATCACCCATCTCTAAGTATTATATGTATCAATTTTCACGTTATGATTTTGACCAAGTCCATCGTGATTATGATTGGATTATTGTGTTATGATTAGCACTCTTTTTCTAACTTATATGGGGTTTTTTTTTTTTTTTTTTTTTTTTGGCGAAAGGCCAAACGATAGGAGTAATTAGGACTGCAAATAAGCTGACCCACTTATTAACAATTCGCGAGAAAGTTTGTTAAGAGCTCGACTTGAGCTCATTCAATTAATAAACAAATTAAGTTCAAATTTAAATTCTAAACTCATTTAATAAACAAACCAAGCTTGAGTATACCAAAACTCAGCTCGTTTAAGTTCGTAAACAAGCTCATTAAAAGTGATGGCATGATGATTAGTTTTGAAACATATATAGGTATTATAATGTACTCCAAGCCTCCAAACCAATAACTTTAATTTTTTAAGTGTACTGTAGCCTTTTTATTTAATAGTACTGAAAACAATTTTGACCTTATGGGGTTTTGATTTTTGATTCTTTATGATTTATGCTTGATAATGTTTTTTATTGTTGATTTCTTGGTTTATGCTTAGTATGATGTGTTCTTTATGGTTTATGTTTGGTATGATGATTCTAAACCACTTATCCCAAAAAAAAAAAAAAAAAAAAAAAAGACTCTAAATGAGCCAAGCTCGAGCTTGAAATTTTGGCTTGTTAGAAAGCTCAACTCGTTTACTAATGAACAAGTTTTTTAACGAACTAAGCCGGAACACTCCAAAGGTCAACTTGGCTCGTTTGCAACCCTAAGAGTAACCCACACTCATGCAAAGTCAAAACCAATACTTCCACAAATCTCATGCCTCTAGAAGTAGGACATGCCACAAGGTCCAAACCAAAGTCCTTGTTATATAAAGTTTCTCAAAAGGTTTAAGGTTTTGGGTTTGACTCTCCACTTTTCTTTTGAAGTTAGTAATTAGCTTAATTCAATTAATTAAGAGTAAATTACAAAAAAAAAAAAAAAGAAAGAAAAAAAAAAGACACCTAGGATTTTATACCAGATTTTACTTTAGTATAAACCAACAAAGTAGTCCCCAAAACTTTTCAAAACCTTATGCTTCATAATTGGAAAAATTGAAATGACCTTTATGACCTTATTATTATCCAAATAAAATAAGAGTAGCAAATAACCCCTTAGGGGTTTAAGGGAAATTGCCATTTTATTTTTGAGAAATAAGGAAATCTAAAAATATTTAATTTTAGAAAATAATTTTGTCTTCATATTTGGAAAATAAAACAATCGCTAAACAAAAAGCAAGTTAGGTTACGACTTACGAAATAAGAAAGTTTCGAGCCACAACTCATAAGCATCCATTTCACAAAAAATCGATCTCATTTATTAATTGGACTTATTTAATTTCCACACAACACATAGATAATTAAGGGGAGGGGTTTCATCAATTAAAATCCAATCTAAGTTATACTTGGACTCAAGCGAGCTGCTTATAAACCTCATACAATGATAAAATTCCATGTAATTTATTCAAATAGATAATTAAGGGGAGGGCTTTCATCATTCATGGGAGATTACTAATTTCCAAATCATCATTGAACAATTAGTTTAAAGAAACAACTATTTTGATGCGAAAACAATTTTTATTTAGAAAAATATGTTCAATTGAAGATAAAAAATTAATATTCTTCTACCAATGATAAAATCTAGGGAAAGAGAGCATGCAATATCACATACACATTTATTTTATAGCATCACAATTCATCATATGAGAACGAGTTTAGAGTTATAAATATGATAGAATCGATGCAGAGTTCTATTTAATCTCTATGAATTTTCCCTCTAGCGTCTTCGATAATGGCTCATTGAGCTTTCTAGGACGAATAGTTCGCTTAAGAAGGCATCATTGGGTGTTTCCCTCTTGAGATTGGCAACTCAAACTCTTCTATACGATGAGTTGCTAGTATACTCCCACCAACAACTCAAACTCTTTTAGTGTTTAGAAAAACTCAATTGAGACTTAGTGTAAAATGATGGAGGAAAGGACCTCTATTTATAGGGGAAAGTTGAGAGAATAAATAGTTAGGATTCAGTCTAATTAAGGGTGATCGATCTAATGGCCCAAAATTTTTGTTAAGAAATTGTTGTCCCAAATAATTAACCCTAGAGAGGGGTGAATTGGGTTAATGCAAAATAAATGGAACTTTAAAAACTTTTGCAAATATAGTAAATTAAACAATGATACAAATAGCACAATTAATGAAAGCAAATAAATGAGACAGAGTTAGAAAAATCAAACACAAGATATAATGAGGTTCGGCTCTCCCTGCCTACATTCTCGCCTCAAAAACTCCGCTTAAAGATTCCAAATCCACTAACTAATCTCCTTCACAGGCGAAAATCAAACCTTTCACTAATATACTTGCGGGTGTAGATCAAACATTTACAACAAACAAATTCCCATTGCTCAATTAAGGTTATGCCCAACCCTCAATTTCTCACAAAGATAGATATAAATTTAGTACAACAACAAATCCCTCTTGATAGGGTGAATGAAGAATTAAGCTCAATCTAATATGATATGGATAATGAAAGCTCAAGTATGTGAATCTAAGACTTGATAATGGGTAGGAAGAGTATAATCTCTTTCCTTTTGTTAATCCATAATTCCAAAGTGTTTGAGACACCATTTGTATAGCTTAGTTGGTTTATGACCGTTTGGTAATAGCCCTTTCAAAAATAGAGCCGTTGAAACACTTTTTGGGGCTTAAAAAACTAGCCATTATTTTGTCAAAACGAGGATTTCAGAAGTCTTAAATCTATTTCAGACGTTTTAAATCATTTTAGACGTCTTAAATCATTTCAAACGTCTTATTTAGGCATCTTAAATATCCAGAGAGTAAGTATAAGGGTTTGTGGACAAGGCTCAGTTTCAGACATCTTAAATCATTTCAGATGTCTTATTCAAGCGTTTTAAGCTTTTAAGATATCTTATTCAGGCGTCTTATTCAGGTGTCTTAAATCTAAACAACAAGATATAGGCTATTTTTCAATTCTAAGTCCACAAATGATTTTCCAAGTAAAATTTAGGACTTCTTAGGGTCATAATCTATGGTATATAGATTTTATAGTCATTGAGCTTTCATCATTCAACCACTTACATAAAATCCTAACTCTCACCCAAATACCCAATTCTTCAATATCTTCAAATCCTTCTCTTCATGGGGTTCTTAAGATTTGAATATTTTCTTCCTTGAGACTCTTTGCTTCTCTTGTTCACTTTGACTTACTTCTTATGATAACACATTTGAGTATAAAAAAAACCTAGCTTATAATGATCAACTCAAATGATAAACATATATTAGTTTATAATCATTAATGCTTTGTTATCATCAAAATCATAATATATTCATGGAATAAAACTTTGAAACTAACAGAGATGAAATTTATTTCAAAACTATGTAATAATTATCAAAGATTCTAAAAAATATTAAAAAATCTAGATTAGTTTAAGAGATAATCTTTAAAAAAAGAAGAAGAGATAATTACAAAAATAAAAGGGATAATGTGCTAGCTGGCCAATGGCCACCAATAGCTTATTTTTATTTTTGTTTCAAATTTACTCCTTTTTTCTTTTTTCTTTTTTTGTTGTAATTATATAAAAAAGTGATGTATTTTTCTCATTTCAAGTCTAAATTCATTGATTCTTTTTTCAAAACGTTTCTAATTCAATTCCTTACTTAAAAATACATAGAAACATTTAAAATAAGCTACAATTGGTCAATTGGCCATGAACCAAGTCAAAACAACTCATCAAGGTCAAAATGGCTATTAAGGATAAAATAAGGGTCTACATCCCGATTGAACCACAATTGAAACTAGACCTTTTGGGAAATGATTTAGAATTTAAACACATTAATTAAGACTTTATTGATACCAATGTAGCATTATATTTAAAGATTTGCATTGAATTAGGAAGAAATTATAAAGAAAACCAATGAACAAAACTGGGCCTTTCATGGATTATTCTTACTAAATCATATCCAAAACGTACTAAACTTTAAACAAGCCTATAAATAACATCTTAAGAACCTCATACTCATGTTGGGACAAATTTGGCAAGAATTGAAGGTCAAACGATAATTATGCAAGTGAAATGATCAAAATGTCCTTCAAGTTGCAAAATCTTTCGTTTTCTGTCAAAACTCAACCAAATTGAACCCAAAAGATACTATGGATTGTTTGGATGTGTAGAGTCTAACCCCAAAAATGAAATGCAAAAAGATGTGAAAATTCACATGTGATAATATTCATAAGGTGGAGAGGTGTGAAAAAGGGGTACGGTATGAAAATGGCTGTGAGGATTGAGGATTCAATATTACAACACTTAAAATTATTATTATTATTTTTTTCATTTTGAAGATTCTCAGATCAAATCAATTTATTAAGGCATGGTTATTTTGGTATGTAATATTACCTTACCTTGATTATTATTAGTTTTTACCTGATTAGTGATTATTTATTTATTTATTCTTTTTACAATCAACATAATCTACTCTAACTCCTAACCCTCATTCAATATCAACTAATGGGTAGCAATGCTTTTTCATAAACTTGAACCTACAATTACTCACTTGACATGTGAGACAAATGCCACTACTCTATCATGTCACTGGTGTGATTTTATTATCTTGTTTATGTGATTGGTGATTTTTTTTACCTTACTTGTACCATATTTCATGAAAATGAGAAAAAGTATACCATAATTAATAGAGAAAATAAATTAAAAACGTGCCAAGTAATATTCCAATATTTAAGAAAGCGAATGTTTGAAATATGCGTTAGCATTTTCTTTTGTACTCTATCCGTTCCATAAAGATAGACCAAATTTGACAAAACACGCTCTTTAAGAAAAATTATTATTGCATTGACTTGTCACTTTTTGAACTCTAACTTCCAAAAGTGTCATTTCTTGTTTGGTATTGGGTTTTGTGTTGAAAGTAATTACTAAGTGTAGTGAAGGAAGTTACAAAAAATAATGATTTGACTTTTCAAAGTGGGCAAACATTTTGTGACAAAAAAATTGGCAAAAATAGCTTATTTTTGTGGGATGGAGTGAGTATTAATTTAAGATGTTTCAAACGGTGTGGGTAAGCCAAGCTTTCCGATTACCCGTGTTGGGCTTGGATTAGGTCTGGATTAATCCGGCCAAGTTTCATCCTGGGCTTACAAAGGTCCAATCCAATTGTGTTCCATCCCATTGCCGATTAGTTTTCGTGAGAGGAAGAGAGGAGAGAGTCGAGCGAGAGAGAGAATGTCTGTGCTAATAGTGACGAGCTTAGGGGACATGGTTATAGATTTGCAGACAGATCGTTGTCCCTTAACCTGCAAGAACTTCTTAAAGCTCTGCAAGTAAGTTCGCTGTTTGGTTCCCTGGAAAACTGAGGAAAAGAGAAGCGAAAGAAAATTCTGAATCTTATGTCATATTTTGTTTTACTTTCCAGAAAGCATATGATAATCTCAACTTAGTTATTAATAGGGCTCAGTTGAGCGGACTTTTTTTTGCTTCTTCTTTGTTTTGTTGTTTTGTTCTGTTTTCTGTTTATGGGTTTTTTTGGGTCCCAGGTATGTGGGAAAATGTAAGACCCAAACTTTAATCTCTTTTCGGATTTCTCCATTTTCTCAGCAACCCAACGGAGCATTAGTGTATATATATATATATATTTTTAATTTTGATTTTGATTTTTACATAATCATAAATAATTATGCTATTTCTCTGTATTCCGGGTTTTTAATGACGGGTCCGTGTTGAATTTGAGATTTTTTTTTAGCTAATTGTAGTATGAACTCTTCTTCAGCCTTTGGTTCTATTGGGTTGTCGTTAAATGCGTGAATGCTTGCTTTCTTCATCAGTAGTTCTCATGTCAAATGCTCATTTGCATTGGTGCGTATTGATCAAAACCCTGCTATTAGTTTTCATCAAAATTTTTAGATATCTGAAATCTTAGTTGTTTGACTTGCTTCTCATTGAATACTTATTCGATTTAGTTGGTAATGATACGAGTTGTAGAGTTAATTCATTTTTTCTTAATTCTTTCTCCACAGGTTGGTAACTTCTGCTGTTCTGTTCTGTTAAGTTTAACGATTGATCTGTGCTTTCATATCATCAATTTGTGCTCTTGTTTCCTGAGATTATAATCGTAGATGTAAAATATACTCTTAGCAAGCAATTATTGACCTGTTTCTCATTCTTTGAGAAAGTTAATTTTTTAAAAATGGGTGGTGATGTTTGCTTTTCTTATTATAGTCAAGTTATTGACCGAGTTGTGCACTTGTGTCTCATAATCAATCCTAGAACAAGAATCAGTAAATGAAGTAGATAAGGTCTTTAATGTCTAAAGGGGGGAGACTTATTTTGATCCACTTAGTTCTGGAAAGCTTATCCATTTATTATTTATCTCTTTTCAAAATTCCAATGAGGGTGGCTTCAAGGATTGAAAAGTTGATGAGGGATTTTCTTTGGGAGGGTTGCGGGGAGGGCAAAAAGGATCATTTGGTGAAGTGGGAGGTTGTATCTAGGCCTAGAAATTTGGGAGGGCTCGCTGTGGCAAATATTATCACCAGAAACATTGTGTTGTTAGGTAAATGGCTTTGGAAGTTTCCTTTGGAAAGAGATTATTTGTGGCATTCAGTTATTAAAAGTAGGTATGGGATGCAAGGGAATGGTTGGGATTCTCAAATTGGTATCAGGGCTTCTGCTAGGTGCCCATGGAAATTTATTTCCCAAGGCTTGCCCCGGTTTTTGAGTCATTGTTCATTTGTGGTGGGTAATGGTGAAAGAATTCGTTTTTGGGAAGACGTTTGGAAGGGGGACATTCCTTTATCAGATCATTTCCCTCGGTTGTACTCTCTTTCTCAGTGCTCACAATTCCTCCATTTTGGACTTGGTTGTCTCTCCCTCTTTTCCTTTGGGTTGGGATTTAGGTTCTTCAGGAATCTTAATGATAGGGAAATTTGTGAGTTTTCATCTTTGCTTTCCTTGCTTGAGGGTGTGGTTCTTAGGCCTTCTACTTTGGATAGGAGAAGGTGGTTGCTTCACTCTTTTGGTATTTTCTCTTGTCATTCTTTCATGGAATCTATAATTCTTGGCTCTAATGAGAATACTTTTCCTCCTTTCAAGATGATTTGGAAGTCAAAAGTGCCTCTAAAGGTTCAAATTTTTGCTTGGACTGTTGCTCACAAGAAAATCAATACCAATTATATGTTTCAGATAAGGAGACCAAAGCATTGTTTGTTACCTCAGTGGTGTGCCATGTGTAGGGGGGGTGCGGAGAGTCTTGACCATCTGTTTCTTCATTGTGAGGTGGCTACTGTGTTATGGCGAAGATTATTCCAGAGGGTGGCTGTTTGTTGGGTGTGTCCTGCTTTGTGCTGTGATTTGTTGGTCATTGACTTCGCTGGTTTAGGGAGAGGTCCGAGAGGAGTGGTGTTGTGGAGGTGTGCGATTCTTGCTGTTTTCTAGGTTCTATGGCTTGAAAGAAATGAGAGGATTTTTGAGGATAGGATTGAGGAAGTTGGTGGTTTATGGGAAAGGGATGTTTTCTTGGCTTCTTTTTGGGCTTCTCTGGCTAGGGAGTTTTCTGGTGTTCCATTGTTTCTTATTATCTCTGATTGGAGGGCTGTATGTGGCCTTTAGTGTTATTTTTCTTGCTCTTCATTTTTATTTTCTTTCTCCCTCAATAGGACTTCTCGTCCTATTTGTAACTTTTTTCTCTCTCTTCTTTTTAATAAATTTTTCTGTTGCCTATCAAAAAAAAAAAAAAAAAAAAAGTAAATGAAGTAGATATTTAATAGCATAAAGATACTGTGGCATTCTGGGGTTGAGTTAGGAAATGTGAATTTTGATAGGTATTGTCTTCAGGTATTGGTTAGTTTAATATGGTAACTTTTTTTACTTTTATCCTTGTTGATGCAGGATTAAATATTATAATGGCTGCCTTTTTCACACAATTCAGAAGGATTTCACAGCTCAGACCGGTGATCCTACTGGAACGGGGACTGGTGGTGATTCTATTTACAAGTATGAAACTTCATATCTGATGATCAGTTATCTAAAATAATATTTCTTGTAGAACATGTCCCTAATTATGCTTGAAGTTCCTTAATTTTAGTTTGGACATTGATGGCTCAGCATCATTGTATTAAAATTTTTTTTCTGTTTTTTTACCCAAAGCCCTCAATTTTATCTGGTAATGCTTTAGTTCCTGATAAAATGCGGTTTGCTTTGACAGATTACAAAGCCTTATTCTAAACTTGTTCGCTGTTATCACCATTTTCTTGAATTGGGTTCTGTTGCTGTTAACAAGGATAAGTAAATTTTGGTTTTTACGTATTGTCATATACTCATTCTGGACTATGTTCTCCTTTCAGATTTCTATATGGTGATCAGGCTCGCTTTTTTGGTGATGAAATCCATCTGGATTTAAAGCATTTTAAGACGGGTACTGTTGCCATGGCTAGTGCTGGAGAGAATCTTAATGCTTCTCAGGTTTAAGATAATTGTGCTTACTTAATTTTGTTGAAATTGTTTTGTTGTTTATTAGAAGATATAAATTACCCATATATTCCCCCTTCTTTTATTTTCATATGTTTGCATTGAGAACATATAGCTTTTCACTTATATCCCATTTATGTGCTCATGAAATTACTTTTTCTTGCAGTTTTATTTCACATTGCGTGATGATCTCGACTATCTTGATGGGAAGCATACTGTGAGTCTCCTGATTCATGTTGATAATTTTCCTACTAGTAATTCTTTTATCAATCAAATAAATCTCAGTACCCTTGTTACAGTTCAAGGTCATGGGAACACAGTTTGAATTACGCCAAGATCCTATACAGATCAGTTATCTTTAAAAGCCATTTGCATGAAAGGATAATTGATGGTTCTATTTAAAAAGTGTTATTTAGGAGGTTTGCAGTTAGTGTAGTTAATTTTAGGTTTATTAAAGAATAAAGTAGAATAATTATAAATGCAGAACAAGAGAGAAGAAGCAATTAGAATGGACAAATGGAGGGAATAAGAGGAATGGGTTCTCTCTCTCTCTCTCTATATATATATATATATCTATATCTATATATATATATATATATATATATATATATATATATATATAATATAAAGTATTAGTATTTATACTTCCCTAGAAAAATCACAGCAATACCCCTAATGGCATGATGCAATTGTAACATAATAAAGCACTCTCTAAAGTTCATACGCCCAGATTGCTCAAAATGTAAGTCACCCCTATCGTTGGTCTCCTATTTTCATTTACGGTGGGCAATTTAGTACAATATTTAACTTTTCTTTCATAAAATATCTATGCGTTGTCGTAAGATTTGTCCGGTCATGTTAAACTGGATTGTGGGCAATGTTGATAGTGGCTTTACTTTCACAATTGAGCCTCATAGTCTTTGTTGATTCAGACCCTAGTTTTCTAATTTTTGCAGCAAGATTATTAGCCAAATTTTCTCAAACACCCTAGGTGTCATTTCTAGAGTACTTGGCCATTGGATTTGGCAACAATTGATTGTTTTTATCATGTCAAGGCATTGGTTTCATCTCATAAGGGTACTGTACCCTACTTCCCTCATGTATATCTCCAACCTAAGACAGTTATTCAATTTGCATTGGTTTAAGACTCTAGACACAAAAGAAAATGCGACAAGGGCTTTCGTCTGGGGAAGAGAGACGGATTGTCCAGATCGATTCGAAAACGTTTGATCTTATTCGCTTATCGCGGGGATTGCAAATCTGCGAAAGGGACGTGGGTTTTCTAGATTCATCATTTGGGGAAATTAGGGTTTTACTTGGTTTTTTGAGAATCTATCTCGTACCATCGATTGTGGTAGGAAACCTTTTTAGGTTAGGGATTTAGTCGAAGATGGGAGGAGGTTTCGCTGGCAGGTCAGATCCAATAGTTTTGGGTGGTGCATTTTCTCTTGGTTCAGTACCTGCGATCGTTTTCGAGTAGGAGTGATTATACTGAAAGGTGAAGATGGGTTGGGGTGGTCATCGCTTGTGGTGGTGGCTCGACTATGGCTTTTACTGGTGGTAGATCAGCCTCATAAAGGTTTTTCTCAACGCTCGTTAAACGTCATTGTTAGGGATAGGGTTTCAATTCATAACCCTCTTCCTCAGAATTTGGGTAAATCTTACAGACAAGCGGCTGCCATAGACACCTTCCCTTTGGATGGGGGTTGCGAGGTGCAATATCGGAATCATCGCATCTGGGTTTGTCCAAAGGTTCAAGAGGTTAAAAGCAGAGCTCTATTCCTTCGAAGATGTCTAGTTGGCGGATTTGTGGGTATCCAGTACTCGATTAAAACGATTGTAGCCTGGGTTAATGGCAAATGGGGGGTTCCTGCGGGGGTTAGAGTTTCGATTTTACCAGGAAATTTTTTCCTCTTTTGGTTCCCCTCAGAAAGCGAAGCCTCACGTATTTTGAGAGATGGTTGTAGGTGCTTTTACAGTGGGGAGCTCCTTCTGGATTGGTGGATTCCTGAGGCAGGGAGCACGAAGAACTGTTAGGGAGAGAGATGGATCAGACTTGAGGGTCTTTCGATGCATTTGTGGGGTACTGCTTTGTTTTGGGATTTGAGTGATTTATGCGGCAGTTTTCTCGAAGCAGAGCTCAGTGATGGCGATGTGTTGTCAGAAGTTAGGGTAAAATCTCAAAGTGTGGGTTGCCTACCTGAGTTCATCAGAGTCACAAATGGGGTTCGTTGCTTCTGAGTCTTCATTTCAGAGGTGAGGGGAGTTACGATAGAGAAGGTTGAACCATCGAAGTCAAATTTGGGTTTCGTCGGCCATAGTAGTGTCTTTAAAGGAAAGCGGCCAAACACAGGGGTTAGGTCGACAGGGATGAAGGGCAACGCATATGCTCTTCACGTGAGTTAAGTAGGGGCTCTTGGAGGGTGGCTGCTAAACCTAATGGGCTTGGGCCTGTTTGCTGATGAAATGGGTTAAACGGCTCATTTGGGCTCCTCTCCTAAGTTTGGGTCACCTTGTGAGGAAGGTGAGGTTTCTGCTGATAGCTGTGATAGCCCAGGTAATAGTAGGCTAAAATTGTTGGTTTCGTATGATCTGGAGAGAGGCCCAGGGTGTAAATCATGGGTTATTGCTAATTTTTACAACCCAGATTTAAAAACGGGAGATGAGGAAGCTTCGTTTACTTTAGGGCTTTGTTCTGTGTTGTTTGCAAAACAAGTGCCAACTGAAGCTGTTTTGGATGAGGACAATAACAGAGGTATGGAAGTTAAGGAAATCTATGCTAACTCAGGCGTAGATGAAGTCGAAGATGTTTTAGGTTCTCGCGAGGGGTATGATAACATTGTAGAAAGCGAAGCTTACAGGCCTGATTCCGAGATGTGCTGTGAGCTTATGCTCTGGGAAGGAAGCTCCTCGTTGGGAGACCCTATCGACCTCACCCCTCTTGCGCTGATCCCTCCTACCTCAGTGGAGGCTTCGGAGGATTTTGATGTGGCTAGGTTAGATCAGAAAGAGGTGTTGGATTGGGTTTTAAAGAAGATCAGAAATTTCAGTAAATTTATGGGGGTGCCCTACAAGGATTTTGAAGGTGAAGCAACTAGATTATTTTCTGCTATCGAATATCGTTGGAGGAATAGTAAGAGTCCAGTTTCTAGAGGTAGGGGATCCAATTTCGGGTCTAGAGGGTCAAGGAGCTCAACAATCTAAGATGCTCTATTAATTATGATACTGGGAAGGAAGCTAGGAGTGAAGAAAAAAGAGGTAGGAGGGGGAGATTCCTGTTATTAAAGAATGTTTAATGCGGATTGTGTCCTGGAACATTCGTGGGGCAAATGATAAAGTGAAGCAGGTTACTATTAAAACAGCCTTGAAGAAATGGAAGGTTGACGTGGTGGTTCTTTAAGAAACGAAAATGGAGGATTTTAATAGAGGTGTGGTTCGGGATATTTGGCCTTCTCATTATGTTGATTGGGAGGTTCTTGGTGCTACGGGTACAGCGGGAGGGATTGCTATGATTTGGGATAACAGGGTTTTGGTGAAAGTGCAGTCCAAGGTTGGCCAACATTTTGTTTCTTGCTTATTTTGCAACCCTCTTTCAGGTTTGGAATGGGTGCTTTCAGGTGTCTATGGTCCTTTTGGTGCTGTTGATCACCATGATCTTTGGGATGATTTGGAGGATATTAGGGAGGAATAGGGAGTTCCTTGGTGTGTGGTTGGTGACTTTAATATTGTAAGATTTCTTTCTGAATGTCTTCACATGGGTAGTTTTTCTAGTGCTATAGAAGACTTCTCAGGCTTTATTAATAGAAATGAATTGTCGGATCTGCTGTTGGTTGGAGGGAAGTTCACATGGTTGAATAGCCAAGATCCACCTGTGATGTCTCGTCTGGATAGATTCTTGTTTTCTACAGAGTGGGAGGAGCTATTTCCTAGGGTGGTGCAAGTAGTTTTACCAAAGCCCTGCTCAGATCATGTTCCTCTTCTTTTGGATACAGAGGGGCTTCAACATCGGAAGGGTCCGTTTTGCTTTGAGAATATGTGGCTTAAAGTTGATGGTTTTGTAGATTTAGTCAAGAATTGGTGGAACTCTTATTATTTCGAGGGGTCAGTTAGTTATGTGTTGATGTCTAAGCTGAGAGCTCTTAAGCGAGATTTGAGGAAGCGGAATGTGGAGGTTTTTGGCAAAACTGAAGTTAAGAAAGCCTCTCTGCTTCATAGTATCCAAAAGATTGACGTCAAAGAGGAAAGGGGAGTCCTGGATAATGAGGACAGAATCCATAGGGAGGATTTGAAGAAGGATTTTGCTTTATTAGCTGATATGGAGGAGATTAGTTGGCGCCAAATGTCTAAGGAATTGTGGCTTAAGAATGGGGATCGAAATACCAAATTCTTCCATCAGATGGCTAACGCTCATTATAGGTGTAATTTCATTGGAAAATTAGAAGTGGATGGGGTAGTGGTTTACAAGGAAGAGGAGATTTCCTCTGGTGGGCTTCTATTCTTCTCTTTTTCAGGAGCAAGAGGAATGGAGACCTCTGATGGATGCTATGAATTTTGGGGTGATTTCCGAAGAAGATGCAATCTGGTTAGAGAGAGGGTGGGATGAAATAGAAGTTTTTGAGGCTGTCAAGAGCTGCAATGGAGACAAAGCCCCAGGTCCGGACAGCTTCACTATGGCATTTTTTCAGTTGTGTTGGGAAGTGGTCAAAGGAGAGGTTTTGGGAGCTCTTAACCAATTTTTTAATGACTGCAATTGGGAGAAAAGCATTAATGCCACTTTTATTATAGTTATTCCTAAGAAAGGGGAAGCATTGACATTCGAAACTTCTGTCCCATTAGCTTGGTGGGTTCGGTGTACAAGATTTTGGTCAAGCTTTTAGCCTTACGGATGGAGACGATGGTTGATAAGGTGATAGGCCCTTTTCAAAATGCTTTTGTTGGTGGCAAACAGATTTTGGATGGCGCTCTTATTGCTAATGAATGCGTTGACTCCAGATTGAAAAGTGGTACTCTGTGACTTATTTGCAAACTTGATATTGAAAAAGCATACGACCATGCCAACTGGAAGTTCTTACTTTATCTGCTTAAAAGAATGGGGTTCAAGCAAAAGTGGGGAAAGTGGATGGAGTGGTGTATTTCCACTGCTGCGTTTTTTATTATGGTCAATGGGAATCCTCAAGGCTACTTTGGGAGTCTGAGAGGTTTGAGGCAGGGGGACCCCCTTTTGCCCTTTCTTTTTATTATTGTGATGGAGGCTCTTAGTAGAATGATACACCGGGCAGCTGATGGTGGTTTAATAGAGGGTTATAGGGTGGGAGGGAGAAGTTTGGAGGGGGACTCTATTTCGCATTTATTATATGCTGATGATACTGCTGATGATACTATTATCTTTTGTGGGGCTGATAGAGATCAACTTATAAATTTGGGATGCATTCTTTTGTGCTTTGAGGCAGTGTCGGGGTCTAAAAATCAATCTAAGGAAAAGTGAACTAATTGCAGCTGGTAATGTGGTAGACCTCGACAGTTTGGCTGCCATTTTGGGTTGCTCAGTAAGGTCGCTTCCTGCCACCCATTTGAGGTTGCCGTTGGGTGCAAAATTTAAATCCAAGGTTATGTGGGATCCAATCATTGAACGTTTCGATAGAAGGTTGAGTGGGTGGAAAAAGGGTTATTTATCCAAAGGGGGGAAAATGACTGAGATCAAAAGCACCGTGGCAAACTTGCCAACCTATTTTATGTCGTTGTTTAAAATACCTGGAACTGTGGCTGCTAAGCTGGAGAAAATTCAGCATGACTTTTTCTGGGAAGGGATTGATGGGGACCATAAAATGCATCTGGTTAATTGGAATATGGTTTGCTCACCTAGGGTGGAAGGAGGTCTTAGTTTTTGGCCTTTGATTCAAGCCAACCAAGCTTTATTAGCTAAGTGGTTATGGAGGTTTGCAGTGGACAATCAGTCCTTTTGGAGAAAAGTTATTGTTTGGAAACATGCGTGTCTAGATGGTGGTTGGTGGTCCAAGGTTCCTAGAGGGACATATGGAGTGAGGGTGTGGAAGGCTATTATGGGAGGTCTGGAGGAGTTTAGACAAGGAATTCATTTTAGGATAGGAGATGGTCGAAGGGTGAGATTTTCGCTGGATTGCTGGTGTGGTGATTCCCCTTTGGCTTTTGAATTTCAACAGATCTTCCTCCTTGCCTGTAACAAGGAGGCTTGTGTGGCAGACTATGTGGAGTGGGCTCTTGATGATAAATTGGTGTGGAATGTTCGTTTACTTAGGGACTTACATGATTGGGAAGTTGATGAAGTTTTACTGCTTTTGGAAAAATTGAGCAAAGTTAAGGTGAGAAGGGGGATGGAGGATATTATTTATTGAAAGAAAGGAAATACTGTCAAGTTTTCAGTTGGAGCATTCTTTCATTCTTTGCACAGGTCAGATAGGAGTGTTTTTCCTGCGTCATGTGTGTGGATCTCGAGAGTTCCTTCCAAGGTATCCTTCTTTTTGTGGTCAGCGGCACATTGGAAATGCCTCACTGTTGATGACCTGCAAAGGAGAGGTTTTTGTATGGTGAACAGGTGTGTGCTGTGTAAGGAGCAGGAGGAATCTATTGACCATCTGCTGCTGCATTGTCCTGTGGCAAAGGAGGTTTGGGCTTGTGGGTTCAGCATTTCTGGGATTAATTGGGTGATGCCTAATTCGCTATTGCTTTTGTTGGAGAGCTGGCAGTGCAGGACTAAGAATAAAGTCCAGCTTGCTGTGTGGAAATTCATGCCACATGCCATCTGCTGGGTTTTATGGTTAGAAAGGAACAGAAGGATTTTTGAGGACCAGGAGAAGTCTGTACAGCAATTATGATATACTTTTTTGGGATTTCCTTTTGAGTGGGGGTGGTCACTATTTTTGGAAGAGCATTTGTGTTTTTCAGATTTTTTGACTTCTCTGAAACTTTAGTCTAGTTTCTTCTTTGTATACAGCCTGTGTACATGTGCTTTGCACTTCTTTTTTGATCTAATTTATTATTACCTTATCAAAAAAGAAAAAGAAAAAATACTCTAGACACATGTCATGTTTAGAAAGTTACAGACCTTCTCCAAGAACAGATTTAGAGTATTGTAGGATTCTCTAGATTACATCCACGTAAGGCGTCTATGCGAAATTAGTTGATCACACTGATTGTATAAGTAGTGATAGGACAAACACATCTGATATGACTAAGAAATGAGTTTCTCCGCAAGCCTTTCAATGGGTTTACATCCCAACATTTCAGTCTCCTTTATAAGGTTGAGTGTACCTAAAAATGTCCTTCTTGAGACTAGCTACTTTAATTCCAAGATAATTTCTAACTTCACATATACTTTATCTTAACTCTTTCACTAATGCATCTTTGGTCTCTATATTTCCTCAGCAGAGTAATATCGATTAACCAATGCTTTTGGAGCTATGACACTCAATTGAGAAGATTGTTAAACAGAACGTAGTTACCTTCAGGGATTGCAATTAGACAAATTAATTGGGTCCATGTTTCACCCCACTTGGGATGAGGATGGTTCTCCGCTAACTGGGAAGGGTTGGGATGGTATTTTCCCTGCCAACTTGTGATGAATTTGCGTGGGGTAGGGTTTTGTTTGGCCTACCCAACCCTGCCCTGTTGTGTCCTACCATATAATGTATTTAATTATTTAATCTAATTTTGTTATTGCATCTATATGAGGACATTTTTCTTAACTTCTAATAAATATTGGGACTATTTTAATTTACTGTAAGAGGGGAATCTTCCAAGTTTTACCCGCTTGAATTAAATATACGTTTACATTTTAATGTTTACTCTCAACCTTTTTAAGTGTGGCATCTAATCATTATACTATTGCAATGAGGTTAAAATGATGTCTTTTTTTTAAAGCTCCCAAGGGGACTTGTTTTTTATTTATTTATAAATCCTGTCTTACTCCCCTTTTGGGCATCTCCTCATTTTGTATTGAGGCAAATGCATGCCATGTGCATCATGTGTTTATAAGTCAAAAGGTTTCTATAAGATAAAATACTTGTTTCCCATGAGGCTCGCCCTGCCCTGCATCTATTTGTTGTATTGCCCCTTCGCGGCCTAGGATAGGTTCATGACAGGCTTGGGTAGTGTTTCATTTTTACAGATGAGGTTGGGGTAAGGCCAACCCATCTCAAACTTGCCTCATAGCTGTCCGTAGTCACATTGCCTCTGCTTATAGCCTAATTATTTTGTTGATTGGTCGAACCTATTAAACTTGAACTATATGAGCCCTTCTTTAACTGTATAGTCTCCTCTTTGTTAGGGAAAATTTAAAGCCTAGAGGGACATCCATGTAATATTCTTTATCAAAATGGGAAGGCGTTTTTTGCAACCAAGAAAATGTTGAAGAGGCCAACCAAGATTTGTTGCCAGATTGAGTCGAATGGTTATCTTGGCCATTGGTGCAATAATTTCTTATTAGTCAATCCCATAACTCGGTGAGAAGCCTTAAGCTATTTGTCTTGCCAAGCGTCATTCCACTATCCCACTTGCATCCAACTATTTCTTTCTTATAGTAATTCTATTAGCTCCCAACTATTATTATTATTATTATTATTATTATCATTGTTTTTCTTCTTCTTCTTCCTATTATTATTATTTTTAAGTTCACTCATTTCTTATCACATGGCTTCCTTCCACCTCTGTGCATCTTTCAAATGTTAACCAGGATGCAAAAGTATGATAGGATGGTAAGATTAAAAGAAAAAGACATGAAATTAAAAGCTCCGGCATTCTCAAAAAGAGGTAGCCACTACTATTCTTTAGTTTCAATCTCTAGTTTCATATGATGTGATTGTCAGGACATAATGGTGTTTTCTGCATCTCAATTTTCGTAGGAAGGATCCTTCATATTCGGTTCTTTTATTCTGCCATTTAAATAGCCCATCTTCTCTTTTCTCTTGATGTATAACACAGCCAATTTTGACGGCACAAGAGTAGGGTTCTCACTTGGGGTACCGATATGGCCCATTTCCCCACTTGTACTGTGCTCTAGGTTCTACTCACTTTTTGTATCTTTTAATCAGCCCTGGACATTAATAATAGCTCCACTACCGAGGAATTGAAAATACATACACGCACACACACAACTAAAATAACAAGAGAGAGAAGAATGGGCTTTTAGCATAATTCACACACATGAATACACTAACCGCTACTTCATAAAAAAGAATAAAAAAAAAAAAGAATACACTAACCGCTACTGTTTACATTAAAACCTTCCTCAAGGAATGATTTAGGGACCAAACTTGCAAATGAAGCTGGTCTGCATTCTCCAGTTATTTAAAATAGAGCTCCAGATCCTCCAAACCACACTGGCAGGCTTCAAAACTGCTATGATGATTGGGGCAACAAGTTCTGAACAAAATGAAACCAATCAAAACAATAAATAAGCCTCTAGATCATAAAAAATTGGAACAAAAAAACCTAGAAAGGTTTATGTCTTCCATTGGTGAGAGATGGGTTTCAAACCTTATCAAACAATCACTGATTGCAACCAAGCTTTGTTGATGAGTAGATTTCCTTAAGGCGCACCCTGTGGTACCATCAGAAGTTGCTGAGGCTAGCTGCTGAGTGCTGACTCAGCGTCCACACAGAGATGTTAGCAGCTATTAGTGAACCCTCTTGCTGTATGTGTGCCTTGACTATTTTGGTTTTGATTTGAAATTCCTAGCGGAGTTGTTAAACTTTGTTCATTCTCATCCATGTTCCCATATATATTTTTTTGTTTGATGAAATTTTGCAATACACTTAAGAAGCTATCCATTAATGCAGGTTTTTGGTGAGGTAGCAGAAGGGTTTGAAACACTGACAAGGATAAATGAGGCGTATATCGATGAGAAGGGAAGACCATATAAAAATATCCGGTTCATTCTCATTTCACTCCGTATATTTTTTTTTGTTAATTTAGTATCAATACATGTCGTTGTCCTTATATTATTTCATCTTATCATCTTTTCTGCTTGTGTAACTAATGAATCTAAACTATGATGATTCGACAGGATCAAACACACTTATATTCTGGATGATCCTTTTGATGATCCTTCCCAATTAATTGAGTTAATTCCTGAGGCTTCCCCAGAAGGAAAACCAAAAGATGAGGTAGTGACCCATTGCAAGTTCTATTATTTAATTTATTTATTAGATTTTGATATGGCTCTAAATAGAGCTGAATGATGAAAGGATTAATGTACCAAACACCATGTAGTTGCGATTCAGGCTTTGTTGAGTTGAGTTGTGATGAGCTGAATATTTCTTAGGCGCTTTGAGAACAAGATAAAATGAACGAAAATCCATTTTGTAGTCTTTGATCCAGGTAAGATGGTACCGTCGCCAAAGTCTCCAAAATAATGAAAAATAAAAATGTGATATTTTTCTTATTTATTTATTATGGGTTTTTTGAAATGTCCTTATTAACAGTGAAGAAAAAATTACTCATTTTAATTGATATACGACAAAATGGATTTTTGTCAAGTTCCAAATGCTATAAAAATTTTAAACCTTGTAATCATTTTCATTGCACATTCCTCCTTGAGTTTGAACAAAACACCCCCCCCCCACTGCGCACACACACACAAAGAAAAAAAGAAAAAAAAAAAGAAAAAGAAAAGGTTTGTTAAAGCTTAAATTTATTACCCTATTGGCAATCTGGGGCAACTTGGTGTTGGGGGTTTATTGTGTAACCAAGAAGAAGGTGGTTTGTTAAAGCTTAAATTTATTACCCCTCTTTGGCTATATGGGGCAACTTGGTGTTGGGGGTTTATTGTGTAACCATGAAGGAAGGCCTTGTTCTTCTCTCTTTTTCTATGCCCTATGGGTCCCATTAATAAGGCGGAAGTGGGTGCTCTCCTTATTGGTGATAGGATGGCTTAAAGGAAAGTTTTTTCCAAAATTATTGTGGTAGGTGATAGTCGTATTGTCATCAAGTGGATGAAGAAGTGTAAAGGTGGTTATTAAAATTGTGTGTACTTGCTTAAGGAGGCTATTGACCTTTTTGATTCTTTGGTTGTTCCATCGAGTGGATGCCTACGAGCGGGAATGATTAGCCAAGAGAGGAACACTTTCTCTTGAAGTTTTCTTGGGGGATAGCATTTCTACCTAGTTTGGAGTTGTTTTATTTCTCTCTTCTTGTTTGGTTGTGAGTTGTTTTATTTCTCTCTTCTTGTTTGGTTCTTTGTTTTCTTTTGTTGTTCTTTCAGAGGAAACCTCTTCCTCCTCCTCTTGTATCTTTTCTATTCGATGAAGTTTGATTTTCCACAAAAAAGAAAAAAAAGAAAAAGGGATTTCATTGCCATTTAGTTTTAAAATTACCTCCCCCCCCATCCTGATTTGTTTTGTATGCTTTTAGTCAGTGGGATATTGTAAGCTTATCTAATTGGAATTGCATTTTCATTCTGCATTTGGAGTGATCATGAATTGATGTGATCCTTTTAAGCGATTCAAATGTTTTCAAATCCTGAAACCACTTAAGTTGGAAGTGGTGTTAAGTTGGCTTATAATTTCAATTTATTCTTCATTGAGGGTTCAATTGAGAGATTGATGTATAACATACTCTAATGGGATAATGCATCAAATAACTTGAATAATGAGCACAACAAAAAAGGGAGAAATATGCTGGCCTAAGGATAAAAGGCAGAATATAATAGACCCTAATTACTTGAGATGAGTTCAGGGCCTCCAGGAAAATAGTTTCATTATGGCAAGTGACAGCGAGTGTTGACCAAGACTGGATTTTATAATTTTAGAAAATGGAGTCAACTTCGTCAAGTTTCTAGCCATATCTATAATCACTATAGAACAAGATGGTGGTCCTTGACAAGTGTTTGCCCTTCATTGTCACAAATTTTTTCTCTATATTGTACTTAGGTTGATGATGATGTGCGGCTTGAAGATGACTGGGAGCCCATGGATGACCAATTAGATGCAGCAGAACTTGAGGAGGTTATCCGTACAAAAGAAGCACATTCTAGTGCAGTTGTGCTTGAAAGTGTAAGCATTTGATACCTATATATATTTGTTCCAGTAGCTGTTGTCGGACTGTAGTCTTCTGTGTACATGAAATAAGTCATATTCTTTTCTTATCTGCATCACAGATTGGGGACATTCCTGATGCTGAAATAAAGCCTCCTGAGAATGTACTATTTGTTTGTAAACTGAATCCAGTTACTGAAGTGAGTGCTTGCTCTCTCATTGTGTTATATGGATCCATACTATGTCTATGATCTTCAAAAATTTAATGCTTTCTATTTTTCACTTAAGTGAAAAAAAAGGAACTCTTTCCACTGTGTTTCCTTGTTACTGTAGTTTGTTATATTGAGGCCCTATGTTTTTCTGGTTGTTCCCTACTTATTGCAGGATGAGGACTTGCATACAATCTTCTCACGTTTTGGAACTGTAGTTTCGTGAGTTCTTAAACTTTTGTATTTGTTTTTCCTTCTTCCTTTCTATTTTGGGTGGTTTTTTTTTTTTTTTTTTTTTTTTTTTTTTTTGGGGGGGGGGGGGGGGGGGGTTTGTTGCAGTGGTAAAAAATGCATTTCTTATAAGTAAAGTATTACAGGGCTGAAGTAATCCGTGACTTTAAGACTGGAGACAGTTTATGCTATGCTTTCATTGGTGAGTGTAATCTTGTTCTTGCCATCCTGTGGTTATTGTTATGTAATATGCTGCACATGAATGCACAAAGTTTCTGCACCTTTTCTTTGCTGGTTTCTCTTTGTGACATTACCTGTCCCTCAATTCTCTGGAATTCTGAACAGTTCAAGCAGTTACTGTGATACTCCCAATTGAAGCCACTGCGGCTAGCCTAGTGGTGAGGGTGGGTGAGGTAAAAGCGTAGGAGTAGGATAGGTTAGGGGTTCGAACCTCTCCCATTGTACCCAAAAAAAAAAAAAAAAAAAAAAACAAAAAAAAAAAAAGATACTCCCAATTAACTTTGAATGAAAAATTTTAAGTCACAAAAAATCTGTTATCATGCTTAGCTGTTGTCAAATCAAGTTATTAGATGCTTTATAGGTGTTAGGTTTCCAACCTAAAAGCCTAAGCTATTAGGTGGAGGGCCCAAACAGGTATATTAAGTCATATCAACATTTTATATTTAAACGATGTGGGATGTGGGACTTCCCAATACTCCCCCTCATGTGCAGGCCTAACAAGACAACAATGGGCCTGTCACGTGGACAACAACAACAGGCTCATGAACGAAATAGGCCCAACAACAACAACAACAATAACGGGCTCACAAATGAAATGGCCCAAGAACGATATGCTCTGATACCAAGTTAGATTGCTTGGATAAGTGTTTAGGGTTAGGGTTTGATGGAAGCTTAAGAAGAAGAAGAGCTAAAGAGAGAAATAGAGAAGATAGGGAGAATCTAGGTAGAGATGTGTGCAGCACACTCTCTCCTTTATATACTCATGATATAAAACAATAGCAAAAGTACAATAATACCCTTTCAATAAGAAAGGGACCAAAATAACTCCACTACTCTAACTCTACTACTCTAACAATAGGAGTTTGTGTTTGGGGGGTTGGTACTTAGGTGAGTTTTGAAGTAAGCGTTTTAGGTGTTTAGTGAATATCTTGGTGCAAAATAGTACGTAGGTGAGTGCCCAATTATTTTACCTTTTATATCTATATATATATATATATATATTTTAATTTTTAAGCTTTCTTGTTTCTTATTGCCTATTGGTAAATTGCAGGGCTCATTCACTTGGGCATTTTATTTAGCCCAGTTTTACTTCTCATAAAAAGTCCCTTTTTTTTTTTTTTTTTTTAATTTTTAAATTTTTTATATATTTATAATCCTGCTTTCTTAGGGTTTGAGGGGTTTATTTTGTGAGTTTGGTTAATAAGAAATAAGAATAATGAAGAAGAAGAAGAGGAAAGAAAGAGAATAAAATATGATGGTACAATAATGAGAGAGCTAGGGTTCTCCTTCTAATTTTAGTATTTATAATGACTCATACGAAATTACACAAATACCCTAATGTAAGGACTTTTTTTTTTTTTTAACACTTTTCCTCAAATTGGTGCAAAAATGTCACACAAGCTTAGCTTGCCTAAGCTTATATAAAAAACTGTACTTGTCAATCCTTTGTCAAAATATGTGCAACTTGGATCTCATGTTTTCATGTATGGGGTACAAATTTGGTCAGTATTCACTTTTCGTTGGTGAGGCTGCAATGAGTCTATGAAGACTCGAATTGATTCTAGAATGGTTTGTGGGGCTATTAGGAGGGTATTAAGATCATAATAAAGTTTGGAAATCCTTGAGAGGCTAAAATGAGTCTTGAGGGTGGGCAGTATTAATTTCAACTTTGTTATCACAATACAATCATGTAAGATCTTAGGAGTCAAAAGTAGGCTTGGTATTAATTGTAGCTTTGTTGTCACAATACAAGCCCATAAGATCTTAGGAGTCAAAAGTATGCTCTTTTAACAATATCTTCAACCAAAGCAATTCATAAACCCTAGGATCTACAATTTGAACTTCGCCTTGAACCGAGATCTAGCAACAAAGGATTGCTTTTTATTGTGCCATTCCCCGAGATTTCCTCTAACAAAAGTACAATAACTAGAGGTAGATCTACGATTTCATGATCAATCTAACCCAATTGGCATCCATTTAACACTCCACTTGCATATGGTCATGTGTAGAAAATAACAATCGTCTACTTTGGAGTCCATGAGCAGATTTTCAAGTATTGAAGAATTTGGTGGCCAGACTTTATGGGAGGGAGATTCACATGGTGCATGCAGTAATTGGCTCACCACACTAACGGTGTAAGCGATATTTGGAAGAGTGTGGCACAGATAAAGTAGCTTGCTGACTAACCTCTAATATCTACCTCCACCCATTGAAGCAAACTCACTCTCTTCTCTCAACGTGTGATTTGACTTGATTGGTGTATCAATGGGCCTACACCCCAACAATATTGTCTCCTTAAGCAGATCAAGGATATATTTGTGGTGAGATACCTTGCCTATATTTGGCGACCTTCATAACCACAAAATACTTTAGACTCATTCTTTATCTCTTACTCTTTGGCTAAATAAGCCTTTAAATTTTGCATCTCTTCTGCATCATTTCCTGTCAATATAAGTAGTACGAGTAGACGGAGTAGTTGCCTTTCCTTTAGTTGAATGCTTGATGAACTGTGTATGATCTCCTTGGCTCTGTTTATAGCTACATCTCTTCAGAGCTCGGGCAAACCTTTCAAACCACACTTGAGGATATTGTTTCAACCCTTATAGTGATTTCTTTAACTTGCACACTCTGCCATTAGCTTAAGAAAACTCAAAATTTGTGGGATTATCCATATTTACTCTCTTCTAGATCTCTATGAAAGAAAACATTCTTCAGATCAAACTAATGGAGCTCAAGTTTGTAGTTGAAGAGAGTAAAATTTGAATCGAAGCAAGAGTGCAAATATCTCCTGTAGTCAATCTTATAGGCTTGTGTAGAGACTTTGGTCACTATTCAAGCCTTATGTCTCTCCATAGAGTCATCAGCCTTATACTTTATTGTGAACACCCAAACTCATTTGTATCCAACTGATGTCTTCCCTCAGGAAACTTAACAACTTCCCAACTATTACTCTTCTGTATGCGTTACCGCATTGATTGCTTCACACATCTCTTCCTTCCACCTTGGATCACTGGGTGCATCCTGCAAGTGAGGATAGATGCATAAGACAATTAGGATGTGTAGGCATGATAACTGATAAGGTGGTGAGAGATTATGATAAGAAACTAAATTTAAAGACTGGATGTTGGGCACATGAATAAACTCTTTTACAAAATGCAATATGTATATTATGGTTGAGATATTTTAGGTTTGGGGTTAGTTTTGTAATATTATCTAAATACTGGGGTAAGTTTGTTATATTAAGTAAACTGGAAATATAAATAAGAGTAAACTGGAAATTTAAATAAGTGAGGCAGCCCTTATTAGGGTTAAGCTCTCTATTTATTTATTTTTGAAATTCTCTCTCTCTCTGTGTCCCCATACCCAAACTCTTACTCTGTCTCTCTCTTTCCTTTCTATTCCGAAATCCTAATGTGGTATCAAAGCCATATACGACACCAATTTTTTTTTTTTTTTTGATAATGGTGGAACAATCCCACAGCAGGGCCCTTTGGAGTTTGGACCCACCCATGGAACCTAAACCCCCGAGGAGACTAGTGTAGCAACCCACCACCATGGCCTCCCACTTAAATCTTGAGTTGTCCTAGCGGGGAATCGAACCTGAGACCGCAGGCCTACCCACACAATCACAAGTTCGCACTTACCAACTGGGCTACCCAAGGATGGGTAATAAACCACACAAAATGGAACCAAACAAGTGAACTAACCTCTAAACAAAAATTGTCGGAGTCAGAACACATAGCTGGTGAGCATTTTGGCATAAACTGTATAGACATCCTTGTAGTTGCACAAATATCCATTTTCATGTGCCTCATGATGCGTGTGTTCTTCTGTGGTGGTTTGGTACTGTTTTAGGGGTTTGAAGCGATCTGATATGCCAAAATTTAAAATTCTTTTTTCCTTACTAAAAAAAGTCTGGTTTTTGTGTGTGCGCGTATGTGTGTTTTTTGGCTTGAGTTTTGAAGCGATCCAATGAGCCAAAACTCTAATTTCTTTGGTGTGTTTTGGCAATTTGGCCTAGTTGTTGAGTTCCAAGTTGATGCATTGATTCACAAACAGGGTAATTTCTGTTTAAGTGTTGTTTGGTTAGTTATGATGTGTGTTGAGGAGTTTCGATGTATGTCTGCCAATGTTTGGTGCTAGTTGCTGACGTCGAGTAATTTTTGGTGTGTTTATGAAAGAGTATTGTATTTGTATTGTGGGCACAAGAGGTGAGAGTAGCTTAAGTGTTAGGAAGAAGTTTAAAATTTATCATGTCAGATCTTTCATCTACTGATGGTAAAGATTATAAAGAATGGGAAACAATTTCCAGGTTATGTCATGGTTTTAGAATAGTGTAGAACCATTTTTTAGTTCTAATGTGATGTTCTTGGATACTGCCAAAGGATTTGGGAGCCAGCTCATGAGATTTAGACAATGTAGAAGAATGTTTTTGGACTGTATGATTTGTAGGAGATTCTCTTCCTTCTTAAAGAAATAGTAAAATATGAAACATCATTGTTTTAGTATTTTAGTACTTAAGGGGCTGCTAGATAAGTTGGACCAGGATCATCCCTCTTACCAATGATGTCAAGATTCTGAAGAAACCAAGGGAAAAGTTGTATGTCTCCACATTTCATTTTTTGGACTTGATTACTCTCTTTAGGCCTTGAAAGATCCAACTCTTAGTTGGCCATGTTGATGTTCTTTCTTTAAGTAGTCTATATGCTCGACTACTTCATACTTCCTCTAGTTCATCTTCATCATCAAGTCTACTAGCGTGATAAAATTTTGCATTGACCAGTTCTGCTAATGGCCAAGGTTCTTCTAGAGGTCATGTTACAACTTACAAGTATCATGGTGCTTTCCATGTTAATACCAGTGGTGATTTCAATGGTGGCTTTAGAGGACAAAATAATGTGGTTTTGGGTGGTAGAGACCATGGTAAGGGTTGTGGTTTCAGTGATTGTCATGGATGAGATGTATTTCGGAAATATTTTTTATTTTGTGAAGGTGGGAATCACACTGTTGATAGATGCTATCACCCTTGTCTGTATTTAGCAAACTGATCTGCACATGATAAATTTATCACTGACATACTTACGTCTTTTTCCTTTTGTTGGCGATAATTGATGATGGAATCTGTTCATTATCATTTATATTTTGGTATGACTTGTGACAGAGTTTGAGACCAGAGAGGCTTGTGAACAAGCATATTTTAAGGTATGCTGAAGAACTGGATGATCCTTTCTATTTTCTTATATTAATTCTGCATTCTATTATCTACCTGGGTATCTTATGACCTGATATGCTTATTCAATGTATCTAGTTCCTATGCTGGAGGAACTCTTGTTCTTGTGCTGTCTAAATAAATTTGAATTTTTGCTAATGATTTAATTATAACATATAAACATTACGATGCAATTGGAATCTCAGGGATCATTTAAGAAAATGCAATTTCTACTGTATTTGTTAGCAATTATACTTTTGCATGGGATCCTGATGTAGGAGAGACTCTGAAACCTGACACTAGGAGTCTTGGATCTTTGGCTTTTAGATGTACAGTTATATAGGCTAGGTTATAATGATATAGATAAGAAGATGGAATGTTGTTTGAATAGGAAAACAATAAATCAGAGTTGTCTTTGTCTTGTTTATTTCTTTGCTTTTGTGAACTTAATAAGCCTGCAGGTAAATAGATGGATAGATAGACAAATCAATAGGTAGGCTGAAGCTAATATCCCCACTAGAAGGTGCAGGAACCAACTATCTTATCAAAAAGACTAGGTGGGGCAGGCACGTGCAAAGCACATGCCTGTACCCCTAATCTTCAACTTCTTCATCCACTTCACCCAAAATCTCCCCCTTGAAACCATCTTTCTCAATCCCCATCCTTTGAAAATCAAAGTATCAAACCCATAGCACCCATCGCTGCCTTCCTCAACCTTTTTGAACTAACCCATGGCCACCACCATTAACAACCTAATAACCCTTCAATTCCACCCTCCAGTTCCATCGTTTCGGCATCACAATCACTCATCCTCCAAAACCAGTCACCACCTAACAAACAATCAAAACCCATTTACTTCTCTAATCCGAAATCTTCCCATTAACATCCATCACAGACCCTTGTCACCAACCTGACAAACCCATGGCTTTGCACCGAATCTGAAATTGTAACTTCCATCACAAGAAATGTCACTTCACAACACTTCAATAAGTGTTTCAAATGGGTTTGCAGGATGTCTCGCCAGCAAACTTCGTTGGATGTCAGAGATCCAGCCCTCTGTTCATCTGATTTGGTGTTTAAAAAAGAAAAAAAGAGAGTAAGTCATGTGCGATTCATGTGCTTACAGACACGTGTCATTACAATAGCATGACCATGTCACCTAGCAGTGCAGCTGCTCCTGCGGTGTAAGTAGTGAAACACCATCCTTTCTTGATGGTATATATACATACAGTTGGAGGCATATCCAAGATACAACAACTGCATTGTTTTTGGAAGGGGTAAAAAGGTCTTGAATTAAGGGCCGAACCAAGAGCAACTTTTCCTTTTTCATAGTATAATAGAAATAGCCCAACTAACCTAACAAACTTCATGATTGGTTAGTTTTGTAATTTCCACCTCATTTTTCTTTTTCCTCAGAACTTTTCTTGCTATCCAAATTGAACCTCCAATACAGCTCATTTATTTGCGATTCAGACTCTCTCTCTCTCTCTCTCTCTTCTCTCTCTTTCACAAAGGGTAGAAGAGAATTTTTTTCTAGACTAAGGAGTATTAGTAAAAATTGGAGTTCATCTTCTAACTGGACTAACTAGGAACCAACCGCCCCTCTCCCAACAAATATATAGTTGAGCCAGCACCAGGAGTGATGCGTAATATGAGCGATAGGAGTAGAGGCTCTTCCAACAATGTGCATCTCAAAAGAGTTTTTATGAGTAAAGTTATTTATTGGTGGAATCCATTCTGCTTCATGGGGCAAGGGCTAAGCTATAGTGGAAGGAGGTTGGGGTTTTTGGGGAGGTGGTGGCTATTGTGAGAGCTATCTCGAAGATACCTTTCAATCACAAAAAGTACTTGGTGATTGTTCCAGAAGGTTGTGAAGCAAGGGGGTGGAGGAATTTTTTTGAACCGTTACAAAGCTGTAGAGGTTTTGCATCTTGTCGTTTAGCTAGGATTTAGATGAGGATGGCTAGCATAGCACCTAAATTTATCCTTCAAGCAACAAGGCTTCCTACAATGACGTTGAGAGGTGAGTGTAAGGTGGAATCTTGGAGGAGTCTTGTGGTATTCAAGCCAAATGTTGATAATGCTGAGAGAAGAGCCAACATCTTGAAGCCGTGTATTGTGGGAAGATTTGTAGGTCATGGGGGTTCTATTGCAGAAATTGAGAACTGCGCATCTAATGATTGGGTAATTAGACCAGTTGTCAAATCATGGGTTGACTGATGGTGTATTTCTTTTTTTCCTCCCATCAGAATATGAAGCCTTGAGGGTTCTTACTTCTTAATGAAGGCAGCGGAAGTAAAGGGTGTGTTTTTCTGCAACTTGACCATTGGGGTTGTAGGGTGGGCTATATGGGAATCCTGAATAGTGCTGGTTCAAGGCAGATTCAGATCATGGAGTTATGTCTGCATTTATAGAGTTGGGATCTCTTCAAGTTCATAGGTGATTTTTGTGGGGATTATTTGGATGTGGATGTCGACTGGGCTAGTGGATGGGATAGGATTAGGGTTTTGGTCAAGAAGACTGCAGAGCTCCCTAACTTTGTGGAGGTGGTTGTTCATGATGTATGCTTCAAAGTGGAATTGATGGAGGAGAAAGAGCCGAAATCTATTTCATTACCTCATTTCTTGGGCCATGTCAAATTCGTCGTCCGTAATGGGGCGTGTATTTGCTTTTGGGAGGATGTTTAGTTGGGGGAAAGACCTTTATTTGAGGTGTATCCTCATTTGTATCATCTTTCTTGGGCTTAAGGTGATGAGGTGTAAGGTGAGGAAGATTGAAGCTCTGTATTGAGGTGGGGGTCAAAGAGCAAGAGTTAGACAGTTGAAAATTGGATTGAAAAAGATGTAATGGATTCTACTTTTCCTTGTTTGGTTGTAAAATAAAATTGGATTGGAAAAAATTAAGAGAGAAAAGTGGAGGGGAAAACTTTAATTTTTCGTCTTATTTTCGTGTCTTTTTCTTTCCTTTAATTTTTTACCCGTCCCTTTTCTTTTCTTCGCAGATTCTAGGAACCAAACATAGCCCAAAAGTTTTGTTTCCTAAAAAAAAAGAGAAAAAAAAACACCATCATGAGGTTCCGGAGTTATCTTGCATTTTCATAACTGTTTTGAATCACAAGCTTGGCATTTTGAACATGATGAGTTGAGGGATTCACATAGGATAAAATTATTTGTAGTAATATTCCTTTTTCTGCCATGGTAAAACCCAAGACAAATGATTCTATACTCTGTAGATTAGGAAGTTTTTGGGAATGATCTTTGCAACATGTATATTGAAGGGCACGAACACTTCCTGAAATGGTCATCTTGAACTGGTTGTTGAAAAGATATTGTGCAAGTTCACATATCATACATGCAGCTGTACTCTATTTGTTTTAGGCTGTAAGTTCTGTAACTAGGAGCTAAATTGCTCCCTTGGCAATTGCAATTTCCTTTAAATGCTATTGTTTACTGGTGGTGAAACTGATTTTTTCATAACATGATTTATAAATAGGTTTTTTTAAATGCTTTGTCTAGTGGTGTAAAAACTACTTTTGTTTAACTTGAATTATCAAATTTTTTCATGGCAGATGGATAATGCTTTAATCGATGATCGAAGGATACATGTCGATTTCAGTCAAAGTGTTTCAAAATTGTGGTCCCAGTATAGGCGCAACCAGATGGGTAAAGGTAAAGATTACTACTATAATGCAAGGGCTGCAAAGGAGCCAAGACAAACTGAGTACTGGACTGTTCAAGCTTGGCTTGGATGAATTTGAATTGAATTGGAGCCAAACACAAGCTTGATCCAGGCTTAAGTTGTCTTTTAAAGCTTGGTTTGTATATGTTTTGTCTGAGACTCTGAGCTTGAGCTTGTTTAGTACCCTACTTCAAAATTCGACTGTATAAAAATCCAATGCCGCCTGCCTTTAGCGTATAAGTGGTTACAACATATGCAAAAAGCTTGAGTCTTTGTCATATTTCACTGGCTCTATATTATAACTTACACATGCCAAATGATTTATTTTATTTTCTTTTCGAGTGTTTCTTTGGTAAGGTTTTTAAGGGGTTATTCACTACAACTGCATGACACCTATGTTAACTATTCATGAGTCTAAGTGAGCCAAGTGGTGTTGGTTCGTCATGGCTTATTAAGCAATTGACCCTGACACTTGAGCTTCAGCTTGGCTCGTTTAATTGGTGAACGAGCCTATGAGCTTCTTTGTGACCCAAGCCGAAGCTCAGGGGGCCTGTTGGTTGCCCTACTGTCATGTAGCCAACCCCATATAGTTGGGATTAAGTCTTGGTTGAGTTGAGAGAGGATTGCTCTAGCAGGGTTGAAAATTTGACAGATACCATTCATGACTCAATAACTCAACAGATACATTGGTATTCTGTTCTATTAAAAGCAATGGTATTATGGTCTCTAAACAGGCAATGGTTGAAAGCATCATAAAAGTTTATACTGTTTTATTCTCCCTTCTAAGGTGTTCTCACTTCATGGTTTTTATCTTGTGTATGTTACTCCCTTGTACCCTTTTAAGTAATGTAATTCTCTTGGTATTTTAAAGGAAATAGTTGATTTTAAATGTTTTATTTTTATTTGCTGTTAGGAAGAGGTTGCTTCAAATGTGGTGCCCTTGATCACATGGCTAAGGATTGCACTGGGGAACCTGCCATCAAACAACTACCTCCAAAATATGTCTTAAAAGATGATAACATTCAGCGTGGTGGAGACGATAACTCTAGGTTGGTAACATTGTGTGTTGCTATGAACATCTCTCTCTCTCTCTCTCACTGAAATATCTGTGGTAGGTATGAAATGGTATTTGATGGAGACACTCCAGTAAGTCCCCAACGAGAAAAGAGACATCGTGACCATGAAGCAGAAGACCAAGGTGAGAAACCAAAAATGATCAGGCAAAGTTCAGAAGACCTGAGACATAGGGATCATGAAAAGAAAGACTCAAGTGATGGGCATAGACTGAGTGACAGAAGTAGAAGATACAGAGAGGATGAGATGAATCGAGAAAGTAAAGCAAGTCGATACAGCAGAAGCAGAAAAGATCAGGAATATCCTGACAGGAGAATGGATGGAGAAAAGGATATAGAGAGACAGGATAAATACAGGAGAGATGAACGAAAATATAACAATAGAAATGTGGCTAGTGATAACCGTGGAGACAAAAAGGATGATGAAGATTACAGAAGGAGAAATGCAGATGATGACAGCTATGGCGACAGGATGGATGGCAGAGATTATAGAAAGGGAAATGCTGATAACAAGCAGACGAGACAAGAGGGATGAGCCAGGCTATAGAAAGTCAGATAATAATGGCCATAGGAGGGAAGGGCGAGAACATAGAAGGCGGAGCACAGAAAGTGATGATGATCGTGATCGTGATCGTGATCGAAGGCACCGAAGTGACAAAAGGAGATGAACTCTGTGGATGTCTTCGACGAAAAAATGGATGAAAACTTATTTGTTACTCCGAGATGAACTCTGTGGATGTCTTTGACGAAAAAATGGATGAAAACTTGTTTATTACTCCCTATATTCATATAAATTGAAAGTCGAGGGTTTTGTCTTTCAATTTGCTTCCTTTTTCAAAAATTGTTCAGGGGAGAAACTGTCATCAAGAGGGCCCATGTTTGTCCGCCTCTGCCTAGGTTTGTTTCAAAATCTCATGACAGAAGTCCTGGGAACTTGGGTTGTCTTGTGACTTGTCATTTTTGCTGTCTTCTCCAGTTAATCTGTCCTTAGTTCCAAAACAGAGACGACAATATGTGCTAAAGTGCTGGCGTTTCCCCACTTTTGATAATAATCTTATCTCCATCACCTCTCTCAGAAAGTCTTTAAAATGTACTATACCTTTCATGCCAAATTGTGTTACTCTGAATAAAATCTTTGTTAAAAATCCAAATTTTCTTTTCTTTATTTTCTCCCTGGTAGAAGTTGACAAAAATAACAGGCCACATTCATTATGGTGCTAATTTTGGTTGGAGGTCAGACCAATTCCCATGGTAGGTGCATGTTTAGCTTGTTGAAGATTGAAGACCATGTCTAAGAGCGATTAGATAAGGCTATTGACACTATAAATGGCCCAATCCTTTTAGTCTTACATATAATTTGAGCCAACTGTAATCCTTTTTCCTTTACGATGAACTGCAACTCCTTGCCATTCTTCTCGACTAGAACTACCAAATTCAGCTTGATCCATGATTGATTGAAGACAGATTTCTTACAAGGGCATAAGTTTCCCCCTTAAATTCCATTAAGCAAGCCCATTCCAAGTAGTTTTAACTTGAAAATGTTGCATGTGAATATACTAATGACAACTCCTTGTCATTCTTCTTGTGACTTATCAAGAAAATGTTGCATGTGAATATACTAATATATGATCACTTGAATGAAGCCTCCATGGCTTCTATTTGCTTAAGAATTCTATAAATTCGAGAGAAAAGTGCTTGGGCAAACTCACATTCCTACGTTGATGCATTATCGACATCCCACCACAAGGACTTATGTTTTTTTACCTAATAAAATCCTCGAAACTCCTGAGCAGTCTTTAAATTTCTTTGAATTCTATAAATTCAAGAGAAAAATGCTTGGGCAAACTCACTTACCTACATTGATGCATTTTCTGACGTCCCACCACAAGGACTTAAATGCTTTTATCTTACAAAACCCTTAAAACCCTTGAGCATCTTTAAATTTCTTTGTACATAAAGCCTATTCATGTCTTCTTGGACAAAAATGATGCCCTTGTGTTCTGCCCATTCCCAATTAAATGTTTTGTTGACACAATCATTAGCTTTCTTCTCTAAGCTTTAATGTTTTCTTCCAAGACTAGCTACAATCATGGTTTCAAACTCCAAGGACAAGTTATATCCTCCACATGAATGCATTCTTGTGCATAGATGAGCATGGAATATCAATTAGCAGAGGACGAGCAGCTTTTACAACCTACCAAGAAGGAAATCTAAAGATGAGAGCTAATCTGTTTTGATCCAAGCAAATAGCCCTATGCACGACCAACATAATCGAGCATAGGCACATCCCACTACGGGCAACCAAAAGAGTGCAGGCACCAAAAACCAACAACCAACAAACAGCCCAAACCTTGCAAGCTGCTAGAAATCGTTTTGTCATTGGCAGCAGGGATCATTAGGTCTCTGCAGATATTCCTGTCACCTTACTTTCATTTTCACAGACTGACCACCATCACTCAGAGTTGAGCAAAAAATGTCGATACAGTGTGCTGGTGGCTTGGATTATTAATGGGAGACTCAGATTAGCAGTTCTCTGACTCTGCAATCAGTCAACCAACTCAACAACAAAGAAGAAATAGACAAGTACATTATTATTATTCTTTTCTAATTTATTTATTTATACAATAGACAGGTAGACAGTCTAAATTAACTGATATAAATGCCCCATAAACCAACTTTCATATTATTTAGTCAAAGGATCCATAGACCAGATGATAAGATAGCCCACTGGAATCCTAGGATGGCCATTTCCCTGAAATGTAAAATCATCTCACCATCCAAAACTTTTATTACGGTACGTAATAGTGGGTTTATATGACTTTCTTCTACAGAGTAGTATTCATCATGGTTGTCTCAACAAAATTAATCTTCCCAATGAAAAAAAAAAAAAAAAAAAAAAAAAAAAAAAAAACACAACACACACACACACACACACACATTAACGAACCATCAAAATTCACATTATATATGAAAATATTTGAAAATATCAAAAGTTCTCATCTCTATTTCAACCATTAAGATTCCTCAACTTGATTATCATCAATTCATCATCATCATCATCATTATTGTACAGGCTAATAATCCTAAACATCTAAGAAAAATAAAAGGGAAAAATAAAACTCCGCATTGTGAGTCCATTTAGAGCTTCTACAATAACCTTACTTCCCTTCTTGCAAATTCCCCCATGAGAGAGCGGAAAGGGAATATATGGGAGTTAGGCCGAACAATCAATCTGAAAAAAGTAACTCCATGGTCTCGTACTAGACAGGGATTTTCTGACCATAGAAATAATTAACAGCAGCCTAATTACCTTTAGCAATTGTTTCAGGAAGTCACAAGGGATTCAGAGCAGGTACACTCATACATAGAACCATGGTGTACACTTGTATGTACTAGATGGTGTCTGTGAGACCGAGACATGCTCCAGCAACTTCAGACATGATTTTCCTGTAGATGCCTTTTGTGATCCCTATCTGAATATCCAACCCGACCCAACCTGTTTCGATCTTCCATATAATCATGATGATTATGGTTGTGGGACCCATGCATATAGTCATGGCGCTGCTTTCCCTCCAATGTCTTGTCTGGTGGGCTCCCCACCTTTCTCTTGCGGTTGCTTGATTTGGGAGACCGTAATCCCCTGCTAGCATCATCATGCACTGACACCTCCCCTTCTTCAGAATTCTCTAAATCTGGTCCATGTGATGACTGCCTCTTAATTCCTCGGTGGTGTCCATCCCCAGCATCCTCTTGATGCTTCCCATAATGTGAGTGCTCATCTTCCAGCCTGTTTGATGGCTTAGACCAGCTTTGCCTCCTCTCCCGCTTGATTTTCTCATTCTCAGCAGCCAGTTCAATACCATCTTCCAGTTCCCTCTCAATGAGATCATCTTCGTCCATCAAGTCTGCTTTTCGAGTTATGTCACCACGAAACTTCTTTCGTTTTTCCAGCGCTGCCTTTAACTTGTCTTTGTCAATCTTTTTAATAACTTCCTGGGGTGACTGGCTAAGGGTACCTTCTCTATATTCCAGATTTCGACCAAGGTGTTTATCCTTCAATTCCCCTGCTTCCCTCGTTTCACTTCTCCCAACATTCCTTTCTCGATTTTCTTCACCAAGTCCCTCCGACCCAAACCTTGATAGGTTCTGAGCTTCACCCATGTTCCCCTGGTAGCGCAATGCCTCTAGTTCAGGATGTTGATAATCTTGAGATTCACCATCTGCCTTGTGGTCTGAACCACTTTTCATCTCCGTACTTCCATATTCATTACTTTGACTTTGGGTAGCTCGCCCAACATGATTATCAGCATATGGCTGGTCAGATACTGGCCTAGATGATGCTGACTTTGAAGTTCCAGGTTTTGAAGCAGTACCTCCAGCCTGAGAATAACTATTACTTGTTACATGTTCTTCGTTGGCAGGTGGAGCTTTTAATGATATTCGATGACTAGCCCCACCACTCCCTTCAAGTTCACTGCCCTGGGAAGGTGGCACTCGGTTTTGTTCATACAGTTCCAACATTTGATTGCTAACCTCTGCAAAAAATAAATGACAATAGTTGAAGGTGAAACTCGAAAGACCTACAAGGTAGTTCTATAACATTAGACATAATTGTAACTGTCGTTTTATATTGTTTCTTCCTGGAAGTTCCTTTCTCCCCTTTTTTTTTTGGGGTAAAACTCATGAAACCCCCCCTCCCCCCCAAGAAAGAGAGGAGAGAAAAATACCATTATTTTTTTAATGATTTTGAGAAACTATCAAAATGAAAAGGGAAAAATGAAGGAACATATTTTGTTATTGGTCGATAGCAAAGCTATGGAAAGAAAGGTTGGACACCAACCCTCTAATTGGCGTGGGGTGACATCAAACTCTTGCCACCAGACCCTCTCGCCATCTGATGGGAGCTTTACTTTAAGGAACTTGGCAGCAAGGAAAATGGCACCTGCCGCAATGTGGTGGGGCTTAAATTGCAAGCAAAGTGAAGTCCGCAGTCTGCATGCCGCTTCCCCAGGTCAAGATACAAGAAAAGCCACATATGGGCATTATAAAAAACTAGAATAAGTATCTCATACCCATCATTGACAAAATTCCAGGCAACTTGAGCAAGTGCATTTTGGGCAACCTTGAATTTCTTTATCGCCTCAACAAGGGGTTTATAGGGATGGTGCACATTAAGATCAAAACCAAGAGTAGCAAGTACGACCCTCTCTCCAAGTAAAATTAGTTCTTTCTGTTGTTCATATACCTCCTGAAAGATGAATGCAAATGTATGAATAAACAAAACAATTAAAACTTCCAGACAATAATAAAGAAAAGTAGTTGCTTGGAAAACAAAGGGGAATTAAACAAAAACATCCCAGGACCAATCAGTGCTAATTTTTCTAGAAAACAAAAAGAAAGATGCCGAAAACAGAACATGAAAACAAATGGTCACAATAATTAAAGCTGGAAATTTTGCTTGTTTGCTCTCTAAATCAATGTCTCCAAATAGAAAAGGCGAGTTGAACTTCAATTTATAATATTCAACAGCCAGGATCTGACAAGTGAGCCACTATCCCCCTTGCATGTTTACTACTGTGCTAGGGGCGCACTGACAATGCTATTTGCAGAGAAACTTAGGTATCTAAAAATAATATACTTAGCCAGCAATGAATTTCATTGTGGAAATCTCCTTTGAGAAGGAAAGTAGAGAAGAAAAAATTATTAAATACGCATTAGGAAGAACAAACAAGTAGAGGAAGTAGAAGTGCCTTGTTCAAACAGTACCTTTTGCTTGATCCTCTGAATTGCAGCAGCATCCTTTTTATGAATGATTTCATATGAAACAAGAATAACATCTTTTAATGGACGAGGAGTTTCTTCAACCTTCCCCGCAAGAAACATGCAAACTGTTGCAATGGTCTGCAAGACATTTTGAGATTTAGGCACCAAAATTGATCATCTTATGAAAGCCAGATCTAAATTCTGTTTTAGTTAGTCCTTTTTATTCTTAGTTTAAAAGACTGAAAAAAAACAACTGATAATTTACACAACCAGTATATAGTCACACATTGCAACAAAACAGAAATACATAATATTTATTAGGTACAAGAATTGTGATAGGACCAAAATCACATAGAGAGAGACAGATTATGCTTAAAATCATGATGGGACAAAAATCACACATACACACACACAGAGGGAAGAAGAAGATTTAGACATTGAGAGAAATTAACGATAGATAAGTAGTATTAAATTCAAGCAAAAGGAATATTAGTGCACATTAGACCAGATCATAAGAATCCCCCATCATGTCATACTGATACTCATTACATGAGGAACCAATCCAGTTGGAGATCCACTAGGTCCAAATTAACTCAACCAATTAATCATAATCATATTATGGTATCCAGTTAAATGTTCAGAGGAATATATGCATATTACTCCCCCTTCCGAAAGATGAAAATATTTTATGCATGAAAGATGGAAAGCATTGCAAGGGTCAAAACATGGTAAAAATGCAACAACAAAAAAGAAAAAAAAGAAAAAGTCCTAGTCATCTTCAGCTTTCTCCAGAATGAAATGTGAACCTTCATACTTTGGTCCTTTCCTTCAGGATTATGGTAAACCCCTGCCTATAATAATATATGATTCAAACCTTCAATCCTACTCATATGCAAAGAGTGCAACATACTCCATAGATCTACGTTGTAGCTCACCTGAATCAGGATACCAAGAGGCTATTTAAAAAACTGTCTCCCCACCCCACACAAAAAAAAAAAGAAAAGCCCTCCAGTGCTAAACACTCATGGTGCTAAGTGCTAATCATCTCTTAATTCCACGTAGGATAATTTTAAAACCAGAAACAGCAATAACCAGCTTTTGCCATCAGAAAATTCACTGTTTTCTGTCCAATCAGTTCCTAGTTACATAGATATATATGCTGCACTCATAACTATTTCCAAACAAGGCAAAAAGAAATTGATATTCAATTCAAAACTTGGAAACAATAACTCACCCTCCTGTCATTCTTTGCATGGGATTGACGAAGGAAGAAACGGTGACAAAATATTATAGCTGTAGCAATTGTTACCTGGGGCCTGCATTTCAAATGTTCATTATCAAATCAATTTCTTTAGTTATATTTGAGGCACAACAATATATTAACACGGCATTGTTTTTATATACTCGTAAGTTCAGTGCTAATGACATGAGCCTTAGAACTCATAATGTAATGGGTTATTATCAGAAACCGCCCTTGAGGTTCATGAATTATAACAGTGTCAGTGACCTCCCCTGATGTTTCAAAATTGAAATTGCACTGCTTATCAAGCGATCCGCTTTTAAAGCTTGCATGTAATTTACAAATTTTACCACAGGGAACTTTACATTTTTCCTTCAAGTTATCCTTAATCATGGTCAAAATGGTCTTTCCATGCATTGAAGTGGTCAACATTTTCATAGGACATTTAGGTGAAACTAAAATCATAAACTTAATGAAATTGAGTGATATCTCAGAAACCACAGGTGGAAGCCTGTGGTTTTTGCATATATCAAGGAGGATTTTGATAATCACCCAAAAGGCGAATTGTAAAAATTCAGAGGGAAAATATATATATATATATATATATATATATCTTAAGGTTTGTTTAGTTAACAAGGACTGATAAGTGCTTTGACGCACCCCAATCTTATCACTCAAACCTTAAGCCTTCAAAAAAAGTGAACAAATTCTGCATAAATGTATACTCCATCAAGCACATCCATGGTATGAAACTCTTATCCAGGTTGACAGAAAATAACCACCACCCTGCCTACTACCAAAATCCAGGCACCTGACAATTTGATCAACAACAAAAGAATAAACACAACCAACGTCTCAATATGTTTGAATCTTCTCTCCTTCTTCTCACATCCTCTTCTTGAAGTTCAGAATGTTGTTAATTACTATTTGGGACTCAAACTTGGTAGTTTTTTTTTTTTTTTTTTTTTTTTTTTTTTTTTTTTGCCCTTTTAAAAAGCAATTAGGTACGTAACGTTTGGGTCGTTTCTGTTAGACTACCACAGTCTAGCACTTAAACCCAAAACCTTAAGCTATTAGGGAATGGGCCAGAAGCAAACAGACAGACATATAATCGAGAACAAACTGATAAATTGATGGGGGAACAAATAAATGGAGGTAACAAAACTTGAACCCTGGACCTCTCGAAACCAGAGCTCTGAAATCATGTTAGACTACCACTTAATAATGGGCCAACACTATATATATCAGGCTAACAGTTTCAAACATAATAAAAATTCCAATGGCTGGTAACTGAATTTCAATATCGAAATGCATACTAGCACATTTCATGGCTAATATACTGAAAATTGATGAATGTAACCTATATAAGCTTGAAATTTACCTACTTTTTTACACTATCTCTTGATTCATTCAAGTTCTTTCAAGTTTAATGAAAGGTTGTGTTTGGATTCAAGGATATAGATGGGGCAGAGTTGGATTGAAGACCCCAAATTCATCAAATCCATTGTTCGGGCTCTAAACTAACTACTAAAATTTTCATTTTCCCAGAACCATTAGGGATTGCACATTAAGGATTCTAAAATACATGGACCACAATAACTTCTAGGACCCAATTTCTGAAATCCACAACATTGATAATTTGTATTCTTTGTATTTTTTTATTTATAAGAACAATGATGATTTGTATTCTCTTCATGCAACCACCACAACAACAGCCTCCACATTCAAAAGTATCGAAAATATCGATATGGACGGATATTATAAGTTAAACATAGAAAGTTTTGCTGAAACAATGGAAAACACTGAATTAGACTCTAATAAGCAATTTAGAATCAACATATTGCAAATTAAAGGTGTATAAAACAAGTAGGTATTGTATAGGGTACAAAAATTGTGCCACGCTTAGGAAATAAAAAATATCAATTTATATATAAATTTAAATTAAGTGATATATTATATTTATAATATAAAAAAGGGTAAGGATCAAGGAACTTCATTTTTTCACCTCATTCTTAAGCCATTGGATTCAAAATTAATCACTGATCAACGATTAGTTTAGTAAAATATGGGTCACAGGTAGAGTTTTGGAGGGTTACCTAACGCAAAGTTAGGTTCGGTTAACCTAATAAGAAGGGGACTCTATATGTATATAGAAAACTTAATAAGTGAAAATCAGCATAAATAAACTTATAATTATGTAAATATTTATAGAATTTAATTATAAGTTTGAATTAGTCGGTTCTAACTCTTAACTTTGTTTTACATTAGAATTTAGATATACATGCATGCATACGTACATACGAAGTTACTAAATTAAATACAAGGCATGCTCTGTATAATTCTCCTACAGATTTTTAAAGAGCCTGCATCTCCAGGGCCTCCCAGAAATGGAGACAAAGCTGACAATTTTAAGAAGACTCCTAATGGAGTAGTGCGAATATATATGACTTAATAGAGAGCAATCTATTTGGAGAAGTATTATCAGTACAAACATGAAATTAGCCTTTTTTATTCTTGGCTCATAGAAGAATTAATACCAATGACATGTTTCAGAGGAGACGACGTTCTTTTTGTTATCTTCCTCAGTGGTGTATTATGTGTAGACAGGATGCTGAGTCTATTGATCATCTCTTTTTACATTGTCTAGTGGCATGGGGGTTGTGGCAGAGGCTGTTTCAGATTAATAGAGAGCTTTGGGCTGCTCCATTTTATTCCACACAGTTGGTTTGAGCTTGGTTTTGAGGGCTTTGGGAGAAATAAGAAGAGAGATACATTGTGGAGATGTGCTTTGATGGCAATTTTCTGGGTCTTACAGCTCAAAAGGAATGCTAGGATCTTTGAAGATAAAGAGGAATGCATAGATGCGTTATGGGATAGAGTTTATTTTTTGGCTTTCTTTTGGGCTTCAAAGTCAAGACCATTTCAGGGGATTCCTTTATTTATCATTAAGAGTGATTGGATGGCGGCTTGTACTACTTAGGCATTGTTTTCTTTCTTCTTTTCCTTCTTTATTTTTGCTCTTTTGGTGGACTTCTTGTCCTCCTTTGTATTTATTTATTTATTTTTGCTCGTTTAATATATATATATATATATATATATATATATTTTTTTTTTTTTATCACAAAAAAAGAAAAGAAAAAGAAAGTAATAATATATCCATTCTATAGGCAAAGCATAAAACTTTTTTCTATTTTATCTATAATTATACGATGAAGGATAGAACAGATTTATTATACCGAATGACCTTCACATCAAAAAGCTTAGGAATAACAAGAGGTAATCGTCAACAATTGCATAATTTAAAGCAACCATCACTATAAGCCTTCGTTGACACACTGGTCAAAACTAACTAGCGTAGGACGGGAGTTATAATGCCACCAGACAAATAACTTGATAAGGGAAAGACACAAGAATTTATACCACGCAAAATAACCCAAATGCTAACCCTTCAGAGGAGAATTTACAGAGACATCGTATCAATATTGAAATGACAAACTGATGATGATGGTAATTGCATATTTGCATGTAACCGAAGAAAACAGAAACAAAGGCACAAGAATTTAGACACTACTCAACAAAATGCATAAGAACTTACACTTTAAGCCTCATGCCCAAATCTTGTAGAAATGTACAGTATGACTTCCGTAGATAAGTCTCTTTCTTCAAGTCGATGCCATCTTGTTTGGACGGGGAATTTTCTTCAATTTCCTTCCTTGATAAATACCAACGGCCAGCTTCCTCTGGTTTGTCTGGAGAAAATTTGAAAGGCCCTCCTTCGAACATTCCATGATGTAAGGGATCACCAGGCAATAAACTAGCCATATCCATCTCTTCACACCAAATATCTCTAGAATTGATATAGGTCTGTCGTGTGATAGACGTAATGATTACATCACCAACATCCAGTAGCTTCCTAGACTAGCAAGATAAGTCAGAAACATTGTACTATTTGAGATCATGTACTACAAACACAAAACATATAATAAGATAGATAAAAATCTAGCAATGTGTCCAAGATTGTTTACAAAACTATAGAGCTCAATATCCAATTCCCAAAACGGCTTAGAGTGGTCTCAGTGGCAACCACATGGGGGCAGTGGCCCCCACACCAAATCTTAAAAATTAAAGTATTTATTTATTTATTTTATGAAGTAAAATATATTATTATAAACAAACAAGCGCAAAAGTGTGAGTACAAAAAGAAAGACCAACAGCCCCTATACACAAGTGGTATACAGAAAAGCTACAGGGATAAGCTATCCAAAAAATCAAAATGAGGCATCCGCATACAAAAATTTGACGTATCACCCCAGGCATAAAGTAAATCTGCTATATGTGCTTTTAAATCTATCATTGTGGTCTCTTTATCATTAAAAGTTCTATTACGCTCAGTCCAAGCAGCCCAAAAAATGACGTGTGGAACTATTTTCCAAACTCTTAAAGCCTCTTTCTTACGGCTCCTACAGCTCCAAGAATCCACTACAGCAAGCACTCCCTTTGGCATAACCCACTGCATCCCAAATAAGTGTAAACAAAACATCCAGAGCTGGTAAGTAACTTCAAAATGGATCAGCAGATGTTCTACCGTTTCCCTCTCAATCTTGCAAAGCACACACTTGTTAGCCAAATGAAAATCTCTCCTCTGGAGGTTATCAATAGTGAGGCATTTCCCCCAACATGCTATCCATGTGAAAAAACAGGCTTTAGAAGGAACGTAAGCCACCCAAATTCTAAAACTAGCTCCATTCATCTCTACCAAGGAGCGAAAAAAAGATTTCACTGAAAACTCCCCCCTTCTACCTCCCCTCCACAGCATGTGATCCTCCTCTCCTCTATTAACTTGGGAATCATAAATCTTCACTAGAAAAGAAAAAACATCATCTAACTCCCACTCTTGAACATTTCTCCCAAGAACAACATCCCAAGAATGAGAATCATTAGCCCAAACCAAAAAATCAGCCACCCAAGCATCCTTATATACAGATAAATCATATGGTAAAGGGAATTCTCTTTAAGAGGGAGTTCCCTACACCACACATCGTCCCAAAACCTAATCGAATTGCCCTCACCAACCTTAAAATAAACCCCTTTCTCGAAATCCTCCCATCCTTTACGTATATATTTCCAAACACCCACCCCATCAGAACCCCTTACCTCCCTAGTTTTCCAATTACCTTCATTCACCCCAAACTTCCACTCCACAACCTTCCTCCAAAGGGCTTCTTTTTCAATAGCAAATCTCCAAAGCCACTTTCCCAGCAAAGCTTTGTTCATGATCTTCAAACTCCTAAATCCCAACCCACGAACCACTTTTGGAGAGCAAATTGAATTCCAATCCACCAAATGGAAATTTTTTATGACCCCTCAACCCTGTCCATAAAAAATCCCTTTGAAACTTCTTTAATCTATTGGCCACCACAATAGGAATCTTGAACAAAGACATGAAGTATGTCGGCATACTTGATAGAGTGCTTTTGATCAGAGTTACTTTGGCCCCTTTCGAAAAATAACCTTTCTTCCAACCACTAAGCCTCTTCTCAAACCTCTCAATATAAAGCCCAAATCAAGGAACTTTTATAGCTGCCCCAAATGGCAAACCAAGATAGGAGTTCAGTAAAGTCCCAACTCTACAATCAAAAACAGCAGCAAGAGCCTCCCAATCAACCCCATCCCCAACACCAATCAGCTCACTCTTCCTCAAGTTAACTTTTAATCCTAAAACGACTTCAAAACAAAGCAAAACACTCCTGAGGTACCGAAGTTGGGATTGAGAAGCATCACAAAAAACAATAGTGTTATTAGCATATAACAGATGGGAAATAGAACCTCCTCCTTGATCCCTAATATTAACATCAAAGCCCTCAAGAAGTGACCTTCCACAGCACGACTCAACATCCTGTTGAAAGCTTCCATAACCACTACAAAAAGAAAAGGGGAAAGAGGGTCTCTCTATCACAGCCCCTTGGAGCTCCTAAAAAATCCATGGGGACTACCATTAATCATCATGGAAAAGGAGGCTGAAGAAATACAAGTATGAATCTACTTTCTCCACTTTTCCCCAAACCCCATCCTCTTCAGAAGGTAAAGTAAAAAATTCCAATTTACATGATCATATGCTTTTTCAATATCCAACTCACAAATAACACTTGGAGAACCCACTCTCAAACGCGAGTCAACACATTTATTGGCAATCAACACAGCATCTAGAATTTGCCTGCCACCCACAAAAGCATTTTGGGATTGAGAAACTACCTTCCCTACAACCTTCTTTAGTCTATTTGCCATAAGTTTAGAAATAATCTTGTAAACACTACCCACTAAAATGATTGGATGATAATCACGAATGTCGCAGGCATTCCCTTTTTTTGGAACAAGAGCAACAAAGGTGGCATTTAGACTACTTTCAAAAGACCTATCAACATAAAATTCCTGTAATAAATCTAACAGATCTTTCTTAATCACCGCCCAACATTTTAGATAGAAAGCCATGGTGAATCCATCCGGGCCTAGAGCTTTATCACCATTCATACTCTTGACTACCTCCCACACTTCCTCTTCCCCCCAAGGACTCTCCAACCAATTGGCCTCATCCCTACTAATAACACTGAACTCCATCCCATCCATCAAAGGTCTCATTGGAATATCTTCCTAAAAAAGAGAATGATAATATCCGACAATCGAATCAACCATATCACTCGCATCCGACAACTCAACATCATTCACCTTCAATTTACCAATAAAATTCCTTCAGTTATAAGCATTGGCCATGCGATGAAAATATTTAGTGTTCCTGTCTCCCTCTTTAAGCCACAACTCCCTCGATTTTTGTCCCGAACTAATTTCCTCCATTTTTGCTAAATAAAAAAACTTAAGTTTGGCTTCATCCTTCTTAACCCTATCGTCATCGGAGAGGTTCCCCATTCTTTCCATTTCATCTGCCAAACTAATAACCGCCATAGCTTTAGCTTTATCAACCTCTACTCTACCAAAAACCTTATTATTCCATATTTTCAAATTAGCTTTAAGCATTTTCAACTTCTTAGCAAAGACATAACTTGGAGACCTCGAAACTTCAAAAGACTTCCACCAACCATCAACCAAATCAACAAAACCTTATAATTGCAGCCACATATTTTCAAATCTGAAAGGAGCAAGACCCCTATTAATCCCATTTGTATCCAGTAAAATAGGAAAGTGATTAGAACATGGTTTTGGTAAAATACTCTGGATTAGCTGGGAAACTACTCTTCCCAATCGACCGAAAGAAGGAATTGATCCAATCGAGACATAACAGGAAACTCTTGATTATTGGACCAAGTAAACTCACCACCAACCAAAGGAGGGTCAACTAAACCATTCGTCTGAATGAAGTCAGAAAAGTCCAGAATCTCAGTAGAAAAGAAATCACATCCCATTCTCTTATTAGGAAAACGACCACATTGAAGTCTCCAGCCACACACCAAGGGAAAAGCCCAGTCCCTTCTCACCCCCTCTAACTCCTCCCACAAACCCCTCCTCACCAAGGCCATGAGGACCATACGCCCCAGAAACAGCCCACTCAATTCCCAAAGCCACATCCTTAAGCAAACAAGAAACTGAAAAAAAATACCAATCTTAACATCCATCTTCTCAAATTTCCTGGAATCCCATAACAAAATAATCTCACCTGTTGTACTTTTAGCACTCAACAACTCTGTCGACACAAATCTGCTTTCCCAAATATCCCTAATCACTTCTGTCCACATTTTCCATTTTTGTTTCCTGCAAGATAACAATGTCACCTTTAAATTTTTTCAATGCAGCTTTAATCCCCAACCTTTAGTCCTTTTGATTCAACCTACGAACATTCCAAGAAATTATCCGCATTAAATACTAATCCCTGAAGATGACGAACCCCTATTCCTCACCATCTTAACACCCTCCGCTCTACCGTCCTTCGAATAGTTCAGAGACTATGACAATTTCTTCAACTCTCTTTGTGCTCGATTTATTGAATTCACCTCTTTCCTATACAAATAAGATGGCACCTTACTTCTCCACCTATTTTCAATAGCAGCAAACAGAGCCATGACATCCCCTTCGAATCCCTCAAACGAAACTCCCAGAAATTTACTAAAGTTTTTAATTTTTTGCAGCACCCATTCTGAAACCTCTCCATCTGACCCATCAAAGCTAACCAGGCTACTCTTATCCACCAAAGGACTCAACAATGCCATAAGGGAGCAAACTAACGGAACATCACTCATCTCGTCATCCCAAACCATCTCCTGACTTTCAACGTGAACCCTCCTATTCCCCTCTCCTCTACTGGAGTTGGAACAAAATTCCATCATTTCCAAACCATCCGACAACACCCCAATACTAGAGTTCTCCCAACAATCCCCAGCACCCATCCACGAATGGTCCACCCTACTACCAAAACCTTTATCTACCCTATGTCCAGAATCTAAAGCAGCAGCCTCACCCCTCCTATTCTCTAAACCCTCCAACAAACCAGAAAAAGGAGTAGAAGAAGAAGCTAGGACAGGAGTAGAAGAAGGAGTAGAAGAAGAGGCCAAGAGAGGAGCAAACTTGTTCGAGCAGGAAGGAGGAAACCTATGAGAGTCGCAGGCCCCTATCCGATTGGTCTTTGCAAACCTCTTTCCCTTTTCTAGGACCCAAATCTTGAAATTCAGCATTCATCAGTAGCCCATTTCTATCTCCAGCATTTGGTCTCTCCGCATAAACCCCCAAACAACCATCTCTAATAATTGGCCCATATGAATGCTTTTTGAAAAAAATGCCCATTTGGGCTTTTAAGCCCATCCCAAAGATAATCTTCAGTGGGCATCTTCACAATGGAGTTATCTAGAACCCATCGATTGCCTCTACCCCTACTCACATGCAGATCATGTGGCGCCCGGTGTCTCGTGGCCTCTCGCTGCACGTAGGAGCACGCACCACCAATTGAGCATCTATGTTATACCCGTGAATCACAAGACTATCTCCTACTCGATCCTCCCCCCTTCCCAGATCAGCTTTGACCCCCTTAACTTTTGAGACGAATACTCTAAATGTCCTTAATCTGTCCAACAATCTGATGAACTTTGGTAGATCTCCTACACGATAGACCTTCAACAACACCTCCGACATACCCGCCGCTATCCCAGTATCAACATTGATGAAACCCCCACATAGATAGCCCAAATCCTTAAACACCGATGTACCCCACAAGTGTAAGGGAAGCCCTTCAACCTTGATCCAGTGCTCCTGTTTCTCTTCTGTAGCTGTTGAAACTCCTGTCGTCGAGACCCACCAATCAAACAAAAGATCTGCCCCATTCAATCAACGACACCCGTTGTTTATGATCCAATTGGCTTCATTAGCAGACGGAAACCAAAAAAGAAAATCTCATCAGAAAACTTGGAAACCCTAACCCTAGATGCGACCCCCCATTTTCAATTGCACCATTTCTCAATCTCTTTAATCGAACCCTCAAATCCCACAAATCTACCCACCAAAAACTTTTTAAGAAACTCAACTGTCTTTAATCCCCTCCATCGTCCGCTTGACATAAATCCTCCCATTCTCCTTGCACAACCCTAGAACCACCTAGAAAAGGGAAAGGTTGTACTTCTACAGCTTGACGATACATACAACTCACCTGATCTCTTGACCCTTTCAATTTCGAAACCCTAGAACCAGCGCTCTCAAGATTCCAACCCCACTTACTTAAAATCTCTTCCATCGCTACCCATCCATCACCTTTGAAGCCTTTTGGGATCACAATTTGAAACCTTCTACCTTGATGGTAATCCACCAACAGCAGAAGATAATACCCAAAATCATTCACCCTCAACTGTAAGAACAATAATCTGTCCTCTTCCTCCAACTTGCGATTCGGTTGAGAGGTACGTCTACCCTCAATTGCATGCCGCAGACCTTCGATAAACCATCGGGCCCCCATCGCCCCTATGATGATAAAATATCACCCCCACGAATTGTCTTTAGCTCTTTATTTTCTTATTGCCGTTAATTTCATTATGTAGTGTAAAATTTTGAGATGCTAAGATGCCCTTTTATTTTTATCTGCTATTATAAATTTCATAATTTTGTGACTATTAGTTTCATTCTTTTATCACTGTTTATATTTTATCTGCTCTTAGTTGTTTTATATAGAAGGACATATTTAATGGCATAGATAATGAGGCTGTAATTCAACACTTTCAAAATATGAAGAAGCGTTGGGGACAATTGTAAAGATTTTGATTTCTTCAATAGAAATATTGTCAATTAAAATCTATGAAGCACGGATCCTTCAAAAACCCCAAAGAATCCGTATCAGATACTAATACGCCTAGGATACTCCTCGATACGTATCTAATACTCTCCATACGTATCAAAACAGTAACAAAAATGCCACGTCATCGGATACGCCTTTGATGCACAACGGATACATTTAGGATTCGTTTGGGGTTAGTTTGTAATTATTCTTTTAAATAAATGGGGGTTTAAACATAAATTTTAAAAATACACAATACCCATACTTCGATCGAAATAATAAACCCATTTTAGTTCCAACATCATTTTTTTTTTTTTTTTTTTTTTTGATGACGAGGGAACCCCAACAAGACCGAGCCGTGCAGACTCGACCCTGTCAAGTAAAACCCCGGGTGTACAAACCACCCCAACTGACCTATACACCAGGTGAGACGCAAGCACTTCCAGCGAGAATAGAACCCAGGACGCCCGAGTTTACGGTTCGTCCCAGGCCCATCCCAACCAACTGGGCTAACCGGGTTGGGGTAGTTCCAACATCTTTGTTCTCTTCCTACTCTTATCTCTTTCCTAGGGCTAGAGCTAAATTTCTATATACACATCGTATGTAGTAGATTTTATGATACCCACTCCTCTGCTCAACGGGCTTCTCTCTCTCTCTCTCCCTCTCTCAGATAGTAATGTTACTATACCTTTTTTGGAAAATACTAATGTAACCACCTTTTCTTTGGTGCTGAAGATGAGAGGCATACTTGTTATTAAAAGAAACTCAATCTCTTCTAAGTCGGAAGCCAGCACTAAATTTTATCTGAGGCACTGGTAGTTGGAAAATTGTCCAATCATCATTTGAACTATATATGCAAGGGGCGACCCTTTACACTGGAGATACTCTTAATTGTGCAATTATTGCCAATGAGTGCCTTTATTAGTCAATGGTAAGATCCGAATCTCTATGCTAAAAAAGGCTTTACCATCACCAATGCAAGCTAATTAATTTCAAGAATGTCAAAAAGTGGTGGACTTGTTGATGCACTTTTACAATATCTTATCAACATTATGGTCCTCCTTGTTTACTATTTTTCGTAGTTTGTGAAACTCTTAGGCTCCATTTGGGAGAACTTCAACTTCTCGCAAGGTACTTCTAGGTAAAGCAACGTATGGTAAGCGCTGGCAGTTGGCAGAAGATGCAAAAAAAAGAAAAAAAACAAAACAAAACAAAACAAAATACATAAATAAATAAATAACAACAATAAAAAAATAAATTAAAAAATGAAACTTTTCTCGTACCACACAGGAAGACTAACAGTTTACTTACAGTCTTACACTAGAGAATTTTGATTTTCTTCAAAATAACACTTCCTATTTCCATATAATGACAACAATAAATAACCATTTATGGAACTGCTGACAATATTAAATATACTCAATTTGGGGCTTTTGGGGTATTGTTGTTCTGTAATTACCAACCACTTAATCCATATTTAACAGTAAAAATAGTAAAATTTATTTGTTTATCATTAATCTTACACTCTAAACTTCTGGGTCATTGGCAGTACTCAAAAGTGGGGCTTTTGGGCATTGTAATACTAGAGAATCGCAGTCAAAATTCCTGTTGTTTTCACGTGTATATATATATATATATCAGTAAAAACCCTCAAAATATCAGGAACCCTAATTACAGTACCACAAGAAGAAGAAGAAGAAGAAGAAGAAGAAGAAGAACAACAACAACAAGAGAAAGAACAAGAAAGAAGGTAGAAGAGGGTCGAGGCCATACCTTTCAGAAGCACTCTTGCTATATACATATCTATGCAGTAGATTTTACGATACCCACTGCTCTGCTCAACGGCCTTTTCTCCCTCTCTCGGGGATGAGGAGGATGATGAGGATTGAGGAAGAAAGGTGGGGCAATTATGTGAGATGACCGGGCGAGAATCCCTTTCTTTTCTTTCTTCTTCTGACTAAAACACTACCAAGTCATAGTCCAATTCAATCTCCCACCGTCCATTTCAGCCTCAATCGGTCAGATGGTGGATCCCACCTGAATTGGATGCTGGCCCCATGCCCTTTACAAATTTTTTTTAAATTTTTTTTAAACCCCTAAATTACTTGTGCTATTACTATTTTACCACATGCTACAGTGCCAAATGCTATAATTTGGCACAAAGTGTTCCAATGGTGCAAATGACATAATGTGCTATTTTTTTGCCACAACCTCTATTCCTTTCATTTTTTACTAGTAATCGAGCACACGTGATTCGTGTGCAGCACATTTTTTCAAGTTTCCATTCCATCAATGGAGCTGTTATGTTAGTTTCCAAATTTTTAATCGTGTGTGCGTGTGTAGCAGAGAATTAAGGAGAAACAGGTTGTGGGTTTTTCAAAGTTGGTAAAATTACCAAATTGTCTTTTAGTTTTATTAACTTATAAGAGTATTTTAGTATTTCCAAGTATAGTTCAACCACAAAGGGAATTGACCTTATATAGTAGTATAAATAAAACTACCAACTACCATTTTCCAACTTTTGTTATTCTAACCACGAAATTATGATGCTAACTAGATTTTCCCGGGTGCAACTTTTTTTTATTATTTTAAATTATATAAGATTTCAATATTATTTTTGAAAATATTGTATTTATTTACGAACTGTTTGGTTACTGAAAAAATTTTGGAAGAGAAATGGATGAAGAGATATATTGTATTTTTCATAGTTGCTAGAGCATTTAATTGTTGAGAAATGGAGGAAGAGCCGACATGACAAATATAGCAATAACTCACCCTTGTACTATATTTGGCACAAGGGTGAGTTATTGCTATTTTTAGCATAGGTTTTTAGCACACCATTGGAGCAGCCCAATTTGTACTAAATGCTATAATATAACAATAGTATAGGTTATAGCTCACCACTGGAGATGCTCCAAATAGACCCATATGTGAATTTATATTATCAAAAAATGAGAAGAGAAATCATATTCTTAACAAAATAAATAAATAAAATTACTAGGTGTCATCTTTACAGAGCTACTCAAATACAAAATGTCCGGGATAGGTTGCACTACTCAGAGTTACGAGTGATTTTCATGCATATGTGTTTGTTTGATCAAGAATCTGATTATTTTTTAGCGTTAGACTCTTGAGATAATATGCTCCTGGTGATTTTCGTTTTTTTTAATATTTATCGGTCTTTATTCAAGAACTTTGACACTTTTAATTATTAGATTTCTATTTTTAAATTTATTATTAACATATATATATATATATATATATATATATATATATATAAAACAGGGGAACCATCTCACAGTAGGGTCCTTTGGACCCACCCATAGAATCTAAACCCTTGGGAAGACTAGCGCAACAACCTACCGCCACACCTCACATTGGTGACCTATACACTCACAGGGTCAACTTGCTGGCCACTCAAATATTGCCATATCTTTATCCTTTATTTCATGACCCAATTGTTACCATAAAACCTTCCATCTTTGTTGCCTCTATAAAATTTGAATCAATGTCATATCAAGTTAGTAACTGGCTAATAGATGCACACCTTTGACTAGTAACTGCACAATACATCTATGGGGCTAGAACTCAAAGTTCGGTGAGACTGCACTGCCTACATGAAGAGCACGAAATGGACTAGCTGGAAGTGAACTCTCAGAAATTGGAAAGCACGGACATAGAGTTACTTACAATTTTAGGCTAAATTGCCTTTATTGAAGCCAACTTTGAACTAATCTTATTGATTAAGGGGATTGGCCTAATGAATTCTGTGCAACGGTTGTGACGTTTTCTGAGGCATGTTGTATTGGTATCTAAGCAGACCTTTCAAATCAACATTCAACCCATGTTATGCTTCTTTTTTGAACATCCAACTTATGGTCTATTCTCTCCCTGAATATTGAACCTGCCTACCGGAAAACTATAGCAGCCAACATGACAACTGAAACAGTGATAAGGGACTTCCAGCTTTACAATATTCAACAAGTCATCAACGCAAACAAAACTTTCCCAGAGTTCTATAATGCTTCTCTCAATCCTGCTGTATAAAATCCCAAAAAGCATTACATAATAAAAAATAATACATACATCCTATGTTTGATTGCCGAGAAGTCATAGGTAAGAAAAGACAAATTCAAATCTTACAACCGTCACCCCAATCCCAACTAGTTATAAAATTCTAAGTGCTCATTTTTTATTCTTTATGTATTTTTGGCAATGAAGCAGAGCATTAATGATTTGTATATCATTTACAATGACGGTATGCAACCATATCTCCAGAAATATTCTATGTACCCAGACGTGAAGTAAAGATGGATCAATATAGGGCATGTGTTAGCAGGTGGTCTCTCCACTTGGTTATGTCTGGCAGCGTGAAGAATTCAATTGTCGCCATATATGACAGCCCACACTGAAACTTGCTCAAGCCAGAGATCCATAGTACAAATTTCTCTCCTCCAAACAGCTTGCATAATAATGATCTGTTCCACTGTTGTCACACACACAACATTTCCAAAGCTGATTGCGGTCAGTCTAAGTTTCAAATGGCAGCTTCTGGCAATGAACCCACTGGAACTTTTCCAAATAAGACTTTATCCAATGGGAGGATTTTGACTTCTTTGTGTGGATGAATTGAGGGTCAGAGCAGCCATTTACATCACTACACAGGCTCTATTTGTTCTCTCAGTTCACAGGTCGCACACCAACTGTTCTTACACGGAACCGGTACTGGGGCTGTGATTCTTCTTCATCTTCATCATCATCATCATCTTCGCTCGAATTGTCTTCTACTCTGTCCCACCGCGAGTAGTCCAGATTGGAGTGTCCTTTTGGCTTCGGGATTGCTTGCCATCCTTTGGAATGTTGATCAGGTGATTCCTTGATGCTATGTGTTGGAGGGGCAGTAACACCAGCATGACTAGTCCTTTCAGGTTCCGCTTGCTGATCTCTTCCTAAAGCTGCATCTACCTCATCTTCTTTTCCTTCTTCCTCTACTTGTTCTTCTTCCTCTTCTCCTTCTGGTTCTGTTTCATCTTTCTCCTCTTCCTCTTCTTCTAGCTCTGCTTCAGATTCAGGAATTGGAGCAAGTGACTTTCCTTGAGCAAAAAAAGAAAAAATAAACATCTCTTACTGACAGTCCAAAGATCAATGATTACAAAATCACAAATTCAGCCTGGAAATTGATAATAAATTAATAATAAAATCATGATTTCAGCCTTTATTTTTCAGATAACAATAAAAAATTATTCCTGGGGAGACAGAGGTTGTTTGGGAAAGCAAAAATTAGGGTTAAAGGGGCTGTTTATTGCTTTGTGCATAAAATTCACTGTCTATCCATCCAAAGGGTTGATTCTACCACATGGGTTGGTCAAGGATGCCTCTGAACCTATTTTGAAAATCTCAAACAGCCCAAGTGTCAACTGTGTAAAACCTAGAATATTAGCAGCCATATTTAATCATTACAGTGCAACAAGCTTGAACTCACCACTTCACAGGTCACACCTCAGAGATCTTTATCCAATATCAAAAGACAATCACGATTGGATGACATAGCAACAATAAAAATTCATTTGGATGGTCATAATAATAATAATAATAATAATAATAACAAAAGAAAGAAAAGAAACAGAAAAAATCCCAGAGATAAAACAAGAAAACACACGACATCAGAATCATCCTAGGAGAAGGACCGCAGGTGATAAGGACAGCAGGTGATGACATTCATTATTATAGCAATCATGTAATCATAATCATATAAAATATAAGGTAGAAAACAAAACTAGAGTTGTCCAAAATCAAGAAAGCAGATGATGAGGATCTCTTCAGTAAACTCCACCAAATACTAGTCATAGGGTCTCATGTTATCCCTTCAAATGGCAGTCCCCATATATTTGCGATCTTACTATAATAGGTTTACCCTTAACAAACAGTGAAAGATATAAGTATGTAACAAGAATAAAAATATAAGCAGAAAAAAGCGGGTGAGAGGGACTACTAATTGTGTCTTCAAACGGGCTTGAAGGTTTCGATACACTTCTGATGATGGATTCAACTCCATGAGCCTGTTGACATCAAAAAGCGCTGAATGGTACTCCTTGAGAGTTACTAGAGTCTGAGCACGCAACATTAATGCTCCAGTGTGCTTGTGATCAAGCTCAAGCACTGAGGTACATTCTTCTGCTGCCTAAAAATTTGCAGAATAAAAGCAAGTTAAGATTCACAAAAAGTTCCCAAATAAGAATCACACACCAAGAACATGTTAAGTAGTTGCACGCACACACATACACACACACATAATGGTATTGCCCCAATGTGAAATAAATTTGCAACAAGAAACCAAAAAGTGAACAGAATTCTCAAAACAGAGCGAATACATATGGCTGCAATAATCAAAATCATGTGTTTCCCAACGTACTAATTTTAAAGCATTGATATAATAAAACAAACAAATGCATAGTGAATTCTCTATTATTTGAATGTTTCTTCTTCAATGCCCCAAGACGCAAAAAGAACTGACAAGCTTTTTTCCCTGGCTTATGTGATCTTAACTGGAACATTTTCTCCCCACACACTGATCCACATTTGCTTACAAGAACTGAAACAAAGGTTTTCTCCTTGTCACCCCCTCCCCTCAATGAAACCAGGTCTTAACAGTTTTATACTACTCTCTGAATAACCAAGAGACATGTACAGAGTATATTTCCAGAACTTCTTGTAAAATCTTGAAATTAAATGAATGGATGCCTTTTGCTTCTTTTCTAAAATCAATAATTAATAATTAATAAATAGAAGAAAGTAAGTTTCTTCAAAACTTAAATTTTTCTCAAGCTAGTTTGCCATTATATCAATATAAAAAGTCGCTGTTTGTCAAAAGAAAACTGAGAGTCATATAAGCTTTCGAGTAAGAAAAAAAAAAACTTTCAAATATGAAAACTGGATCTTGCAACCAAGATGGATTTGACTAAGGTTGCCACTTGCGGGATTGGGGAAGGGAGAGGTCCACTGAGGCTAAACCCAAGGGGTTAAATCTCCTGTCCAAGCCCAAGCCAACCATGGCCCACCCCGAGCTCAATTTACAGAACTCAGGTTGAGCTCGAGTTAGGCATGGGCTTGGGCAGATTAGGGTCACTTTTGGCTCTTCATTTTTTTTTATAAGAATATATATATATATATTTTTACTTGCTCCTACTTTCTACACATTCAAATTTTTAATATTTCAAAGCAACCTGTAATTCAACTGGATTCAACAATTAATCATCAATAATCCAAGACACCAATATATGCGTATAAGTTCAATTTATGTTAAATTTAATAGTGTTTAATGTTAAATAATTTTAATTAACTAATTATAGTAATATATGAATTCAGGTTCTTGAATTGTGCAGGTTACCTGAGACATTTGCCCAGGCCAACCCAAATAATTCTGGTTTACATTTTACAACCCAAGCCCAACCTGTTAATAAAAAATTACTGCCCACACCTGCCTAAATTCTGGGTTGGGCAGATTGTGCCCACTCAAGTTGCACCCCTAGATTTAACCAGTCACCTTTTATAAAGTTCAATTAAGCTATTCTATAAGTTTAACTGATCTAACATGATAAAATTACTATTACATTGTGATTTGCAAACTTATGATGATGGACGCTTTATGATTAGCCTCAAGCCCTCAACCATTATCATGACAAAACAGATAATTAGGAGACATAATATGATGATACGATAAGCTAGAAGGGAATGGCATCCAAATTCCTGTAACATGTTCAATACTAGTATGGCATTTACCAAAATTGGACACATAAAAGATCATCATAACGTTAACATATGTCCTGACTTCCAACTATTTTTATAAAAATGCAGGCTTCTATCTATGCCAACACATGCATGGGCATAAGAGATAAATATATTCTTTGCTATCATACACATTCCGAGCATTTATAATAGACACCAGCTTGCTATACAAAAGCACAGACACATACATATCTAGCATTTTACAAACCAAGCAGATCATTGCGCATGTATAAATTTCATCATGTATTGTACATAATTGTAAAGCAAATATTCATCGGATCTCAAGCACTCCTTGCCATTGACAAGTTAATGGTTTAACACACTGGGTTTGGTCATGAAATTGATGGGGCCAAATACCAATTTATACCACCAATAAGACTTAGTACCATCAGAAACTTTGCATTATGCAAAAATCATGTCTGAAATTTCAATCATGATAAAATAAAAGGTTGAGAACATTTCTTGGTGCAATAAATGGGGGACAGGAAACAATTTTTAACTTAACCATGTGAATGTTCATCAATCCACAGCCATGACTACCATAACGGTACTTTTGCTAGCACCATAACTTTTTTTTTTTTTGATAAAGTAAATTTTCTAGCACCATAACTTCAGTTGAGTTGGGCAAGGTCTTGGTCAGGTTAGGCCAAATATATGCTGAATGTGTAAAAAGTACCTAACTTCAAATCAAACCCACTCATCCAAATTTTTTCAAGTTTGAGCTGCTTTAGGATAATAGTATATCAATCCAAAAATATGCAACCAAACACATAATTATTAAAAATTATTTACACGAAATATATTTTCTTTCTTTCTTTCTCCTTTTCACTTTCATTTTATTAATTTCTTAAAAGAAGGCTGTTCGTGTAACACATGCATATAATATGCATCCGAATGTGTAAACGAATTTGAGTTTGGAGTTTGGGCATTTAGGTAGGGTTAGACAAGCCCAAGTCAAAATCAAACTAGATTCTTGCATTTTAGGAGAGAGAGAGAAAATTGCAAGGTATCACTGATAAGAATAAAGTAAGTTGAGGTTTGCACAAGAGAGAGAGAGAGAGAGAAAGAGATCTATTGAAATAACCTAATATCTGAAAAATGAAGCCAATACCTTTTGATTTTAGGGGAAATTGGAGTGAAGGAGATATTGGACTTATATCGCAAAAGTCCATGTGGAGTTCTTATGCAGCCATAAGGACACTTTTTTTTAGTACAAGGGGGACTGTTCGTGAGAGAGTTAACCGCATATAGTCAATATTGCCCCTAAGTTGTTCTTTTGTATTCTCAAACTTTAAATGTCATAACTTTCAACCTACATGTTGGTTTTCAACAAAATTTAGATTTTTGGAATCTATTCACCGAGACCTTTGAAACAAGATCCATGATGAATAAGAAATAATATGTTTTTTTATATATTTATTTTAAATAAATTTAAATTTAACTAGATTTGTGACTAAATTTAACAAATAAATTATGAATAATACAATTAAATTTAACTGTTTTGTGACTTTTTCATCACTATTTATGTGTTTCTTGCAATAGCCAAAGACAATCAAACTTATTAATATGAAAATAGTTCGATTAAATTGTTTTCTTGTGCACTCAAGCTGAACAAAACATAAAAATTTCACACTTCAGAGAGATAGGAGAGAGAGAGATGCCATGACTCAGTTTCTGAAATTTAGTATGTATTTTTTGAAAACAATTACTAGGCAGCCCCACTCGTCTTCTCATATCTAGCCTTGTGAATATGATGAAAACCTGAATGTGCACGTGGTTCATCATCACCTTCACTTCAAAGAAAGGAAAGTTTTGCTTATATTGACCCAAACCCCTCAAAAATTTGAAAGAGAGTGTAAGCAAAAGAGCTGGTGGCTGTACAGTTACGATTAAAATACATGAGTATGATACATCAAAACACAAACACCATACCACCATTCCTCAGTAAAAAATAAAAAATATAAATATAACAGGGCAAAAAAAAAAAAAAAAAGGGAACCCAAGTGCTTCATCAGTCAGTGAAAAGCATTGATTGGTGTTTACAAAAGACTCCAAATGAGACACATGGATGGATGTTCACAAAGGACTTCTCGCACCTACTATACCAAAATCACTAAGACCCTATCAAAACTTAGTAATCAGTGACCTGTCCTACTTCTGCTTAGTGGGCTTCTTCTTCGATGAATTTGAGAGCCGCAGATTTGGATGGCGGTCAGCTTCACTCAGATCCAACCAATTGAGGGGGTGGCAATTGAAGATACATACTCAACTACCTCTCTAAGTAGCTGGTGCATGTGAAACTTGAAAGACCATACTCCTCTTCTAAAAAGAGTTTAGAAATAATATATTCAATAGTATTTGGGAAAAACCTAGAAGCATGTTTCTCTTTATTCTCTGAATTTGACCTCAGAGATTTCTTTAACAGCATTAAAAATGAAATTACATCTGATAAAAAAAAAAACACACACATATATGATATGGATGACAAGTAAATGAATGTAACACCCTCCAATGAACTCAGAAGGTAATATAGTTCTAGAAGCTAAGAATATGAGAATTCTTCCCACATTGCAAATATTTACAGGTATTTTCCCATCTTGTGTGTGTGTGTGGGGATGGAGGGGGATGCTGCGATAGGGGGGCTTGGCCATGTGTTGACATGTTTAACCAGACTAATATTTGGTTGCGACCAACCTTAACTATGAGTGTAGTTCCTTATGCAACACTTGATAGGATGAGCTCTCCATAAAGATAAGATTGAAAATCGAATATACTTATCGTTTGTCTTTAAATAATGATACTCATAATCCAACATTTTGATTAATGTAGAGGGAAAACTTAGGAAATTGAATTATTAGGGCTGCTTATGATATGTTAAGAATTTTCAAAATAAATGCAAATTTTTTGGGGCAGTTTCAAAACCTTAGTTCTTTATAGAAGCTTGCACACAAGCTTGTTAGCTTGTTCCACATTGGAAAAAGAGAAGAGATTTGAGCATATTATAAAGTAGAACTTGCTTTATTCTCTTGATTTAAGAAAAGTGGTAAGAAGTGCTTGTGTATGACCCACCGCAAGCGTCTACATGCACCCACACGTGTGCACGCGGCATGGGCTGTAGGGTGCTAGTGGCGCACATTGCACTTCGCAAGGTGCCTTAAGGTGCCATTTAGTATTTTCCAAGTCAGTGGAGGGGTGCCAACTAAGCATCCATGTGGCACCTAATAGTCTTAACAGATCCTAGGATGTCCGCGTGGCGCCTAACAGTTATCTAGTAATTGCCAGATGGTTAAGTGGCAGTTACATCTGAATAGATGCCAAAGCGTGATCACAGCCATTGATCAAGTAACCGCATGATCAAATGGTCCAGATTACACCCGAAAGGATGTGAGTTACAAGTTACAACCCAAGCCTAAAAATAGAGGGGATCCAGGCCATTTGACTCATCCCAGAATTCAGATCACTTAGTCTACAGCATTCTTCTCTCTCGCTTTGCACCAGATTCAACTCGCACATCAAATTTTATAATTAATGTTTTTCCCCCTTCTTGTTACACTCATATTTGTTGCGAAGAGAATTTTACCGACACGTTAGAAGGGCTGTCTTGGTTTCCTATTTGTGAGACTAGTGCACAAAAATTGGAAAGACCCTTCGAGGTTCAGGAGATAAAGGAGGCTTTTTTTTATTGTTGTAGAGATAAGGCTCCTGGACCAAATAGTTTCACCATGGCTGTGTTTCAAGAGTGTTGGGATGTGGTTAAGGATGATTTAATGAAAGTTTTTATAGAATTGTTTGAGAAAGGAATTGTTAACAAGTGTACAAATGCTACATTCATTTGCTTCCTAAGAAGTGTGATTCCTTGAAAATTAAGGACTTCTGTCCAATTAGCTTGGTTTCATCATTATAAAAGATTTTGGCTAAAGTTTTATCCATTAGGTTGAGAGAGGTTTTAAGGGAGACAATTTCAAATAGTCAAGGAGATTTGTGAAAGGTCATCAGATCTTAGACTTGGTTTTGATAGCTAATAAAGCTGTGGAGAGTTCTTGGTAGGAAAAAAGGAGGGTTTGTTGTTTAAAATTGATTTTGAGAAGGCATTTGATTGTGTGGATTGGGGTTTTTTGGATTTTGTTTTAGAGAAGAAAGGTTTTAGTGAGAGGTAGAGGAAATGGATTTCTAGTTGTTTGTCTTCTACCAATTTCTCAGTGTTAGTAAATGGAAAATCAGGCAAGTCTTTTATGGCTTCGAGAGGATTGAGACAAGGTGATCCTTTATCTACCTTTTTGTTCACCTTAGTGGTAGATGTTTTGGGGAGACTGTCGGATAGAGCTAGAGAGGTGAGTTTGATTGAGGGCTTTGAGGTTGGTAGAGAGAGGGTTTCGATTTCTCACTTACAATTTGCAAATGATACATATTTTTTTCTTTTGGGAATGACCAAAAGTTCTCAAATCTTCAGGTCATTTTACAAATATTTGAGATGGTTTCAGGACTTAAAATAAACATGGGTAAATGTGCTATTGTGGGTATTAATTATGAGGGTGACAAGATTCAGAGATTAGCTGGTCAATTGAGATGTTCGGTTGATGAATGGCCTTTTACTTATTTGGGTTTGCCCTTAGGGGGAAAATCCTTATTCTGAAGTTTATTGGGTCCAGTTGTTGATAGAGTTAGAAGAAGGTTGGAAGGTTGGAAGGTTGGAAGAGAGCTTTAATGTCTAAGGGCGGTAGATTGGTTTTAATTCAGTTAGTTTTGTCTAGCATCCCCACTTATTATTTATCTTTGTTTAGAGTTTCAGTTGAGGTTGCTAGTTCATTGAAGAAATTGACGAGGACTTTTTATAGGAAGGAAGTGGTGAGGGTAAGAGAGACCATTTGGTTAGATGGGAGATTGTTTCTAGATCCAAGAGTCATGGGGGTTAGCTTGGGAAATATTGTGGAAAGAAATACTGCCTTGACCAGTAAGTGGTTGTGGAGGTTTGCTCTCAAGAGGGATTCTTTGTGGTATGCTATTATCAAGAGTAAGTATGGATTACAGGCTAATGGGTAGGATGCTCAAACAATTTTTAGAATGTCGGCCAGGAGTCCATGGAAATTTCCCAGGGTTGGATAGGTTCTTGGAGTCCACTTCCTTGCAGTTGGGAAAGGGGATAGAGGTTGGTTTTGGGAAGACCATTGGAGGGGTGAAGCATCTTTTTGCTCTTCATTTCCTAGATTGTACAGACTGTCCTTGGCTCATAATGTTTCTATCTCATCTATGGCTTCTATTGAACCTCATTCTGTTGGTTGGGACTTCAAATTCTTTCGTAATCTCAATGAGAGGGAGAGTTTAGATTTAGCTTCTTTGTTGGGTATTTTGGAAGGTTTTTCGTTGAGATTGTTTATTCCTAATAAGAGGGTTTGGAGTGTTGAACCTTTTGGATCCTTTTCTTGTAAGTCTTATTTTGAGAAATTGATTGGCTACTCCCATGTTCCTTATTGTTTCCCCTTAGACTTAATTTGGAAAGCGAGTGTGCCTCTCAAAGTTAAGGTTTTTGCCTGGACTGTGTTTCACAAGAGTATCAATACCAACGACAAGTTTCAAGCAAGGAGACCTTCTCTTTCTGCATGTCCACAGTGGTGCATCATGTGCAAGGGCAGTTGAAACTGTTGATCATCTATTTTTACACTGTCCAGTGGCTTCAAAGTTATGGCAGAAGCTATTTAGCTTTGGTGAGGAGGTTTGATACAAAATTTTGGGGTATGGAAAGGGGTAAAAAGGTGAGAACTCTGTGGAATTGTGCTTTTATGGCAGTTTTATGGGTTCTTTGGATTGAAAGGAATGGGAGAATCTTTTAGTATAAGAATCTTCCTGGGTTGAATTGTGGGATAAAGTGCATTTTCTGGGTTCTTTTTGGGCAAAGTCCTCCAAGGATTTTGCTGCAACTCCTTTCTTTTTATTGAAAACTGATTGGAGGGCTGTGTGTAGCTAATTTGATAGCTAGTTTGGGTAGTTTTTGTTCCTGTTTTTTGGTTTTTGATTGTTTTTTCTGTTCTTGTACCGGTGGACTCTCGGTTCTCCCTTTCTTTTTCTCTTTCTTCTGTACTTCATCAAAAAAAAAAAGAATTTTACTGACACAATATTTCTTACTATACAGTTCTCCACCTCAAAAACTTCTAGGAAAAAAAAAAAAGCTTTTTTCCTTCTATTTGCACTTGTTGCTTAGGTAGGCATAATTAGTGGGTTTACAACTTCAACACATATTATGCAAGACACACTTGATACGATATGTGCATTAAATATCCACCAAGGTAACCTACAGGATTATGAAATTGTGTAACATGGGCTTTTTGAAGATTAGGTTGTTTGCAAACCCATATTTCAAGCAATAAGTGGTTAATCAAATAATTGGTCCACCAGTATGCTTGAACAAAAATCACTCAGCTAACTTGGATTTTGTCCATTTCACCATTGAAAATTCTCAAATGTTATATTTCCACCATCAAAATATACCCCACTTGGTTCGAGCTTCCAAAATGCATTTTTGATAAATGATTTTCATTTCCGAACATGAAAACAACGGAATCTTTTTAATTGTTAAAAAAAAAATCAATTTCAATCATTAAACCATTTTCGTTCTTGAAAAATGCGTAGAATGCTTTTTAAAGTCCAGCAGAAACAGCCCGTCTTCAATATGTTTTCTGAAAAACAGTTTTCAGCAACGCCCTACCAACTGTGTTTTCCAGCATCAACTTAAATTTTTTTTTTTTCCTTTTTTGAAAACAAAGCGAGAAATAATAAAACGATTTTCAGAACCAAGACCACACGGGACCTCAAAATTGTTATGGAATCCCAATACCCATTTCTACCTGAATTCAAAACAAAAATAAATAAAATCGCCACAAAAGTCCAAAATTAACGTACTAATAAATATAAAAAAAGTACGAAGAAAACATGATCTAAAAGCTTACCTTCTTGAAATCATGCAACTTCAAATAACAAGCAGCTCTATTGCTGTGAAGCGCAATTCTCTGCGCCTTCGTCTTGGCCATCGAAAGTGCCTCCGTATAAAACCCTAATGCCTCTTCGTGACGTCCTTCGCGGTACATCTGGTGAGCTCTCTCGATCTTATTCGACGGCGCCGATGCCATACCAGTTTCCACTCAATCAATCTTAACCGTAAAAAAAGAAAAAACAAAATCAAATTCCTACTAATCTATATTCAAATTTTCAGCTGCATAGACGAGGTTGAAGAACCAGAGAGTTGAATAAATATAGATTTAACTTGAAGGAAATAAGAAATGATTAATTTGAAATCGGATGAATGAATAGATGGATTGAGAGTATGAGGAATCAGAGAGATGGAGGAGAAATCAAGGGAGATGGAGAGAGAAAGTGCTGCAGTTGAGTAAATTACAGAGCTGCAAATATAGATATAGAGAGAGAAGACGCCTTGAGCATGGAGTTTGGAGCAATCATAGCATTGTGATTTGGGACGAGTTTTTCAATTTTGTATTTACAAGTGTTTGCCACCTCGCACTTGCTGCCAAGTTTTCAAATTAAAAGGGCCCACTCAAAATATTAATAATAAATAATAAATATTTTCTCCGGTCTCATAAAAATTGATTTTTTTTTTTTTTTTTTTTTGGTGTTGTCTTAAAATGTTAGACTATTTTAAAAGATTAAATCATAAATTTTTTTATATTATTTTTTATTATATAAAAATTACATTCAATACAAAATAAAAAACCTAAATCAATAACATCAATTCTAATGGTGTTTTTGAAAAAAAAAAAGTTTAGTAAATGACAAATTAATTTATGTAAAATTTGTATTTTGTAAGTAATAAAATATGTGTTTCACAGTTTTATCAAAGATGTTTTGCTGAGAGAGAGAGAGAATTCGACTTTCTAATTTCTACTTACTCTTGCTAACAAATTCTATTAAAAATAGTAAAAAAATATATATATAAAGAAAATGAAAAAACTTCGCACTCACATGGGGTGTATTGGTGTAATGTCAAAATTGCACCACATGTATGCTGAGATGAATTGGAAGCCCAAGAATCCGAATTTAGAACTTTTTACTGTATTGATATTTGCTGCTTTTTATTTATTTATTTTTATTTTACAATTATATATTTTTATGATAGTTGTTTATTGTAATAATAATGTTGATTATATGAACGTCTATTTAAACAAGAGAAAAAGGAATAATATAGCCTTTTTAAGCAATGCTATTCATTCTTTTATTTTTTTTTAATTTTTTTCTAATGATATGACAACAACAATATCAATATCTCCATAAACAAATACTTTTTTTTTTAAAAGACAAATTAATAAATGAAGGAAATAAATTAGGAAAAATAAATAAATGAAGGAAATAAATTAGGAGAAATAAGTATCAACAGCATTTAAAAAAAATAAAAATGGGACGGGCCTTTTTTAATTTTGAAACTTGTCAAAAATGCAAGGTGGCAAAATTTGATTGGAATTTAGAAACCATAACTCCAAATAATGAGGTTGGGTTCACCTATCAAATCAGCGGTTCTAAGCTAACTAAAGCGAAGTCAATCTAGTTATTGGTGGCGCAAATGCCACTTTTAAGGGTAATAAAAATATATGAGCTCATCTATCATATTTTAGCCCCAAAAAATACAAAAACAAAAAAGAAAAGAAAAAAAGAACCAACCGGAGGCTCATCCTAGGGGTGCACTCGACTCTCTTATGAATTCTCATTGTATTCAACTACTTCCTCTATCGCATAATGATTAGCCTTCTTTGTTATTTTTTCTATCTCAAAATGTTTATACATTTTGAAAAGTTAAATAATAATTTTTAAATTTTTTTCTGGATACGAGGACGAATCCCCTTAGCCTGTCCTACCTACACCAAGAATTGATTACCCGTCAATGGAGGTATGTCCTACCAACCTTTACTGCACTTATTATGCCCGAAGGGCTAGCCACAAGGTTTGAACCCAAGACCTCATTATTGGTATTCCAACCATGAGGCCATCTGAGCTACACCTCGTGGTTTACTCTTTATTATTTCAATAATTACTATTAGCACAAAACCAAATACTAAGTATGAGATGATATTTTTGGAAAAATGAAATTTAATAAATAACAAGTCAAAGTAATGATAGTATTTCTTAAACTACATGTTTTGCCAAAGTTGACTTATATTTGTGGGATGGAGGAAGTATTATGGCCACACAAAGTCTCAGATGACGTGGTACACTTTAGCTTTATTGCATTTAATCTATATATCATGAATATAAATTCAGTCAAAATTATGATAGAATGTGTCCAAGCTGTTCGACTAAGAAATGTCTTAATCTTCAAGGCTTCTGGTGCATGTGTGAATTGGTGCGAGCATGACAGAAAAGTTTGAACAGTAACTTTTCAAAATATAGAATGGTTTGTGCTAAACCAAAAATTGATCAGGCGATTGTGAATAAGGTTCTATTGCCTCAACAAAGAGGACTTCAATAAATTTACTAGGCAACATAAATGCAAAGAATTCAACCAATGGAGAAAATAGAAACGTAAGCAAACAAAGTGATCACATAAATTTGAAGAAACCACGACCATAATTCATTACCTCCATAAAAATACAGAGACGAAAACAATCGTTAAAGTTGTCTCAAATGCAAGCAACAAAGTGTCTCCATATTTCAAAGTTCATACGAAATTGAGGGAGAAGGTGAAGAAAGGGAAGAATTATACAAATAGAGGGAGAAAGAGAAGAAGAAAGAGGGGGGGGGGGGGGGGGAGGAGAAAGATAGAGGGAGAGTTTTACATTCTACCAAAAAAAAAAAAACAAAAGGGAGAAGAGTTAGTGCTGGAGCATTTTTTTGAATATGTAATGGTTGAGGGGTTCCCTTTTGTGAATGTCTTGGCCTCTATTTATAGACTTTCTGAACCATAACCATCTTCTTTGCATCCTCCAATAATATTTTGCCAAGTGTCGTCCTTTTTTTCCACTGTTCTAGAAGAAAATTGGCTATCTTGAAGAGTTAGAAAGCACTTATATCTGTATATGCTGCAAGTCTTCAATCCAACGAAATTATGCCCTGTCAGCAATTGTAGGCATAATTGTGGGCGAAATTATGCCCTGTTAACAATTGTGGGTTGCATCTTCTTCTTTTACTCACAACCCATACATGTCTTTAATTCCTTGGAAATGATTTTGAATCAATTTGAATTTAAATCAATTCAAACTCTCCTAGTGAATTTTCTGTAGAAAGTAACTGTTAGGGGGAAAAAGCCTATTTTCCCTCCTTTTAAATGCTGAAATGGGACACTTGTTTCTTTTTTACTGGTCAATCTTATTTTTCAAACTTATTTGAACTAATTGGGACACATGGCTATGTCCCATTGGCTGTTTTTGGGAATTTGAAATCTCTTGAATGCTGGAGAATAACTACCATAGAGAGGGAATGGCTCTCTTTCCTCTTAAATCCTACACGAGACATGTGTTTAACTTTAATTGGTCATTAGACCAATTATGAACACATGTCTTCATGTTATTGGTTGTTCTCCACTAATTTGAAATTCAGAAGATTAAGCCTAACTACTATATAGAAATGCAGACACATGTTCATGACCATTGTACTACAGATATCTCTAATTGGCTCATTTAACTCTTCATTCTTATTGGACTATTAGCATGGGCGGAGCCCCGCTGCCGCGGGGGGGGGGGGGGGGGTTTTGGGGGGCATGTGCCCCCCTCTCAACCAAAATTTATTTTTTTTGGGGAGAGATATTACTATTTCATGACTATTTCTCAACATAATGCCAAAAAGATGAAGATAGTAGTCATTTTAAAGTATATTTACAATCAATTTGTAATAAGTTGACAAAAAAAATCCTTTTTTTGGTATTAAATTGACAAATGATAACTAAAAAGTAATTTTTTTAAAAAAATTGTTTTCTAGGGCTTTTAATTCCCAGTTTTCCCACTTTATAGAATTATAGTACAGTACCCCCTTTGACATAATTCCTGACTCCGCCCCTGACTATAAGTATTGAGAACATGTGTCAAAAGACTACAAATCTGCTCTTCCCCCATCTAACCGTTAATTCTTAGTGGGTTCACCCACTAATTGGTCCAGATGTGCCACATGTCTTCATGGCATTGGCTTGTCTTGCACAGCCTCTTCTTTTGCTGCAAAAAACAGATGACCACTTTTCATTGGCCGATTATTTTTGGTGGTGAACACATGCGCACAATCAAACACAAAAAGAGTGTCAAACTTCGATCGGCAGTTTGGCACATACAATTAAATGAAGTGTCATTTTTTGGAATAATAAAATTTTGTAAAGGGAGGCTTATAGAGTCCCCTATTCTAAAAAATATGATCATAAACTAAGGATTCATGTGATATTCTCTTCAATAGTGGGAGCTCGTCAATACATCCACGAGAGGTGTCTCATTTTAACTTTTCTCATGAAATGCATCGTGAAAACTAATTGCATTGTTTATTTGGAAAACATTATTTTAAACAACTTCGTAGAAATTTCTTTTTTTTTATTTTATTTCTAAAATCAATTGTTTAAATAGACTTTTTGGTTATTTATCATCTCTATTTAATTTCTACATAAACGAAAACTATTGTTTACCGTCTCTATTTCCAGGCCTCGATTAGCATGTTGCCTCATGCCTCATTGTTAAAGAAAGCTGGCAAAAGGTTTTACCAGCCATCTTTTACTTTCTGTTGTTTAGGAAGCTTTTACTGGAACTCAATTCCAAGACTATACCCATAGATGAGGTTAGGCTTATTTCTCATCATCATGCAATATATAATGCAAATTTTAGGAGCAGTGCAAATTACTTCAAGTTGGTCATGTCCGACAACCCCTTCCCCACCTCTGCTAGTGAAGTACCACAACTCTAGAACCATAACAATGTCATGCACACACATTGCATGTACCCTACCCGCTAGTTATTTAAATGTTACAACATACATCCTCAATTCTAACATTAAAAAGAAGAAGCATTATCAACTTACATCAGGTATAGGACTTTCTATACTAAAGTCTCATTTGTTTGGTTGGAATCGGAATAAGTGGAATAAAATGAGATTTCAATGATAAGCCACCACAATGAGAGAGAAAATGAGAATAGAGCAAAAAAGAAGTGCAATCATAAACCTCTCTTGGGAGCCTCAATCCCACTACCATACCAAGTCGCGGTAATGGCATTGAGGCTCTCAAGAAGCTTATCCCATTACCACCCTAGGTCGTGGCAATGAGATTGAAGCTCTCAAGAGGCTTATGATTCCAACTCTCATATGCTTTTTTCTTCTCTCTCATCTTGGTTGGTGGCTCACCATTGAAATCTCATTCCATTCCACTTCCCCTAATCAAACCAGACAAACGAGCCATAACACCCATCAACATCATTTTACTAGGAATCACATTTTGCTAATCCCATTGTTGGATTAGATTTTCCCCTCATGCATGTCAAATATCAAGTTAATTGACGATTAGGACTCATGCCATCCATAAAGTGCCTCAAATTATAATTTTATTTGCAAAAAGAACTATGAGTTTATGAATCAAATGCTTTCCGATATTCAATTGGAAAGTGCTACACATCCCAAATTCAAGAATCCCCAATAGAGACAATGGGGTGGGACCTACAAGTGAGTCCCCCATCTAATGGGTCTCATCCCATTGTCTCTATTCAAGATTTCTGAATTTGGGACGTGTAGCATTATCCTATTTAATTAATGAGAAATTTGGCATGTATGATGTGCACAGGGGGAATATGTAATCAAACTGTGGGATTGACAAAATATGATTCCTATAAAAAGACATTAATGGGTGTAAGCGTAGAAAGTCCTACACCTGGGTTAATTGCCCTCATCAAGCACTGGCAAAGCTTCCAACAAAATCTCCGTGGCAAGGTCTAACTCCTGCTCAGTTATGATCAATGGAGGCACAAGCCTCACGACATTTCCTTTTCCCGCGGTTAGTACTAATAGGCCAGAATTTCGACATGCATCCACGAGGGGCGAAGCAGATACATCCAACTCAATTCCTATAATAAGCCCAGCTCCACGTATCTCTCTCACATGCGAGCTTCCTCCCAGCTTCTCCATTAATATTTTCTTGAAGTACTTGCCTTTCTTAGAGACATTGGCTAAGAAATCAGGTTTCGAGATTTTGTCTAAGACAGCAAGTGCAGCATTACAGACAAGAGGCGCACCTGCAAAAGTGCTCCCATGATCACCAAAGTTTATGGCGGAAGCAACTCTCTCGGTCACCAAAACAGCTCCAATTGGTAGGCCTCCAGCGAGTGGCTTGGCAAGTGTCATTATATCTGGGAACACATCATAGAACTCATGAGCCCAGAGGTAGCCAGTTCGGCCTAAACCGCATTGAACCTACAAAATGAGGGAGATAGAGTGGCCATTAGTTTTAAGTCATGTCCTTATCCTGTCACCGGGAGGGGGAGAGAGAAAGTGGTTGACCACACGAGTCTAGGGGAACTCTCTTCTAACCATGTAAAATCAGACAAACTATGCTCACTGATTTTATAAATCCAAAAGATTTCCTCAAGGCAAAATAGTGGAAAATTTTCCAATACACCACCAAAAAAGAGAAAATTTTCCATTTCTATCACCTTGCCGCATATTTGATTCACAACTTGTAGTCCTCAAAAAATTTTAATTTAAGTTCTGAATTGCACTTCGATTTATCGTTCACCCAGGATGTGTATGTGCATGTGTCTCTGTGTGTGTGGGTCCATATCTATATTTTTATCCATATATAACCATGTACAAGTAGTACATTAGTAAAATACTGCAAACATAATTCAGCAACACTCCAGATTTTGGAAACAAAACCACAGAAAAAAGTCACTTACCCAACATACAGTTTGAAAGGTGAGAGAAGCGATTAAGAGTTTTGTAGATATTTCCTGTATCTCTATCATTGTTTAAAAAAACCAGATTGAACCAGTGATATAACAGTGGCTCAACTGGGTTTACTACAATGGTCTGGTTCAACTCAAAACTGAATTATTTCTTAAAACCAGTACAAATTGACGAAATTCCGTGCAACCAATTGATCTAGCAATTTTACCAGTTTTGAGAAAATTTGTCATTCAAGTCACTTTCCCCAATAAAATTTGCAGGGTACATTACACATTTAACATTGTTTTCTGCATTGATAATGTTGTCCGTGTGTCTTGCAATATCACCACACCATTTTTTTTAAGCCTGCCATCAAAATCCTTAAACAGAAGCATGGGTTAATCCTTCCAGTAGAAATAATATAATATATGTGATCTTTGTTTTCCTTGTTTTCTATATATATGTAATCTTTGTTTTCCCCATTTTCTATTCTCTTTTTCGACTGTAAGATTTGAGTCCTGACCCTGACTTCTCTCTTTTTGATGCCATGCCTGGACTACTGTGCAACAATAGTTTTAAAAGTGGCTAAGCTTTAAACAGTGGATGAGACAGACAACACTGGTGTGCGCATAGGCAATGTCTTTTTTTTTTTTTTTCTGAGGGCGCAATGTTGTCTGTGAATCTTTCTACTTAAATTGAAGGATGAGTAAAATTTTATAGTATAAATACTATCTATCTATCTATCTATCTATCTATCTATATATATATATATATATATAGACACATATATATACACACATGCGTGCGAGTAAGCTTAACCTTTGTTTTTCCATCTTCTTTTAATCTTGTTTTTAGGCCTACTGTAAGATTTGAGTGCTGACCCTCGATTGCTCTCTTCTAGATGCCATGCCTACAATAACATGCTACACAAGTCTTGAAAATGCTTAATCTTTAACTTGAGAATTTTTCACACTCCAATAATTAAATAAAACTATAGTTATTTTAATAGTGTATAAAATCCATTGAAGACTTAGTGTTTTGGTCTAACCAGTTCTTTACCAAAAAAATAAAATAAAATAAACCAGTCACCAAGGTACACATCATATACTCCTCTATAACATATCGTACATGTATGTGTTGCATATTTTTTATTTTTGATAAAAGGTAAGATCATACTAAACTAACCAAAGGAGCCATTTACAAGCATAACAACAGTATACCAAAGCACAATTACAAAAGAAGTATACCCCAACCTATGTCCCTACTACCCTAAGAGCATGGGCCTATAGCAAAAAGAGACCTGCAAAAAACTATAGCAACATGGACTGCATAAAATCCTGCAGTGTCAACTGCTCCTCCAAAAACTCTTAGCGACTCCAGCAAAAAAGAATGCCTATACAAAAGTATTTTGCAAGTTCAAAAGTCAACTCTATCTTCAAATGTTCTTTGTTCCTTTCCCGCCAAATGATCCAAAAGATAGCATGCGGAACCATCTTCCATACCCCCAACCCTTTCTTGTTCCTCCTCCTCCACCACCAAGACTCCAACACTTGCCGAACTCCAGCAATCTTTACTCACTGTACCCCAAAAATACCCGGGCAGTAGGTCCAAAGATCTGATGCCACCTCACAATGCAAAAGAAAGTGGTCAACTGTCTCCACATCTGCCTTGCACATCACACACCTATTAACCAGCGAAAATCCTTTCAATTGCAACACATCAATGGTGAGGCATTTCCCCAAAATAACCACCCAACTGAAAAAGGCTATTTTGGAGGGAATAGAGCGCAACCAAGTCTGAGCTGCTAGGAAGTCCGCCAACCCCCAACCCATCAACGCCCTATACATTGCCTTCACTGTAAACCTCTGTCGCACTCCCAACCATAACATTGTATCCTCTACTCCCCTCTCCAACTTAACCTCATACAAAGTTGCCAAGAACTCTTCCACTCCCCCCACTTCTCAATCCAGAAAATTCCTTAAAAACGTAGCATTCCAAGTTGGAGAATCACCTATCCACACCAGAGTCCCCAACCCATCCCTCCCTATTAACTGCAACAGAATAAACCAACGGAAACACCTCTTTCAATGGGCTATCCCCACACCACACATTCGCCCAAAACTTAACCAATTCACCAATCCCCATCTTAAACTTCACCTTCCCAGCAAACTGAACCAGCTCCTTCATAATGGATTTCCACACCGCCACACCATACAAACCTGTAGGACTCTTAGACCACCAATCCCCATCCTCACATCCATATTTCCACACCATCACCTCCCTCCATAAAGCCCCTCTTTCTACCACAAACCTCCAGAGCCAATTCCCTAATAAAGCTCTGTTGACCTGCTCTAGAAGTTTTATCCCCAACCCACCCTCCTCCTTGGGTGAGCAAATAGTCTCCAAACTCACAAGGTGCAGCTTCTTCTCCCCCTTCATACCTTCCCACAACAAGTCTCTTTGCAGCTTCTCTAATCGTTTTGCCACAAATGCTAGGATCCTAAACAAAGACATGTAATACATAGGAAGACTTGCCAAGGTACTGCGTATCAAAGTAAGCTTTCCCCTTTTCGATAGATAACCTTTCTTCCAGCCACTTAACCTCTTCTCAAATCTTTCCACCACAGGGTCCCAAACTGACTTAGCCTTATAGGATGCCACGAATGGAAGTCCCAAATATGTGTTCAGTAGTGTCCTAACTCCACAGCCTAGATTTGCCGCAAACTCTCCGATCCTAATTCCCTCCCCAATCCCAATTAACTCACTTTTACCCATTAATCTTCAGCCCTGGAAGTCTGAAACTGCCTCAAAACAAAGCAACGCATGTCAAATGTATGTGTTGCAATGTAGTTATTAAACCAGTCAGTATGCTTATGTAGCTAAGTATGTTGGTGCGCATAATGTAAATAATGCAGAGAATTTCATATTAAAAAGGTAGTGATAATTAATTATCCCTTACTAGCAAATACATACTAATTGGGCAGGGAGAATCATCAATTTCAAACCTAAGCACAGTGTCAAAAACCCAATAAAATTACTAAATACTTAACCAATTTATGGTGAGAATCTAGACAGAATAGCTCTTGTCAGGTATACCCCTTGCCAACATTTGTCCATCTTCAAAATCTAGGCCAAGGCTGCTAAAAGAATTGAAAAGCGTCATTGCTAGAATTGAAAAGCATCAAACAGACTTCCTTCGGACTGAAATGGGCATGGAAAAGAATTATTACTTGGTGGAACGGGGCATTTCTTGTTTACTTCAGTGAGTTTGGGCATTAGAAATCTGGGTCTTAGGAACATAAATTTGTTGAGTAAATTTCATTGGAGGCACACAAATGCACATTAATGAAATAGGTTCGAGCATTGTGTGACTAGCAAGACCACCAAAAGTAAGACAGTGCATGGTCATGTTTCAATGTGTAAAGACCTAAATTTATTGATTGACAGTTTGACATTTACGTCTGAGCCTTCTGAACAATATTCAACTGAATATTACGAACTTCAGTACAATCCCAACTTTATGGGAGAATGGAGATTGGAGAAGCATTGGCTCCCAATCTTTCAAATCAAGGATTAAGACAGAGGTAGCACATTGTACATGAGCATTAAGTTGTTAAAGTTGGAATACAAATTTTCCTTTGTCCCTCACCCCCTTTAATTTTTCATGCACCAAACTGTAATTTTTCTTTGGGATGAGGGGTTAGGTTTTATTTTATTTTGTGTGTTTGTGTTGTTTTGGGGGGGGGGGGGGGGGGGTGTGGAGGAGAAGGTGAAACAGTGATTCCCCCTTTAATTCCAGAAATCATCCCAAGGTCCTCCATATGACACGATTCATTAATAAAATACCCAAAATGTGCAGATTCTACAAAATTGTAACCACGGATATCCAGGGGATTTGTAGCAGGGAAAAAACAAAAAAGAAAAGAAAAGAATTAAAAAAGAAAGAAGAATGGCACTTAAAAGTAGGGGGGGAAAAGGTTTTCCTTGGGGGGGGGGGGGGGGGGGGGGGGGGGGGCGTCACTACCATAGTCTTAAAAATCGTTGATATTGTCGATATCATGCATCGGTATAATTTTGACAATATATCGTTGGATATATCGACATATCGTTGATATATCGAGAATATCGACATTTTTCCACCATTTATCGACGAAATATTGAGGTATATCGAGAAATATCGATCATATCAAGATATAACGACCCATGTGACTAATTGACTAAAATTTGAGTGTGGTGACTGTTGTCCCCTTTTTTCCCGCACCTAATGTCCTCTTGAAGTAGTTTTCAAGGCTTTTTTGGAAACTTCTCCAAGCTTCACAAGAACCCAACCCCCTTTCTCCCTTTACCCAGCTCCTTTACTCCTTTAGCACCTTTACAACTATTACCTATTAGGCTATTATTCTATAGTATTATTAATTTATTAGTGTAGACCATGAATTACTTTATAGTATTATAATTTGTTAGTATTGACATTAATTCATACACATTTGAAATTATTAGTATTATTCAAGGCTAGTTTGGTAGCTTCTCTAAGCTTCATGTGGTACTAATGTAAGTGTATGTCATTAATTTAGTGATGTATTGATTTATTATTGTGTAAATGATATATATTTACAGATTTTAATTTCATATGACATTTAGATGTTGAATTTTCATAAATTTCTATTATTTATTTTCTCACTACGTCACACCTTCTATACAATACACAACACATACTTGTATTATACACATTTAAATTGCAATCTTTTGATTCTAAATTGTGTATTAGAATCTAAATCATTGTTTCCTAAAGTTTCAGTAAAAATATCCATGTTTAACTAATAATATCCACCATATCTCTAAATCAATATCAATATTTTTGATATATCCATCGATATATCTGTGTTTTTGGACCCTCGATATATCCATCAATATCGATGTTTAAGTCCTTGGTCATTACCCATTATTAGTCACTTGGTCCCACTAAGCGGGATCCTGAGAGGGTAAGCTGGAAAAGCATACTATAAATTAAAATCTTTGTGTGAATGTGCAAGAACATGTATCAACCAGTCTAATCTTGATGTAACTATATTTCAAAGTAGAGTAGCTGATTACCTCATCGAAGACTAGGAGAGCCCCCGCATCATCACAAGCACTACGCAAAAATTGTAAGAATTCCTTTGTTGCACTGTATATGCCCCCTTCACCCTGGATGGGTTCCACAAATACTGCTGCAGTTTTCCCGTGCCGTATCAGTGATTTTGTAGCTTGCATATTTCCATACTCTACAAAAGTGACTCCAGGCATAACAGGTTCAAAAGGTGATCTATAATTCTCTTTGCTGGTCAAAGCAAGAGCACCCATTGTCCTCCCATGGAAGCTATTAGTAAAAGCTATGAATTCTGTCGCTGCCTCATTTGCATCAGGATGTGAGTGTCTTTGAAACTTTCTTGCAAATTTAATAGCAGCTTCATTTGCTTCCGTTCCAGTGTTAGAGAAAAACACACGATCTGCAAACGAACAATCCACAAGATGCTTAGCAAGCTCCACCTGCAGCAACATCATAACTGCTTCTTAACAAACAAAGAGAAGCTTTGGCAAACCAACTGAAGAAAAACCAGTGCAGCAAATAGAGGATATGAAAGACTCAGCCCAATATTATTTTACACAATCCAATTCTTTATTCTATCAAAATAGGATTTCTTTTTAATCTTTTAAAACTATAAAACACTTATATTTACAATCTATTCAGGCCAATCTATAGTATATATTTAAATAAAGTCCTGTTCTTTTCCAACTCACCAAATTAAAAGCAGCGTTCCCTCATCAGTGTACAGCTTGTAATAAATAAGGGCAAAACAATAAATGACTATCCCAACAGCCACACTCTCCCACTCTCCACGACTCTTGGTGAGAACGATTCAAACCTCCAAAAGAGCTACTCACTGGCACCAGAACAGGAGCAGATTCTTCAATCACTTGAACTCTATAGCATACTCCAAAAGCTGAAACTTCCACAAACTTAGGAACAGCTCCTGAGTTCTTGACCAGTAACCTCACTTTATCCCATCTTCTTAACCAGTCAACTTCCACATCAATAAAGCCTCCACAAAAATCCCCTATAGATTTGAAGAGGTCCCAACACCAAACTTGTAATGGTAATCCCAAAATTTGAATCCATCGTTTACCTTCGCCTCTCAACAAGCCAGAACATCCCACTTTATAACCCCAATGATCAAGTTGAAGTATAACACCATCCTTCATACGATTGCCTTCATTGAGAACTCTGACAGCTACTTCTTCTAATGGTAAACAAAAAAGCAGAAAACCATCGTTTAATTCATGAATCTTAAGCCCATCACTGACCCCCCAAACCCTTGAAGCCCATCTTTCAATACCACTGATCGGACCTCCATCTCTAGAAAAACGCCCAACAATGCACAATTTGAGAAAATTCGTTCTACTTACCACATCTTCATCTCTGATCTTGAAAATAACTCTATCATCCACAGCTTCCACATCACATAAACCAGATAAAGGCAACGATGGCAGCTTCGCCACATTCAGGAAAGAAGATCAAGATCTGTTCACCGTGACGGATGGTATTTGACGATTGGAGATCATCTCGCTCTGAAGACAGCCTTTCAACCCCATCAGTAAAGCATTCCAACCATACGCACCTCTACCTTTAGTAATAATCACCATACTCTTCCCATGGTTGAAGGGGAACTCAGAAACAAAGAGAGCTCTTCCTCTGTCGTTTGACCTCACCAACGCCACCACTTCCCTAAAAACACCAACCTCCTTCCAGTAAAGTCTCGATCTCGAACCATTCCGGAGAATACCTTCGACAAAGTCAACAAACTTCTTCACAAAAACCCTTTCCAAGAAGATGTTTCTAGAAAACCCTCGCCCTTTTTCATTAATTTTCAAAAATCTGCCACTGTTTTCATCTACCACAGAAATGTCGAAGGTTTTTTCTTCGATTTGAAAGATCTTCCCCATCCCTAGCCCAGGACGACGACACCGGGGAGAGGTAAACCCACAACAGATCAACAAATCGACGGCTTCTTCATCGTCGTCACCGAAACTTCCAAATCGAAAATCGCGGAGACACCCAGAAAGCACCCAAACCCTAGAACCAGAAGGAGGAGGAGGAAGAAGGAAGGAGGAAGAAGGATCAAGTCCCCTCTAAAGGAGGGGAACGGAGAGAGAGATGAATTGAACACTTACCTTCGTTAATCTGATCGATACCCACCGACAGACAAAAATGGGATAGCCATGTGCACGATAGCAAGCTAATAAGAGGCTATATTGCGCTGAGAGCTTCTCTCTCTAAAAAGTGTCACGTATAGAAGACTTAATAAAAATAGAGGCTTTCATTCTTATTCAATCTGCTGCTTAAAAATCATCCTTAATAATTTTTAATCAGGATGGTGGAGATAGTCCATATCCAGCATTAATTGTAGTACAAACCCTAGTGTAAGATTGTTGCTGTTTTGAAGCTGTAAGTTTATCAGTCAACAGGGGCGTCCTGACCTCAGTCATCTATGTATGTTCTCCAACCAAAAGTGCAGCTGAAGTGCAGGTAGTCTGGTCTATATACATTCTGTTTCAACCCCCAACTCTTTCCCCCAAACATACCTCACCAGACCAAGGCTGCTCTGCACTTAACTTGCCAGGGGCCTTGATCTAACACATCCTTCGATCTTATAAATCTTAAATTCAAATTTACATACCCAGTATCCAAAGAGTACATCTCTACATGCCCAAACCCCTTTCGTCGAGTCTCATTAAAGTTTGATTTGATGACCTGGCTTTTCTACATGAACAAAGCCTACCCAAGCCTTCTTCCACCATTGCTCTTCCTCTACATGCCCAAACCCCTTCTGTTGGGTCTCATAAAAAATTTGATGACCTGTTTTTGCTCTATGAACAAAGCCTACCAGAGCTTCCTTCCTCTGTTGCTCTTCCTCAATAACATATCTGTCCTCAAAGTCAACAAATTTCTGAATCAAAAAAAGGTTCAATGAATTCCAAAGTGCTTGAGATCCATTTTCCAAGATCAAGCTACTCCACTGTGGGTCTTCATTTATGTTAACTCCAACCATTAGTGGAAGGCATATTTGGAAATGCACCAGCTTGCATTTCCCTCTGTTCCCCAACACCTCCAAGTCTGAATGACTACTGTCCTTTGCTCAGTATTTCAACAAACACATTGCATCTCCTCACTTACCACTTGGGCAAGTTGGTACTGGCAACAGCCATAGGCGGCTGGCTCATCTAGACCTACCTTTGCTCAGACAATCTGAACTTAGGAGTATCCCAAGTTCTCAAAAATTTTCCTTACTCCCATTAGGTTGCAAAGGAAGTTGAAACATGGTTTATCCAACTTTTAACTCATTGCCAATTTACATATTTGAAACAAGGGGCTCTCTATGTGCCAAAAAACTAATGCGGATTTCATAAATAAAAAAAAAAAAATTTGTATGATGATTACTGATTATTAATTCCTTTGATACCAAGTAGAACATACTAATGGAGGGATGCAGTAAAAAATTTAATTCAAATGATCAGTAATTGAATTTACAAAGAAATTGCTTGGTATCTACATTGATACCTTGTGGTCACAATAGAGATGCGGGGCGTTTTATAAGCCTTATACAACATGATGTATGACAGCACTAAATGCTAGAGAGAAAGATAAGGTTAAAAATTTGCTTGGATTTGAAGGTTATGAATTGCTTGAATTCTAGAAGTTATGTGCTTTTTTTGGACAGTAGCTATTTTAGAGTTTTGGATGTTAGGGGGTAAAGGCTTACGGGGTTAACAGTAAGATTAGGGTTATGGAAGTAACATCTTAGGTTTAGAACATAAAGGAACAAGGGTTGTTTGTGGATCAGGTAGACAATACAATAGTGCTGAGAAGGAAAAGAAGAAGAAAAAGAAGAATAAATAGATGTCGAAGAGAAGAATCTAGGCTAGCATGTCTTTAATAAGCAAATTCCATTAATCAAACTTCAATTTCATTTGGTTCAATTGATCTTATTTATACTCTAAAAAAATTTCTGGGTGAGCAAAAAGACTAACCAATATTGAACCAGATAAGACTCTAATTTCTAAATGGAATGTTTTTAAAACTCTTAATTGGTTGGTTTGCAAACCAGGAAAATACTCCTCATTAAACTGAGTAGAAATTCAAAGCAATAAAAACTCTAGAAAATAGAAAGTCTTGTAAATATCCTTGGTTAGTTGGGAGGTGGCTCATCGCTCTAAGATTAAAGGGGGTCTAGCATTGGGTAACATTATTGCTAGGAATATCGCTTTGACAGGGAAATGGTTATGGAGATTTCCTTTAGAAAGAGATTCGTTGTGGCATGCTGTTATTAAAAGCAAGTTTGGGTTTTAAGCTAATGGTTGGGCCTCTAAATTGAATTCTAGGGTTTCTGGTCATAGTCCTGGAAGTTTATTTCTCAAGGTATGTCTCATTTTTTGGGGCTTACCTCCCTTGTCGTGGGTAATGGAGAGCGGATTCGTTTTTAGGAGGATGTTTGGAATAGGGATAGTCCATTTTCTGTTTGTTTTCCCCATTTATATAATCTATCTCGGGCTCATGGTTCTCCCATTTAGAGTTTGGTGAGTTACTCCTCAGGTTCTATTGTTTGGGATTTGCAATCTTTTAGGAATCTCAACGTAAGAGAGGTTTGCAAGTTGGTTTCACTTTTATCTCTTCTTGATGGCGTTGTTTGGAGACCTTCATGTCTAGATAGGAGAAGGAGGTGGCTTCCCCATTCTTCCAGTGTTTTATCTTGTAAATCATTTTTGGAGTGTTGATTGATGATTCTAGTATTCCTATTTTTATCCCTCATAAGATTATTTGGAAATCCAAAGTGCCTTTAAAAGTTTAGGTATTTTTCGTGGACAATTGCTCATAGAAGAATAAATACTAATAATATGCTGCAGAAGAGGAGGACGTCATGTTATTTGTCTCTAGAATGGTGTATTATGTGCTACAGGGAGTCTTAGCATATTGATAATTTATTTCTTCATTGCTCGGTTTTGAGTTTATTATGGCAAAAGTTGTTTCTTTTGGCTAATATTTGTTGGGCTTTGCCTGCTCCTTGTTTCGATATGATTACTATTGATTTTGGGGGATTTGGGAGAAGTAAGAAGGCTTTGGTGCTTTGGAGATGCACTATGATAGCTATTTTCTGGGTTTTGTGGTTGGAAAGGAATTCGAGGATTTTTGAAGACAAAAGGGAGGAGGTGGGGCTGGTTCTTGTGGGATAAGGTGGTATTCTTGGCTTCTTTTTGAGCGTCGACCTCTTCCGTGTTTAGCGGAATTTCATTATTTGTCATCATTGCTGGTTGGAGGGCGGTTTGTGGCCTTGTGTGATGTATCTGTTATTATTTTTTTTCTTATTTTCTCTTCCTTTGCAGTTTGTAAGATCTCTCGTCCTCTTCTGTAAATTTCTTTTCTCTATTTTTAATAAAAATTCTAGTTGTTGCTGATTAAAAAATGAAAAAAAAAAGGTCTTGTGAAAGTGAAAACTTCTTAAAATAAAAAGTCTGTCAAAATACCGCTAACAAACAAGGACTCGATAAAGCTAGCTGACTAAGAAAGTAGTGACTAAAAAAAATAAGTAAAATCATGGATACTTCCTTTAGACCAAAATGTCCTTCTTTGCTGGTGTGGGGCCCATAGCCTTACTTTTAAGGCTTTCAAAGGTAGTATATCTTCCCTAGCCAAGCTATGCCTACCACATCACATCAGCAATTACATTTACAAAGCAATGGATGGAGTCATCCAGTTGAAGCAAGTGGTTTGAGAAATTGCCCACCCTTCAGTTCCAAAACATGCCAAGGGTCATGTTGCATGACAAGATACGAGTATTTTAATTGCTTCCATATGAGGGTACTAAATCTGAATATTCCATGGCCAAATTGACGAGGAGAATGCACTCATTCTGAAAGATGAAGAATAGTCAGACTAGGACATTCAGACATATTATTGCTCCTAAAATTATTGGAAGGGAGCACAATGGCACACTTTACATGTGCATGACCGATGGTTACTCTCATCACAAGCTCTACATGGGTAATCAGGTTGCTGTTAATTGCCATAATCAATCAGGTGGTGATGTTCTGGGAGGAGATTGGAGGGTGAGAGATAGAAGAAGGGGGGCAGATCACGCGCATAGGAAACGAGTTGTTCTTGATGAAGGGGTGAGGGTGGAGAATGTCAGGCCACGTGGGGGTAAGGGAGTGATGGTTTGGACGGAGGTTGGTGGTGTTAATTCAAATTTTGAATCTTTGGAATTGAATGTTTCTGCCGATGCTGCATGTAGAGATAAAGGTAAAGGGTTGGTGTGCACGGCACATGAGTTTTCCAATTCTAATTCATTGGATGTGGGCTGAACTGATGGCAATGTTGGGGTGACGGGTGTGAAAGTATTGGGCCTCTTTTCCTCTTCTACTCCGGCTTTCTCTGCTTCTTGTGATACAGCCCATAAGATAGGGTTAGAAGGCCAATCTAATTTAGGGGTTTCCCAAACACAGTGGAACTCTGGTAAGTCTCAAACTATAGGCATTTTTGGAGGGTCTGCTAGGGATGTTTACCCTTTTAGAGACGAGGCTGGTAGGGCTGAGGTTGAGTCTGCAGTGGAAAGGGATAATCAGGCAGAGTTAGGTTCGATTGAAGAGGATAACAGTATGCAGGGTGAGGATTTGGTGCCTGAAGATAGTGTGTTAGGCAGTGAAGACGACTTTGCTAGTAGAGTTTCTTCAGGTATGCACTACTCTGATTTTTCTGATCCTCTTGTTTGTTCCCCGATTGATGTTTCGGAACCAAATCTTGACATTGTTGATAGGGAGAGGTTGGATGGAAATTTATTACTGGAATATGGGTCAATCAGTGAGACTGAGGTGTTGGATTGGGTTTAGTCTCGGGTTAGAGGCTTGAGTAAATTTCTTGGGTTATCATATGCTGGTTATGAGGATGAGTTTATTTCTCTGTTTTCTTCTATTGAGAAATCTAGGAGGTCGATTGGTGTGGTGTCTTTTAGAAAGAAGATGTTCAGCCCAAAAGATAGGAGCAGAAGGGAATTGAAGAAGCTTGAGTGTACTGTCAACTACGAGAGAAGAGGTGGTGTTGAGGGTTTGGTTGAGCCAGGGAGTAGGGTTGGTCGTATTCTGGATTTAGTTGCTTCATGAATATGCGGATTATCAGTTGGAATGTTAGAGGTCTTAGTAGTAGGGAAAGGAGGAGGATTAAATCTGCTCTTAAGAGGTGGAGAGGAGATATTGTGATTTTGCAAGAATCGAAAATTGAAGTCATGAGTAGGGATATCGTTAAGGAAATTTGGGTGCTCAAAGTACGGCTGGTGGTATTTTGATTATGTGGGACAATAGAGTTCTCTCTAAAATGGATAGTGTTGTGGGTTCTTTTTCGGTTTCTTGTGTTTTTAAGAATGTGGATGATGGTTTTGAATGGGTCTTGTCAGGGTTTATGGGCGTAATGATGATGTGTTGAGGGTTTCTTGTTGGCTTGAACTGGATACGATTAAAGATAGATGGGGTCTTCCGTGGTGTTTGGCGGGTGATTTTAATGTTGTTAGATACCCAAATGAAAAAAAAGATTGCTCGCATTCTACTATGGCTATGCGTGTGTTCTCGGATTTTGTGGAGTCCAATGAGCTTGTTGATCCTCCCCTTGTAGTAGGTTGGTTTACTTGGTCGAGTAATCGGGATAATCCTTGTCTTTCAAGATTGGATAGATTCCTTTTCTCTCCATCGTGGGAGGAACGTTTTCCTAGAGTGATCGAAACTACGCTCCCTAGGCCGCTTTCTGACCATGTGCCTTTACTTTTAGATAGTGAAGGATTGAGAGTGTCTAGAGGCCCTTTTCGCTTTGAAAATATGTGGTTAGAAGTGGATGGTTTTGTTGATTTGATAAAGAATTGGTGGGATTCTTTTTCTTTTCGTGGTCATCCAAGTTATGTTTTTGCTAAGAAATTGAAGGCTTTAAAGGAATGTTTAAAGGTGTGGAACAAGGAAGTGTTTGGTAATGTGCGAGAAACTAAAGATAGAGTGTTGGATGCTATTCATTCTTTAGATGAGAAGGAAGGGGTGGATGGCCTTTCGGAGGAGGAGAAAGTTTAGAGAATGGAAGGGAAAGCAGAGTTTGCTAAACTTGCCCGGTTAGAAGAGATTAGTTGGAGACAAAAATCTAGGGCCATTTGGCTTAAAGAAGGTGATAAAAATACAAAGTTTTTCCATAGAATGGCGAATTCACACAAGAGAAACAACTTTATTGGGAAGCTTAAAATTAATGGGAATATGGTGGAAGATGAAAATATCTTTTCCAAAGAGATTGTTGATTTCTATATTAATCTTTTTTATGAAGAGGAGGATAGGAGACTGTTTCTTGACAATATGGAGTTCAATCTTATTGATCATTTGGAGGCGAATGGTTTGGAGGATGCTTTCGAGGAAAGGGAGGTGCTTGAGGCTATTAACTCTCTTTGTGATGATAAAGCTCCCGGTCCAGATGGTATATCCATTGCTTTTTTTTAAAAATGTTGGAGTGTGATTAAAAAAGACTTAATGAAGATTTTTGGGGAATTTTTTGAAAAGAGAAATTTGAGAAAAGTCTTAATACTACTTTTATTGCCCTTATTCCAAAAAAAGGGGAGGTTGTGGATGCGAGAGAATTTCGCCCCATTTCTTTAGTTGGTAGCGTTTATAAAATTATTTCTAAGGTGTTGGCTTTGAGACTTGCAAAGGTTGTTGGGAATATTGTCTCTCCTTCTCAATTTGCTTTTATTAGAGGGAGACAAATTGTGGATGCGGCTCTTGTTGCTAATGAAAGTATGGATTCTAGAATTAAAAGGGGGGATCCAGGGGTTATGGTGAAGATTGACTTGGAAAAGGCGTATGACCATGTAAATTGGAATTTCCTCATCTACATGCTTGGTAGGATGGGTTTTGGGGTAAAATGATGTAAGTGGATAGCTTGGTGCATTTCAAGTCCTTCTTTTTCGGTGTTAGTGAATGAGACTCCTTATGGCTTCTTTCATAGCTCTAGAGGATTGCACCAAGGGGATCCTCTTTCTCCTCTTCTTTTTATTTTTGTGATGGAAGCTTTAAGTTTGTTTATTTCCAAGGCTTTGGATGCTAATTTGCTGGATGGCTTCACTATTGGTAATGGGAGGAATGGAGTTGGGAAGGTGTCTCATTTACTTTTTGCCGATGATGCTCTTTTCTTTTTTAGCATTAATGAGGATCAAATGCATACTCTAAGGGCCATTCTACTTTGTTTCGAAGTGGTGTCGGGTCTTAAAGTTAATCTTGACAAGAGTGAGATTATTCCGGTGGGGTGGAGTTCAAAATCTTGATTCTCTTGCTAATATTTTTGGTTGTAAAATTGGTAGGTTGCCAATGACTTATCTTGGTCTTCCTTTGGGAGGACGCTTCAAAGACCCAAAAGTTTGGGATCTCGTGATTACAAAGATTGAGAATAGACTTAGTGGGTGGTTTAAAGGTTACCTTTTGAAAGGGGGGAAGGTTACTCTCATTAAAAGTGTGTTATCTAGCATTCCAATATACTTTATGTCCATTCACAAGATCCTAAGAGTGGTAGTTAATAGAATTGAGAAACTTCAAAGAGACTTTTTATCGCATGGTATGGGGGGGGAGCAGAAATTTCATCTTGTTGATTGGCATACCGTGTGCCTTCCTAAGAGTGAGGGTGGTTTGAGTATTAGATCTATCTCTTGCACTAACCAAGCCCTTATGGGGAAATGGCTTTGGAGGTTTGCAAAAGATAATGGAGGTCTATAGAAGGATGTGGTGACGTGGAAGTATGGAATTACTAGTGAGGGATGGTGGACTAAGGAGGTGAGGGGTACGCATGGAGTGGGTCTTTGGAAGGCGATCATGCAAGGTTTGAATGATTTTATCAAAGGGGTTGGTTTTAAAGTGGATGGAGGTAATAGAGTGAGATTTTGGAAAGATGTTTGGTGTTCTAATTTACCCCTCATGTTGGAATTTCCTTCTTTGTATGATATGGCTTTACACAAGGATGCATTGGTTCATGACTAATTGGATGGGACTAATAATACCATATCTTGGAATGTTTGTTTTGTGAGGCATTTTAATGATTGGGAATTGGAAAGTGTTATGCTATTTTTTCAAATTCTTTATGATAGTAAGATTTCAATGGGTGAGAATGATTCCTTGTTGTGGCGTAAGGACTCTAAGGGTTTATTCTCCATGAAATCTTTCTACAATTTTTTGAGGCCACATGGAGATCCTTTCATTCTGGCAAAGATTTGTTGGAAAAGTGACTTATATTGCTTCTATTTACTTGTAATAAGCGGAAGGGTATTATTGTCTTTGTACTTGTATTAGTATAAAAGATAATGAACAAGAGAGAAAACCTATGTTCTCTCTTTTATTTTTACAGCAGCCATATATTTTTCTTCTCTTTTCCTTCTTTCTTCTCTTTCTTTCTTTCTTTCTTCACTGGTTATACAAATCCACTTGGTATCAGAGCCTCTACTCATCGATCCGTACGCGAAAAAGGGTTTGATAGTCGAGAAAGCGCATTTTGCTGATGTCAACAATTGCTGACGTCATCTGCTGACGTCAGCCGTACGGACGCTGACATCAGCAGGGCACAAAAACCCTACCATCTGAATCGCCACTTCCAGGAGAGCTTTCCTGTGAATTTTCGTCCAGATCCGAGATGATTTAAGGGGATTTTTCGATTTTTCTTTCATTTTCCAGGAAAATGGTTTTTTTTTTCAAAATCCCCAACCCGGCCTTGATTGTTTGAGTTTGATGGGTCGAACTGCAACAGAGGGTGCCGACTTGAAGTTCTCTAAGCCTCTTTGGTGTTCGTTGCTTCGTTTCAATGGTTTTTTGTAGCAATATGCCTTGTACCAGCCGTAACCTTCACTAGTATGCACTGGAAAACCTCTTTGTTTGCTGTTTGGGGCTGTGTTTGGAGGTCTAACAGGTGTTTGTGGGCTGTGTGAGGTGTTTGTGGGCTGTGTGTGGGCTGTGTGTGCTGGCTAGTGTTACATATTGAACGTTGGTTACCTTACTTGTGATATCTGTTGCGTGGGGACATATCCGTTGTGTTTGGACTTAGTTTTTGGGTGGTTGAGTGCTGTCTACCTCATGTCAGAAGTTATTCAGACCTCTGAAAGCCAACCTAATAGGGTAATGGGTCCAGGAATACCCACTAATGACAACCCTACACTCCAAATCACAACTGTGAAATTGGATGGGCTTAATTATTTAGCTTGGTCTCGATCGGCAACCTTATATATCACAAGTAAAGGGAAGATGGGATATTTGAATGGTAAGGTGAAAGAACCTTCAGTAACTGACCCTTCGTATGAGAGGTGGGATGCAGAAAATTCTATGATTATGTCTTGGCTTTTACATTCGATGCAACCAGAGGTTAGTGATGGCTACTTGCTTCTGAGGACTGCAAAGGAGATTTGGGATGCAGTTGCACAAACCTATTCAAAGGTAGGGAACATAGCCCAGCTGTATGACTTGAAACGTCGTATTCATGAGACTACTCAGGAGGATAAGCCTTTATCAGTTTATTTCCATAAACTCCGGGCATTGTGGCAGGAGTTGGATTATTATCAGGATTTTCGAGCTGAGTGTCCAGCTGACGTCTTGAAGTTTAATACACTTGTGGAGCAGGAGCGGATTTTTGATTTTCTTGCTGGGTTGAGAGATGAATATGATCCGATTCGTATACAGATTTTAGGGAAGGAACCTCTTCCTTCGTTGAGAAGTGTGTATGCTTATGTTCAGAATGAGGAGAGTCGAAGGAATACTATGCTTCACTCTACCTCACAGGAGCGCTCTGCACTTGCTACGGCTTCTCAGCGAAACCAAAAAGGTGTTCTGCCAAGTCGTGATGGAGGAAAGGGTGTTGATTCTGTGTCTGATGAGAAGGATAAGTTATTTTGTGATCATTGCCAGAAACCGAGACATACCAGAGAAACTTGTTGGAGGCTTCATGGTCGCCCTACTAGAGGTAGGGGGGCCGTACTGGTGGTGTATCGCGGTCCCGAGCTCACTATTCTACTGCTGCTGACACTATTCCACCTACTTCATTCCCCTCTGGACCTTCTGGACCTTCTGACTCTGAGTCTGTGACCCTTACCCGAGCTGAGGTTGAGTCTCTCAGACGCCTGGTGTCTCAACTGGATACATCTACCACTGCATCTACTTCTTTTGTCCACTCAGGTAATTTGGCTATTTCTTTTAGTGCATCTTGTAAATCCTCTTCTCGTCAGTCATATCTTCCTTGTTTCGTTCTTATCACCCTTGTTCAGGCAGAGATAAGGTTAGGATAGCTGATGGTTCTTTGTCCTCTGTCTCAGGGAAAGGTTCCATAACTATTAACCCTGATATGTCTCTTTCTTCAGTCTTACATGTTCCCAATTTCTCTAACAATCTATTGTCCATTAGTCGCCTTACTACTGATCTCAATTGTAGTGTAACCTTTTATCCTTCTCATTGTGTTTTTCAGGACCTAGTCACGAGGAGGATGATTGGCAGTGGTAGTGTGCGAGATGGTCTTTACTTCTTGGATCCTCTTGAGAAGGATGGTGCTCGAATTGTGCATGCACATCAATCTGGGAGATGTACTGCTTCTGAAGAGAAGCTTTGGCTCTGGCATAGAAGATTGGGCCATCCCTCTTTTTTCTTGCTTCAAAGACTTTTTCCATCATTGTTTTTTGGAATAAATGTGTCTCAATTTAAGTGCGAAGTTTGTGAACTTGCAAAACATCATCGTACTTCATTTCCACCTAGTTTTAATAGAAGTAACTTGCCTTTTACTATTGTGCACACTGATATATGGGGCCCCTCTCGTATTATCTCATTATCTGGATTTCGCTGGTTTGTTACTTTTATTGATGATTTCTCTAAACTACATGGGTGTATCTGTTGAAAGAAAAACGTGATATTTTCTCATGTTTTCAGACTTTCCATAAGATGGTGCTTAACCAATTTAACACTTCCATTAAAATCGTTCGTTCTGATAATGGAGGTGAGTACCTTTATAGGGGTCTTCAATCCTATTTTCAGGACCATGGTATCATCCATCAAACTTCTTGTGTGGATACTCCTCAACAAAATGGTGTTGCGGAAAGAAAGAACCGCCACCTTCTTGAGACAGCTAGGGCTTTGATGTTCTCTATGCATGTTCCTAAATCCTATTGGGGGGATGCAGTGCTCAGTGCAGCATATTTAATGAATCGGATGCCTTCTAGAGTTCTTGCTTACAAGGCACCAATTGATTTGTTGTCTTTACCCTCATGTCCTAATACTTTTCTTATTCCTCCTCGTGTGTTTGGGTGTGTTTGCTTTGTCCATGTGCCTGTCCAGGCTCGTAGTAAGTTAGATTTCGAGCTCTGAAGTACATTTTCTTGGGCTATTCACCTACTCAAAAGGGGTATAAGTGCTATCATCCTCCCTCACGCAAGAAGTTTGTCACTATGGATGTCACATTCCTTGAATCAGTCTCCTATTTTTCCTCCTCCCAAACTTCTCTTCAGGGGGAGAGTTGTAGTGAAGAGAAGTCTGCTGTACTTCCTACTCTTATATCTCTTTCTGACCCTATTTCTATATCTCCTTCTGATCCTATTCCTGTTCCATCGCAAGGCTTGGAAGAAGTGCACCCCCCTTCCAAAGAATTACAGGTCTATTCAAGGAGACAGAAGGAAAAGACCATTTCCCCTCCCTACGGCCAACCGTCATCCTTGGATTCAGGTAATATCATATCTACTCCTGTTACTCTGGATGATTCTAATACTCCTATTGCTCTTCGTAAAGGAGTTAGATCTTGTACTCAACATCCTATTTCTAACTTTGTCTCCTATCATAGTCTCTCTCCATTTTTTCGTACCTTTGTATCCCAATTGTCTTCTGTGTCTATTCCTAACAATTTACAGGATGCACTCTGTGATAAAAAATGGAAGGAAGCTATGTGTGAAGAGATGAGTGCTCTTCAGAAAAATAAAACTTGGGATTTAGTTGAATTGCCTGTGGGAAAGAAGACAGTTGGATGCAAATGGGTGTTCACGATAAAGCATAAGGCTGATGGTTCAGTGGAAAGGTATAAAGCTAGATTGGTAGCAAAAGGCTTCACACAGACATATGGCATTGATTATCAGGAGACATTTGCTCCTGTGGCCAAGATGAATTCTGTTCGAGTCCTACTCTCTTTAGCTGCCAATTTTGGATGGGCCCTTTATCAGTTGGATGTTAAAAATGCATTTCTCCATGGAGATCTAGAAGAAGAGGTCTACATGGATGTGCCTCCAGGTTTTGATAGTGATACAGCCAGGGGGAAGGTATGCAAACTGAAGAAGGCTTTATATGGATTGAAGCAATCTCCTCGAGCGTGGTTTGAGAGATTTACTCGAGCTATGTTGAAATATGACTTCAAACAAAGTCAGGGAGATCATACATTATTCATCAAGCACTCTTCACAGGGGAAGGTAACGGTTCTTATTGTATATGTGGATGATATTGTGCTAACAGGAGATGACCAAGAGGAGATACAAACATTAAAGGAACATTTAGCCAATGAATTTGAGATAAAGGATTTGGGGAGTTTGAAGTATTTTCTGGGTATTGAAGTTGCTAGATCTAGGACTGGCATTTTCATTTCCCAACGAAAGTATGTGTTAGATCTTCTCAAGGAAACTGGGATGCTGGGTTCCAAACCTAGTGATACTCCTGTGGAACAGAACTATAAGCTAGGGGAAGACTCTGAAGGTGTATTGGTGGACAGAGGTAGATATCAACGGTTGGTTGGCAAACTAATTTACTTGTCACACACCCGACCTGACATTGCCTATGCTGTTAGTCTAGTAAGTCAGTTTATGCATTCGCCTCGAGAGTCTCATATGGAGGCGGTCCATCGAATCCTTCGCTATTTGAAATCTGCTCCTGGAAAGGGATTATTGTTCTCTAAACATGATCATTTGCGGGTGGAATCATATACAGATGCAGATTGGGCTGGATCTGTCACTGATCGCAGGTCGACATCTGGTTATTGTACCTTTGTAGGAGGAAATCTTGTGACCTGGCGAAGTAAGAAGCAGGCAGTTGTAGCCAGGTCTAGTGCTGAAGCTGAGTTTAGAGCTATGGCTCAAGGAGTGTGTGAAATTATGTGGCTGAAAATATTGTTGAAAGAGCTTGGATTTGATTCAGATGAACCCATGAGATTGTATTGTGACAACAAAGCCGCAATTAACATTACTCACAACCCAGTACAGCATGATAGAACCAAACATATTGAAATTGACAGGCATTTCATAAAGGAGAAATTGAGTTCTGGGGTGATTTGTATGCCTTATGTCCAAACAGGAGATCAATTGGCAGATATTTTGACCAAAGGAGTAGGAAGTAAAGTCTTCCACACTTTCTTAAGCAAGTTGGGCATGTGTGATATCTTTGCACCAACTTGAGGGGGAGTGTTGGAAAAGTGACTTATATTGCTTCTATTTACTTGTAATAAGCGGAAGGGTATTATTGTCTTTGTACTTGTATTAGTATAAAAGATAATGAACAAGAGAGAAAACCTATGTTCTCTCTTTTATTTTTACAGCAGCCATATATTTTTCTTCTCTTTTCCTTCTTTCTTCTCTTTCTTTCTTTCTTTCTTCACTGGTTATACAAATCCACTAGATTACATGGATTTCTTCGGTTCCTACTAAAGTGGCTTTCTTTTGTTGGTTAGTGGGAAGAAACAAATGTTTGACATTGGATAATCTTATGCGAAGAAGGTGGTCTTTGCCTAATAGATGTATTTTATGCAAAGAGAAAGCGGAAATGGTGGATCACCTTTTCATACATTGTATGGTGGCTAATAGTCTTTGGATGCTTATTTTTAATTTGTTTGGAATACAATGGGTCCTTCCTTCTTCGACTCATGACCTTCTAGCTAGTTGGTGGATCAAAGGAGGTAAAAAAGAAGCTAAGAAGATTTGGAGAATGATCCCCCATGCCATTTTTTGGTGCATATGGAGAGAGAGAAATCTTAGAACATTTGAAGGAATTGAGAAGTCGATCATTGAGTTGAAGTCCTTGATTATGAAACTCTTTCTCCTGGCATTCTAACTATTTTAATACTTGTAACCGTTCTTTTGTTCTTTTTGTAGATGCCTTTAACCTTTAGAGGGGTCTTTCCTTGGTGCTTGTATATGTCTTATGTACTTGGGCTAAGCCTTTTGTTATTAATATGCCTTTACTTCATCATAAAAAAAAAAAAGAAAAAAAAGAATGAAAGCCTCTGCCATCATGGTGTGCAAGCTTGCTGTGTTTTTGGTCATAAGGAATCGCATTGGCCAATGACACCAAAGGTGAAGGTGTGGGTGGTGATTGGTGAAGTACCCAACTACTTTGACTGAATCTAACCAACAGGAAAAAGCCTCTGATATGTGCTGGTTGGGAGGCTGTAGACCAGGGTAAAAAGCAAAGTCAAGCTGTTTAATCTCAGACAGCATTAAGCGAGGGACATAAAAGTGAAGGGGCTGTTGGTCTTCAAGGGGGTTTGCTGGGTGCAACAAACAATCTGGAGCTGTTGACTTTATCTACCTCATGGATTTGCCACTGGATCCAAGCCACCTGACTCTCATACCTCTTGCACCACAACTAATAGGTTTAACATTTTAGATAATTAGTGGACCAACAAACGGATTTAGATATGCCTAGGAAGGAAGAGGGGGAAGAGGGGGAGGGGGGGGGTGGTCTAAGGATGCAGGCTTTAAGAATCAAAGGCTGCACTTTAGAGCCTTGCTTGTGGAACTTGATGCAAATTACAGTTGATGACTTCGATAGAAGCAATGCTTATACTAGACGTCTAGAACCACACAAAAATACCTAAAAAATGAAACTATCTATGGAGCACTTGGATGTCCCACCAGATACTGTGTACCTCCATTTTGTTTTTGAAATTATGTATATTTTGATTTTGTTCAAAATGAAGTCATTACAAAACAAAAAACAAGCCACTACATGTACAAAATGTCATTTCTTAAAATCCTTAAAATGGTTCTAGACATTGTAGATTATAATAGACACGCACCAAATGCGACATGAGGGGAAGAAAAAATTGACTCATTTTAAATACTATCCAATGCAATGGAATATTATCATTTTGATGATATGTCCAAACACCCTCCAACTCTACTCGGCTGCCAGAACATGCAGGAAAAGCAAAAAAGAAAAGGAAAAAGAAAAAGAAAAAGAAAATTACGAATCTTAGATTATTCTTTATTTGGGATTTGAGAAAACAAAAACCTCCACAAAGATCAAGGACTTTAATATCGATATCGATGGATATATCGAGGGTCCAAAAATGTAGATATATCGGATATATCGTTGGATATATCGACAATATCGATATCGTTTTAAAGATATGGTGGATATTATGAGTTAAACATGGATATTTTTATTGAAACTCTGGGAAACAATGATTTAAACTCTAATACACAATCTAGCACCAAAATATTGCAATTTAAATATGTATAATACAAGTATGTGTTGCGTAGGGTATAAAAAATATACCGCGCTAAGTAAATAAATAATATAAAATTTTGCAAATTCAACATTTACATGTTATATAACATTGAAAGAGATTTTTGTAACATTTAAATATAAAGTGCTATTAGACCAAAGGCCATTGGTTTCAAATAATATTTTAAATTATGTGAAATACTAAGCATAGTAAAATGTAATATTTAAATGTCAAGTAACATTAAAAATTTATAACAAATATCATTTAGAAAATGATAAATGAATATATTATATCTATAAAGTGTTTATTTGGCAGCCATTAGTAATTGCGTGAAATTAGTGCATATGACTTGGGAATAGCATTATATTATATTATATATAGTTATATCCTATATGCATGTGTTAAAAAAATGGTCAAAGACTCAAAAGTCAAAAGAGAGAAGGCTTGTCACATGAAGCCAAGAAGGCTAACTGCCTTTATTCACGTGAATGCTGGCCTTGTCTACAGAGGCAGCCTGCAGTGCTAACTTGCTGTATCTATATAATATATCTATAACGGAGGAAATGCCTCCCTTTGGTGCCACGTGTCCGTTTGTGAACAGTTAGGGGAAAAAGGTAAAATTACCTTTTAGTGACCATTGTTCAATCTAATGCCAAGAAAGGACAATATCTATCAACTTGCTACAAATTACCTGTATACTTACATCAAAATAATTATCAGTTTTCTTTTTTTCGTATTAAGTTGGGAAAGAATCACTAAAGAGTAATTTTCCCAAAAAGATATGACTTTTGGAGAAATTACATTTTAGTGATCAATTTCCAACTTAATGCCAAAGAAAGAATATTCTCTGCCAACTTGCTACACATTGACTATATACATACTTCAAAAGGACTACTAATGTTTTATGTTTGGTATTAAGTTGAGAAGTGATCACCAAAAGGTAAATTGTCTAACTTTTCTATTTTTTGGTTTTCACTGCTCTTTTTCATGCTCTTTTTCACGCGGTATAAGTAGGTTGACGCTTGGTGTACACTGCATATCTTTTTGTTTTTATGTGGGAAAATAAAAAAACCTATATTATACAATGTTCAACCCAAACTTAATAGACTATATCATATTTCTTCGTTTTTTTTATGTCTATTCATCTCATTTTTCAAAAGTTAAACGTATAAAATTATAAATATTTATAATCAGAAAGGGAGACAAATAAAGGCAATAATGATTAAAAAAGAAAATGCGACAAACCGGAATATGTATTAACATATCAAATTGCTTAGAAAACTATAAAAATGCTTAAAAAATTGTGCAAATACACTTTTGCCAAACAAGGGGTATCTCAAACTGTTAGATCCAAACTAATTTCCATGATGCACAAACCATTCTCAAGTCCATGCATTCGATAGTAGAGGAGCGAAGACATGAACTCAAGATTTATGATTTTGGAGCCGCGGTTCTTTACCATTTGAACTACCATCACGGGTGTGCATTATATATATATATAATTTATATTGTTCACAATATTTATATTTACAGACCTCACCCGTGCAACGCACGGGTTATAAACTAGTACTTTAATAAGGACAGAACTGACTGGTGATGTGAGGTAAGGCTGGGAAAAACTCACATCTCAATGCCAGGCTTTAAACAGGGAAAAATAGCAGAAAAGGTGATAACAACAGAAATATCACGATATTTAACCGTCGATATCCCACGATAATTCATGAAATTATGACAATATCGAAATATCGTCGATATATCGCGATAGATATTTTGTTTTTTTTTTTGCAAATCTTTCGATTTCGCATCATAATATCGTATCATTACCCTCCGATATGGCGATATATCGCGATTTTTAAGTCTGTCAAAGATACACTTCACACAACTATTCAGCTTATTTGAAGTGATTTCTTAGATTTTCGGTAACCCAAACGGCACAAAACGTATGATTCAAAAATGTTCTTCCATTTCTTTTCTTTCCTACATTTCTTAGTAACCAAACAGAGCATAGAATAAAAATGCATTACAAAAGGAACCAAAATGAGCATAGAAATTAAAGTGAAGCTCTCACCTGAGGGATGGAATAGTACAAATTGCTGACGTGAGTCAAAGTATTCGCCTGCTCAACAACAGCTTTCAACCATTCCGGGTCACCATGCCCAAGCGCATTCACCGCTATCCCAGAACTCATATCCAAATACTCTCGCCCTTCCATATCGTACAATTTACACCCTTTCCCACTCACTAGAACTACTGGGGTTCTCGCATATGTCCCCACAATAACCTTCTCTTCCATCTCCATCACATTCTTACTCTCCACAAACCCTAATTTCCCCAATTTCTCAGAAACCTTTGCTTTAACCTCCACATTATGACATTCCGAGATGATTCTACTACCAGCATTGGTTCGAACTACCGATCTTTTTCTCTCTGAATTGCACAATCGACGAAGATTATTCCCTGGAGAAACCAAATTGTAGAGAACAACATGCATACAACTCATCGTGGTCTTGCACAAATTTTGATATTTTCTCTCTTTCTTCCTTCTCAATGATTCAGCAACTCAAAATCAGATATTTCCCTCTAATCTATATCAGGGGACAAATAAAAAAATAAATAAATAAATAAATTCTTTATCCGGAGATAGATTCTACGAAATAACAGAATTTAATTCTGTTTGGTTCCTGAGAAATGCATGAAAAGAATATAATAAATTATTCCCCTCAACTGCGCCCAAATAAAACTACATGAATATTTTGAAAACCAAAACAGCATGAACAAGAATCAAAATTTTCTTTTGATTTCTTTACTTCTGTTTTCCTAGCGACCAAACGCAAGGATAGTTAATGTGCGGACGAGTTTTCCGTATGAAACGGAAACAGCATAAAAGATGTGTAAAAAAACATAACGTTGGAAATTTTCATTCCCCCCCCCCCCCCCCTTTTTTTTTCTGAGGTTTTTCTCGGCAACCAAACATCGGTGATAGTTAAAGTGAAGAGAGAATTGGAGACTTTCACCTTTTGGTTCTTCTCGCAGATTCACCAACTCAAAAGCCAAATATACTCATCCTTGCTCTAGTTCACTAGACAAAGACCATTTTTTCAGTTCATAGATTGACTTCCATTGAAAAGAGATTCTCAAGAAGAGTGAAGCTCTCATGAGGACAAACCAGAATGATTCCCCAATCCCCGTTTAAGGTAGTGTGGAGCTGTCACTACTATTTCAGCTTCACTAGGTTATGCTTTTGTTGTCGTTTAGTTTAGACGACTCACTTGTCACTAAAAGAACAAAAGTGACATTTCAGAGAAGTTTTAACGCTGCCTTCGGTTTAAGCAATGAATAAGAATGAAATAAAAAATGGAATGAAAATAATCATTCTATTTTACTGTTTTGGTAATAAGTGGGAATGAAATTAAAAAAAATATATGACTTAGTTTTTATGATTTCTTTCCTTAAACGATAGGGACGACTATTTTTCTTAACTTGAGATGGAATGACTATTCATTCTTTGGAGGGAATAGAAAGGAATAGTCATTTCATTCCCTTAAGCTACCAAGCAATAACTTTTTTAGGACTAATAGAATCATCATTCTCTTCTCTTCTCTTCATTTCTCTTAATCTATACATAGCCCAAGAGCCTGTAGGGTTAGTCAAGTTGAGAGGTCCTAAGTATACCCTATAAAAGTCATTGTTTCAGCTCTTCGTAGTTATTGTTATTTGTGTGGGTATAAAATGCCTCACATGAGCTATTAAAAGATTAGTTTAGGTTCAAACCTCGATATAAGTAAGGTTTGGGAAACCCTTAATCTTTAATCTCAAAAAAAAAAAGAAAAAGAAAAAAGACCTAGTGACCCAAGTGTTTATTTGCTACCTCACTTGGAGATGGCGCATTCCAAGGGCATCACAAACTTGATTATTTTTATTAAAAAAATAAATGGCAAATTATAGAAAACCCTATAATATTTAGTCTTTTTTCACATAACTGCCTAAAGAAAAAATTGTTTTAATGTCCTAACTCCAAACCACATTTAGCCATTTGGATGAGTAATGTTATTTCTATAAATATTGGGATTTCTTACTTGTGTCATGGAAGTTGGAAATGCTGGATCTCATATTAGAAGTGCCAAGTCTAATACTTTTGGATGGGTTATAGATAGAGTTACTTGTATAAATGTTGACATTTTTTCTTGTATCATAAAATTTGGAAATGCTAGGTCTTATATTTTTGGATGGGTTATGTTATTTCTATAAATTTTGGTTATTCTATTAAACAACCAATATGGTTCTGGGGACATTGCAATGATTTTTCTTTAGGAGGGTAATGTAAAAAAAGGGCTAAACTTTAGATTTTTTGTAATTACCCTTTTTTTTTTCTTTTTTGTCTTATTCTAGTTTTATTACTTTTAACATATCATCTCCCTCTCTCTCCCCCCAAGCTCAATTTTTTATTGACAAAAATGATATTTGCTACCTCCCCCCTCTCTTAAAAAACTGATTTGAAGAGATAGAAAGCATTTCCAAGTTTGCTAGTGACATTTGCTATCTCTTTGGAGCAAAAAAAAGGAGAGTGAGGTAGTAAATATAGTGAAAAAGGAGATTTGTTATCTCCCTTGGAGATGCTTTAACAACCGAAGAAAGTAGATGCAGCAAATCCACTACTTGGCACCATTCCATCATATTGTTCTATCCGCCTTTTTCAATAATCAAACGTCCCTTTTAGTGACACATGTCACCATTTGATTAAAATTCAAACACAATCTAGTCAATTAGATTTTCAAATCAAGTAAGGATCCTCTTCATTGCAATAGGCAGTCCATTAAATCTGAACCATTCATACTATATGAGTCTCACATGGTATGAATGATCTAGATTTGACTGGACCATTCATTAAATAGAGAGAATCTCTTCCCATCCAAATCCTATTTTGAAAGATATTGCATGAATTTCAAGGGATGCTCCTATCATTTTATGGAAGTTCTAGGGTTGTAAGACGAGCCAAGTTATGGGCTTGGCTCGAGATTAGCTTGATAAAAGGCTCATTTGAAAGATAAACAAGTCAAACTCCAAACTCATTTTTGAGCTTGTTGATTTATCAAGTCTAAGTTGAGGATATTTCTTCTCGGCTCTATAAACTCATCAATAATGTAAATAACTAAGCTAATTCAGTTCAACATCAATTCCATTAAAAACTTGTTCGAGCTATAGCACATGAGATAAACGAGCCAAGTTCAAGTTCTATTTTTTAGATTATTAATTTAATTCATTATTGAGTAGCCTATTACTTAACTCGACTTGTTTAAAGCCAAGATCCTATAAGAGTTCCATCAATAAAATTTTTATTAAAAAATATCATGCAATTTGATCACAAAGTTTGATATTCTATCTTTTTTAAGAGTAAAAATGCTTGGCATTATAACCCAGCCACTCATAGAGTCATCATATGATCTAAAAAAAAAGAGTAAAAATGCTTTAATAATTTTGATCGAAGCATTTGGACCAACTTTGGCATGTTGTTGGCTAATTACGTAACAATTGGAAAGGATTATATAACTCATGTCTTAAATTGTACATATGAATGTAGAGGATCCATATTCATAATCTTCTTGGTTAGGGGACTTTCCGCTTCCAAGGGACTTGGATCCTTTGTAGGGGTTTTTTTTTTTTTTTTTTTTTTTTTTTTTGGGGGTAGAGATCTTGTAGGGCTTTTCATGCCCTTCAAGTTTTAGTGACCCAACGGTTTTTTATTTTTCATTAATTTACAAACCAAGTGACCTAATGGCTAAGAAAATCCCAACAAGATCCCTACAAAAAAACAAAAACAAACCTACAGAGGATCCAAATCCGCTTTTAAGACAATGCCCAGTTCCATTGATCCCTTTCCTTTTACAACTGCGAGGACCGCCTTAAGGCTGGTGTCAATCTCCTTTACTTTCTTATTCAATGTTCGATCAATTTCATCACCACATAGTTGAGAGGGCTCATGTCTTCTCGAATCATGTGCTAACTTGGCAGGGCGCACTTTTTGAAGTAGCATTGTTGTCTTGTTCTTGTTCAGCATGCCCACACTCCTCTCAATGACCTAAGTGAACTCCATCTCAAGCTGCTTCTTGGTGGTGGTTTTCCGTGGCCGCTTGGTTATTTGGGGGCTCTTGGCGAGGTGATCTTCACTTTATTTCATGAACCTTTTTGATACATCATATATCACATCCACTTTTTCCTTTAGAATATCGCATTGTAGGCCTTCTGCCATCTTGGTTTGAGCTGGAAGCCCCTATTCATTTTGATAAAGGGAGATTTTGGTTGTTTTGTTTAGGCAGATCGTCAGAATCTCGATGCGGGGACTTCTACTGTGGTAGATGTTTGTTACTCTCCATAGTCCATACTCTTTGAGACATGTGATCATCACAAATTATAGAGAAACGTTGTGAATCATTCCCATAGATGATACCAAACTATTGATGTTGAAAGTCAACTCATAGTTGATAATTCTCATGTGTTCTTCACTGCAAAGCAAAACAAAGACTACGACTACAGATGGGTTCCCGGTGGGTGCCTCATCCGTTCCCTAAGTTAGAAACATGGGGGAAGTGAGTCTAAGTAATTTTTCTAGAGTGTGAGAATATACCTAGGGTTGCATGAGACCCCTATTTATTTTGGTAGTAGTCCAATTAACTTCAGTAGAATTAGGATATTAGAGTTTGAGTTGAATTAGGAGTGCTCCCAATTGGTGGACATTAGATTATATTTATCAACTAATAGCAGAGTTCTACTAGTAGTCGTGTTGGAGAGAATACAAGAAAACATGTGGGCAAGATATTTGGAACAAACTCAAGGAGGTGTTGGCCATCCCGCTCTACTATGAGATGAGCTCACTTGTTAGCATATGGATACATTGACGTGACTTAGTTCATGGACGAAATTCAACTTTGATAATCAAAGTTTAGCCTGGCTTAACAAATTTAAGCTTTAGCTAAGGTCACACCACCAGTAATGTATATTCATGTCACATGTTAATTATGGAACTCACCTTACCAACCGAGTAAGTTTACGTCCTCAATAAAAGTAACATGCACATGTCATTTCATTGGTAACTCAATAAATACCATCATCAGAATTACTTATGAGATAATCCATCTACCCATTCCTGTGATGGAATAAGTGATGCCTGTAGTGTGAATTAGGATAAACTATGCTTGTTAATGATTATTGTATCTCATAAATCCAAGTGGGGTATAGCAAGATACTTTTAATAAGGATCACCTATATGAGAATGAAGGGGCCACTTCTATAAGAATTGTAAGGCTAAATTCTCTAAAGCACAAAACCAGGAGTTGTTTAAAGCCAAAATGAACACAATCACAATCATGAGAACCAACTATGTTAAATAAATAAATAAAAAACTGTGTGAATTTTATTTTCTTGGTTTATAAAAACAGGTAAAATAGTTCAAAACATCACATTCACTGATCAACTAGCAAATCCTAGTCTTTCACAAGGGAAGGTGCATATTCACAAGGTACCTTTCTCTATACAAGGACTTTCCATAATTATTCTCTCTTTTCTGCATCAACATTTTCATTTGCATTGTTATCTAGCTAATCTTCATTCATGTGGGGGGGATTGTTAGAGATTTTGAGCAAAATTGATATGGGACCCACACATGCATCTTTGAAGGCAGGTTCGCATTGTAACTTGTTCATCTCCATGAGGAGATTAACGCCTTATATTTATTTGCCCAAAATATTAGGTCCTGTTTGCTTTGTGAAAATTTTCCACTTTTTTATTTTCATTTTTAAAGAAAATGAAAATTTTGTAGAAAACACATTTACTTGTAAAAAATAAAAAAACATTTTGTTGAAAACGAATAAAAAAAAAAAAGACGAAATGTTGAAAACATCAAAATGACGTTTTTTACGTTTTCAAAGGAAAAGAATAAAAAAACACGGAAAAAAATGAAAACCCAAAACCCATTAAGTGAGAATGATGGACAACCTCGTCGTTTATAAAATATGGCACCAAAGTTTGCTAATTCAGAAAAAGAATATAAAAAAAAATGGCACAATATTAAGGGCTTAAAAAGGCGCCAAATTGGGGCTTAAAAAGGTGCCAGCCCCACTCATCTCTTTTATCCCTTTTATCTCACCTTTTCTGGTCAACTTTTGATACTCTTCCACAGAGAAAAGGTACGTTTCCTATTCCCCTCTCTCTACATATATAATATATAATAATGCAATATATCTATTCATATATGTATAGATCTATCTTATATTTATTGTTTTGTTTGTAAAAGTGATCAAACAACTATTCTTCTCTCTCTATATGTATATATGTAGATCCGTGTGTATATATATATATATATATATATATAGGATGATGATCAGGTAAGTACGTGCTAATATAACTTATATCAAAACCTGCATTGGGAGTTGTACCTTGTGCATTAGTGAGATGTGAGGTGCATTGAATCAATGCAAGGGGTACAACCCCCAATGCATAGTGCTGATGTAACTTACATTAGCACGTGCTAATGGGATCACCTCTGTATATATATATATATATATATCTTTTTTCTTTTTTGCCCTATTTTTTTTGTTTTGTGTAAAAAGGTTTGAAGGATTTGAGATATGATTAAAGGTCTATTCGTTTAGCAGGATATGGGTGTGGGAATCAGAATTTCCTAAGATTTCATCAATTTTCGGTTGTTCGGATTGCTTGATTCACGAGATTTGCAATTTCTCGGATGATCTGATTTCTCACCTTACGCGGGAGATGAAATTCCCATCTAAACTTGATGGAATTGACAAATCCCGCTCTTTTGATTGACGCAGGAAATCGAAAAAGCTTTACGCACATATTTAAGAACCATCCTCTTCAATTACACCCACGCAACTGCTCGATCGATGTTCTCTGCAACTCCATTCTACCGGCTGCAATCTTGTTGCAACAGTAAGTTTCTCTCCTTCTCTTTCTCCTTATCTCTTGTTCGGTTGTTCCCCTTTCTAATTTGAGTCATCTATTATGCCCTCCTTCCCCTGTTCTAATTTGTGAATTTGTTCTGCACAATCACATTGTTTTCTCCATTGTGGGTGGCCAGCGAATTCGTCGGAGAAGACGACCCCCTCAGTCTTTTTTTTCTTTTTTTTTTTTTCTTTTCTAAAGCCTTCTATTTTTTCATTTTTTTTCTTTATTTTATTTGAGGATTTTGACGGTAGTGATGGGGATGGAGATAGGTTAGAGTGGTGGCTAGCAAATTTGCCAGAGGGCCGGGACGACGAACTAGATTTTTGGGTTCTCTTTTTTATTTTGTAACGGAGATGGTGATTTTGTTTAGGTGGTTTTTTGTGGAGGTTTCGTTACCAAGGGCTGGGTTTCATGGATGGTGTTGAATAAAAGATGGAGAATGCTTTGGAAGATGACAAAGCTCTTATTTTTGTTCTTTATTTCATGTTAGAAAGAGTGCATTAGTTATGTGTGTTATTGTTTGTGGTGATTTTTTTTTTCATTCACTTGGTCTCATTGAAATTTTTTTTTCTTTCTCTCTCATTTTTTTTATATTAATTTTGATTTGATTGTAGGTAAGTGTGTAAACAAAAATCTTATAAACAAATATAATAGCAAATGGAATTTGAATTATTTCCCATGAATTTTATTAAGTCATCCGAACAACCCAAATTGAATTTTCAGGAGTTCTAATTTTTATTTCTCATGGTGATCCGAACGATGAAATTTGAACTCTTGAGAGTTCACTTTCTCAGGAATTTAAACTCTTGAGAGTTTAAGATTCTCAAGAGTTCAAACTCTCACCAAATGAATAGACCCTAATGGAATTCGAATTAGCCACGTTTTTCTAATCTAAAGCTTCTCACTATACAAGTCAAATGGCGACCTGCTCTATTGCCTTCTTTTGGTATTATAGCTTATTTTTAATGCTTCCACTATGTTGTCTAGGTGCTTCCCTTAGTTGTTCATGGGTTTATTTATTAGTTGTTCTTATATTTGATTATTTACAAGTATCAAATGTGGATGGATGTTCACTGATTAAAAATAAAAATAAAAAATAAAAAATAAAAAAAGTGGATGCATGAGTCTTTCTCTTTAAACGATTGAGAAAAAAACCTAAGAGAAAATAGTTTTACCAAACACATTTTCAATATTTTCATTTTTGAAAACAATTTTCATTTTCGTAAACCAAATGCATTTTCTAAATTTTGAAAATTTAAAATGAAAATCATTTTTAGAAAATATTCACAGAAAATAAAAATTGCAAATGTTTTCACAAAGCAAACAAGGCCTTAACTATTGAATGAGAAATTGATACCTAAAGTCACCACTTGAAGTGTTGGCTGAAGGATGGTAATAAAGCTTGTCTCACGTTTGGAAAAGAACTTTTTAGCAGGTTTATATACTCCTACCTTGGGCTTAAGGTTGGATCCCATAGGGCACCCAAATTTTGTGAAGGGGAAAGACCTAGCCAAAGTTGATCTTAGACCAAAACAAACACGTGTGCACATGCCTGCACCACATTGAACCATGCAGGTTCAGGTGGGGTCATAAAAACCAATCCATGTGTGTAATTTTTAGGTAAAATTTATTTTGGCAATTTTAAAGTTTATTATTGTTAGTCACCAATTGTACGAGGAAAAATCCAGACAGTCGGTGGGGCGCGTTCCTTATGATGGTCCGACGAACCGGAGTGTAGCGTGACGATGGTTGGAGAGAGCTATAGTGGCTAGAAGGGAGGTGAACAGTCGTGCTCCATTCTTTGATGAATAGTGATGCTTGGTTCTTGATGAATAGTGACAGAAAACCTGAAAATAAAAAGAAAAACGTTAGAGGAGGCTGAGGTTTGTCCAACCTAAAACCCTTCAACGCTCAAGTCAAATATCAGGGTTTTTAGGGAGAGAGAAAAGAAAGAGAGAGGGAGAATCTCTAGGGTTTTTTTGTTGGCGGTGTACCTACCTTGTTTTCGTATGAATAGTGTTCTTTTTATAGGAAAAGACTAGGTTTTGGGCTGGACTGTAACTCGGACTCGACCATGGTTAATTAAGGGTTTTGAATAACCATAGGTAACTAAGGGTTTCAAGCCTGATCACTGTTGACTTGAGGCTCCAGACCTGGTTGTCAGCACTGTTCATTCCTAACTTAGTTATCAGGAGCATGCTCTAACCACGGCCAGATCTCCCTTGTCGGATCTAGGAAGTGGGTAGCTCTGAGGCATGTGAGGAACATATGGCTAGGGCTGAGCACTTGCTTAAACGAGGACCGAACACTTTTATTAGGATCGTCGGTGTTATGAATGGACAAAATCTATTTGAATTTATATCCTTAACTCAGCCCGAGAATAAACTCCCCGAAAACATAACCAACCAAAGGAGTTTGGCCTGAAGGTAAATGGCCTAAATGTACTCGGCCCGAAGGCACTCAGTTTGGCCCGAAGGCGTTTAATTTGGCCCAAAGGTATTCCATAGGCCCGAAAGCACTTAGTTTGGCCCGAAGGCGTTTCATTTGACCCAAAGCAAATTATTTGGCCCGAAGGCATCTATAGGACCGAAGGCACTTAATCTGGCCTGAAGGCATCTATTTTGCCCCTGCACAACTTTAAGCTCGAAGGCACTTGATCCAGCCCAAAGGCATCTATTTTGCCCCCACACAACTTTAGGCCCGAAGGCACTTGATCTGGCCCGAAGGCATCTATTTTGCCCCCACACAACTTGCCCCCAACCATTATTCCTCTATTAATAGCTGTCTATTTATAGGAGAGGTGATGGCTCTGTCTGACTCAACAGTGGGAAGCCAAAAAGTTTTAAAATTGCAATTAATGCATCTCACCTAGTACACGTAAAGGAGCTGCTTGGCTTACTTCCTCTGATAATGATGTGACGATAGTGTGCAGGACCATTGGGATTTGGCCCATTGTATAAAGGCTCTTCCTTTTAAATTCCTCATTTCCATTGGTTGCTCACAAAGCAGAAGCCATGTCCATCTGAAGAGGTCTGCCGGAAGGAGGATTTTCTTGTTGACGACCCTGCTGGAAATCACCCCTTTTGAAGTTTCTAGCGATTTCTTTTAAGCTTCCTGGTAAGGCTTAATATCAGTTCTTCCTGTTCTTTGCTTTATTTACATGCTTTCGTTTACTCTATTTCCGTTTGATTTGTTTGGGCAATAGTCAGCATCTGTTCATGGGTTTACAATAATAATAATAATAACAATAATAAATGAGTCATAAATATTCCCATAAAACGTACGAAAATTGAAAAATCATATTGTTCATGCATATTTTGTATGCATTACGTGCTGGGCATGTATAAGATTTTATTTTTTCAAGTTATATTTGGACTTGATGACCGAATTCTATGCTTTTGGGGTCAAGGAAACCATTTCTGAAGTCAGATTTGAGATTAAATAAATATAACTTAATGTTTTTGAAAATTTTCAGATTTGTACGTAGGTTATAAACTCGAAACTTTAGGCTTAAAAACGGTTACGATTTTGTAAGATTCTGGATGCACAATTCATATACGCATCTAGCGCTTCACGAGAGCTTTGATTCGACACTTGAATCACTAAAAACGGTCAAGAAATGAGGAAGATATCGCCTGTTCAAGTTGACCCATTGAAACACGCGGTAACTTAACATTTTCGAAAATTTTTCAGATGTATGGGTTATAAACCCAAAATTTTAGGCTTAAAAACGGATATGATTTTGTAAGATTCTGGATAAATGATTTATATACACATCTAGTGCTCCGCGAGAGCCTTGATTCGATACTTGAATCACTGAAAACGGTCAAGAAATGAAGAAGATATCGACTACCGAAGTTGACCCGTTGAACATGCAGTAAACTGAGTTACCTAGTGCAACCCGTGCTTGAGGGTGAAGGTGAAGTGAATGGTTGTCCAGTGTGGGTGCACTCACTCACACCTACCGTGTACCCTTGCTTTTGAGGACCTTAGGTTAACCTGATTGACTCCAAATTTGACGGGTGGATTCATCTTAACGAGTCCTATCATGTATGGCCCTTGGTTGACCATTTTGATTACATTTTGACCAATTTTGACTTTTGGCTTATTTTGCTATTTTTCTTACATTCCAAAAAATATCAAATAAATTTCAGAAATTAGAGAAAATTTCCTAAAAAATAGGAAAATTTTATCAAAAATTATTTTGACCTCTTGGGACCTCAGCTTGACCCTAGTGAGGCCCCAGATAATTAATTTGAGCATGCTTTATTATTCTATTTAATATGAAGACCTTAAATATTGGATCAGGTAAATTCCAGAAATTAGAGAAAATTTCCTAAAAATAGGAAAATGGTATTAAAAATTATTTTGACCTCTTGGGACCTTAGCTTGACCCTAAAGAGGCCTTAGGTAATTAATTTGAGCATCCTTTATTATTCTATCTAATATGGAAACCTTAAATATTGTGCACGTGCATTATCATTAGACTTTAGTTGGTCCTCAAGAGGACCTGGGGGGGGGGGGGCCTTCGCCCCCTCAGCCCCCCAAGACTTTGTTTATGTGTCTTGTCTTTATTGCTAGTAAAGGGTTTGACTTGATCGAGGACAACCTTTTTTCATAGATGGCACATCATATTCGAGGATGTCCGAGCAAAGAGAGAGAATTTAAAGAAAGGTTTAGGTTTGGTGATAAAATTTCCTTTTGGTCTGCTGATGTCAGTGAGGAAGTTGGTTCAGTTGATGAGAAAGGGGGTCTCCCTATTCATAATATAAATTTTTTTGAGTGTGGTGTCTCGGTTCCATTCCCTGAGTTATTGGTGGATTTTCTCAACTTTGTCAATCTCATTCTAACCCAATTAAAGCCGAATGCATTCAAGGTCGTGCTCGGGGTTGTTCGGTTAAATGAGATTCTCGGTACAAATCTCGGGATCGATGAGATTATGAGTTGTTATTCTCTCTCTCGGGCATCAGGGGGCCTATATTACCTTAAAGTCTGAGAATCCAATAGAATGTTAGTAACGCACATCCCTGATAGCAATCAGGATTATTGATCGGATTTAGTCTTTATTTATGGTGACTTTGAGCTAGGGATGCTTTGTGAAGAAGGCTAAAGATGCCCTCGGGTGGCCGGGGAGCCACGTATGTGCTTTTCGGCAATTCTTTTTATCTCTTAGCTTTAACTTGAGTACTTTCAAATTCTAACTCCAATTTTCTTTTGCAGTTGCTTGCGCCTTTGAGATACCAGCTGTGGTTAAAGAAGCTGACATCAAAAGGGTTTTGGAGTATCGAGGGGATGGCGGAGTCACTTGGGCTGCTCACATTCTTTTGAAGTACGAGCTTAAGTATAAATCATTTCTCTAGGCTACCATTCCCAAAGGCTATCCCTTGCTTGGTTCTAAACCAAGAGCTCGCCTAGACGTAGCTCCTACTCTTTATTCTGGTCATCAAGGGGCTTAGGAGGCTCATTCTAATTCTTAGTTTACAGCGAGTGAAGAAGGGGTTGTTGATAGTGGGGAGATGGGCGACCGAGCTCCAATCTCAATCAAGGTGCCTATGCCGAAAACTAAATAACTGAAGAAAGGGTCAGATAACTCGCTGAGAGAAGCGCTTAAGAGGAGGAATGCGGCCGAGAAAGGGAAGGGAAAATAAGGATCATCGGCCTTGAAACAGTCCGGACCAGGGTCGACTTTAGCTAATCGAATCTGAGCCCCGGAGGGTCTAGCTGTTGTATCCCCGATGGGGGGCCCGGGTTCTGTCCTGAGGGCTACATCCGAGAAGGCCGTAGATCTTATTTCTCTTGGAGATTCTTCCCCCGAGCAGGAAGCCCCGAAGTGCCGAAGGGTGAACCAGCCTGATCCCCTGTTTGATCTGCCTCACTACGAGCCTTGAACATCCGATGTTGGGAAAAGAGAGTTGATAAGGGGTTTGCCCATTTATCCTCGGTTGACTCATAGTGGCCTTTCAGTGCTGACACAGCCCGAATACACTTTCCACAACATAGGGAATTTAATAAGGTTCCCGTCCGATATGACAAACCACCAAGCACTGACCTCAGATAATCTTGGTTATGAGGCTGTTTGCCACCAATTTTTGGTAGAGTACTTTTCCCTCTATTTTCAAATGAGATTTATAAGTGTTTTCTTGCTAACTTATCTTTTGCAGGCCATTCAGCAAACTATGCTGTTAATCGAGAGAATCAACTGGGCCGAGGACTTGGTAAGAGAGGAGAAGAAGAAAAGGGTTAAGGAAGGGGAGAAAGCAACTACTGAGATTGCCCAATTGAAGGAGACTTCCAAATATTTGAGGGTTGAGGCTGAAGAAGCCAAGAAAGTCCATTTTGAGGTAGAGGAGGCCAAAAAAATCTTAACCGAGAGAGATGCTTTTCTTGTCGAGCTTAAAGAAGCTCGAGCTAAAATCGAGGAAGTGACCAAGATAAATGAGAAGTTGATAGCCGAGGTGGTCTCTTCAGGGAGAAAAGAGATTGAGAAATGGAAGGGTCAAGCCAAAAAGTGATATGACCAATGGGAAGCTGAGGTGGATGCTTGGGATGCGTTGATTGTAATTGAAAGGAGGAAAGTGGCCAACAAGTGTGTTTCCGATCTTGATCCGATCCTCGATGAGCATTACACCCTGAGTTGGAACACTTTAGCCGAGCGTCTTCGGTCGACCTTCCCTGGTCTCGATCTCACCCGAGTACCTTTTGAAAGAGTGTTGCCCAACTACTCTGGTGATAAAGATAAGGATGATAATGCCAACGATGGTACTGCTGACAGCACCAAAGTGATTCTCGAGGGAGTGGTGGCTGAGGAGGCATGAGTTGGGGAGACCAACGAAAGGCCGACCACTGATGATTACTAGTCTTTGTTTTCTCTTTTTGCCAGCTTATGATATTAATTTTGGCCTAGAGGGTTCCCTTCCTTCTTCTTCTTCTTCTTCTTCCTAGTTTTTTTTTTTTTTTTTTTTTTTTAGGGTCCCAATGTGATGTATTCCTAGCCTAGGGGCCTTTTTGTTCACTAGTTTGTGGTTGCAGAAAATTTCTAAATTTATAAAAAGCTAGGTTTTGTTTTGTTCATTACTTATTTGTCTGAGCCGAAGATTACTCAAGCATACGGTTGTTTTATCAAACATCTTTTATTTTCTTTGAGCATCAAGAGTCTTTGGTAGGTTGACGCTCTAATATTCATATTTGAGAACACTTACAGGTTTTGGTCTTATCTGCGAGGAATAATATTTTTGTATGACTGGGTTATTTCTCGATTATTCTCCCCTTTTTTTTCTTTTTCTTTTTTTTTTTATTTAAGGGTGACCCTTTGTCACTTTCGTGAGGCTAGGGTGATCGGCCCTCGTCACCTTGGTGAAACTAAGGTTTTTTATATGAATTCCTTTGTTATCCCGATGAGGCTAGGGTGATCGGCTCTCGTCATCGAAATAAAACTAGGTGTTTTTACAAATGATAATACACAATGATTCTGAATAAAAGACTTCATTGATTGGATTGAGCTGGTGTTTTGCCGACCATCCTCAAATTACATTTTTCATTGGTGGAACAACCTTAAGTTCGATACATTGACCAACCTAGGAAGTTCTCGATCGTTGTTGTAGTGCTTGAGGTCGTATGAGCCTTTTCTCCCAGCAGTGATAACCTCGTAGGGCCCTTCCTATGTCGCACCGAGTTTTCCCTCCTTAGGGTCTCGAGTTCTTGAGTTCACTTGTCTAAGGACTAAGTCTCCAATTTTGAATTCTCGAGGCTTGATCTTCTTTTCATAGTATTTTCGGAGCTTTTGCTGGTAAACCGCTGTTCGAATCAGAACTTCCCCTCTTCTTTCTTCGACTAGATCGAGTTCCTCGAGCCAATTTCTCTTCATCTTGCTCTAGATCAGATTCTTCTGTTCTCAATATTGGGTACCCGATTTCAGCTGGGATTACGGCTTCTGCTCCGAAGGCAAGTGCAAAGGGAGTTTCATTTGTTCATCTTCGGGGAGTCGTTCTATACGCCTATAGCACTGCATGAAGCTCTTCAGGCCATCTTCTTTTTGCTCTTTTCAGCCTTTTCTTGATTCCTTTAACAATAACTTTATTTGATGCCTTGTCCTACTCGTTGGATTGAGGATAACTCGGGCTTAAGTAAAAGAACTTTGTTCCGAACTTAGCGCAAAATTCTTGGGTTGTTCGACTTTCGAATTGAGTGCCATTGTCTGAAATGAACACCTGAGGAACCCCGAATCTCTTGAAGACGTTCTCCCAAAGAAAGCTCATAACATCAGAATCCTTAATGGAAGCTAGGGCAGCGGCTTCCACCCATTTTGTGAAGTAGTCAGTTGCCACGATGAGATATCTTCAATTACCGCTTGCTCGAGGGAGTGACCCAACCAAATTAAGTCCTCATTTTGTGAAAGGCCAAGGGCTTGATAAAGGGTGTAGGTTTCCAGCTAGGTTGATGGATTTTATCTGAGAAGAATTGACAACTTAGACATTTCTAGGCATATTTAATAGCATCCTTTTGCATGTACGACCACCATTAGCCTTGTGTTATAGCTCGGTGGGTAAGCGAACGTCCCCCGGCATAACTTCCATAGCTTCCTTCGTAGAGTTCTTGCAAGATTTTCTCTATTTCGTCTGGGTGAACACATCTCAAGTATGCTCCGGTGAAGGATCGTCAATAAAGTAAGCCCTTCGGAGATAGCCAATATCATGCCGACTTAACCCTGATCCAATGTCTCTGGTAATGATCTTCGGGAAGAACGTCATTTTTAAAGTACTCGATTATCTCATCCATCCAAATCAGACCAAGTTTGACAATCTCATTCATTCTCATAATCCGTTCTATGCTCGAGGCTTGGATTGCGTTGACATTAATGGTTCTTCGGGTTTCTGTTTCTAGTGCTGATGCTAAGGAGGCTAGTGCATCTACGTACTTGTTCTGTTCTCGGATAAGTTGATGGATACCAATGCTTTCAAAGTTGGAGATGAGTTTCTTGGTTAGTTCAATGTATGCTTTCATCCTTTCGTCTCGGGCTTCGTACTCCCTGTCACGACCCAAATTAATTAAGCCGTGATCATTTAGGAAGCATGTGAATGGCACGTGTTAGAAAACCGGTAATTTCAATAAAAATTTTGGCATGACCCATTCGTAAATGGACCATACCGTAACCAAATCCTGTATAAAATAGTTATAAAAGTTTTTGTCATCCATCATTGGTATCATCACATGCTAAATAAACGATATAAAGAACCTACGAAATTAAAATGTTACCAATCATGAGTTATTACGTGTCTAGCGCCCATTGGCCGAATACAAAGTATTTAGTTAATACATATCCATAATATTAAAATTTGTTCCCATTAAAGCATAACCCCTCAAGGCAAGGTCTCCCCAACTATGAAATCATCTGAAAAGGGTTTATAAAACATAGGAGTGAGTATAAAACTCAGTAGATATAATTTTCATATAGAAATAACCAAAGCATGATAATATAACCAATTACAATCATGCTTAAAATAATTAAAACCCATGCAATGTCATGAATGATATGCGACTCATGTCCATTTAACATAATCCATAATTACCGACCACTCCCGTAGGAGTCTTTGCGCAGAAACGGAAGATTTAAACCCACCTTCAAGAGGACAACACAAGGGTTCCTACCTGGAACCAGAAAGTAGCCTTTGATTTGGGAACACAAGGGTTCCTACCTGGAACCGGAAAGTACCATGGACTAAAGGAATGGAAAACACCGCTAAGTCCCTTGACCGCTAGTAGTCCAAATCCAATGACCCTTTTTAATATACTTTTACCAAGTAATTAATTAAATCTATTTCATGCATTTTATGCCAATGAATGTCATGAAAAGCATAAAAACTCATGCACATGTTAGCTATTCCAGAAATCAACAATATATAATTATTTCATAATCATATAACATGTGGGAGCTATGTAAAACATGTGAAATATAGACCAGCAAGAATTTACATAGCATATACATCCAAAATAAACCAAAATATAACAAGTATATCAACCCATATACTCCCAAATGTAATATTCCTAAATATAGGGTTATGTAAACTAGACCCCTCAGTACATGCATTACAAAATATGTATGATAATCCACCCAAATATCACTCAAACTCATAAATAACACCCAAAATACATTTTTATCCAACATATGTGGGCTTATATACTAACCCATTATCATCCCTACGGTTAAAACCCATGAAAATTACACCTACCTCAAGTATGTTGCACCAAACGTAGAGAACATGTGTTAGGAAGGTCGGATCTGAGCCTAGAATGTGAGAATAAGCTCTAAACTCCACAGATCAGGCTTGAATCATCTCCAAGCATGTGTAGATCTTCAAATCCAGCTCCTAGAACGTGAATCCAAGCGTTGATATGAGGTGAGAGAGTCAAAAACCCATGCATGAAAGAGAAAATGTGATTTTCTCTCTCCAAACACTCCTTTTCTCTCTCCTCTCTCTCCTCTCTCTCTCAAGCTCTCTTGGTATAAAATGATGAATATGGGGTGTAAAAGTCATGGGATGAGGGTTTTAAAAGGGGTAAAGGGCACTTGTGTCATTTGTTTTATTTAAAAAAAAACTGCTAGTCGAAGGTTTCAGACGTCTGAAAATTAGTTTCAGACGTCTGAAACTAAACCTCAGAAATCATCATTCTCTGGAATTTTCAGACGTCTGAAAATTACTTTCAAACGTCTGAAACACATAGATAGCTGAAAGTTAATAGTTAGTCAGGCTACACCCCATCAGCACAGACATCAGCCTTATTTTCATTAAAATAGTAATCTTCTCCATTCTTTTATTCTTCCTTTTATTTTAAGTTAATTAATGAAAATAAGCAAATAAACCCCCATTTGAATTTAAATAAAATATCAAAAAAATCAAATTCCAAGTATATCAAAATCTCATTTTCAAGTTTTAGTACAAAATCCGACTCCCGACAGATTTTCCGAAAACAAACATACGAGTAAACCGATCTAAACGTGATAATAAAATCCCATAAAATCACAGATGTCTTATAATATTATAAACTTCCATTATTGCCAAAAATTATCTTCAAAAATGAAGATTTACGGAAATTCATTTTTTCCCAACACTTAGCCAAATTTTCAGCAGTCTAAGAGTGTGAAATCACAAACACATCAACATCATACCCATGCAATGCCTATACGTGACAATACCCGATAAATCAACTAATGTACATGCAAATCATGCATTAAAGATGAAATTATCCTAATTAAATGATGCGGGCATTACACTCCCCATTCAATTGTCGAACCACCAGTTGGGAATCACTAAAGAGATTTGGCTTGGTCACTGACAATGCTAGGGCGAGCCTCAGTCCTGCTAAAGTGGCTTCGTACTCAGCCTCATTGTTTGAGGTGGGGAATTGCAGTCTAATTGCGCTCTCTAGAACTTCACCAGTCGGGGTTATAAGGACGATCCCGATTCCAGCTCCTCGGTTGTTCAAAGCCCCATCGATATATAGCTCCCATTCTTCACCATCCTTGGCCCCAAGTTCGGTCGAAGAGGAGGTGGGCGAGTGTTCAGGCGGACTTTTGCTTGAATAATCTCATTTAGGATCCTGGTCAGTGAATTCAGCAATAAAGTCGGCCAAAACTTGTCCCTTGATCACCATTCTCAGCTTGAACTGTATATCAAATGCTGCTAGCTCAATCCCCCATTTGGAAATTCTTCCAGACAGGTCAGACTTTTGGAGAACATCTTTGAGGGGTTGGTTCATGAGTACAATGATTGTGTGAGCTTAAAAATAGTGTCGAAGCTTTCTTGATGCCGTTTCGAGTGCCAGGGCATCTTTTCCAAGGACAAATATCGTGTTTCAGCGTCCAGCAGAGTCTTGTTTACATAATAGATAGGTCTTTGTTCCTTCCCATCCTCCTGGATCGCGATAACGTTCACCGTGTGTTGTGAAACCGCCAAGTAAAGGAACAGCGGTTCCTTTTGTGTTGGTTTTGATAAGACGGGAGGGCTTTCTAAATGTTTAATTAAATTTTTCAAGGCAACTCGGCATTCCTCTGTCCAAATGTATTTTGTCTTCTTCTTCTTCAGGGCTTGGAAGAAAGGTTGACACTTATCTGAGGAGCGGGAGATGAAGCGCCTGAGCGCCGTGATCATGCCATTTAACTGTTGGACCTCCCGATATGTGCTTAGCTCCTTTAGTGTTCGTAATGCCTCTATCTTAGTAGGATTTGCTTCAATTCCTCGACGAGTTACCAAGTGCCCAAGGAATTTTCCCGAGCCGACCCCAAAAGAGCTTTTCTTGGCGTTGAGCTTCATCTCGAACTAGCGTAGTCTGTCAAAAGCTTCTGTCAAATCGGCAATGTAATCATTCTCGGTCACACTTTTTACAATTGTGTCATCGACATAAGCTTCTAGATTTCTTCCGATTAGTCCCTCGAACATTCGAGAGACAAGTCACTAGTACGTAGCGCGTTTTTGAGATTGAACATTACCTTGTAGCAGTAGGTGCCGACAGGGGTGATAAAGGCCGTTTTCTCTTGATCCTCCTCTGCCATCGAAACTTGGTGATAACTGGAAAAGGCATCAAAGATGCTTGACCGAGCATAACCAGCGATGGAATCAATGATTTGGTTAATCTTGGGCAACGGAAAGCTATCATTCGGACAAGCTTTGTTCAGATCCGTAAAATCAATACAAATCCTCCATTCACCATTCTTTTTCTTAACACAAACTGGGTTGGCGAGCCATGTTGGGTACATCACCTCTCGTATGAAGCCAGCTTTCAAGAGTTTCTTTACCTCTTCGCCTATAGCTCCAGCGCGGTCATCGGACAATCTCCTCTGTTTTTGAGTAACAGGCTTGAAATTCAGATCTACTCTGAGCCTGTGTTGGATTATGTCCGTATCGATTCTTGGCATCTCGTGTGGGGACCAAGTGAATATGTCGATATTTTTTTTCAAAAATTGAAACAGTTCTAATGCTTCTTTTTTGGAAAGGGAGCTGCTGAGTAGGAAGTAGCGTTCGGTGCATCCTTTATCAATTACCATTTTTTGGAGTTCTTCCCCCATTCTATCAACCGGCTCAAGTAGAGTGTCTTCAATCCCCGGCCGACTATGCTTTAATTGCTATAACAGATTGACATCTTTCTTAGACCTTTTAGGTTCGCCCTTACGTTCATCTACAACCTTAGGGCGGGTACTACTCTTTTCTTTCTTCTTTGCCATAGCTGATGGGGAATGGCTGGTGAGCTCGTACATAAAACACTCTCGGGCCACGGCCTGGTTTCCGCGAAGCTCCATTATGCCTTCAGGGCCCGGGAAACGAACAGACTGGTGATAGGTTAAGAGTATGGCCTCTATGGTGTGGAACCAGGGTCGCCCCATTATTACATTGTATGCTGATCGTTCTTCCAAAACAACAAAATGCTAGATCGTTTGAATCGACCCTGTTCAGACGGCCAATGCCATTTGATCGAGGGGGTAGGAAAGTTTCCAATTAAATGCCTTCAGGCTCAGGTTGCTTGGAATGAGGTCGTCTTTCTTTAGCCCGAGTTGATCAAAGAGTTTTCTGAACATGACATTCACCGAGGCCCCATTATCGACATAAACTTTCTCGACATCATAATTCGCAATCATCATCCGAACTATTAGGGTGTCGTTGTGAGGATGTTGTGTTCCATCGGTCGAGTAATCTTTTCCGAAGAATAAGGACGAATTCAGATCATCCTTCCCCCTTTTGGCAACAAGTGTTGGTTCCGACTTCATTTCGAACACTTCCCGAAGATAGAGGCTTTTTTGTATTGCACCCGGAGAGCATTTACGGAAATCGTAGCTTTGTCATAGGCCCCGCTGATCATATCGATGGCTCTAAAGACAGTATAGCCTTCGGTTGCAACTTTCGGCCTTTCGACCTTTTTTCTTCGGGCTTCTTTCTATGATCGCCTTTAGCTATAAACTCACTTTAGTGCTCGGACTTCGCCCAGGTCTCGAGTTTGTGTTTTAGGGTTCTACAACCTTTGATTTTGTGGCCGTGATCTTTATGGTACTCGCAGAACCATTTTTTGTTCCGTTTCTCGAGATCCCCGCCCATCGGCCTCGGTTTTTCAAAGAAATCTTTACTCTCAACAACTTGCAAGAGCTTGTAGATCGGCATAGTGAAAACGATAAAGACAGCTTGGTTTGGGTTAGTTGAGACCTTCTCCTTTAGTGGTTAATTTCTTGCTCGATCATTTTTTCCTCGATCAGTACGGGGATTCTTATCCTTTTTTTTGTCAACATGTTCGGTCTCTTTGGGAGTTCAGAAAGCATCATCAAGCCTTATGTACCTCTGAACTCGATCAAGTAACTTGCTAATGCTAACCAGTGGATCAAGAGTCAACTGTTCGAATAACCAAGAAGATCGAACCAATCCTCGTCTGAAGATATCAAGGGCACTTCATTTATCCGGCTCCTCGATCTCGGTGTAGAGTTCCCAGAACCTTTGGGAGTAGTCACGCAACGGCTCTTTCGCCCCTTGTTTCATCTCGTAAAGGTTTTGCATGATCTTCGCACACTTTTTGTTTGTTATGAAGCGATCCTGAAAGAATTTGACTAGGTCGTCCCATCTTCGAATTGATTTTTCAGGAATTTTTGCCCACCATCTCAGAGTGGTCTCCCCAAGGCTGATTGGGAAAATCTTACACATAAAGCCTTTGTTGTCTATGTATAGGGACATCTTTTGAACGTAGTAGGTTAAATGATAGTTGGGGTCTACAACCGAGAGATATGGGGTGAAGGTGACCTCACTATAGTTCTTTGGAGTCGGTGTAGTTTGAATCCAACTCGCGAAGGGAGATTTTCCCACTTACAGGTGGTTCGGAGTCGGCCACTCGGGCTTTTTCATCATCTTGATCTCTGCTCGGATTTTCTTGGTGAATTCGTCGGAGGTTAAATCTCCGATCCTCTTTCTCTTTTCTCCTCGGTCATTTTCTTGGTATCTACTCAGTTTGGCTGAGCCCTCGAGAATTTCGCAATGATTTCTGTATCTTTGGTCAAGCCTTGAAGTGGTTATCTCGGAGTGGCGCTCACTCCTTGGTCGGTCTCAATTATCTTCTTGACGGGTTTGTTTGATGCAACCAAAATTCATTTCAGTGAATACCTTTGAGTAGGAGTCCTTAACAAATATGCGCCTCCTATCCGTTCTTTGGTGCTCGACCCTATCTTTCAACTTTCTCTGGCTCAACTCCTCATTCTTTTCGGACCACCTCTTTCGGTTATGATATTCTCGATGCCTACTCTTTCCTTTTTGGTGCCATGGCTGAGACTCCATGGGGTGAGAGGTGTGACTACCCTTGTCGCCATCGTCTTCAACAGCCAACCGGTTATGACGGGGGGAAGTCTGGTAGTGGCTACGCTCCTTTAGGTTGAAATATTCTTGCTTTAGGGCGAGCTTCTCACGTTGCGCCCCCTCAAGAAGCCCTTGGAGCATCACGACCACGGCGGTAACTGCTTATGGGTTGGAATGGTTAGCCATAGCCCGCTCATACGCAATTTGGACATCTTGTGCTTGGGTTTGAATCGTGGGCCTGCTAGCCTCACCGATAAAAACAACGCTCACTGGGGGGCGCCCGATTGGTGGTAGTGGAATGATTGTGCTTGCGCTGTTTAGTTTTAGTCCAGCGTTCGTGGCTCCAGATCTGGTTTGCCCCGCTATTTTTTTTTTTAAGAGAAAGAAAGACGAGCTTGGATGATGGCTTCTCGTTTCGTTTCCCACAGACGCCGCCTAACCCCGCCGACTGTTCGGATTTTTCCCCGTACACCAATGTATAGTCATGTCTGTTGCCCTTATTTATAAGTCCCATCCGATTGTTCATATCTATTCGACGAGTCTTAACGGTTCTGAAAATTCACCACTTTGTCTATAAATTGATGCATCCTTTGCACATTCATTCATTCATTAATCACATCATAGAGTCTATGCAGTAGTGTTTTAGAAAGAATGTTTTTACACAGTGTTGGTTCGCTAGGCACACATTGCTATGCTTCTCCTATGTAATGTCAATCATTGTATCCTAAGAGGTAGACATCCAAACAATTCAAAGCATTATAAAAGGGTAAAATTTGTCTTAAAGACAATGTTGAACATTAACTTTGATCGTTCATTTTCTATGATATCAATTTCTTTTACTGTAATTTTGTTATACAAATTTCTTATTCAGATTTACTATTCATCTGTTTGATTATTCGTTCGTTATTTAACAGAATCATATAAGTATTCATTATTTTTCCTAAAATATATCAAAATATTTTTCAAATATTTTTTCTTTTAATTTATATTTTTTGTTTATCAAATTGACTAATTGTTTTTGCAAATTTTCTTTTATAGGTTATCCATTTATGATTTAGCAGATTGTGTTAAAAAAAAATCTTTAAACTCTATCATTATTCCCCTAGAAATCCTTGGGAGAATTAGAAAGTAAAATGATTTATACTAAATAAAACTTGAAGGGAATAAGAACATTAATGAGTTATATTATAAGTAAAACTTATCATCTTCACACAAATTAGACCTTCTTATGCTCCATCACTTCAAGTGGAAGTAGCTATAGAGGTAGAATTCATAATGTTAAATGTATTTAGCTGTAAAATTTATAGATATCGCATGCATGTTGGGAAGTGGAAAATTGAAGTACAAGACATATTTTACCTACATGCATGTTGGGAAGTAGAAAGAAAAATAAAAAAAATTGAAAAATGAATCTCCCTACATGTATTCTATGAAGTAAAAACTCTTCACGTACAGTTTTAATAGATGAATCTATAAAATTATATAAAACCTATTTTGTTTATGTGCCTATTTGGCTTTCCCTCTCTCATTCTTTGCTCTCATTCGTTATCTTCTCTCATTAACTGTGATCTTACTTTTAAATTTGACATGGCACTTTCACATAGATTCAAGAAATTAATTTGTTTAACACTCACTTTCGCAGGGGTGGAAAGAAAAACGTACTCTTGTCCAAGGCAGGAAGAAAGGTTCTAATTAAGGCAGTTGCTCAGTCCATCCCATCTTATGCAATGAGCTATTTTAAGCTACTTTCGGCGTTGTGTGATGAGATTAGAATAATGATCATCAGATTTTTGTGGGGGCAAAAAAATGATGAAAGGAAAATTCATTGGCTTCGGTGGGATAAACTGTGTACTTCAAAGAAGATGGTCTTGTTTAGAGACCTGGGCGCTTTTAACAAAGCTAGACTCGCTAAGCAAGGGTGGCGTCTACTGGTAAATGATAAATTTTTAACTACAACTCTCTTAAAGGTTAAGTATTTCCCTAATGGGGATTTTCTTTGGTTCCCAACTGGGGTCGAATCCTAGTTTCACTTGGCAGAGCATATGGGAAGCTAAGGACTTGTTAAAATGTGATGTTCGATAGAGGATTGGAGATGGGAGGTCCATGAAGATTTGGTAGGATAGATAGCTTCCTATACCAACCTCTTTTATGGTGGTTTCCCCCATGAAGGAACTAGGAGAAAATGCCTATGTTAGTGATCTTATCAACTATGACTTAAAAGGATGGAATGATGTTTTAATAAAAAGAATCTTTCTGCCTCATGAAGCTACAGTCATCCACACTATGCTAGTTAGGCATCGCCTTCCCAATGACAAGTTGATTTGGCACTATAATTCTAAGGGCCTGTTCACCATTAAAAATGCTTATTGGTTAGAGCGGGATCGTATGCGTAGAACCCAGATTGATGTTTTGGGAGAAAGTTCAAGGTTTAACCATGACTACGTTCCTAAGGCTTTTATTTGGAAGCAAGTAGTGCCAGCAAAAGTGAAGCACTTCATGTGGAAATTGTATAAAAACATTTTGCCGACCTATGTTAACTTAGCTAAAAGGAAGGTTCCAGTGAGTGTGTATTGCCCCATTTGTGGAAAAGCTGAGGAATCCACTCTCCATAGGTTTCGAGATTGCGTAAGTGCAAAGGAGGTTTGGGCTACTAGTCAGGTGAGGATATAAAGTGATGGGTCCACCTTTATTGATGTTCATGATTGGCTTAAGGGGTTATTTGATGCAGTAGGGCAAAATTCGGCCTTGGTTATGATACTTCTACGGTCTTTATGGAATGGCAGAAATTTGGTTGTCTTTAAAGGGATGAAGAAAAGCACATAAGAAATTGTTGACTTGATGTGCCTTTTATTGGAAGACTTTGTAAAAGCATAGGCGGATCCAAAACCGCTTGTACTTCTTTCTATAGTCAAGTGGCAACCTCCTCCATTGGGATGTTACAAGGTGAATGTTGATGAGGTGATCTTTGTTGACACTAATAGTACTGGGCTAGGTGTGGTGGTCTGGGATAGTAATAGACTAGTGATAGCAGCAGCATCCAAGCATATTCAAGGTGAGTTCCCAGCCTTGCACGTTGAAGCATTGGCAATGAGGTTTGTGGTGGATTTCACTAGGAATTTGGGTATGAGATATGTGTTTTTTGAAGGGGATAATGTTGAAGTGATAAATACTATTAATTTAGCAGAGCACAATCTCTCGGCTTTGGGGTTGATTTAAGAAGATATATAAGCTGAGACAAAATTTTCTTTTCATTCACTAGTTTTCTTGCACACCTATAGGCAAGACAATGAAGTCTCTCATAGCCTTGCTACGTATGCCAAAAATATAGCTGATATTGCTATTTGGATGGATGAGATTCCTGAGTGTCTTCGGGACAAAGTTCAGATTGATTTGTATCTCTTTTCTCATTAATATATATCATCTTTCTATAATAAAAAAAAATAAAAATAAAAATAAAAAAACCACTCACTTATTATTTATTTATTTAAATAGTAAACTAATGAATTTCTAAAAGGAAAAATAATAATGATTAAAGAATGGTAATAATAGATACAAAAAATTGCCATATGGTAATTAAACCGGTTTGACTAATAAATCTTCAAAAGAAAAAAAAATTATTAAGGTATTATTATATAAAATTTTAAATTTAACTTATCTATATGGACGTAAAGTTAATATATAATTTTGTTTTAAAATCATAAAATATTGTATATTATTCCGCGCATCACGCAGGTCATTGCCTGTGGAGAAATAAATCAAAGTTCTACTTATATTAAGCAAGAAGGGTAAAATCGTCTTGAAGGATTTTAATGAGAATGAATTGGTGAATCGAGGTATTTTAGCTTAAACAACTTTTTTGTTTTTGGATTAACAATTAGGGGTATTCCTGTTATAAAAAATAATAAATAAAATAGAAAAACAATTAAGGGTATTTCAAGCCTTACTCCCGTTGAGATTTGTTGGAAATATTGAACAAAAACATAGATGTCGAAAATCAAAATATTCATTAATATAATTTAAAATAAAAGAAATAAACTTATCGATTGACGTGTGTGCGAACACTGTCCTTAAGAGTTGATTTGCGCTCCTTGGAGTGAATCACTCGGTGCATTTAAGTCCTCTAGCGCCCCAACCCTCTAGGATACAACAATCGTGTTCTTTGTACACGTGTACTCGCAAGTACAAGGAACCAAATAGCTCTTGATCGTTCCATGAAAATATTTAACAAAATATTGAAGAAGACTAGATGAAATTTTATATAAAAGAAGTTTATAGATTGAGAGAAAAGAAGGATTGAGAAAAAGCTTTCTAAAACTCTTATGGTTTTTTCTCATTCCAAAAAAATAGAAGAAGACAACAAAAAACCATTAAAATGATAATGGAAAAACCATTTTTTTTTTATTCAAAAGGATGTGTAAGCCCCCAATAATAATATGCCCACTAAATCATAATAATGGACAATATAAATAAATATTATAAAGGCCATAACACCTTATAAATAAAACATAATTTGAATCACAAATATGTATTTTATTTATAAAAATACAACAATCCCCCACATGATTCAAATTATATAATAAAAAGTATAAGGAACATGAGAATGCAATGCATCGGTAGTGGTTTCTTTTGGACTACGAACCATACCTAGGATATGTGAGTGTGACCTACAAAAATATGGTGAAACTATAAGTTTCTATGAACCAAAATTTCTTCTTATAGATCAGTCGACTCACAACCCACATATTACTCAAAATCTGAGCTGTTCTAATCGGGGTGGCACGAATAGGCTATGCGCTATACCTAGATATTCATGAGTACGTGCTCTAGAGAACCTGCCTAAGCTCTCATAGGAAGCGGCCCCACTTCCACACCCATATAAGTGGATCCATCAAGTGTGCACTACAACTGAACATACCACCCAAATAGGACTATGGAATCCATTAAGAGTTAAAACTCAACCTTAAACGTTGCAGTTTGCACTATCTACACCATAGGAAGGGACACTCAAAATATATTATATAAATAATAGTGCACTCCAAGTCAACCAGTAACTTGTTATTACCCATATGAACCTACTTCCTGGGATCTCCATTCACATAGGTTGGGTTACCATTACTGTTGACTCTTGTTACAGGCATAAGTCTCATTCTTGTCACGACCCAAATTAATTAAGCCGTGATCAATATTAATAAATCTAGTTTAATTAAGAAAATCATTTAGGAAGCACGTGAATGGCACGTGTTAGAAAACCGGTAATTTTAATAAAAATTTCGGCATGACCTATTCGTAAATGGAACATACCGTAACAAAATCCTGTGTAAAAGAGTTATAAAAGTTCTTGTCATCCATCATTGGTATCATCACATGCTAAATAAACCATATGAAGAAACCTACGAAAATAAAAATAAAATATTACAAACCATGAGTTATTACGTGTCTAGCGCCCATTGGCCGAATACATAGTGTTTAGTTAATACATATCCATAATATTAAAATTTTTCCCATCAAAGCATAGCACCTCAAGGCGAGGTCTCCCCAGCTATGAAATCATCTGAAAAAGGTTTATAAACATAGGAGTGAGTATAAAACTCAGTAGATATAATTTTCATATAGAAATAACCAAAGCATGATAATATAACCAATTAAAACCATGCTTAAAATAATTAAAACCCATGCAATGTCATGAATGATATGCGACTCATGTCCATTTAACATAATCCATCATTACCAACCACTCCCGCAGGAGTCTTCGCGCGGAAACGGAGGATTTAAACCCACCTCCAAGAGGACAACACAAGGGTTCCTACCTGGAACCGGAAAGTAGCCTCTGATTCGGGAACACAAGGGTCCCTACCTGGAACCGGAAAGTACCCAGGACCAAAGGAATGGAAAACACCGCTAAGTCCCTTGACCGCTAGTAGTCCAAATCCAATGACCCTTTAATATACTTTTACCAAGTAATTAATTAAGTCCATTTCATGCATTTTATGCCAATGAATGCCATGAGAGCATAAAAACTCATACACGTGTCAGTTATTCCAAAAATCAACAATATATAATTATTTCATAATTATATAACATGTGGGAGCTATGTAAAACATGTAAAATATAGACCAACAAGAATTTACATAGCATGTACCTTCCAAATAAACCAAAATATGACAAGTATATCAACCCATATACTCCCAAAATTAATATTCCTAAATATAGGGTTACGTAAACTAGACCCCTCAGTACATGCATTACAAAATATACATGATAATACACCCAATAATCACAAAAACTCATAAATAACACCAAAATATGTTTTTGTCCAACATATATGGGCTTATATACTAACCCATTATCATCCCTACGGTTAAAACCCATGAAAATTACACCTACCTCACATATATTGCACCAAACGTAGAGAAAATGTGTTGGGAAGGTCGGATCTGAGCCTAGAAAGCATGAATGAGCTCCAAACTCTACAGATCAGGCTTGAATCCTCTCAATGCACGTGTAGATCTTCAAATCCAGCCCCTAGAACGTGAATCCAAACGTTGACATGAGGAGAGAGAGTCAAAAACCCATGCATGCAAGAGAAAAATGTGATTTTCTCTCTCCAAACACTCCCTTTCTCTCTCCTATCTTTCCTCTCTCTCTCTCCTCCTCTCTCAAGTCCCTAACACTCAAAATGCTGAAAATGGGTGTTAGAATCGTGATATGAGGGTTTTATAAGGGGTGAGGGGCATATGCGTCATTTACGCAAAAAAATTTGCAAAATCCGCGATGCACGATCGATCGTAGGTTGAGGGTACGATCGATCGTGAAAAACAGAGGCAAAATTGCATTTCCGGGGCACTGACGATCGATCGTCCCAAGGTTAGGATCGATCGTCACTTGCTGAAAATGCCCAGTAACTCAGGCAAATGTGTATAAACTCCCACAGTACTTACCACTACCTTATTTACATTAAAAACATTTAAGTAATCTTCTCCATTCTTTTACTTTAAGTTATTTAATGAAAATAAGCAAATAACCCCCCATTTGAATCCAAATAAAATATTAAAAAAATCAAATTCCAAGTAAATCAAAATCTCATTTTCAAGTTTTAGTACAAAATCCGACTCCCGACAGATTTTTCAAAAACAAACATACGAGGAAACCGATCGAAACGTGATAATAAAATCCCATAAAATCACATATATCTTATAATATTATAAACTTCCATTACCGCCAAAAATTATCTTTAAAAACGAAGTTTTTCGAAAATCCATTTTTTTCCAACACTTAGCCAAATTTCAGCAGTCTAAAAGTGTGAAATCACAAACATGTCAACATCGTACCCATGTGATGCCTATGCACCACAATACCCGACAAAACAACTAATATACATGTAAATCATGCATTAAAGGTGAGATTATCCTAATTAAATGATGCGGGCATTACAATTCCTCCCTCCTAAAAGAGAATTCGTCCTCGAATTCAATTCTTACCTTAATTGTCGAACAGATATGGATAGGTTTCACGCATGAACCACTCTAATTCCCAAGTAGCTTCTTCTTCGCCATGATGGTTCCATAACACTTTTACCAAAGGAATAGTCTTACCACGTAAGACCTTTTCACGGTAATCCAAAACCCGGATAGGATATTCCGCATAGGTGGCATCTTCCTCCACTTCTATATCTTGCCAATCAATCACATGAGATGGATCATGAACATACTTGCGTAACATGGATACGTGGAACACATTGTGCACTTTACCAAACTGCAATGGTAATGCCAACTCATAAGCATTGAGACCTCTAGTGCCAATGATCCTAAATGGTCCAATGAAACGTGGTGCAAGCTTCCCCTTCTTGCCAAAACGAAACACTCCCTTTCGGGGTGACACTTTCAACATTACAAAGTCTCCAAGTTGAAAGGTCAAAGGTGTTTGTCGCTTATCAGCATAGCTCTTGTACCTACTCTGAGCTGTCTTAAGTCGCTCTCTGATGAGTTTGACTTTATTTGTGGTCTCCTGAATCAACTCTGGTCCCAGTAAAGTTCCTTCACCAGTCTCTGCCCAACACATAGGAGATCTACATGGTCTCCCATACAACGCTTCGAAAGGTGCCATCCCGATACTAGCCTGAAAGCTGTTATTGTAAGAAAACTCTGCCAAAGCCAAGTGTTCTTGCCAACTTCCCTTAAAGTCCAAAACGCATGCTCGCAACATATCCTCCAAAATTTGATTAACACGCTCAGTCTGCCCATCTGTCTGTGGATGATAGGCTGAACTAAGGTGTAATCGAGTACCCAACTCCCTTTGTAAACTCTGCCAAAACTGAGAAAGGAAATGAGGATCTCTGTCAGATACAATTGATTTAGGGACCCCATGCAAACGTACTATCTCTCTGATGTACAACCGAGCCAACTTCTCGGCTGAGTCAGTCGATCGCACAGCCATAAAGTGAGCGGACTTGGTCAAACGGTCTACTACCACCCAAATAGTGTCATGACCTCTCTGAGTGCGCGGCAACCCACTGATGAAATCCATAGTGATTTCCTCCCACTTCCACTGAGGCGGTGGTAAAGGCTGCAACTGCCCAAAAGGCTTCCTATGGTCAGCTTTAACCTGTTGACACGTGTAACATTTAGCAACAAACCTTGCCACGTCACACTTCATACCTTTCCACCAGAACTGCCTTTTTAAGTCTCTATACATCTTATTATTGCCTGGATGAATAGAAAACTTCGATCGGTGAGCAAGACTAAGAACTTCTTCCTTAATCTTCTCATTACATGGAACTGCAAGTCTATTCTGGTACCTCAAACCACCATTAGGATCTATGGTCCATCCAGATACATCTTCACCATTCAGTAATCTACCACGGATATCCACCAACTTAGGATCTTCATATTGAGCTTTCACAATCTTAGGAATGGGGTAAGGTCTCACCAAATTATAGACACATTCTTTACCTGCCAAACCACCGACAAACAAATTATGGTCACACAAGGCATTTACCATCCTCCAATGGTGGACAGAAATACTATATAAAGTCCCACAAGACTTCCTACTCAAAGCATCTGCTACAACATTAGCCTTCCCCGGGTGATACTTCAATTCAAAATCATAATCTTCCAAATACTCCACCCACCTTCTCTGCCTGAGATTCAAATCCCTTTGGGTAAAAATATACTTTAAGCTCTTATGGTCAGAAAAGACCTCAAACTTCTCACCATACAAATAACATCTCCAAAGTTTCAGTGCAAACACTACAGCTGCAAGTTCTAAATCATGAGTAGGATAATTTATCTCATGCGGCTTCAACTGTCTAGAACCGTATGCAACAACTCTCTCAGTCTGCATCAATACACATCCCAATCCACTCAAGGATGCATCACAATACACAGTATACCCCAACCCACTAGTTGGAATGATCAAAACTGGTGCAGATGTCAGGCAAGACTTCAACTCCTCAAATGCTTCCTCACAAACATCGTCCCAAATAAAGGGTACATCTTTCCTGGTTAACCTCGTAAGAGGTGCAGCAATGCTAGAGAAACCTTCTACAAATCTCCGATAATAACCTGCCAAACCTAGGAAACTGCGAATCTCAGTCACGTTCCTGGGTCTAGGCCAATTCAAAATAGCTTCAACCTTGGACGGGTCTACTGCAATACCTTCTTCAGATACTATGTGTCCCAAAAACTTCACTTGGTTCAACCAGAAGTCACACTTCTCCCACTTGGCATACAACCTATGCTCTCTTAAAGTCTGCAATACAATTGCCAAATGATGTGCGTGTTCCTCTTGAGTCCTCGAATATACCAAAATATCATCAATAAATACAACCACAAATTGATCTAGATAAGGACGAAACACACGATTCATTAAGTCCATAAAAGCTGCAGGTGCATTGGTCAGTCCGAAAGGCATCACCAAAAACTCATAATGGCCATATCGAGAATTAAAAGCAGTCTTCTCAACATCCTCATCTCGAACAAGCATCTGATGATAACCAGAACGCAAGTCAATCTTGGAAAAGAACTGGGACCCGCGTAACTGGTCAAATAAATCATCAATACGAGGCAATGGATACTTGTTCTTGATGGTAACACGATTTAACTGTCTATAATCAATACATAATCTCAAGGACCCATCCTTCTTCTTCACAAAAAGTACAGGTGCACCCCATGGTGATCTACTCTCTTGGATAAAACCTTTCACCTTGAGTTCTTCAATCTGAGTCTTCAGCTCTCGAAGCTCAACAGGAGCCATTCTATATGGCATAATAGAAATAGGTCCCGTTCCCGGTTGCAAATCAATAGTAAAGTCTACCTCCCTCCTAGGGGGCAAACCTGGTAATTCATCTGGGAATACATCAAGAAATTCCCGTACAATGGGAATGTGGTGGGGATGTATGCCCTCAGCATCTTCACCCTTGATTGCCGCTAGAAAACTCAAATAACTACTCTTCTTGAAACGCCGAATTTGGATATCAAACAAGATATCCGGATGGAGAGTATGTTTATCTCCATAGAAAGAGAAAACTTCACCACTAGAGTTATGGAAAGTTACCTTCTTCTTGTAACAATCCATTACAGCTCTATAATTGGCTAACCAATCCATGCCAATGATGATATCATAACCAGATACATCTAAAATGATGAGATCTATCAACATCTCCTGACCCACAATGTTAATACAACATTCACGGCAAATATAACTAGTCATGAAACAATTCCCAAGAGGAGTATCTACTTCCAATGTAAAACCCAAATCATCATACTTCAATTCCAAAGTATTAGCAAACGATGAAGAAATAAATGAATGTGTGGATCCCGGATCAAACAAAACTTTAGCCCATACTCCAAAGACTAGGAATGTACCTTCAACCACTGCATTAGAAGCTCCCTCTTCCTGGCGATGCATAGCAAACACTCGCCCATGCTGACGATTACCCTGTCCTCTTCCACTACCACCTCCACCTCCACCACGCCCCTGGCGGTTCTGGGGTTGCTGACCATATCCCTGTGGTGGCTGCTGCTGTTGCGGTGATTGGTATTGAGGTTGTGGGTACTGAGGTGGTTGATAATATTGTTGTTGGTACGGCTGGGTGATGTGTTGTTGTCCATAATATGGGGGTGGCATGAAATAGGACTGAGAATGCACTGGCATTGGTGATTGTCCCTGATAACCATATCCTTGTTGGGGGAAATATGGTGGTGGGGAATTCACAGATGGTTGTCGGGAGGATGATGAACCCCCAGTCAACAATGGACAATTAGGTTTGATATGCCCCTTCTGTTTACAGTGAAAACATGTCTTCTGGCTTCCACTACTTCCACTGGAACTGCTACTACTACTATTCTTCCCTGGTTGAGGTGGTTTGAACTGAATCCCTTTAGGACGAAGGTTGGGATTAGTTACAAAACCTCCACCCTGCTGTTGTGGCTTCTTCCCTGTACCAGAACCACTAGCACCATCCTTTCGTGGTTGTGGATTATTCCTTCTGCGTTCTCTCTCTAGAGCCCTGTCTTCTCTATAGCCCAGGTGTTCCTCTTCAGCAGCTAAAACAGAGCTCACAAGTCTTTTAAAATCATTAATCATTAAATGATTCACCTTGCCTTGCAGAGTACGGTTCAAACCCCATTCGTATCTCCTACACTTTTCTTTCTCATCCGCATTCATTCCCACAGAAAATCTACACAACTCCACAAACTTGGAAGTATACTTTTGAGCAGTCATCTCCCCTTGCTTCAAATTCATCAGTTCCCGGATCTTATTGTTCTTGAAGGCTTCCGGATAAAAATTATCGTTGAACTTAGACTCAAATTGCTCCCAAGTCATAGCTCCCAACTCCTCAAGTGAACCTTGGCTAGTCCACCAATCCTCCGCCATGTCAGTGAACAAGCTAGAGGCAAATTCCACCCAATAGGACTTGGGTATATGGGCTAATTTCAAGTCAGCTTTCACCCTATGAATCCATTGGTCAGCCTTTGCTGGGTCGTGGTCCCCATCAAATCTAGAGGGTTTGACTTCACGAAACTCCTTCCTTAACAGTGACTTCCGAGTCAACTCGACCAACTCTGGGTCCTGATTCTGATAAGTGTTAGTGGCTAAGTTAGCCTGCAGCCCTTGCATGGCAGCAAAAAGGGCATCCAATTGAGCCGGATTGAAATTTTCTTGTATAGGTGGAGGGTTTCCAACTTGTTCCCCAACTGGGACCTGTGGTGGGTCTTGTGCATTGGCTTCAACCTCAGCTCGTGCTTGTGCTTCAGCTTCAGCCCGAGCCCGGGCTTCAGCGGCACGACGACTGTTACGAGTGTTCCTTGGCATTCTAGTAGACATAAACAAACTATCATATATATACCATAGATAGAACATTGTTCTCTAGTGTGTGTTATATTATACCACGTGCACACCAAATCATTAACACCCAATAAATTATCCAACATGTGTAACCTAACAGGTTTCTAGGTTCGCATAGAACACAAACGAATTCTCAATCAACATGTTATTATCCCTACATGTTAATTATAATTATACAGGTATACTCCCATATGGACCTACTAGCAAGCTCTGATACCAAAAAGAATTGTCACGACCCAAATTAATTAAGCCATGATCAATATTAATAAATCTAGTTTAATTAAGAAAATCATTTAGGAAGCATGTGAAAGGCACGTGTTAGAAAACCGGTAATTTTAATAAAAATTTCGGCATGACCTATTCGTAAATGGAACATACCGTAACAAAATCCTGTGTAAAAGAGTTATAAAAGTTCCTGTCATCCATCATTGGTATCATCACATGCTAAATAAATCATATGAAGAAACCTACGAAAATAAAAATAAAATATTACAAACCATGAGTTATTACGTGTCTAGCGCCCATTGGCCGAATACATAGTGTTTAGTTAATACATATCCATAATATTAAAATTTTTCCCATCAAAGCATAGCACCTCAAGGCGAGGTCTCCCCAGCTATGAAATCATCTGAAAAAGGTTTATAAACATAGGAGTGAGTATAAAACTCAGTAGATATAATTTTCATATAGAAATAACCAAAGCATGATAATATAACCAATTAAAACCATGCTTAAAATAATTAAAACCCATGCAATGTCATGAATGATATGCGACTCATGTCCATTTAACATAATCCATCATTACCAACCACTCCCGCAGGAGTCTTCGCGCGGAAACGGAGGATTTAAACCCACCTCCAAGAGGACAACACAAGGGTTCCTACCTGGAACCGGAAAGTAGCCTCTGATTCGGGAACACAAGGGTCCCTACCTGGAACCGGAAAGTACCCAGGACCAAAGGAATGGAAAACACCGCTAAGTCCCTTGACCGCTAGTAGTCCAAATCCAATGACCCTTTAATATACTTTTACCAAGTAATTAATTAAGTCCATTTCATGCATTTTATGCCAATGAATGCCATGAGAGCATAAAAACTCATACACGTGTCAGTTATTCCAAAAATCAACAATATATAATTATTTCATAATTATATAACATGTGGGAGCTATGTAAAACATGTAAAATATAGACCAACAAGAATTTACATAGCATGTACCTTCCAAATAAACCAAAATATGACAAGTATATCAACCCATATACTCCCAAAATTAATATTCCTAAATATAGGGTTACGTAAACTAGACCCCTCAGTACATGCATTACAAAATATACATGATAATACACCCAATAATCACAAAAACTCATAAATAACACCAAAATATGTTTTTGTCCAACATATATGGGCTTATATACTAACCCATTATCATCTCTACGGTTAAAACCCATGAAAATTACACCTACCTCACATATATTGCACCAAACGTAGAGAAAATGTGTTGGGAAGGTCGGATCTGAGCCTAGAAAGCATGAATGAGCTCCAAACTCTACAGATCAGGCTTGAATCCTCTCAATGCACGTGTAGATCTTCAAATCTAGCCCCTAGAACGTGAATCCAAACGTTGACATGAGGAGAGAGAGTCAAAAACTCATGCATGCAAGAGAAAAATGTGATTTTCTCTCTCCAAACACTCCCTTTCTCTCTCCTATCTTTCCTCTCTCTCTCTCCTCCTCTCTCAAGTCCCTAACACTCAAAATGCTGAAAATGGGTGTTAGAATCGTGATATGAGGGTTTTATAAGGGGTGAGGGGCATATGCGTCATTTACGCAAAAAAATTTGCAAAATCCGCGATGCACGATCGATCGTAGGTTGAGGGTACGATCGATCGTGAAAAACAGAGGCAAAATTGCATTTCCGGGGCACTGACGATCGATCGTCCCAAGGTTAGGATCGATCGTCACTTGCTGAAAATGCCCAGTAACTCAGGCAAATGTGTATAAACTCCCACAGTACTTACCACTACCTTATTTACATTAAAAACATTTAAGTAATCTTCTCCATTCTTTACTTTAAGTTATTTAATGAAAATAAGCAAATAACCCCCCATTTGAATCCAAATAAAATATTAAAAAAATCAAATTCTAAGTAAATCAAAATCTCATTTTCAAGTTTTAGTACAAAATCCGACTCCCGACAGATTTTTCAAAAACAAACATACGAGGAAACCGATCGAAACGTGATAATAAAATCCCATAAAATCACATATATCTTATAATATTATAAACTTCCATTACCGCCAAAAATTATCTTTAAAAACGAAGTTTTTCGAAAATCCATTTTTTTCCAACACTTAGCCAAATTTCAGCAGTCTAAAAGTGTGAAATCACAAACATGTCAACATCGTACCCATGTGATGCCTATGCACCACAATACCCGACAAAACAACTAATATACATGTAAATCATGCATTAAAGGTGAGATTATCCTAATTAAATGATGCGGGCATTACAATTCTCCTCGATGTATTATTCACTAAAAAGTGAATTAGTCAGAAACTTAATAATTCTCATCTCTAACTCTCTAAACAGCTGCTATTTAATATTGTGCTTCTAGGCATTACCTTATAAAATTATTTGCTTGAGCCAACAAATAATGAATAAGCACAAATCTCATTCATAAATATGTAATTGTTAAGATTTTTCTCTCAACACTCTCATAGCTTTTTACAAGTCAAGTCATCAATTCCAACCTCCAAAGTGGACAATGAGACATATCATCTTAGATAATTCCAAGGCACCATACCATATAGGCAATATAGGTCCACACATGGATTTCTTCTCATTTGAATCAAAGATTCAATCATTATCATCATCATAATCTGCAAATAATATAAGAAATCCATAAAATTGAGGACTACTAAGAAAGTTGGGTACACAAATCACCTTTAATAAATTTTAAGTAAATATAACTCTCAGAAAGGGATATTCAAATTATGAATCATTGATTCATCTCACATCATTATATCATCAAATATTTAAATAAAAATATGCCATACAATACCCATAAATTTTCAAAAATCATCATCATGATTTCTTTGAATCTCAACATTCAGTAATAACTTAGGTCAGTGCAACAATATAAATAAGTATATATATATATGACCAATAATTTTAAAACATTTCCTTAGCCACTGAATAACATAATTATTCTCAAAATCATTAATAATTCACATATGACATTCTCTCAATATATCACATATAATTTCAATAGGTTTGAACTAACTCCATTTCCAGAAATGAAAATCATAATACTCATTTTATCTCTTTTAGTAATAAGAGACCAACATATAATATATTAAGAAAATTCAATAATTTGTAAATTTAAAAATAAATATACATTCTCGCATAAAATGTGTTTTCGCAAGATATGCCCCCACAATTCAAGATATAATGGTTTGTTTACTAATTTCAATGCAATTTTAGCATTCACATAAATAGCAAATCTTATAATTTCCATGTAAATTATATTCATATAGAACAAATTTAAAAGTATATTTATTTTTCTATTGTCACACAATATATTTGTAATTGGACTCTTCAATTACAAATTGAAATTTTGGATCGGGAGAAAAAAAATTATAATCATGTCAACATATGATATTGCTATTCTAATCTCAGAAAATTAAATAGCATGAAAAATATTTATTTGCGTTTGACATGTCTCCAGAAAATCCATACTTAAATTTATCAATAATATTATAATCTCACCTCATATAATATTTTTCACATTGTTAAGGGATCGAAAAATGTATGAGATGTGTATTTTTCTAATAATAATAAATTGGTAGAGTAATACACTTTAAATCATATACACATACCCATATTACTCAATATCAAATTTTTCAAGATTTTTTAATGCCAATAAATTATGTTCATAATTAAAACTCATATGTGGCTTAACAACCAACTGGTTAAACACCTTTCAGAAAGCACATAGTTTTTAATCTCATCTGACTCTAATTGACGTACCAAATATTTTTTATTTTATAAATAAATAAATTTATCAAATTCAATATTGTCAACCCCCACAGTTGAATATACACGTATATTTTTCGCAATCTAAAATAATTCTCATTATTTAAAGAACTTTACAGATTAGCATGTTAACTCAAAATAAAATTTGACATCATGATTTTTAATTACCATCTCATCATCAAATTTTATTTTCACTATGTAAAAAAACCATAGTCACATACAACATCCAAATTATATAAATATTCCAATATGACAATAGTATAATCTCTACACCCATATTTGAAGTGATCAAATTTATAAATATCATACTTTTTCTCATAAAAACTATTTACGTATGCTTTGATCATACTTTATCAAAATCATAAGTTAATTTTCACAAATAAATTAATAATATCATGTCTCATAATTAAATTCAATCAACAAGATAGACGAATTTAAACTATCTCTTTAAACATGATAAATGAGAGGTTAATGACATATATTCATTTCAATCACCTTTAAGGTTAAGATATCAATCAAATAAATAATTAAGAAATATGATTCTAGCAATCAAACACATAGATTTGTAACCGAACTCTAACGATCAAAAGAATTTAATAGTATAATCATCATGAATATTTAATAATCCAACGGCCACAAAAATTTAACACCCAAGAGTCAAACATTAAATTTTTAACAGCTATAAAAATTTTAATGGTCAATCGATTACAAAAATAAATAATCAATTGATTAGTAATAATCAAACCTTATTGCTAAAAATTAAATCAAATTTAATTAATATCATAAATTTGTAACCGAATATAACAATTAACTCCAATAAATCCAAGAGTTAGAAATTAATAAAATTATGTTACTCTTTGGATTTTTCAAAATTCATTAAGAATATAATAATTTCATGGAGGTAGCATTTATACAATTAAATTTGAAAGCAACCCCCCACAAATTCAAACACTATGAAAATGATATAATTTTGACATAAAAAATAAAATAATATGCACGATCAAAATTTTCAAATTCACAAGTGAATAGGATACATCCATTTGTGTACTTAAACTAGAATGGATATCGAAAAACTCTTATAAATTTATAATTCCCAATACAAGAATTATCACAACATGAACATATAATTGTGACATATAATTTAAACAAAATTTGTATTTTCTTCCAAAATCATAATTATTATATAGACATCATCGTGAATTTCAATCCATATGTGAACGTTCTCTAAATTAATATAACACTAGTTTTATTTTTCATTCTCTCACATAAGATTAATTTCTAAAACATTGTTTCATATTAAATCAGAAAATTCAGATTTAATTGATGTAGTAGAAGGCACATCCCCATTTTAAAATAATTATATTTTAATTTAAAAATAAGGATTAATAAACAATAATTCATAACTAGAACAATGATTTATTTTGTTATTCTCTTCTCATCAACAAGAAAATTAATATATCACAAAATTACAAAGAGAAAGTAATCATTGCATATATACTCCACATGAATCATACAAACTAAAACATCAGTTTTCCAAAATATTGAAAATTGTTCATGAATCGTCTCCAAATGGAATCAAATTACATTATACTTGAAAAGTGGCATAGGATTCAAACAATTCTATAATCAAGAAATTCCAAATATTAGGAATAACATATTTCTAAAATCAATTTTATTAGTTCATTATGATATGATTCAAACTCATATATCTCAAAAATAATATTGTGTAAAACAATAGAATATCTTGAATTAAATAGAGACTAAAATAAAAAAACTCATCCATCCACTTCTCGTGATAAACCATGAAAATCCAATAACTCAAAACAACATAGGATTCATATAAATCATATACCAAACAATCATATCAATTGATTAACGACACCCAATAAAATCAACTCTTAAGATCGTTGGAAATATTGAACAAAAACATGGATGTCGAAAATCAAAATATTCATTAATATAATTTAAAATAAAAAGAAATAAACTTATCAATTGAGGCGTGTGCGAACACTGTCTTTAAGAGTTGATTTGCGCCGTCGGAGTGAATCACTCGGTGCATTTAGGTCCTCTAGTGCCCTAACCCTCCAGGATACAATAATCGTGTTTCTCGTACACGTGCACTCGCAAGTACAAGGAACCGAACAGTTCTTGATCATTTCATGAAAATATTTAACAAAATATTGAAGAAGACTAGATGAAATTTTATATAAAAGAAGTTTATAGATTGAGAGAAAAGAAGGATTGAGAAAAAGCTTTTTAAAATTCTTATGGTTTTTCTCATTCCAAAGAAAAAGAAGAAGACAACAAAAAACCATTAAATGTTGTAAATACTAGAGTTAAATGGTGGATACCACCACTCTTTAAACCGGCATTCCTTAATTTCTAATTGAACGCATCGGTTTACTTCTCGTTCTTTATGGATGTAAGCCTATAAAAGGAGGCTTTTGATATATGAATAAGACACGGATGAGAAGCTTACCTCTATACAATTGTCATTGTTTAGTTCTTATTTCTCTTTAATTTCACAACACGTTATCAGCACGAATTGCTCAAGAATTTTGTGAGCAATATCATACTATTGCCATTTCCTTTCTTAACCAATTTGGTTGTGGTGAGTTACATTCACATATATTCATCTTCCATACTTAACATGTTTTTATTGTAGATCATTTATTTTAATGCACTATTAGCATGCTGGTTTTCATAGTGATAAATTTTATTTAACAAGGTTGGTTGGTTTTTTCATCTATGTTACTAATCCAACGTAGAAATTATATTTGCATTAATATTTATTGCTATGTTATAAGTTTTGCTTATTGTTAATTTTTCAATCTAAACTCTATATCTCGAATGGAAGAATGTCCATCTTCTCTTCCTGAAGCGAGAGAAGATTTAAAAATAAAACCTGAAGTTTTATAATTAAAAAGGAAAAAAGGGTAACGATTTATCTTCTCTTCCTGAAGTAAGAGAAAGATCTGAAAACCTGAAGTTTTCTATAAGAAAAATTATTATTCATTTGTTCTCTTCCTGAAGTAAGAGACAAATTTGAAAACCTGAATTTTTACACAAATTTTGAATAATGTCTCAATTTAATCCAATTGTTTTCTTGTCGTTCTTTTATGTGTATATTTATGCCAATTCAATGTAGTATGTTAATTTATGATCCAAACGACTTTCAATTAAATATGTTTCGTACCCCTTTGTATCAAAATATGCATATTTCATATTTCACTAATGATCTCATAATAAATCATAAGGAATTTAGCATTTATAAAATTTACGTGCTTCCTTATACGTTTGATTTATTCATATATTAACAAAATATTATTTTATTTTGACATATAATTATAGCACTCCGACAATGTCAAACCTTACGAAATTTGAGTTTGCCGCCCTTGATATTTTGGGAAATAATTATTTGTCTTGGATTCTTGATGCCGAAATCCATCTTATTGCAATGAATTTGGGTAATACAATTCAGCAAGAAAATCAAGCGTCCCTGCAGGATTGCATCAAGGCATTGATTTTTCTTCGCCATCACCTTGATGAGGGGTTAAAAACATAATATCTCACGGTAAAGGACCCTCTTGCCCTATGGAATGACTTGAAAGATAGATATGACCACTAGAAAACTGCCATTCTTCCAAAAGCTTGTTATGATTGGATGCACCTGAGGTTGCAAGATTTCAAAACAGTTGCTGAGTATAACTCAGCATTATTCAAAATCAACTCCCAATTGAAATAGTGTGGAGAAAAAGTAACAGAAGAAGACATGTTAGAAAAAACGTATTTTACATTTCATGCCTCGAATGTGCTCCTGCAGTAGCAATATCGAGAGTGTAGATTTTCAAAATATTCTGAATTGATATCATGTCTTCTCGTTGTTGAACAAAACAACGACCTTTTACTGAAAAATCACTAATCCCGTCCAACCGGTTCTGCAGCATTCCCTGAAGTGAATGCAATATCGTCTCGTGGTGGTGGACGAGGTCGCGAACGACGTTGCGGATGTGGCCATAGTCGTGGGCGTGGTCGCGGTCGTAGGCGAAATAATTATTCACAACATGGTGGTTATAATAATTATTTGGGTGGTCGCCACAATAAAACCACATCATACCACCAGAAGTGGTCCACCAATGAGGCCGAACAAGAAAGAGAGAAAAATAAAAGGCCTGAGTAGTATGAAGATATTTGCTTTAGTTGTGGTATGAAAGGGCATTGGTCGCGTACCTGTTGTACGCCTGATCATTTGGTCAAACTTTACCAAGCCTCAATCAAAGAGAAGGGCAAGAAAGTAGAAACAAATTTTATTGATCACAATGACCCCGTAGATATAACTCATTTAGAAGTTTCAGACTTCTTTAAAAAGCCTAATGGAAAAATTGACCATTTAATTGGTGATGGAAATGTCCACATCAATTAGCGTTATTACCTTTTTCTATTTTCTTATTATCAATAAGAATGTTATTTCATATGCATTTTGTTTTCATATTTTATCATTTGTCTTTAGACTTAAACTTATATATTTTCATGAAAAGGTATGGATCTTAATAATGAATTATTCAAATCCGAGATGACTGGTGGAGATATATGTCTAGCAGACAGTGCCACAACGCACACTATCCTTTGAGATAAAAGATATTTTTCAGATATTATATTAAATGAAATTAATGTCAATACAATATCAGGTCCTGCGAACCTGATCGATGGCTCCGGAAGAACCACAATCATATTACTTGGTGGAACAAACTTACATATCAACGACGCTTTATATTCAGTCAGATCCAGAAGAAATCTGCTAAGTTTTAAAGATATACGTCATAATGGATATCATATTGAAACTACATGTGAACGTAATGTAGAATATCTCTGCATTACTTCTATTACTTCAGGCTAGAAGCTTGTATTAGAGAAACTTCCTGCTTTCTCTTCGGGGTTGTATTATACAACCATAAGAACAATTGAATCAAATGTGGTGATGGGCCTGAAGTCTTCTGATCCAAAAACTTTTATGCTTTGGCATGACCGACTTGGTCACCCAGGATTAACAATGATGCGTCGAATCCTTACCAATTCACATGGACATCCATTAAAGAGTCAGAAGATTCTCTTGTCCAGTGATTATCCATGTACTGCTTGCTTCCAAGGAAAATTGGTTATTAGACCATCTCCTACAAAAGTTATTGCTGAATCTTCAAAATTTTTGGAACAAATTCAAGGGGATATATGTGGACCTATTTCTCCACCATGTGGACCATTTCGCTATTTTATGGTTTTGATAGATGCCTCAATGCGATGGTCATATGTTTGTTTACTATCTATTCGCAATGTTGCATTTGCTAGGCTCCTTGACTAAATAATCAGGTTACAAGCACAATTTCCAGATCATCCAATTAAGAAGATCCGCCTAGATAATGCCAGGTGAATTTACATCTCAAACATTTGATGACTTTTGCATGTCAGTTGGGATTGATATTGAACATCCAGTTGCTCATATTCATACTCAGAATGGGTTAGCAGAAGCTTTTATCAAACGTCTTCAACTGATTGCTCGACCTTTACTTATGAAGACCAAATTACCTATTTCTGCCTAGGGACATGCCATCTTACATGTTACAGTATTGGTTCGTATTCGCCCTACTGCTTATCAGCAACAATCACTATTACAACTTGTACTTGATCAACCACCGAATATTTTCCATCTATGAACTTTTGGTTGTGTTGTACAAGTTCCGATTCCAACCCCACAATGCACTAAAATGGGTCCTCAACGTCGATTGGGAATATATATTAGGTTTGCTTCACCTTCCATCATCAAATTTCTTGAACCATTAACAGGTGATGTTTTTACAGCAAGATTTGTAGATTGTCATTTTGATGAAACACAGTTTCCGTTGTTAGGGGGAGGAAATCCACTGATAAAAAAACGACGTGAACTTTCTTGGAATGTACCATCTTTGTCCCATCTTGATCCGCGTACTGCTCAATGTGAAACTGAAGTGCAAAGGATCACTTATCTTCAGAAGATTGCTAATCAAGTGCTTGATGCATTTACAGACGCAACAAAAATAACTAAATCTTATATACCGGCTGCAAACACACCAGCAAAGATCAATGTACCAATTGGTAAGTCTACTATTATTGCAGCAAATGAATTATCTACTACACGCCTAAAGTGTGGTAGACCCTTGGGTTCAAAAGATTTAGTTCCCTGGAAGAGGAAAATAAAGGGGCAACAAAATATAGAAAATAGCACTCCAGAAGAGGCTATTGAACAAGAAATAAATATTCCCACAAATTCTGATATAATAACTCCTGAAGAGGAAAATGTTCCTGAAGAGACAAAAAACAATAAAGAGGTATATGTACATGGAAATGACAAAATTTCCATAAACTATACATGTACAAGAGAATTGTGGGATTGCATAGAAGTGGTAGTTAATGATGTATTTTCTTTCGCAGTAGCTACTGAAATTTCAAAAGATGATGATGATCTTGAACCATGCACTGTAGACGAATGTCACAGTAGACTTGATTGGTTAAAGTGGAAAGAAGCAATCCAAGCAGAATTGGATTTGCTAGAAAAACGCAAAGTATTTGGACCTGTAGTCCTAACACCCAATGATGTGAAACCCGTGGGTTACAAATGGGTATTTGTAAGAAAGCATAATGATAAAAATGAGATCGTCAGATATAAATCTCGTTTAGTAGCACAAGGTTTCCTGCAGAGACCTGGGATTGATTATGAAGAAACATATTCACCTGTAATGGATGCCATTACATTTTGATACTTAATTAGTCTGTCAGTCTCAGAAGGACTTGACATGCGTCTTATGGACGTAGTTACTGCATATCTATATGGAATATTGATGTAGAAATATATATGAAGGTCTCTGAAGGATTCAAATTGCCTGAAGCAAATACATCACAACCACGAAATATGTACTCAATTAAACTAAGACGATCCTTATATGGATTAAAACAATCTGGAAGAATGTGGTATAATCGTCTCAGTGAGTACATAGTTAAAGAAGGATATGTTAACAATCCTATATGCCCTTGTGTATTTATAAAGAAATCAGAATTTGGATTCGCCATCATTGCAGTTTATGTTGATGATATAAATTTAATTGGGACTTCTGAAGAGCTCAGGAAAGCTGCTGAATATTTGAAAAAAGAATTTGAGATGAAAGATTTAGGGAGAATAAAATATTGTCCCGGCCTGCAGATTGAGCATAAATCAAACGAACTTCTTATCCATCAATTAGCTTATACCGAAAAGGTATTGAAACGTTTTAATATGGATAAAGCACATCCACTAAGTTCTCCCATGGTGGTTCGATCTCTTGATATTAAGAAAGATCCATTTCGCCCCAAAGAAGATAATGAAATGCTACTTAGTCTTGAAGTACCATATCTTAGTGCAATAGGTGCTTTGTTATATTTAGCACAATGCACTAGGCCTGATATAGCATTTTCAGTTAACTTGTTAGCAAGATTCAGCTCTGCTCAACTCGACGACACTGGAATGGTATTAAACATATTTTATGCTACCTTCGTGGAACTACAGATATGGGTTTGTTTTACTCAAAGGAATCAGCCTATGGTCCTTGTTTAAAAGGATATGCAGATTCTAGATACCTTTCTGATCCTCACAAGGCTCGCTCACAAACAGGGTATGTATTCACATGTGGCAATACAACGATCTCTTGGCGATCTACAAAGCAGACTTTAATTGCTATATCTTCTAATCACTCTGAGATACTTGCACTCCATGAAGCAAGTCGTAAATGTGTATGGTTAAGATCTGTAGTCTATCACATCCGAGACACATGTGGGTTACCTCTAATTAAAAGTATGCTAACAACAATTTATGAAGATAATGCTGCATGTATTGCACAAATTCAAGAAGGGTACATCAAAGGTGATAGAACCAAACACATTTCACAAAAGTTCTTCTACACTCATGAACTCCAGCAGAGGCATGAAATTGATGTGAAGCAAATATGTTCCAGTGATAATCTTACGGATTTATTCACCAAGGCCTTACCATCGTCAACATTCAAGAAATTGGTATATAGCATTGGAATGCGTCGGGTTTGCGATCAGTTAAGTTGATACTTATCTTCTTATCAGGGAGAGTATTCATTTTTGGACATATGCACACTGTACTCTTTTTCCTTCGCTTAGGTTTTGTCCCACCGGGTTTTCCTGGTAAGGTTTTAATGAGGCAGTTTCTTTAGTGCGTCCAACACCATTCTAAGATTTACAAAAATGTTGTACTCTTTTTCCTTCACTAGTTTTTTCTCACTGGATTTTTCTAGTAAGGTTTTAACGAGGCACATTATCTTAGCGTGGTGGACATCCAAGGGGGAGTGTTGTAAATGCTAGAGTTAAATGGTGGATGCCACCACTCTTTAAACCGGCATTCCTTAATTTCCAATTGAATACATCGGTTTACTTCTCGTTCTTTATGGATGTAAGCCTATAAAAGGAGGCTTTTGATACATGAATAAGACACGGATGAGAAGCTTACCTCTATACAATTGTTATTGTTTAGTTCTTATTTCTCTTTAATTTCACAACATCAAAATGATAATGGAAAAACCATTTTTTTTATTCAAAAGGATGCGTAACCCCCCAACAATAATATGCCCATTAACTCATAATAATGGATAATATAAATATATATTATAAAGGCCATAACACCTCATAAATAAAACATCATTTGAATCACAAATATGTATTTTATTTATAAAAATACAACAAGATTTTGGTCTAGGGTTCTATACTAATTCTCTAACAATCCATGTGAGGTGCCCTATAGCCACACAAGCAACGATAGGTATAAGAAGTTGAAACGATAACCTTTAACGAATACACCTATGGCTTGACCACTCAACCAATCCCGCAAAGACAGATCAAACCACTTTATGTGAGTTACTTTTTTACTTAGGTGTTTTTGAAGACCGTTGGATCTTAACGAGATCTACATGGTTAACTAAGCTTTCATCAAACATTAGTACATAACTAAGAATCCAGGATACAAATTAGGCAAATCTTCCATCGTTTGGCAAAAAATTGACAGTGTTCTAGTGAGTGTATTCCTCTCATGGTAGGCATTTTAATGAGAGAATAAAACTAGCAAATTCAAACTTCTCATATCTGTCTCTGTGATTTCATATATAGGTTATTCTGTTCTAAACTGAAAGAAGCATGGGTCATTTAACTGAATTTGCCAAATTTTAGGCCAAAGTTGGGCAAATTAGTCGGGTTATGATTGATTTATTTACTTGTAGAACTCTAAAGTTTGGCAGAAATTATTTCCCACATATTTGTATCTTAAAAATAGCAACACATATATCAAATTGAGTGATTATACTTCCTGAATTTTGGTGAACATGACCTCATGTATGACATTTTTTTTTTTTTTTTTTTCTCAACTTCAAATGGATATATACATTTCCAACTTAAATGCGAAGCAGACTAACTTTTCATGTAAACCATATATGGGCCACAATAAGTTAAAATCATTCACACTAGCTTATTCATAGCAAACATCAATCATGCAATTTGAAATTTGCCAATAGACATTTATCTCAGGCGTGGAATTTAGAATCCATGTTTGGTGAAAGTTACTTTTTCATTGATGATGTCAACAAAAGCATATATGGTGAGAATTTTGTAACCATGTGACTTCCAGAGGAGCAAAGAAAAAAAATATCAACAAAGGGCAGCCAATAAAGGGACCAATTTGGCGGCTATGATGTCACAAAATTGAGTTGTATGTTGACCTAAGGTGATATTTGATCTTTGATGTTGAAATTATGGATCCAAATAATAATGAGTGGTAAAAAATGATTTTGCGGTCTTAATAAGACATCCGGTGGATGGAATGGACCGGACCTTTTAATTGCAAATTTTCAACCTAGTGGCCTTATACTGATTTTTATTTATTTACTTTATTTAAATTATTTCCTAAATACAGTCGATGTTAATAAGGGCTCCACCTTCTTTACGATGAGTTTGGATTCACTACTTGTTTTTCAAATGAACAACCCACTGCTGGTAGGAAAAAAATTGAAATAACTAGTTGAAATACAAAACCCAAAGTCTAGCTCCCACACATGTTTTTTTCTCACACGAGGAATTATGCGTTTTGTATCTTAACCGTTCATTTCAATTTTTCCTCTGAGGTATTGCAATTTGGTTGAAACAAGCATAGTGATTCTTTTTGAGAAAACAAGAAATCTCAACAAGCATAGTTTGTTTTTTTTTTTTATAACAAAAAAGAGAGATAGAGATATTAGCTAAACTACAAGACTGATGGTAAGCTGCAAAAATTAGTACCACAATTTCTATAATTTGTTTCTCTTTATTCTATCAACTTTTTTATATATTATTCATTTTTTTAAAGCAAAGAGATATATAAGTATGTTCTGTGCAAGGCTTGTCTAAACCATTTTTTCTTTGTCAAAGAATAGAACACATGCATCCATATAGAGTTGAAACCAAAACCTCTGCAAACTTAACACCCCACTAAGATGAGACATGTCATTAGAGCCATTAGCTATCTAAAATAGTTAATTACACCCATTTTAGCAAAAAATTCTGACTATTCTAAAACATACCAGATTGCTACCCACTTTAATACTCTTACAATCAAGTGACGAAACTTAGATTTGAAAAATTCTTCTTTTATTGTTTGATTCTTATAATTCCTCCTTGATGGACTATCTCATTTCATTTCTTTCATTGCTTTTCTTGCTATCAAACTTCCTAATTATTCCTTTGTCAGATAATTTTTGAGTAAAGGATCATTCAGGTTTATCTACAACCTTAGTTGACTCGGATTTTGAAGTAAACGATAATTGGATTTTGAAGTGAACTATGATCTTATTTGTATTTAGGATATTAGTAAGACTGAAGGTCTTCTAATGTTAAAAAAAAATAATAAAATAAAAAAATAAATGAAGAAGAAGAAGAAGAAGAAGAAGCATATATATTTCGTGCCCTGAATTTCTTACTGTTTATAGGATTTCAGTACGATGAATACCAATATACGTTAAAGATGCTTAACAACCCCTTTACCCCCACCCCCCCCACCCAAAAAAAACAAAAGAGGCCCTCCACGGTTCAAACATTGAAAAATGAGGTTTGCGTACGGCCACAGACTACTACATGTGTCAAAAAGGATACACCGCACACAATTACTAAAGTGACTCTTTGTCGTCTTCTTTTCAATCCCAAGAATCCTTGTCCGGTGCTGAATTCGAAAGTACCCAAGTTAGGTGGGAGGACTAAAATGAGGACGCCGACTCCATATACAATTAAATGCTCATTACGTGTAATTATATAATTACACTCCGTATATATTTTTTGATTAATGATTAATGATATTTCAAGTCTTATTCTTAATTATTAGTCAAACCCAAATCATTTTCGTTAACAGTTTGTGGTTTGTGTGAGAAGGAGGAGACTTCTTTGTTCGAAAAAAAACCCTATTTTTTCTCATTTTAATCTCCATCGATATCAATAACACATGCTGTATTTTTTTTAATATTATAGCAAATCCGAACTCAGATGGTACATAGCTACACAAGTAACAATTTATGTGAAAATTTGAAATAACAACCTCTAGAGAATATACCCAAACTTAATTACTCGACCAACCCGCATGAAAAATTATATTATTTTTCTTTCACATACGATTTCACTTTATCTATTTAATCATTTTGCCTAAGATATACATATATAAGAATATGTAATAAATCTTGGGGTGCTAGTCGAAACCTTTCAAACCGAGTTCCCAGTTCCCACCAATGCCTAAGTCGATCTCTTTTGTATTTTTGCAAAGGGACATACCTCTTTTTTTTTTCTTTTTTTTTTTTTTTTTTTTTTTGGGGTTGTGTTTGACAAGGACATACTGTTCACACACCCAAAATATATTTGGTATTTCATCTCTCACTCATTTGAAGAGTGCGGAGACTCGGAGAGATTTTGTGGACAGTGCCTAGCATTTTTCTTTTCAAATGTTGAATATCAGATGGTCTTCAGGTTACATCAGATTGAATGGTCACTCCATGTGCCACCCCATTACACGAAGGCTTGCTTATGATGAAAACAAAAGAAGTAAACTTTGAAAGTCATGGACAATTAATGTCCCGTACCCTTCGTCCCCACGTTAGCTTATTTCCTCCTCCTTGGACCAATCGAATAACATTCAATGCATCCTTAGTTGGTTCTGATACCCCTTTTTTTTCTTTTTTTTCCTTTTTTTTTTTTGGGGTTAAGAAAACCATTCAATTTGGTTATAATATTTATGTTTCAAGTAACAAAAAGTATTTATCTCAACTTCTCATACTCTTAAAAGTGCATTTGTCCTCGAGTTTAATTACTGATAATTTCACTTAAGTAACTAAGCAATGACATTGTTTGAGACCGGAGAAAATTGAACTAAAAGTCTAGACACTTTGGGATAATAACCAAAAACAAAAATAAAAGAAAGAAAAAGGAATATTTTCAATACATCCCTTTCCTCCATAGCCGTAGAAGAGTTTTATTCAATTGTGGACTTATCCTCTTAAAATATCCTCCTTTTAAGAGGATAATATTATCTTTTGACTTTATAATTGGAATATTTTGGGCAATTTTTCTTTTGGGAACCGTACTTTATTAGTATTAATATATATATATATATATATATAATCTATCTATAATCTAAAATCTATCTATAATCTATAAAAATCTGTATTTTAGAAAAACTTTTGATTGACCATTATACCCTTATTTTAAATTTTAAATACTTATTTACCCTTAAATTTTAAAAACTTATTTACCCATTTTTTTACTTGAAATATATGGTACATAACATTAATTAGAAAACAACATGGTACATAACACATAAATAGGAATAATAATACAAAGCAAATTGAATTAAATTGAGCCATATCAGCCACATAAATAGGAACACAAATTCAAAGCAAATTGAACTAAATAGAGTCCTATCAGCCCACGTATCAACCAACAATCTCCTTCTCTATCAGCCAACATTTGACTATGTTCTTCAATACATTTTCAGTTACAAATTTTTAAACATCCATCATCAATTTTCATTATTAGGGCAATAATGTAAAAATTATATCCATCCATGGTGATGGTGGTGTGGTGAAGCTAGGAAGACCTAGCAAACTATCTATTATTAGGGCAGTGCAAGATTCAATCATCTTGCCTCTGCATAACAATAAAAAAAAATTGAGCGTTTTGGTGGATAGCTTCTCTACATCTATTATCCATCTATGTAAGTAAAAAATTCAATTTTTTATTTGATTTTGTTGAGTTTATTTTTATTCAATTTATTTTGTTATTTTGATGAACACCATGTATCTGTTAGAATGCCTAATAGTAACAGGTATGATGTAATAGGTATAGGTTATGAGCTTATAAGCAAACAAGAACATGTAAACATAAATCAAGTATCATACCATTAGGTATCCACAAATAATGAGAGAGAGATATCATAGATAATTTTGGATGCTAATTTTTGTAAACACCAGTATTTCTCATGTTAATTCACACTCCACCTGATTGTGCTTCTTAGTTATCCTCATGGATAGCCTACTTTATATCAGTACCATGCATTAAGAGTTGTATTTTGTGCATTAGTGGGAAGTGAAGTACATTGGACCAATGCACGTGCTGATATAATTTATATCAACACCTGCATTGGGAGTTGTATCTTGTGCATTAATAGGAAGTGAAGTACATTGGACCAATGCAAGGGATACAACTCTTAATGCATGGTACTGATATAACTTATATCAACACGTGCTGATGGGAACATAACTGTATATATATATATATAGGATGATGATCAGGTAAAAACGTATTGATATAACTTATATCAACATTCACATTGGAAGTTATATCTTGTGCATTAGTAGAATATAAGGTACATTAGATCAATGCAAGAAGTAGAACTCCTAATGCATGGTGCTGATATTACTAATATCAACATGTGCTAATGGGAACATAACTGTATTTATATATATACACACACATACACGGAGTATATAACGTTATTAGTAATATCCGTTTATATTCAATATAAAACTTTTTTACTTTTACATCATTTAATATCTTTTTGTGGGTATAATATTCCATCAATCCAACTGTTGGATTAAGTTTTCTATTCATGTACATCATTTATGCTAAATTTAAAGTAATCGGATATTGGGAGTCTATGTTTCTAAATATATTCTTTAAATTAATGAAAATAATTCATTAATATTTTTGAAACAAAGTATTAATTTCAAATATAAAATGTCAGAGCCTATCTAGGTGTCCAATTCGAAATTAAATAATTTAATAAATTTTATTTAAAAATGAAGATATAAATCTATATCCAAAATTAAAATATTTAAAAAATTAGAATTTATCACCATGATTGATATTATAAGATCAAAGAATTCCTAAAATTTTATAAAATACCACCGCTTTGGATTTCTCCTTGAGCCGCCTTGTTCCATCTCTCTCTACAATTATCTAGTAATCAACTTTTGAACTTTTATTTTATTTTTTATAGTAATCACCTTTTCAAACTCCAAAATCTTTAAAACGAATTATCTTTAGTGAATTTTTCTCTTATTTTTGTACTCCGAAATAAATTTTTTTTTCTCTCACACGTAAATCACGTGTGCTCTGAAGATCTACTTTAGGTACAGCAAGTGACACACAGACTCTCCCATCATCCAGAAATGAACACGTGTAACCATTGGCGTGATTAATTGAGTAACCCGCATCGCCACTCTTGCATGTGTCACTCTGACACGGGTGACTGTACAAGTATCTCCACAGGTCCTTCCTTTTACTTTTGACACGTTCCATTTAACAACCCGCATCTCTCTCTCTCTCCCTCCTCCTTGGGACATTCTTCAATCTCTCTCCTCTCAATAGTCTCTCTCTTTCTCTCTCTCTATATTTATGTATAATGGTTATATATAATGGTTTGAAGAGAGGTCACTTTGGACAACAAGAAGGGAGTGTTAGAGTGGCACAGTAGTTCTTTCAGACCCGTCCAACTGGGAAATTGGAGTTGCAGTTTAAGATTCTGAAGAATTTTGCACACTTGGATTCGGATTTCGCACGAAAAATGGATCGCGAATCCGGATCTATCCGCGAATCTCGACTGGTAAGTATTTGGTCTCCGAGAAAACTGAAGAAAAGGAAAAGAGAAAAATAAGATTTTTTTTTTTTTTTTTTGGATGGAGAGAAAAAATAAGATGTTGAATCTTTATGTTTCTGTGTTGTTGGGTTTTCTTAAAAGAAAAAAAAATGAAAATGAGAAATTTTATCGAAGTGTACCAACATTTTTTGTCGTATGAGGCTTACTTGAGTGTCAAGGATTTTTAGTTTTCTGGGTTACCATAAAATTCATTTTCTTTTCTTTTCTTTTCCTACCTTTTATTATAAGTCTTAATTTCTCAGCATACAAACAGGACATTGTGCAATTCGTCATTCGTTCATTGTTTTCTTTGCTTTTATATTGAATGGACTTCTTTTCTTAATTTTTGAGTCCTTTCTCTCTCTCTCTCTCTCTCTAGAATTTGGGTACGTAATTGGTTGTGTTCATGCACATTCTGGATATCTTTAATATGTTAGCATTCTTCCTTTTGCTTGTGGGTAATTTTATTGATTCTAGATTAACCCATGCTATATAGATTTCGTGGTGTTTGTTTATTTTCTCCGTTTGTATATTTTTCAACTAGTTGATGTGAATTCGATCTCCATTTTTTATTTTTTATTTTATTTTTATGCTCACACCGTTGTGTGTTTTTATTTAACTTCATGATCATTTTGGTTATTTTATTTTATTTTATTTTGAGTTTGACTAATTTCTGTTGTCTAGTGTGTTACTTAGTTGCAAATATTTTCTCTCATTTTAAATTTTATTCATCACTCTTAGTTATAAAATATTATGATTTGAATGCTTGTTTAATGATTCCAAGTTTTATTTTCCCCCCTCTTTCTTCAATGTATTTTCTGAAATTCTGCTGACCCATTTCTTCAGTTAACTCAATTTTGCTTCTTTTTCTTGTATGAATTAGAGTATTCTTTCACTTTTGCATGATTTCCTTCAAAGTTAAACTACCCTTTTATACTAAAAATAATTTATCATCTGTCCTTATCCACAGCAATTCTACAAGACCACTCTGTGCTTAGCATACCAGAGTTTCGGGGTAGTTTATGGTGACCTTAGCACGTCCCCCATCTACGTCTACAAGAACACCTTCTCAGGGAGTCTGCGCCCTTATAAAGAAGACCATGAGATTTTTGGGGTACTTTCTCTGGTTTTCTGGACTTTGACTATTATCCCTCTCTGCAAGTACATTATATTTGTATTAGGAGCTGATGACAATGGTGAAGGTACTCATGAGGAGCCAAATTATGTTCTTGAGTGCAATGTTTGACATAAGAAGTTATCTCCGATGTTAGTCGGATGTAATAGAGATTTATTTTTACAGGTGGTACGTTTGCCTTATATTCGCTACTCTGCCGGCACTCAAAGATGGGTCTTTTGAACTCTTCCCATTCTGCATGTGATCGCATTTCTTCTTACAACTCTGGAATTCCTATCAAGGAGACAAGAACTAGCTTACTTATAAAAGAATTTTTTGAAAAGCACCAGAGTTCACGCATTGTATTGCTGCTAGTTGTTCTTCTTGGGACTGGCATGGTCATTGGTGATGGAATCCTAACCCCAACAATGTCTGGTAAGAAAAATTTCTTTTTAATGGATTAAAATTACAGAGAAATAGTATTTTTCTATCTATGCATGACATCTTTCTGCAACTGCTAATGATTGATATTTCCACCTTTTTTTTTGGGCATTTCAGTCCTTTCTGCAGTCTCTGGAATCAAAATCAAGATTACAAATTTACATGACGGTGAGTATAATGGAAACAGCTTGTTCATTGGTGCTAAGTTTGATTGTTGAGAGCACAGAGGAATAGAAACAAAAACTTCGGGACTTTTGCGAGGGTTTGGGGTTTGAGTGGCTGCTGAAAGATCCATGTTTTGTTTTCTTTTCCTCTGCTGACTTCTCAGCAACCAAATTGCGTCCAAGAAAGTAATCCAAAGCCCATATTCTTGCAGAATTGTCCTAATTGATGAATTTTAATTGGATTCATAGACATGAGAAGGGTGCCCTGACATGAACATTGCTTTTTCTGTCTTTAAAGTGAAGTAGATGTATCATATCCTATTTTCCTGGAACCACCATGGAATCTTTTTAGTCTAGATTCTTACAAGAACAATTTTTAATTTTTAATTTTTTTGCACACCAGGTTATACTGTGCTCATGGCCTGCATTATCTTGGTCGGCCTTTTTGCTCTTCAGCACTATGGGACACAGAGAGTCGGCTTTCTTTTCGCTCCAATCGTGATATCTTGGCTGCTATGCATTAGTGTGCTAGGCATTTACAACATAATTCATTGGAATCCTCGTATTGTCTGTGCTCTGTCACCATACTATATTTATAATTTTTTCAAGAAAGCAGGAAAAGATGGATGGAGTTCCCTTGGAGGCATTATTCTTTGTGTTACAGGTTAGTTGGAAGAAGAACTCCACAAATCTCATATTTATTTCAGCGAGCTTCTCTTTTGTTAATGCTGAAAATTATTTTGGCTTTATCAGGTGCGGAAGCTATGTTTGCTGATCTTGGTCATTTCTCCCAACTTTCTGTCAGGGTAATTTATCGCTCTCTTAAATTGACAATTCAAGGAAAACTTTGAAAAGCTAACTTGAAATGGGAGCATTGTAGGCAGACATCTGGCAAATATTTTGTTTGGATATTGTTATTATTCTTAATTAATGTCCTGCCTTTAAGTTTGGCCATAAAAAATGCTCCTCCCTCCATTCCACTTTGTTTGATCACATTTTCTATCTTGGGATGACTTAAAATGTTTGATCATTGTCAAAAGCGAAAGCAAAAATATATTTTACATTCCAAAAATGCCTTTTACATTATTTTACTTCTTTCTCTTAAAAGGTTTTTTGGAGGGTAAATTGGAAAATTAAAGTTAAATGAATGACATGGCAATGCAATAAAAGCCCTCCCTAGTATGTGTGTTTGGATAGAGGTCGCCAAACAAAGGGGAATGGAGGCAATATTTGGAGATTTTTATGATTATTATTATATAAAGAAGAGTATTTCTTGAATTTTCCTAATTTTCATTCTACTTGATATCTAGTTACAATACACTTTTCTGTGTGGTTGTTGTATTGTGCATGGCAGATTGCGTTTTCAGGAGTTGTTTATCCCTGCTTGGTTCTGGCATACATGGGTGAAGCTGCTTACCTTTCCAAGAACAAAATGGATCTCCAGAGTAGTTTTTACAAAGCCATCCCAGGTAAGACTAACACTATATATATTTCATAAGACAGAAGATATATCGTTTAGTTATTTTCATTGTCACTGTTTCTTGTGAAAGAACTCAATGTTACATGCCATTCTACAAGCTTTGATTTAGTCAGCTCTATATCATTGCAGTTAAGCTATATAGCATGATAACATTTTCTTGCAACGTAATATGCTGATTATTGTAGGGCCATAATAATGAATGTTGGATTGTTCAAGAATTCATCACTTGCAATAAAATTGTTGGATGGTGTGTCTTCAACATAGAATACATGAAAGGAAACCAAAGCTAAATATCTCTCTCTCTCTCTCTCCACACACACACACACAAACAAAACCAACCTGAGATGCATTACTACAACTTCCAGGGTAGCTAATTTTTGTGTAAGATCCATGAATGTTCAAATTTGGGAACCCAAAACTGAGTCATTGTTTTGGCTTTGCAGATATGTTTCAACTGCATGAGCAGTTTTTGGTGACATTCAGTATATATTATATGTGGTAATTTTATCCGGTTAATGATATGTTATTGACCTTCCCCCCCCCCCCCCCCCCCCCCCCCCCGCGGCCCAATTTTTGTGTGTTTCTGGTGTTTATAGATGCCATATTATTTATTTATCTATTTTTTTGGGCACATTCTCATGTTTCCTTGCTCTTCTTTTACTTCCCTTTTTCATTCAGAGGTTATATTTTGGCCAGTATTTATTATTGCTACTCTCGCAACGGTGGTGGCAAGTCAAGCTATAATTTCAGCTACTTTCTCAATTATTAGTCAGTGTAGGGCACTGAGTTGCTTCCCACGCATCAAGATAATACACACGTCAAGGCAAATACATGGGCAAATTTACATACCGGAGGTGAACTGGATTTTGATGGTATTGTGTCTTGCCGTCGTTATTGGTTTTAGAGACACTGATATGATTGGCAATGCATATGGTTTGTTTTCTCAACACACTCTCTCTCTTTTTCTCTCACTCTCTTTCTGTATTGATATAAACAAAAATGTCTGTGTGTGGATGGGTGAGTGGGTGGTTGTGTTATAAATTAGCTTTTGGATCTCATTGTTGCTTTATGTACAGGCCTTGCTGTGATCACAATGATGTTCGTCACGACATGCTTGATGTTTCTCATTATTAGTACGGTTTGGAAGCAACACGTTCTGTTGGCATCCTTGTTTGTAGTAATCTTTGGATCTGTTGAGCTGCTCTATATCTCTGCATGCCTTGCTAAAGTACATGAAGGAGGCTGGCTTCCCCTTGTCATATCTTTGGTTATCCTGTCTCTCATGTCTTTTTGGCACTACGGGACTTCAAAGAAACATGCCTTTGAGCTGCAAAACAAGGTGTGCTTGGAGAGGCTTCTAACCCTTGGGCCGAGTCTTGGTATGACCAGGGTTCCTGGAATTGGCCTAATTTACTCGAATGTTGCATCTGGTGTCCCACCAATGTTTGCACATTTTGTCACAAACTTTCCTGCCTTCCATCGGGTCCTCATATTTGTGACCCTTCAGTCTTTGTTGGTCCCAAAAGTTCCAGCTGGTGAGCGCTTCCTTGTTGGACGGATTGGCCCGCCTGAGTTCTGTCTCTTTCGGTGTATTGTCAGGTACTTTTGGACAAGTTTCTCTGAATGTTTGATGAAGTCCCAACTTATTTACAATAACATTCTCATAAACTTCTGAGTCAAACATTGTACTGTGTTGTGAACAATTGTTGAATGTATTGCTATGGTCAGGTATGGATACAAGGACTTGAGGGACACCTATGGTTTTGAAACCCAGCTGATAGAAAAGGTGGCAGAATTTTTGCAATGCAGGTGCCATGGTGAAGAATTGGTGATTATGGGGCAGTCACCAGTCTCTGTATCGGACGCAGTGGCAGTGGGAAATGAGGCTGGTGGTTGTGCTGTCCGGAGGAGAAAAGTGGGGTTCAGTTTAGGATCAAGTGAGGAAGTGAAGGAACTCATGGAGGCAAAGGAATCTGGTGTGGCTTATATGATGGGCAATCCTTATGTTCAGGCAAGTGAGGCATCATCTTTCATGAAGAAGTTTGCCATTGATATCATATATGGGTTTCTTAGGCAGAACTGCAGACGACCAGCAATTGCGCTTGGGATTCCACATACGTCATTGATTGAAGTGGGTATGGTTTATCATGTGTAACAGTGGCATCAAATAAATAATTCATGGTGGTGCCAAAGCAGTGAAGAAAATGCAGGTAACTTCCAGTGAGGTTTTTACTTAATGGAGGAATGAACCTGAGGAATGTACAGATGCCTTGATAGCGGGGGATGGGGGTAATTGCTGGGTCTTATGGAAGAAAAAAAATGATTTAACATCTCTCAAGCTGTGTATCTGGTATTGTGTCAATTTTACTGGGGGGCGGGCAGTGGTGTGGTTGCATCAGATATGGAATTTTGAAGGATAAAAGAGGATAAACTGCAACTTCTTTGCCTATACCTGAGGGAAAAGGAGAAAGAAGAAAAAAAGAAAAAGGAAATGAAAGAAAATAGACTTTACGTATACTTGTACTAACTTTCTTCAATAATACAAAACACTAATACCTCTTCTTTGGAGTCTTGGGTGTGGATAGGGTTCGGATATGAATGTATATGATGAGACTATTAATTAGAGTGCGTTAAATGAAGGTGTTTGTTTGACTCGATTGCCTTGAACTTAAATTCTTAAGGGAACTACAAATCTCAAAATTTATGAAAATTCGAGTTTTACTTGCTGCCATAAGTGGAAAATCCTGGAGAACAAAGTTCTGCAGGAAATATCAGTACTTGAATCTAATTCAGGTGTGTGCTGCAGTTCTTGATCTCGGTCCAATGAAAAATTCACTAGACCATTGGTAGCAAGTTCTTGTATTGCTCTTTTCTTTTCCCTGTTTAAATTCATGAAATTCGCTAAAGGATGAAGTCCCAATTAACAGTGTCATAAGCTTTCATAAGATCCACTTTGATGGCACACCAAGCAATGCTCCTTGCTGATGGTAGTTTCTCAATGACTCCTGGGTGAGCATAATATTGTCACTAATCTTTCTGCCTTAAATAAAAGCATATTGGAAAGGACTGATGAAGGAAGGTGGACACTTCTTTAGCCTGTTAGCAATCGTTTTTGAGGGATTGGAAACTTTAGGGAAAAAGGAAAGGATGGCCTCAGTGACATTAGCTCCAACAATATGCTAAGCAAATTTCAAGAATTGAGCTGTGAAACCATACAGGACCAGGAGCATTGTCATTGGGCAAAGAAGGTACATTTAACTTCCTCAGCCAAAACAGGTTCATTGAGAAGAGCTAAATGGGCATCACTCCATCTAAACTCCGCATCACTGGCCGAAAAAACGGCATTGAAAGGAGAAACATGACTAGGGGCCCAACAATTTCATAACGAGTTTACTTTTGATGGCAGATTGCGTGAGCAGCTTGCTACCATTCTCATCAAAAGTACATTTAATAGAATTAGAAGAGTTCCTACTTTTCATAGCTTTATGAAAGTAGGAAGTATTCTGATCACCCAATTGGAGCCATCTGATGTGAGATTTCTACTCTAGAAAGGTTTCTTCATCAATAGCAACCTGAACAAAATCCCCATATGAAGCTTTTTATGAAGAAATGAGGTTAATTCATGACTCATGAGGGTCATGGAGAAGGTTACATTGAACATCGAGGAGCTCAGTTGTAGCAATCTGGACTCTCTTTCTGATTTGGCCATAATACTTGAAGTCTCTACGATTCTTTTTGAGAGCCTTGAGTTTCCTTTAGAGAACATATATAGGGACTGTTAAGTCTACCTTCTTTCCACAACAGGCAAGATATTATCATGAGAAACCCAAAAGTGAAAAAAAATTTTAAAGGCTTTAAAGGAGTTTCTAACATTGGTCATCATAGTGGCTATAGCAGCACAATGATTCGAAATACCTAAACTTCACCACCGTGGAGCAATGAGAATGTATCCCAAACTCCATTTAAGTAATTGACAAAACAATTCCTATGGTATTCTACGTGGAGCTTACATGTTAGAGTAGTTAACAACTTAATACATAATTAATTTAATAAACAATTTTACTACCATGTACTTTAGATTAAGTTCCTATTCAGTACCTAAACTAAAAATTTAATTTGAAATCCCTAAGGACACTTAAGTGTACCAATTTGGTCCAAATATAAGTTTTAGCAAAATTGATTTGTTAATCCTAAATTCTCACAATAATCCTAAATTCTAGAAGATTTCCTTAAATTTTCCTGACTCATCAATAATTTCTTTTCTTTTTGGCCCTAGATGTGTATATCTATATCTATATACATATATTTTGGTTGAATGGGTGGAAACAGTCCACAGACAAAACAAAAAGACTAAACAAATCTAGGGGTAGTAGCCCTGCTCAAATCATTCTTAAGATGCACAAGCACCGGAAAAGGGGGATCACTAAAGGTAGTGAGACCAGGAAGCAGGTCATGGCTAAGGCGCGTGAGACAATCAGCAGCATAATTCCCTTCACGGAAATTGTGCTCGATGATGCAATCCCAATCCTAAGAAGCTTGCACGCATTAATAAGAGGACCATGAGGGCTAAAAGCAGCAGTGGGCTTGCGGATTAGGGACAAAACCACTTCAGAGTCAATAGCAGCCTTTATTTTTCTGAACCCTTCTTTCCATGCAAGAGAAAGAACATGAAATAAGGCCTACAATTCAACAGCTGTAACAGTGCAATCCCAATATTGAAACCAAAACCAATCAACCACTGACCAGTGTCATCACGAATAAGGCCTCCTCCAGTAGCTTCACCAGGATTCCGACAGGAGCTACCATCCGAATTCAGTTTAATCCAGCATGAAGCCCCACCAAGAGATGAAATTAACCTGCTTAAAGGGTTTCAACTTATCAAAATGCCAAGAATCTCTCCACTCTTTGGTTCTCTTCATAATATCATCAAGAGGGCAAAAGGTCATAAAAGGAAGGATCAAAAGTCCGTTTATTTCTCTAAATCCAAAGAGACCAGCAGGTAAACCCAAAAATAGAGATACAAGAAGCATCTTCTGACCACCCATCCATAATATCCCCTAGATTACCATCAACCCAATCCTTAAGCACTTAGAGAAGAACATTTGCTGGGCTTGACTAGGCACTAACTCCTTCTAAATCAGTAGAAACATGATAATTAATCCCTAAGGATACGGAGGGAATCCTCAACATCCATACCACACTTAGGACAGGAGCAATCCAAAGTCAAGTGTCTGATTTGTCTGACTTTATTAGTTAAAAGTTTGTCCTGACGAGCAAGCTAAAGAAAATATCTAATTTTAGGGGGCATATGAGCTTTCCAGAGCGTACCCCATTTCTTATCTTCAACAAGAGATTCCCCATCCAAGAGCAGATGATAAGCAGACTTCAAACTAATTAAACTTCCCATTAGAAGTATGTTTCCAATAAATAGAGTCTAGGGAATTAGAATCTTTGAAAGGATGGGTTACTCTGATAAGGTCTAAAATATGCTGAGGAAGAAGGTGCTCGAACATAGACCAATACCAATTTCCCTCCTCAACAGTATAGTCCCAAATGGAGGCCTAAAGATCCACCCCAAGGGAAAGATGAGGAACCAAATCAATGAGAGGAGATTCACTAACCCAGATGTCAAGCCAAAATCTGATCTTACACCCATCACCAACAATCCATTTGACACCTTCTTTGACCAAATGTCTACCTTGGAGGATGCTTCTCCGTGAGTAGGAAGATTGGTTATTAAGATAACAGTCCAAAAAGAAGATCTGTTTAAATAATTACCACACAGTAAAGAAGACCATAACAAATCAGGTTAGCAAGAAGTTTCCATCCCATACGAGCCATGCAGGCTTTATTCACCATACTCATGGATCTTAAACCTAAACCACCTCTATCCTTGGGCTGGCAAGCCTTGTCCCAAGCTACCAAATGGATCTTTCTTTGAGACTCTGTACTTCCCTAAAGAAACTTGCAGTTGACTTTATCCATTTGATTATTCACATCCTCAGGGATTTTAGTGGTCTGCATGGTATACAAGGGAATGGTAGAGGTGACAGCTTGGATTAAAAGAGCACGACCTACCATAGAAAGATGGTCCGCCTTCCACCCAACAAGTCGAGATTGAACTTTCTCCAGAATGTGAAGATAGGTAGACTTAGAGACTCTTTTGTGAATAATAGGGATATCCAAATATTTTCCAAGATCTGTAAGTCATAAGGATGTTACAGAGGTTGCTAATATCTCTAGAAATGGATCTAGAGAAATTAGGCGAAAAGAAAATCTTAGATATAGACAGGTTAACAAATTGACCAGACATGTCACAAAATTTATTCAAACACCCCATAACTAATTCAATTTGGTACAAAGAAGCCTAAATAAACAGAACCAGATCATTCGCAAAGAACAAATGAGTGATAGAAGGACAATATCTGCCAGCTTTAATAGGTTTCCAGCAGTTTCTCACTAACCTCCACAGAAATAAGACGAGAAAGTCTCTCCAAACATAAAACAAAAAGATAAGGGGACAAGGAGTCCCCTTGTCTAAGACCTCTGCCAGGAGTAAACTGATCAGACTTCTCACCATTTCATAACACAGAAAGCTCCATAGAAGACACACAATCCATAGCCAAGGAAACCCAAACAGAAGGACAAGCCAATATCAAGGAGCACCGAATGGAGAAAATCCTCGTTGATTTGGTCATAAGCTTTAGCATTGTTGATTTTTAAAGCCATGGAGCCTGATCTACCTTTCTTCTTTCTCATAGAATGAATGATTTCTTGAGTCACCAAGATATTATCGCTAGTCATCCTACCAGGGACAAAGCTATTTTGGGTGGGAGCAATGATCTTAGGAAGGATAGACGAAGTTTGGCAACAAGAAATTTAGAGATAAATTTAAGGGAAACATTGCAAAGGCTAATAGGCCTAAAATTGAGAAAGATCTTCAGGATTAGGGACTTTGGGGATAAGAGTGATAGGAGTATGGTTAAGACCAGGGGGAAGAACACCATTAGAGAAGGCTGACTTAATCATTAAACAAATTGAGTTATGCACAATATGCCATTTCTTTTGATAAAAAACAAATTGGATGCCATTAGGACCAGGGCCTTTAAAAGGCCCAGTAGAAAACGCTGCATCTTTAATTTCAAGGATAGTGGGGCTAGTCTCAAGAGAGGAAAGAGAGAACTGGATTGATAGGGGGTTACCTCTTTTCTTTGGAACAAATCTTGGAAATAGCAAACAGCTTGTTGCTTTAAGAGAGAATTATCAAAACACCATTGACCATTGATTTTAAACCCAAGATCTTTTTTCCTCCCCTTTGTGAACAACGGGTTTTGATCGGCCTTTTTTAAAAAGATGTAGAGATTTAATAAACAAAAATATGTTTTTAAAGGTTCACAAAAACGAAACAAACAAAGAGTTGCCACCTCATTTTTTAAGGAAAAAGGGAAAACCATAAAACTGTTTTAAAGGAAACCTTTGAAAACAAAACAAGTTAACTCCGATCAAGGAAAAAGCAAATTTTAACAAAACAATAGAGGAATCGGAGACTAAGTTACGATGTCGGAAAGGTTCTAGGACACATCCTATAGGCACCCACATCACCCCAAAATGGGTCTCTTAATTTATGTGAGCGATTTCAATCACTTTCCAATTAGTCACCATGTATATGTAAAGAATTATCCATAAACCATCTACATTCACTCATAAACATTCATAAAACATCTATAAACATCCATGAACAAGTAAGAGAGATATGGAAAGTAGTAGAGAGAGAGATAGAGAAGAAAAGAAAAAAAAAAGAAAAGAAAGGAAAAGAAAACCTAGGATACTTAGTATCCTAGAGTGGACTTGAATATCCAATGAGCACCTACGTACCTTACATGCAAAGATGTAAGGATCAAAGTTCACTGTAGTTTGATTGAGAAGGGGTTACTCCCTTTACAATGAACTATAAATCCTTAAGTTTCCATTTTAAGAAAAAGAAGAGTTTAAAAAGAAGAAGAATTTCCAACAAAGGAATTTGAGAAAAGATAGAATTTGAGAAGAGAAAGAACTCTTATTAATAAGAAGTTTTTAGAAAAGTAGTAAGAAACTTAAGAATCATAGTTCAAAGCAAAGAGAATAACCTAAGGGGGAAGAAGAGAACAATTCATAATAAACTTACCATAACCAACAATCCCAAAACATTGGAAAATCACCCAATTAATCACCTCATGTATGCTATAGGGAAATTATCACGCTCAAATCAACCAATATCATATCTAAATATTCATTAGAAAGACTAAATAAAATCTGGACAGAATACTAATCATGCTTACAATAAGCTAATACTCATGCAAATAACAAAAATCAAAAGAAAAGCAAAACCCTAATATATATGCTCCTATATGCCCTAAATATCCAAACATGCATAAAACTATCAAAAACATGCCAAATATGAATTATTATGATGAAAATATCATATAACAATTCAAAACATGTAAATAAATTCTAACATGATGCATTAGATAAGTATTTTATGTAAGAATGCGAAATAATCATCCTTACGGCGAGCTTTTTTAAGTAAAACTATATTGAGATAATTTTACGTAGAAATCATTCTGCATGAATGATTTTTTCACATATCCTACGTAAAATATATACCTAAGAATGCAAAGAAACTCATGGTACACTTAAACACATTCCAGAAAGCACCAATGCACACAACTACAACAAAAAATATATTTTATAGCATTTTTCTCAAAATGCTATAAAATTATATTGTTAATAGCATTCTTAAAAAAAAAAAAAAAAAAAAAGCTATAAAAACGTCTAGGTTTATAATTAATAATTTTCGTATCTTTATTAATGAGGAATTGGGAACACTATTGTATAAAAAGTAAATCACAGCTTTAATTTAATACTGTGGAAACAACCCAAAAAAAAAGAGCTAAGCACTAGCACCAAATAGAGGAAGCAACCCCGCGCACAACCCCACGCACGTTGTGTTCCCCTCACATGTTCCCTCTCTTTCACCCCCATATTCTGATCGATAATGGGGTTTGTTTCTCAATCCCATTCGCTTTTCTCTCTTGTTCTCTTCTAGGACTGCACATGTCGTCACCAGTGTAAGAATTCCTAAGCTAGTTGTTCCTGCTCTTTTTCCCCATTTCAAGAGAAGCTGTGGTTGGAAACTCTCATTCTCTAAAGATCTGTTTTACATACAACGATCACTTCAATAGCACAGGTAAATCACTTCTCTCTTATATTTTGTGTGTATTTTGAATTTATATGTTTTTCTGTTAGGGTTTGCTATATTTTTTAAAATTGATTCAGAGGTAGGGTTTTGAAAAACTGATTCAGAGGTAGCATTTGTCGTTAGTGTTTGCTATATTTTATGTTTGGTCTATTACTCCTTATCATTGATTGAAATCGGTGAGATCTGGTGCAACTTTTTCTCATGCTCTGTAGCGGAATCATCTCTAGTCGTGTCATTGTTGAGTTGGGATTGGTTTATCTTCTTATTGTTTTGGTTTATATAGCTTTCTTGTGTATTTATGAGGCGTAGTGTGTTATAATTAGACTTTTTGTAATGTTTTCTACCTGGTGCTTGTTAGGTGTTTGTTGTTTTGTTTGTGTGAGTTGTAGTTATTTTCTGTGTTATCTTTGATCTGGTGTTGGTCTGAGTATTTGGTGTACTAATAGTCTGAAACTCAATTAATTTAATAAAATTTCTTTTGCTAAAAAAAAAAAATAATAATAATAAAGTTTGCAGAGGTTGTTAGTAGATGTATGTGGAGTGGTTATAAGTAGCGACATTGTGGGCCAACCACCTTGGGAACAAGCATGCTTTTACTTATGCAATATGGGAACTAAAAAAATGACTGAATCTATTAGTAAACTCTGCCTATATGGACAGAGAGGGGACCATATAGCTTCAACAATTTCTAGTGTTATATTTTTTGAAGGCTCAGCCTGGAAATGTGTCCCTAATCTAATAATCTGCCATTTATATATAAAGAGGAAAAACAAAAGACATGAACAACAAATCCATTTAGGTGCTATTTGGGACAGTGGGAAAGCATGCTGTTTGAAAAAGTAGAAATCATAGCTAGAAAGATGGACATACATTGTAAGTTGGTTAAGAATACGTAAAAACCAATGAAAAAAAAAAGGTGCTTTTAGATAAGTGGAAAACATGTTGTTTGCTTGTTTGGTAAAGCAGAAATCATAGCCAACAAGATGGGCTTACATTGTAAGCTGGTGAGAACACAAACCCGTCAATTTTTTTGGTCTGATAAGCCAAAAAGTTTCAAAGGTTTTTTTTTTTTTTTTCCTAGAAAAAAAAATATATATCTTGCATGCTAGAAAACAAGCTAGGTTTATGTCATTATCTGATTTTTATTTGAACTAATATAATCTAGAATTATTGAATTTTGCAATATAAAACCTTTGGTTCCTGATTATGCAATGAGTTTTGTGAATGGAACTTCATCGAAACCTTTTTTCCATTTATGGTGGGATGAGATTGTGCCTACTGTTGTTATAAGAGTAGAGCCCTATAACTAGGCAATTATGCATCCTGAACAAGATAGGGTTTTGTCAGTTCGTGAAATGCAAGACTTCAAGGGTTTCTAGATTATTATAAACTTTTTGGGCCTATTTAGGAAAGGTACATTCAAGTTGGCAGTGCAGTTGCAGTCCCAGTTGCTCAGGCCTTGGGATATGCATTAGGTATGGCATATCAGGGTTCTATCACTGATGAAGCTTTGTTTAGGTTGCCTCCAAAGTTTCTAAACATTTTGCAACACCTTTCCCCTGCCTCATCAAAAGATGGTGCTTGATTGTTGCATGGAAAAGATGCATTTTGAGACCCATGGAGAAATTCAATTGAAATAAGGGAATTGTACTTGTTTAATATATTGAAAAATTGATCCAAAAAATAAATTCATTCAAAATTTATTGAAATTTTGATCCATGGTTTAGGAGAAAAGCAACAAATTCAAAGAAATGAGGTTAACACAGCTTCCACACATTTGCAGCTGTAGAGGCTATGCTAGGTTGGCTGATGACATGGTAATATCCTCACTATTTACTATATTTGTTAGTAAAAACATATGAACATTATTTTTACTATATAATTTTTATTTCTTGTAGGAGAAAAAAATAAAGACTCTTGTCCCATAACTAGAACAGATGTTTGGACTAAGGCACATACTAAAAAGAATGGCAATCCAGTTAATGCAGCAGTTGCTTCCACTGTTGTAAGAACCTTTATTTAATTTTTAGTTTATTAATTTATTGTTATTATAAATCTATTAATTTCCTTTGGCTAGTTTGGTGTATACAATAATGGGTTTATATACAATTTCAGGAGAAATTGAAATAATGTTTGCGTGATTTACCATCTTCTTCTAAGAACAACTTTCGATTGGATGCTCTTTCACAAATATTTGGTCCTGAGCGTCATGGGCAAGTAAGAGGGATTGGATTTGGAGTTAACCCTTCAAAACTTAGTGTCCTATCACAGAGGGATGATACTATCACACAGTTGCGGCAGAATATTAGTCATATGGAAGATAAGATGAGTAATATGGAGGATTTAATCAAGCAGTAATGAAAAACCAAGCAAGTAGCCATGTAGATGAAAATACATATACATTTGCAACTTCTTGTACATAATTATGTCTTTTATTTGCACTTTACAGAATGAAGGTCAAGCAAATGAGGAAGATCCTGATATACCTATTACTTTTCCTTCGGTAAAAGTATTATTGACATTGCATTATTTATTTCTATTTGCATTTATATATAATAAGAGACACTAATCATATATAGTTGTTGAATGGTGTTCTTTAGGGACCAATTCTTAGGGACAAGTGCAAGTTGCTAAATTAGACAAGGACGGGAGAAGTAGTTGCAGAAGGACATTGGTCAATAAGTGATCTAAAGCAACTTGTTCATCATATACCGCTTGGACCTAATGCTGTGAGGGTTTGGGTAGATAATGTTTTGAAACTGGAAGCATTTTTGTGGAGGCCTACAGCTGACATGACTAGTATACAAGAAGCTGTAGGTATTACAATTGCATAGCCCGTTTATCACGTCATTATGGATGAAACTTAGGAATGATGTGTAATAAATGCTATTCCTTTGTTACTAATTCCTACTTGAACAACTATCCTACAAAAGAAGCTGAATATGCTATAATGGATTGTGTTTATGGGTTGATGTATTTACAATATATTATGATCCTGTTATTTATCTTCTTCACTCCTTTTAGTAGTTTGAAGTATTTTTCCCCACCTCTCTCTCTTTCTCTCACTTTCTGTCTGTCTCTTTTTTATCATTGGTCTTTGTTATTTTATTGATACCTATCTTTTCAATGTTTGGGATTATTTCAGAGTACCAAAATTGAACCTTTTGTTAATATATTGGCTGAAATACTATAGTTTTTCTGCCAAATTTAGTATATATCTAGCAAATGCAACTGAATGCGGGCATAGTTTGCTTAGCCCTTCAAAGAGGTAAAAGTATAAAAGTGACATTTTTCTTACAAAACCATATCATTAGCATTTAATAACATCTTACTCATCCCCAGCATATGTGATTATGAAGTCTATTTGCTTATGTTGATATGGAGTTATGACATTAGATAAAGTTTCATCTCTGTTCTGATTTGATAAGTTTTTTTTTTTTTTTTTTTGTTTTTGTTTTTGTTTTTTTTTTCTTTCATTACCTTTGTATTTTTAATTATTGCAGAAGCTCTCAGGAGAGGTGGGAAGGCCCAAGTAGTGGCCAAAATTAAGCTTGTAAGTGACTCTCTCTCTTTCTCTCTCCCCCAATTATTTAAAGCAAAATTTAGATACGTTAAGTTTTATTTTGTTCTTGAGTATCGAGGAAACCTTAAAGTTATTAGAGTTGGTGCCTTTTATTTTGTTAAAAGTTAGGTTATTAAGGCTCATTTTAGCTATTTGGGAGGTTGTTTTGGGGTTTATATTTGGCTTAGCTGCTATTTCTTCTTGTTTTTTGATAGTAAAGTTTTATATTTGGGTGTTTGTGTGTATATATATATATATATCTTATAAGAATACATGAAATAATATAGTAGTAGATGAGAAAGTGAGAGGCTATGGCTCACATCAGTGTTTAACATCAATTGTTGTTTATATTTTCATGATAGTTTTTGTAAACTGACTCGAATTTTTTTCCTAGGCAGTAGTGAAATCTTACTTTGACCAAAACACTAACTACCACTACTAGTGATGTACAAATATAGAGAGTCCAATGATTGGTCATTGGGTAGGCAGACCTAGATGCTAAAGTTAGCCTACGTGTGACAACCCTCTACTTACGGTGTTTTGAGAACTTTCAATGTCATAATTTTTTTTATGTTTTTTTATTTTATTTTATTTTTTTAATGTTTTCATGTGATGTGTAATTAATAATGGAACAAAAAATGAAAGACAATAAGGATGGTAATTTTTTTTAAAGTGAAGTTCTGAAATAAGACTGTTAATTATTGTTATTCTTTTTTTTTTTGATAAATTATGTTATTGTGAAGATTGGTAGTGTTAGTTTTATATTGTTTTTTTCCCCCTAACTAGGTCTAACTTGTCTTCTGTATATGAAAATTGTTGTACATGCAGGTCTCAAGAATGGATATGTTAAAAGGTTATTGCATGGGTTGACATGGCTCGTAATCATGAAGGGGCTGTTTTATTTTTAATTTTTTTTTTCCTTATTGGTTTTTTTAGTTGGTAATAGATTATGCTTTTCTTTTCTTTTTATGTTGGATAAGAAGACATGTATGTGTGAACCCTAGAAAGTGGTCCACTGGATTTGGCGTTTTAAAATACAACAAAAGAAAGAGAATTGCCACCTCATTTTTTAAGCAAAAGAGGAAAACCATAAAAATGTTTTATTTGCCAGAACCGCATGACTCTATTAAAAGGAAAGGCAAAGTCTCGAACCAAAAATTGGATTCGAGAGCTAAATTATGATGTGGGAAGGTTCTGGACTAAGCCCATAGGCACCCACATCACCCGAGTTGGTCTTTTAATTTGATTAGGCTAATTTAATAACTTAATCACACGCAACTCAATATCAATAAACAAAATACAACATGCTAATCAATCACAAATCCATTCTACTCCACTAGTAATCATATGTGATGGACAAATGAATAAAAGAAAAAGAAGACAACCTAGGATACTTAGTATCTTAGGGCAGACTTGAACATCAATTGAGCGCCTACGTACTATGCATGGAAATACATGGATCAAAGTCAATGTAGTTTGAATAGAATAGGGTTAAACCTTAATAGTGACTTATGGTAAACCTTAGGTTTCTTTCCATGGAAATTTTCAAAGACAAAGGATTCTTAATAAGACTTCAATGAAAGACATAAACTTTTGAAAAAGGGGTGGAAAGAAACCCTAGAATTCACCATATCCCTCTATTAGAAAATAACCCTAACCCTAGGAGGGAGAAAAGAGAAGTTAAGAAATGTGAATTAACCCACTTCATACCCTACTTACCTTGCGCAATTTTCTCCGAGTAATAGCAAGTTTAAGCAATAACAACCTTATTTGTAATAAGGCAATTATTACACCTGTTTGCACCCTTACATGTGCTCAAAAGCATGCAAAAATAACAAAATACTAATCTGGACAGAATCATACTAAAACCTAAAATCATCCATTAATCATGCAAATAGCAAGAATAATGAATAACCAAAAACCCTAACACAACCCTACATGCAATGACCTAACTAACATGCATAAAAACCTAGCCAAAATATACTAATAGTCATGAGAACATCCAATAACATCAAAAAACATAATAACAAAGTCTATTCTAACCAAAACGATGATATTTTATGTAAAATATGAAAAAGGACCTTCCTACGGCGAGCTTTCTTAAGCAAAATTATTCTAAGATAATTTCACGTAAAAAAGTCGTTATGGAGAGGTGCAATCATCGCAAAAACCTACCTAACAAACCTAACGAAAATGATAATTATCCTTAGAAAAGGATAATCTCTCCAAAAAACCCTATAAAATCTACTATGCGAATGCAAACCTAGCATGATTCAATTATATGTAACATATATAGAATGACTATGATGAGCACCAACTCACAAAGCTAAACTAAACATGCTATGTGAAACTTGCATAAATTTAGGATTACCGAAACCCTAATTTCACAACTATGCATTATAACCTATGAAACAACTCTAACACATGCTCAAACTATCATGAATATCATTCATATTATATATATTGACTAACAGAAACACCAATTTATGATAATTATCACAGCAAATAGACCATATGTAACATACATGATTTCAAAGAACGAAAAGGATAATGCTTTCAAGCCTTTGGTAAACTAAGAGTTATCAAGCATATAAAACCATGAATCTTCTTAAAATCATACATATGACATTATAAAAGCATCGAATTCAACTAACATGTGGAACTATTACATGCACTAGAACTATCATAAAGAAAAAAGGAGAAGAAAAAGGAGAAAATCCTAAATTCAGCAATTGAAAGTGGATTTACCTTCTTGTAGAGCTTCTCTTGCCTTTAAAAATTCTTGTTCTCTTGCTTCCATAGGGTTGAAGAGCTTCCTTTTGATGTTCTTTAGCTCTCCAAACTCGTAGCTCTTTCTCTCTCTAAATATAAAGTGCACTTGTGGCCCCCTTATGTGCTGAATATCATGTTCTTTGTTAGGGGACTAACCTCATAAACCAATGGTTAAGATTAATTCATTAAATAATGATTCTAGGGCTAGTAGAGACTCTCTTGGTGCTCAAATAACTCAAAGTTACTCAATCCTAAGTGGAAACAACTTGCAAAGGCGGAGGAATCTGTCAAAGAAGGGAAGAAGGAGTCAGAATCCTAAGCGAAGATGGAGTCCTCGGGTGACTAACCAGGCCTGAACGGTTAGCCATCTAGGCCTTGATGGCTAACCGTCCAGCCTCAGACGTTTACCCAAGGCATCTCTTCTGTCCGCTTCGGTTTTGATTCCTAGTCCTTCTACAAGTCTTACAGGGTCAAATTAAGTCTGATTTTAACGAAATAAAAGTCAAAACAACCGTGGTTTGAAGGGGAACACATTTTTAGACATTTTAGGACAAAAATCCTTGACCATGGGTGCATGATTAGGTTTTACAAAGGCGGTTAACCATACTCCAACACCGTCGCAAAGTTAGTGTTTGCACACAAGGTTAAACCAAATGCTTTCCAAATCAAAATTTAACCTTTTTAAACATGTTTAAGATGTAAATAAAGCCCAATTGAAGTTAAATGAGAGGAAATTGAGTGGGTTACATGAGTTAATTTGAGCGAAACAAGAAAGGTCTTTTAGCCCACCTGAACTGTTATGAGCCGAATTGATCTTAAACCATTAGTTCATCAAATTGAACCTATATATAGACTTTATATATCCATATGAACTCAAGGGAACAACTCGGGACTCATTTCAAGGTCAAATGGAAAGTATATGACTTAAAAGATGATTATGCCCTTAAAGTCGCAAAAGTTCTTATTGACTATTGAAATGAACTCTAAATCACTTCAAAATTCATATACATGATATTCCATGTCATAGAAATTCAATGCAAAAGACTAGACTCGAAAAGAATACAAAAAGTTACATGAAATGATGAACCCTAGCTAAGGTGACAAAAATAAGGTGTGATAGTATGAAATTACCTTTTGGATATGAATTGTGGTGTTTTTATTATTGTTATTTGGATCTATCTTCACGTATTAACTTACTTGATGGGATCAAATGTATTGGCGGGTCTATTTTTCATAATGGAAGACTATTTATTGTGTTTGCTAATTTACTATGTTGTCATTTTTTATATTAGTTTACTTCATTAATTAATGTATTATAATGAGGCCATATTTGAATGCTGATAGTTTTTCATGGTGTTCAAAGAATGATATTGGAACTTTTTCAGAGCGTATAGCATTCAAAAACATTATACCATTTTTATAGAATGTAAGGAATGCTATGGTGTATTAATAACATGTAGAAAAAGCTATAAACTCCTTTTAATTACTAGTAGAGGATGTTATCATATCACTTTCATAATGGGCGAACAATGCTATTAATGCTATTATATATTTTTAGTAGTGTTCAAAGAATGCTATAGTATTCTTTCAATAGGTAGTAACAATTGCTATAATATCTTCTTAATAGTGTTTTGAGAAAGTTGTAATATCCTTTTCATAGGTAGCAACAAATGCCATTATATCACTTTCTTAACGCTAAAAAAATGCTAGTGTCTTATTTATATCATGCAATGAATGTCATAACATTGTTTTAATAGCTAGGACCAAATGCTATTGTTATGCTTTTATAACATTCAAAGACTGTTATGGAAACTAAGACTTTTTAATAGCATGGGCTAAGATGATATCCTAAAAATGTTATAGATTTGTTTTAATAGTGTTTTTTGAACATCATTAAAAATTAAATTTGTTGTAGTGACTTCACCCTCTAAGGATGATAATTATCCTCTAAAAAATAATAATCCATACACCCATGAAGATGAAGTCTATACAGAAAGTGTCCTATATAAAAGATGCTTAAAATTATGCATATAATTAAACCATGAAGAAAAAACGACCTAAACACATCAACTAATTTTCTGCGTAAACATATCCCTATTCTAGAGAGAGAAACTGTCCTACCAGCAAACAATTCATAATCTCTACTCCACTAACATGCTTTTCACATCATATGAATCATATACACTCTAAAATATAGAGCTTATATGATTCCTAATTCAATACTAAGTCATAACTATGCAGATAATGGGGTAGAAGAAGAAAGAAATATAGAAGAAGGAGAATAAGGATAAGGAGGATTTACAACAAAGCAAAGGTCTTCGTTGTGTTCTTCCTTCTTCTTGGACTTGGTTGCCTTCTAGTTCCTTTTTAAAATTGCAGTAGAATGTTCTCTCCAAGTGGTATGGATGTGTGCAAATTCATTCTCCCTCTCTCTCTTATGAATATGAAGTGTCAAAAGTCCTTAATGCTAATGAATGAGCCTTTATTTATAGCCAACCAAACATATGAATCAATAGTTGAGATTAATTCACCATAAAACTAATCTAAGGCTATTATTAACTTCCCTAGATGTTGGACAATTCAAAATCACTTCCTAATAGGTTTAAAACACTTTTGGAAGAAGGAAATTTAGAGTAAAAGAGTCCGAAACCGTCAAAACTACAAAATAGGGCAAATAAAGACGAAGTCCTCAGGTGACCGGTTGGATTGGTTGGGCCAATCCATCACCCGAGAGCAAGCTCAGGTTTCTTCATATTTTGAGATTTCTTGCTTAATCCGGACTCCTATCTTCAAATGGTCATATCTTGGTCAATTTAACTTCGATTTGAGTGATTTAAAAGCCAAAATTTTAAGGATTCAATGTAAAATAAGTCTAGAATATTCTTGCACCAAAAATACCTGACCACGGTCAAGTGGCTGGGTTTTTATACGATGGTTAACCAAAAAAGGGTCAATTAGCCATAGGGTATAATATGGTGAAGCAATCCAAAACCCATTTAATAATTAAATTGGCACTTCAATTAGACTCATTTCATCATTTTAAGATCAATGGAACAATTCAGAAGAAGTTTCGGGGTCAACTGGAAAATATGCGAAGTAAAAGACAAAATTACCCTTCAAGTCGCAAAAGTTTTAATTACCTATCCAAACCTATCTGGAATTGAACCAAATTTGACATACATATCCTAGATGATCCTAAAAACTAAATGCAATTGATGGGGCTCAACAATGAGACAAAAATATGCATGCAATAATGATCCTAGATGATCTTTTAAGGCTTAGGGACTCCTAAATGCTTCTAAACCTAACCAAATGCTATCATGAACTTATGAGGGTGAAAATGGGGTGTCTATACTCCTCTGAATTAGAGTTGTAGTATGAAAGAACCAAGTGTTTCTATCCCCAAATTGTTGCCAATCGACCCTCGATTTCTGAAACCAAATCATTTCTTCACAAGGCAAGGATGTTATTATACTCCATAATTAGCTTCTTATCTAACTCCAGAGGTTAAGATTGGAAGCTAGAGCTTTCTGGATGCGATTGAGTCTAGTTTCAAGTCTACGTTTCTCAGTAAACACATTTCCAAAGACATCACGATTCCATTTCTGAACAGTAGTAGAAAACTTAGAGACGTTAGTAGCAAGGTTAGGATCAAGAGTGTCCCAATTATCAGATAGGAATAACTCAAATCTCTGATGCATCAACCAAGCTGCCTGGAATTTAAAAGGTTTTAAAGTCCTGCTAGGAGGCTTAGAACCCACAAGGTCCACAAGGATAAGACAGTGGTTCGAGTAGGTTCTAGGAAGATGCCTCATGATAGCTTCTAGAAACAGAACTCTCCAATCTACGTTAGCCAAAGCTCTATCAATTCTTTCACTCACCTGAGCTATACCCTGCCTAAGGTTAGACCATGTAAGAGCGCCCGGAGAAACCCAAATCAACCAATTTACAATTATTGATCCATTCAAAAAAATGACAACGACGGGCACCCCCTAAAGACGAACTGCCTCTTTTTTTAATAAAGAAACAATCTGATTAAAATCACCAGCTACCAACCAAGGGAGATTATGCATCTTGGACATGTCAAAAAGGGATTCCCATAAGAGATCTCTAATATGATAATTAGGACTGGCATAAATAGTAGAAAAAAGCCATTTTCTCCCATTAGACCCATGGATAATATTGTGGATAGCTTAAGAGGAAGAAGAGAGAACTTCCAAATCAGTGTTAGCTTTGTTCTAAAGGAGCTAGATACCCCCTGCAAAGCCCTCAACATCCACTCGAACAGAATAAAAAAAATTCAACTTATTAATAACTTTATCAGCTCTATTTGACCCTAGCTTGGTCTCCATCATAACCAAAATACTAGGATTATGAACTCTAATAAGCTCTTTAATATTTTTACAAAAACTATTACTACCTTCACCCCTACAATTCCAGGAAAGAATTTTCATTAAAAAAAATAAGGGAAGGGGGAGAGGTTGGACACCCAGCTACTGAGAAGAGTTCTGAGGTGACTTCCCAAAGGCAGTCACCCTAGTCCCTATAGCATTATTCTTCATAATCACATCAGAGCCTGGTTTAGAATTTCTAGAGCTACAAATTCGGGAAGTTAACAAAGTACCACTTCTTAAAGCACTCGCTGGATCCCCATTATCTGGGATACCTAGATTATGGCTAGTAATATTATAAGGAGGGTTAGGAGAAAGGTTGAGGGCCAATGCAGTGACCAGAGAAGCACTAGTGTGAGGGGTTATAATTGGGGAACCAATAAGGGAGGGGAAATGAGATTGAGTAGAGCTCGGCCAAGAGGGATTCTTACGAGTCAGAACATTAGAATGAATTTTGGTGGGAGAAGACAAGCTAGAGGTGGAATGAGAGATAGGCCGACTCCCTTTAGAACTAGCAACAGAAGACTGGGGGGTCTTATTGATAACCATAGTATTCAGATTCTTAGATTTAGGAGGTTTTGGATTAGAGGCAATACCCTTCCTAGCAAGGTCTTGGTTCAAATGAGAGGAAGCAAAGACTAGAGTAGGTTTAAGGGAGGAAAAGGATTGAATGGAGCTCTCTTTTGGATTATCACTAGGGATTTCTCCTTCTTCCATAAACTCACTAAGATTAGAAAATTTGGAATCTTGGTGATACCCTCTATATCAGTAGACAAACTTCTCTTCACAATAGAATTCGGCTCAACCGCATCTCTATGTTGATTAGGAGAAGGAGGTTTACGTTCACGACGTTAGACTAACATCCAAGGACCAAACTCAAAAGGACCTTTCGTCGAGCATGATGCCTCCAAGAGATTAGAGGCTTGATCTGGAACAAACCCCTCCTCCTTCCTACCCGAATCCCTATCAAGATTATAAAGGCAGGTTTCTGACCTATAACCGAATTTAGCTCAAGTGAAACAAATCAGGTGGAGGCCTTCATATTCAACTCTTTGCCAAGTATTACCCAGAAGAATTTTAGGAACCAAGGGCCTAGATAGATCCACTTCCATACTCATACGAGCAAACTTTCTTCTTGAAGCCCTGAGAGTGTGAGTATCAATATGAACAGTTCTCCCAATTGAATTGCCCAACTACCAGCTACAGATGGCAAGTTTAGTGTTAAATCGGCTTACAACATATGTCGTCTTCGAAGGCCTTATCAAAGTTGGTGGAAGTTGATATGGTTCAAGAGAGTGCCTATCAAAATTTATGTTTTTTCTTGGAAGCTTGTGCATTCAGTTATTTCAGTTGATTCTGTTATTCAAGCTTGTGGCATCTATTTAACTTCTTGGTGTCAGTGTTGTGAGCACCATCAAGTTGAGTCTTTGCATTACCTTTTCATATCAGGTAATTTTGCTAAACTGGTTTGGAGACATTTTGAAGATGTGTTTTGTATTCCTGCTGGGAATTTTAATATGGTTAAAGATGTGTTTCTTCACTGGTTTAGTGTTAGTTCCCTGACTCCTCAAGTTGGAATCTTAAAAGCTATGACCCCTATATTTATTGTTTGGGAGATATGGTTAGAAAGAAATTATAGAAGGTTCGAAGGTAAGGCTCATAATCATATATATGTTATTCAAAAAATTATTTTTTGGTTGAAATCTATGTTTGGTTTGCTTCGCCCAAAAAAGGCTGCCTCTTCTATAGATTGTATTATTCTCTCCGCTTTACACATTGCGCCGATCGGGGTTGTTGCCAATTGTCAACGGATTCTTTGGTGGCTTAGACCTGCCTTTGGTAAATTTAAGTTGAATGTGGATGGTTCATGTATTGGTAATCCTGGTTTAGGTGGTGGTGGGGGAATTATTAGGGATTATAGAGGAGCTTTTGTTATTGGTTTCTCTTCTTTTTATGAAGAATGTACGAATAATATTGCTGAAGTCAGAGCTCTTCTTGACAGACTGAAGTTGTGTTTGTAAAGACCAAATTTGTATGTGTTGGCTTTTCTGTTTCCAAAAGGAGTCAAGTTGCTAATGTTTAAGTGAGTTGAATTCATCCCAAGGTTGAAGTTCAATTTGTCAATATTGAAGCTCAAGGTGCATTCTCAAAGACTTTCATTGAAGCTTTATTCTTACATGTGTTTGGGATGGTAAGTGGTATTAGATTCATTGCATATTTATATTTAGCATTCCTATATATTTAGGTTGCATTTAGTCTTCATTATTTTCTTTGTTTCATCAACTGTAGGAAGTCCCTCTAACCATTGGAAGTGTTTTTGGCATATAATTCATCATTCTAGCTTGTGTGTTTCATGGTAGGTACCATTGGAGATGATTGAGGAAGTAGAATATTGTAGGAAGCCAAAAATAGCTCTCTCCATACAACCGTACCTACGGTCAGGCAAACCGTACCTACGGTTGGGAGCAGTTTTGCATAATTAGCACTCTGCCTTCAACCGTACCTACGGTCAAGCCAACCGTACCTACGATCATCGGCAGATTTCCTATTTCGAGTTTACTTGCCAGCTACTCTTTTTCCTTATTCAATTGGGATTCTTGTAGGTTATTTAAGGGGACTTATAGCACGACTTTTGAGAGAGTTTTTGAGAGAGAAAAACCTTTAGAAAGAGCATTGAGAAGGAACCCTAGCCTCCATACTATCCTCATGCCTTTCATGCATTAGATCACTTTGATACTAGGTTATTCATTGATTCTATCATTCTAGTTGCATCTCATATTCATAATCTAATGCCACAAACCACATCCTAAACACAACCTTGAGTGTGTGTGGCCGGTGTTTACCGGAGCCGTTGCGACGGAGATCGAACTTGCGAGTTCGTAGGAGTGGATTCATATGAGGCGGATTCGAGGGAATTGACAAGTGCGGCTATAAATCGAAGATTAGAAGCGTTGCACGGAATAAGACTCAAGGAGCGTCACGTGGAGTAAGACTTGGTCTGTTGTGTGTTGGGTAAATCTTGTATTCTCTGATTGCTTATAGTGGATTGCTCAAACTGGACAAGGTCCCGTGGTTTTTCCCTTTTAGGGTTTTCCACGTAAAAATTGATTGCGTATTTTGTGATTGATTTGAGTCTTGTTAACTTGCTTAATCAAAATACATCATTGATATATTTAATTAAGTAGGTTAATCAAACTCATCATATTTTCATATATTAAATATTTAGCATGTAATTAGATGATTTGATGATTAACTGTTATAGAAAATTATATTGGGTAAATTAATTACTTGGTAAATTTTTAAAGACCCATTCGCCCCCCCTTTGGGTCAAAGTACTAGTATTACCGGAATTTCAGTGTTTAGAGAAAGAGTGCATATTTATTGAGATTGAGTCTGATTCTAGAATTGTGGTGAATTGGTTAAAGAGGAATACACCTATTCCTTGGCATCTTCGCTACTGGTGGTCGGATATTATTCCCATGTTTCAGAATTTTCGTTTCTCTTTTACTCATTTTTTCGGGAAGTTAATTCAGTTGCAGATCAGTTGGCTAGGCATGGTGTTTCTACCAAGCAGCAGATTGTTTTTAGAGATAAGCAGGATCTTCTTATTCGTATCAATGTTTCTATTCATCTAGAGCAGCAGGGTCTTCCATACTTAAGAGTTTAAATATTTAAAAAAATAAATAAAAATTGCTCAACTACCTAAGCATAGCATCATCAAAATATTCAATTAGAAGTTCTGGCAGGAGAATCTAAGCAACGATGGAAGTGATGGCAGCCCTAGAAGGTCTGAAATCTGAGTGCCATCGCCTAATAGTTAGACAGTGGCGTGCAATAGACCATGGTCCCTTAGTCAAAGAAAAATTCCGATCTTCTTTTTCCTCAAATTGAACGATGGAAAAATCATTTTCAAGGTCTACAACTTGGATATGACCCTCATGACTCCACAAATGAGTCAGATGTTGAGTTAAGAAATGATAGCCCATAGTTTTACCCAAAAGTTTAACAATAATGGCACTTTTCCAGGGACGATGAAGCATTTTTTCGATCCTCAGAAGAGATTTGAATACAGGGCCAGAATCCCATAGGATCACTATTATCTTCATACTGTGCCACTTCATCATCATGAGACTCATAATTATTAGAAAAATTATCACACTCACTAGCAATAGTGAAACCTAGAAGCTTATCACGGAAAGAGATAGAACTTCTCTCTAATTTCTTCCCAGAGATCAGACTTCCTATAACCTCACCTTTCTCTATCTGGACCTTAGAATTACTCTCAACACGAGCGATCTTCACTTTTTTTGAACTATAGATAGGGCTCACGGTATTAATGGACAAATTGGAGAGAAGAAGAGGAAAACCAACGCACGACAACCTAGAATAGAGCAAGAAGGAGAAAATTTGCAGCAAAAACCAATCGAAAACACTCAACACACGATAGCAATTAGATCTGGGCTAACATACGCCGAGAGTGTTGCCCTCTTATATTTTAATGCTTGCTCAATGCAATCTATAATACATATATTTACTCTCACTCACCATAGACTCCTCCCACACAACAGTCCCAAACTCACATATCTTTCAATGCGGTGTGGTTCTTATTTACTCTAGTTTGGTTAGAGCAGGTTTTTAAAAATCAATTTTGCTAAAACCTATGTTTTGACCAAATTGATACACTTTAATATATTTTGGGTTTCAAAGCAGATTGAGACTTTCCAGTAGTACCTTGAGCATACCAAATTGGTATACTTGAGTGTAGATTGGAACTTAATGTAAACTATGTGATAATAAAATTATTTATTAAACTAATTATGAAGTTAAACTACTCTTGACATATACGTTCACTGTAAGGGGTCAGGTGTCCACTCATGTAACTTTTTCCTCAATCATTTAGATAGAGTTTGGATAATGACCACATTACTTCCGGTAGATTATTATTATTATTATTATTATTATTTTTTTTTTTGGGGGAGGGGGGGTGGTTGTTAGGTAATTTATAAATTGATATTATCATGTCTGATTATCGGATGGAACAGCATTCGAATCTAGACCGTGGGAACTCAAGGGGGGGCCCTTCCATTATTAAAGCAGAAGGGGTGGATGGGAAGCGCATTAAAATCATCATAGCCATAGTGGAAAACTCACAAATTGCAGAGAAACGGATGAAGAAGAAGAAGCACACGTTAGCACACAGCTGCTAACAGAAAAGGCCTCGTCTTTTTTACGCTTCTGAAAACGGTTTTTAAGTCGCCAAATTTCATGGGTAGGTGGGAGTTCATATGAGCACACTCATCCACCAATATCAATATATATATATATATAACAGAAATAGGAGATTTTCTTTTTCTCTCTCTCCAAACAGAAAGTAGTGATGTACCATCTCTCGGTGGCGGCGTATTACATATTTTTCAATCCATCCAAACTGTGTTATTTCCTTTTCTTACTCTTCTCAGCTTCGTTTTCCATCTTTCTATTAATAGAAAATATGAGACAATATGTACAGGAAACAGAAGGTCCCGCCAAAACGTATCGCAATTCAAATGGGTCCGATTATGAGTTCTCTCACTGGAGTGAAGGCTGATCGAAGGATCTCAAGCGTTCCACTTATGGGTCTTGAAGAATTAATGACATGAGTGGTGGCTGTTATCATCGTTTGATCTATGGATTTTTTTTTTTTTTGCTTTGTGTTTTGATTATTGTGTATAAAATCATAGACAAGAAATTGATGCTTTTCTTATCCCTTTCAGGTTTCAACTATATTTGCTTAATAATAATGCTACCACTCGCGCGTTATTTTTCTGGTAAAATTAAAATCATGTTTCATTATGTTTCATTAGTGATAGTATTATTATTTTTGCTAGTCTGATTCTCAAACAATGACAACAATGATTCAACAAGCTCTTAAAACATACCACTAGTGCTGGTCTGACTCTCGGACTGGTAGGTTGCAGTCACACGTTTAGAAAATGAAACCATTTAAGGAATTAATAAGGCTGTTGGCTTGGAGGGTGCATGAATTTGGTTTATCATAATCATGATCTAAATCTTATAATAAAGTTTTGATATGTGTTACTCTTTTTTCTTTTGTTTTTTGGTTGATAGGATTGATATGTTACTCAAGGCGATCTAAATAGTTATATGCATTTATACTTGCTTTAATTTTATAAGAAAAAAAAGAAAAAATGGATAGAGGATTATAAAAAAGAGTGATGCTAGGTATGTTGAATAAATATTTTCATGAGATCATTAACTGATTGTCATGTCTATATCTTAGAAGTTTTTATTTTTTATTATTTTATTTTTAAATTTAAAATTTTGGTTTTTTATGACTATTCTTCTTAAACTTAGAAATAGAAGCATGAGCCTAATATATATGTCTATATATTTTTGTAATTAAGAATGTATTAAGTAAGAGAAGTCCGAGGCTAAACAATTACAAGATCAGAATAGATAAGTCAAATCTTCAAGAACCTAATTGGGAATTTAAAAAACTGGATCAATTTGGGTCCAGTCCATAACTATTAGCTGGAGAAAGAGATCTATCAAATAGTGTGAAGTAAAAAACTAGTCAGACTTATCTCCAACTGATAAAATTGGCAAGTTTGCCAAACAGTCCCCAATTGTTACGAAGAAAAATTTCACAAGATTTTCTCTCACTCAAACCCCATTACCTTAAGTCTTACATCAGTAATACTCTCTTAGTGATATGCACACCATCCGCAAAAGAGTAGCTAGGGACTTTATCGTTCCTCTCTCTCTCCAGATGAAATACATGATCACCGTCCTAATAAGCTTATTGACAGTAGAGCTAATCGCGTTCCTTTTGAGATACGAAATGGCCAAATAACATGAGCCTAATATAAGCCATTATAAGAGGGTGGATGAGTTTATGTGATATCTTCAACATTTTTATAAAGAAAACACAAAAAACTATTTCCTCTAAACAAAAAAACATTTCTATAACTCACTAGAAAACAAAGGGACCGGAGTATTCAAAACAGTTAATATAATATAAAAGGAATATTCTAAAATTATATCTGGACCCAACAAAATATAAAAATTAAAAAATAAAAAATGACCGTTACAGCTTGCAAATATATACGAGGAGAGATAAGTAACTTCACTAGAAATTTGAAACAGGGAGACGTTATAGAAGCGGGCACGCTCCTGGAGACAAGCCCTACTATAAAATTCTTTAAAATCCGACCGTTACACAGATTTAATTCCCTCCTCTCCACCATTTGGAAAAAGGTTTCTCCTACTCTCTCTCTCTCTCTCTCTCTCTCTCTCTCTCGCGACAAATTCATGGCTGATCAGAACACGAACACATCAATCATGGAGTCAAAGCCTCTCCACCCGCTTCACCAAATTGCAGAAACCCCAACCCACAAGCTTCTCCTCAAGCAATGGCTCAAAGAAGAAGAACTCATCCTCCGTCGGATCGCCCAAAAAGAGACCCAAATCGATGCCGTCCGTAAAGAGATCACGCAGCTCTACTGCTTCTTCTTCATCTTCCACTCCACAGCTCTGATTCTCCTCTTCAACGCCTCATCGAGGGACCCACGTGGTGTCGCCTGCCACAGATCATGGATCCCTTCAATCTGCTCCCTCCTCTGTTCTCTCGGCATCATCTGGGCCGTCCGATACAAGACCGACGTCGAGTGCCACATGGAGAAGCTGCTGGAGAGAGAGAAAGAGGATGGGAAGCTATTGGGTAAATGTGTTGAGGAGTTGAAGAAGAAAGGGGTCGAATTCGATTTGTTGAAGGAGGTCGATGCTCTTCGGAGGGCTAAGAGCTTGCGTGTGGAAGCGAAGGCGGTAAGGAAATGGTCAGCGAGGGACTTTGTTACTTTGTTCTTCTTCACTGTGTCTTGCCTTGTTCTTGGTCTCACAAGGGTTATCTTGTGTAATTAGGATAATCAATGGATTTGGATGGGTATAGGATTTGGCCAATGGGGTAGATATCAGACCGGATCGGCTACTCTTGACCTCTCTTTCATTTTTATTTTTCAGGTTTCTATAGTTTGAACATTTCTATATTTTTGGGGGTGGCAGATGATTCTTCATTTTTGTCACTGAGGGGGCAGAAAATGGGTATTGGAATGGGGGAGAATATGCAGAATACTCTGTTCTGCTTTTGTAATTCGGGAAACCCTTGTGGAGAAATCATGGAAATAAATACTCCGTATTGGATTACAGATATTTTGTCAATTTTTGAGTTGTAGACTGATTGCTTGTTTTTAAAGGGTGATTTTTCTTCTGTTCTGAAGAACTAAAGATGCAGCATTTGATTGATGAAATGTAGTAATGTTTTTTCATTTTTGTGGCTAAGAATGTAGTAATGGTAACTTCAGCGGCAACTTCTATAGAAAATGGGTCATTGCACAAATGTAGGGTTGGATCAATTTTTGTTGTCGGAGTATTATTCTTTTCTTGTGTTATTGCAGCCATATTATTTTGGATTGTGGCCATGGTGACAGTAAACCGTTCATGGGTCTAGCTTATGAGCCATGGTTTGTTTGATTGGCCAATTCCAATTTTCTGCTTATAAGAGTTGCTCATTTTGACAGATATTGCCTTTTACTTTGCGAAAGATGCTTTGTTTCTGTTGGATGCTGATACAAAACCTACGAACATAAATATATATTCACTTTGAAACGATTCAATTATGTGCAAGTTCAGCAATGGATGAAAGTTCCCAAAACCCCAGCAAGACTTCCAAATAATATTACTCCCACATTGCTAATCAGCTTGTAGCTCCAGCTCCTATAGCAATTGAAAATCTTCAAGTACCACAAGCACGGGATCAAAAGTGAACCGAGACTAATGAAAATTGATCCAAAGATGGCCATCAATATGGAAATACGTAGGCGGTAGGCCACAAAACCTGTACTGATTAGTATCCACTTATCCTTATGAGTAACCTAATAGGTCTCCAGTTGTTGTAATTTTCTGATAGCCCATGTATGACTTCAATTCGCAGAGTTGGATTTAACGGAAACCACGTCGCTAACCAAGATGGTATTTTATCACTCTCCCCATTATTTTAGAAAACGCCAACAGCATGTGTGGTGGTTCTTGGAAAATTTTGCTGAAGAACAACATTTTTCGTTAGCTTGATAGGTGTGCAGCAATAGCCCTAATGCTAACCTATTCATATGATTCTTTTGTAGAAGTAATGCATAATGCTAACCTATTCATATGGTCTAGCTTCTCATTATCTCACAGCTGTTACCTAAATCTTAATGGATGCTCTTGGCGACCTCATATGTAGAAGCAATGCCAAAGCAATCATAGAATGAGCGTTATGGCATTCGGGAGGTGTACAGGGTTTAATTCTTATTGTCAGCCAAAAGAAGTCACTGTGGGCTCAATTTTTGTTGTTGAAGTATCATTCTGGCCACCATGTTATTGCAGTCATATTTTTTAGGTTGGGTGCTGATACATAACCTATCAACATAAGTATATATTGATTGGCTTTGAAATGATTCAATTCTATACAAGTTCAGCAATGGATGAATAAGTTCCTAAAACCCCAGCAAGAGTTCCAAATAATATTATTCCCACTTTGCCCATCAGCTCGTAGCTCCAGTTCCGATAGGAATAAAAAATCTTCAAGTAGCACATGCATGGGATCAAAAACGAACCTAGAACAACGAAAATTGATCCAACAATGGCCATCAAGGACTCGTAGTATGGAAATACATAGGCCACAAAAACTGTGCTGATCAGTAATGTTATCCTTATAAGTAACCTAATAGGTCTCCAGTTCTTGTAATCTTCTGATAGCCCACCTTCAATGGCAGTTGCGACTGGGGTTACCATCAATGCATATCTGGTAACTGGAATAAGTAAAGTGGTGTATATTGCTACTTCTGCACTAACTTCTCCAGGTTGGTAGATTCAATGTTATTTGTGATTCGACATTTTCTCCATACATGAGATAGGCCACAATAGCCATCGACATGTATGTGATAGTTGTGAGAAGGAAACTAAATAACAGGACCTGCAAATTAGTAGACAGAGGAAGAAATCAAGGAAACTCCAATGTTAGACACAAATTATTTAAATCTAAGTCAGTTTATTAGTATTGTTGCTTACTTCTTCTTTCTTCCTTTTTTTTTATTATTTATTTTTTTTTTTTGCGCTAAGGGATGGGTGAAGGGGGAAAGTTCACAGAATCGATTGGCATGACTGAATAGAAAATCTAAATTAGTATTGTTGCATTACATGTTTATAAAAATTAAATATTACATTATTTTTAAAATTTAAGGTAGGAAAGAGTACAAGCTTGACTCTATTCATGAAAATATAAGATTCATTCAATATTTAAAGGGTTTTATGAAAAGAAGCAACTAGACCCTTACCAATTAATTATCAATTTTGGGCAAAAAAAAAGTAGGCAATTAAGAAACATGAATATTACTTGAGTACAACTTTTGTAGTAAGCTTATACTTCAACGTGGTTTATATTGAAATTGTAATTTTATTATCCCAAAAAGTAGGTGACATCTGCTTTTTGGGGTTACTTACACCAATGATCACACTGATTTTTCCTTTTAGTGAGATTTTCAACCATTATCACAGTGTTGCATGATAAACTTTTCATTGAAGTTCCTTCAAAATGCAACTTACGTTGAGTAGGCACTTATGGGGAAATTGCATTTTTTTTTTTTGGGGTACAATGGGAGGGGTTTGTAAGATTTTTAATTTTAATTTTAATTTTTAGCACAAAAAAACATAAACTGCATTTGATATATAATGAAATTAATGTTTCTTAGCGAATAATGTTACAGTCGTTTACCTTGCTGAACTGATATCTATGTCGCATTGAAGTGTATATGGAAGGAATGACAGGATGTCCGGCGAAGCAAACAATGTACAAGCTAACTGCAGTAGGAATGCCACTCAGGTTTAACAACGATCCCTTTGCATGAAAGCCGACTCCATCGATTGCACCAACGCACAAAATGGAGCCAAGTATAATAAGGCAAGAAAACACGCCGGTGGCAGAGACATATGAGAGTATACTCAAATCGGTTAACAACATTGAGGGAAAAATGACAAGCGCCGTGATTATGACAAATGACTGCCTTCCATCTACTGTCAATGTTCCTAGCTTGACCATAAATTTAGGAAATAGCTTATGCAAGTTGTCGCCTTCTAATATCAGAAGTCCTATCGCGACAAGGTACAGCTCTGAATTCATAATAATCGAAACTATAATTCTGCCTCTTGTACCAAATGCACGCCCAGCAATGTCAAGGTAAGTTCTAATAGATGGATCAGCTTCCATGCATCTCTTTAGTAAAATTCCAGTGTAAAAGGTCATAATGGCAATCAAGAAAAACAGCACTAGGCTCAACCAACCCCCACTGGAGAGAGCATAAGGAACCGTTAGAAGACCAATTCCTGAATAAATATTGCAAAATGCAATGAATTATTTGATCATGAAGTGAAGAAACTTTGGACCAAAAATGAAGCATAAAAATAGTTTACCAAGGAACGCATTTGTTCCGTTAAAGCAAGCTTTCATGAAGCTTGATCCTGTATTTCCGGTTAGTGGGGTCCTTAACTCGTCCGCCATTGTTTTCTCTTGAAATAATAAAGAAGCTGCTTGGATTAATTTCTGCATAAAATGAAAAGGGTTAATTAGTAAGGTGATTAATGAATATGCTAAAAACAGTACTCATCAGATTAAATTATGTAACTATTTTGAAAAAACCCCAGATTAAAACACTGAATTTAGTTGATAATTAAATATTTTATCCGTACCTCTATCCATATTCCTCTTTAGCTTCCTCAAGTCCGAGGGTGGCCCTGGCCATCCCAGCCTTAATTTCAAAAGGAGAAAAATGCTGTGATCTATAGTTCTTTTCCAAGCCTATCCCATGGCAGCCCTTATATATTCGATTAACATGAATTGAAATTGGTCCAGAAACCAATTTGGAACTTCAACACCATATGCGTTACCCACAGACAGATTGCAGATTCTTTTTCTTTTTTTCCTTTTTTCTAATTTTTTTTATTTATTTAATGTTTCTGATTTGATGAATTTGAATTTCTATCCACCAATAATACCAATCTTTATTCAATTGATTTGTCTTCAGCTAGCCCGAAAAAAAAAAAAAAACAAAGCAGCTAGCCAGTCAAAAAAATCAAGTAATCCAGGACTTGGACGCCTAAATTTTAAACTTCCTATGTTATTCTTTGCTAGATAATGTACAAGACAAAGCAAAAGTGAAGGTATCTGCTAGCTCAGCTGGTAAGTGCTTACTGTACATGTTGCAGGTTGTACTACATATGTGGCTTGAGCACTTTCTCAAATTTTGCCTTAATTATGGGCCATAATAAAAATATCAAGATATTTTGCTATAGGTAAACCTTAACCGCAGAGTTTATTTCCATGTAACTGTGACATATAAGTTTATCCTCGTCCTTCAAAGGTCGAAGTTGTAGGTAAGGAATCAATAATCATCCAAGTGGGTCATAGTTAACTTGATTTGAATGGCATGGACAAAGTATTGTTTCTGAGAAACTTACTCCCTAGTTCCAGTTTGTTTAATCATTTTCTACATTTTAGGATGTTCCAAAATATTTCATCATTTCAAAAGTCAAAGCAAATCATTATTTGACTTTTCCAAAGATACTCTATAACATTTAAAATTATTATTATTACTCTCTTTATTCTGGTGATCACTTTTGACAAACACATATATTAAGGCAATGCATTAATGGTAAAATGTCACTTGTTATGATAGTTAATATAATAATAGTAATTTTAAATATTGTAAAGGGTATTTTGAAAAAATAAAATAACGATCTGATTTGACTTTTAAAAATGATCAAACATTTTAGAATATTCGCAAAAAAAAAAAAAAAAAAAAAAAAAAGTGATCAAACGAACTAGAATAGAAGGAATATATAGATATCACATCAAGTAACACTTCGCCATAAAAGGGTTAAATTAGAAAGTTAAAAAAAAATTAAATGACATTAACAATGCATTAACAACCAAAATAGAATGGATCGGAGAGAGTACTATTGAGGTGCCATTGTCACATTGCAATTAATCAAGTACCATAAAGTCCCATGGCCACCACCCTCTAGGATTTTTTATGTAAGGTCGTCATCTCACTGTCATGAATATGATCACGCACCCATTGAGTACTACTGCTGCTGCTTTTGTTATTGTCATACAATTATTGTCCTGTATTGACTCGGTTTTTGCACTAAAATTCATATCAAAATGAAAAATTAAAAATTTGCCACTTCCGTTTACCCTTCTTAAAGAGTTACTTTTATATGTAACTATGATATGACCCTACTGAGTTAATGAAAATGAAACAAAGTGAAAATATGGGGTAAATAATTTATACAACATTCTTACTTTGTTATATATACTCCTATTGACTCATGATATATACACACATAACACACAAATGAGGAAACCCACATATGTAACATGGAGTTAATCCACACTCAACCTCCTAAAATGGAGTAGCTCAATGTGCTGGGACAAAAGCTCTTAGCAAAGGGTTTTTGAGAAAGATTCAACTAAAGTATCTCCTTGAGTGAATGTAATAAATACCATATGGCATCCAATAAAAAATACAAGAGAATGTAATATATAGCATATATATATATATATATATATATATATATGTCACTACTGTGCATGTAAAAAGGAAATAAATTTGGGGTAAATACACAATAAACATGAAGTTGGTGTAGTCGGTGTGTGTGGGTGTGCATTTGGATGAGGGAGAGAGAGAGAGCAGGGCCGGCCTAAGTTTTCGGAAGCCCAAACAAACTTAAAATGAGGCCCCCTATATGTATTCCCACACCCCACCAAAAAAAAAAAAAAAACAAGAGGTCTAATACTCACAAATTTTTTTTTCTAGTATCAACTCAAATTTTGCTTACTTATATAATTACTAATATTTGCTTATATAAATTTTGTTTGCCTATATAATTACTAATATTTGTTCATATAGGGTCTAGTTATTGTAACCCAAAACTTTATTTGTACACCCCACTAATTTTGATTTTTTAAAGTTTTAGAAATATATAAAAGGTTTTTATAAAAAGTATTCGTATGGTCCCTTAGAAAACATCATTTTAAATAACTTTGTAGAAGAAAGTTTTTCCAAAATCTATGGTTTAAGTTGATTTTTTAGCAAAAAGTGAAACAAAAATAGTAAATGGTAAAAAAAATCCACTTAAATGACTTATTTTAGAAAAATTTTATTCTACAAACTTTTTCAAAATGACTAATTTTCATAAAAACCTTTTATATTTTTCTTGAACCTTAAAAAACTCAAAATTGATGGGGTATACAAATAAAGTTTTAGAATTGCAATATCGGTTCCCTCATAGATATTATCTATTTTTCTATTGGAACTATAAGGTATATGTTTATTAGGGCCCCTTTGGTTTATTATACATAGGACCGGCCCTATGAGAGAGAGAGAGAGAGAGAGGGGTTAGTACGAAAGGAAAAAAAAAAAAAAAAAAAAAATGAAGAATCGGTCAGTACGAAAAAAAGAAAATGAAGAATCGTCCCTTCAAGCTTACCTAGCAAGATAAATATACGAGTTTGGTTGTGAGCATTGTTAGCTATTGATCAGACCAGCAAGAACTGCTTCTGAATACATATGCAACGAAGCTTTAAGGCGCGAAAACCATTGTAAGTGACACCAAACAAGAAGAGATATAATGAGCAGCTACGAGTTGGTTGCTTGAGTTTTCACATGCTTGTGTATATAATATAGATTATATTATAGATGCTAGATCAGTCAATTATCGAGCCAGCTTATCAACTACCTTTCTACGTTTCACCTACCTTTGCTATCTACCATTCTTTGAAACTTTACATGATTGCATGTATTAGAACACTGCTCTCTCTCTCTCTCTCTCTCTCTCTCTCGTTGTAAGTGACACCAAAACTGATACTAGCATATCAGTTTCGGCCTATCCATATTTATAAATAAAGATCTAATGGCTCAAAAAAAATAAAATAAATTAAAATAAAATAAAATCCATGAAGCTTTAGATTTTCATTAAAGATGAAAATGAACGGTGCATGGGATGGGTCAGAACTTATTTATTGATATGTCAGTCCGGACTGATAACACCCTTACCGTTTTGTATATTTATCTGTTTTTTTTTAAATGTATATATATATATATATATATATATATATATTTTGATAAGCAATAGTGTTTTTATATGGGACACTGAGAAAAAGCCTGATGCATAATTTTCCCAACTAGGAAAGTGTATGGGACACTGCGTCACTGCATACTTCTTGTCGTTCCCTTCATCATAAGAGATGGGGCGGAGCAAGAAATTATCACTTGTTGGGGCGAAGTTAGTTGTACGAAAACAAAATTTATAAAAATTATCAATAATAATATATTTTTCTTAATAATTTTTCTTCCCTCCAAAGAAGTGTTAAATAAAGTAGATGTATTTATTAATAACAAATTGTTATGAGTGGTTTATAAAAGGGCAGGTGAGGTGCCGTCATAAAATTTCCTAAGCATCGATCCCTCACTTGTTTTAAATTTTCAAGGTTTTGTGAAGAATATAAAAGGTCTTCAAGAAAACTAGCTAGTCATTTTGTCAACTAGAGAACATTATTTTAAACAATTTTGTAGAAGAAATTTTTTAAAAAATCTGTTGCTTAAGTGAACTTTTTTGGCTTTTACAATTTTTGTTTCATGTTTAATCTACATATTTTTTCATGAAAAATGATCAAAAAGTCCATTTAAATGATATTTTTTTGGGAAAACTTTTTTCTACAAAATTGTTTAAAATGTTGTTTTCTAGTAGACAATACGATAAGTTTTCATGAAAACCTTGTATATTTTTTTTTATAAAACCTTCAAAAGTTTAAAATAAGTGGAGAGTGCTTAGGTGATGCTGTGGTTGGAATAGCCACTCCTTTATAAAGATATTTTTTAAGGTAAACAATCTTGCTTCTAAAAAAAATTGCCATATTCTACTATACCTCATTTGGACAAAAATTGAACAAATGATTGAATGAATTATAAGAGATAGAAGATAGTGGAGGAACCAAGTATAACATTGAAGGGGCCAATATTAATATTAAGAATTATGAGAGACCGAGTGTAAAATTTTTGAAAAAAAATTGGAGGGGCCATGGCCCCCGCTTGTCGTAAGGCGCATGGTTATGCTCAGATTTATTATCACATTATATGTAGTCTGTATGATGTTGTATTATGATGTTACGTATAATATTGGCTATTAACTCAAATAAGAGGTCCCGAAACAATTTTCCCCAGCTAGGAATAGTGTTTTCTTTCCAGCTCCATCTGTCTCAATGGATGTGGCCCTACCATAAAACCCTGAGATAATCTATTTTGTTTTCGATTGGTGATCGAAGGGAACGTTGCACCTATCATAATCATATCTATTTAAAAGGAAAATAGCCACCATTGGTGGTTTTGCTTTTCTAGAGAAAGATGTGAAGAAAAGGAAAAAGGCGAGAATCTGGACGAGCAGTTGAGACAAAAGTGAAAAAGCTAGATTGATTGCATGCAAGCGTTAAAAAGTTTGGCTGCCCTAGTCCTCAGACACTGGTAATGATTCGAAAGCACTAGTGGTGACACCCATGTACCTTTAGCAGTGGGGTGTGCCCTCAAGTAAATCTCAAGGGGTGTGGGATGATTTATTTATTTAAATTTTTTCTTTTATGATAAGAATTTTCCCATACTTTTAATCTCTACTCTAATAATTCAAAAGCACAAGCGGTGAAACCAACGTGCCTTGAACAGTGGTCGGCGTGCACGTGTGCCCTCACCTATATCGATATAAGGTGTGGGATGATTTATTATTTATTATTTATTTTTCATTTTATGCCAATGGAGAGAATCTATCCATATCCTTGACCTCTTCTCCTTTAGGAATTTGAAAGCACAAGTCGTGAGACCAATGCGCCTTTAGGTATACTCTCACGTGTATATCGATCTAAAGGGGTGGGTTGATTTATTTATTCAATTTTTTTCTCCTTTATTATTACTATATTATTATTTTGGGTGATTCACCTAGGGGTATCCGAACTTAAAATCAAGACATTTAAAAAAATGTTCTAACATCTCAAGGAAGATGGCTGAGAGAAGACTATTCATACCCTTGACCTCCTATCCCCTTTATGACAATGGATAGGATCTATCCATACCCTTGTCCTCTTCTGCTACCAAGAAACGACTATCAATGTATTTTTAATAAACTTGAATTTAAAATCACTCACTCAACAAGTGAAGAGAATAACATTAACAAAAAGATGTTGGGTTAGGTACATAGCTCTTGTGAATATTTTTAATCATAGTTATTCTAAGCTCCTCAGTGGCGTTAATGACGTTGTTCGGTGTGACCCAAAAATCAGTGCATGTACGTTATCTAAAATTTGAATCTATTCGAGTCTGAATCTAATTGAGTCTACTTCCTTAATGATATTTGGTTCTCTAATAAACTACTATGAAGGGTTTTTGTAAATATATTGATAGGTGGTAGGAGGTTAAAATTAAGGATAGGCGTGGGGAATAATCATATCGTCCTTTTAAAATAAAAATGGGAAAATTTTAGGGCTAGGCTATTGTCACCACATAAAATACTTTAAGCCTTTCATTTAATTTGCATTTTTAAGGTTTTATGAAAAATATAAAAAAAATTTATGAAAACTAATCTCATAGTCTATTAGAAAACATCATTCCAGACAACTTTGTAGAATAAAGTTTTTCCAAAATCTGTCATTTAAGTATACTTTTTGGCAATTTTTCATGGAAAATGAAATAGAGATTGTAAATAGTCAAAAAATCTGCTTAAATAATAGATTTTGGAAAAAATTTCTTCTACAAAGTTGTTCAGAATGATGTTTTCTAGTGAGCAATGCTATTAGTTTTCATAAAAACTTTTTATATTTTTCATAAAACCTTAAAAAGTGTAAACTAATGGGGGGCTTTGAGTACTTTATGTGGTAGCAATAGGCTTACTCAAATTTTATTAGATGAACAAAAATCTCTTTCAGAGAAAGGGTTATAAACTCTTTATGTAAAAAGTCCCTATTTTGAATTTCTACTCTTATGTGTGATGATGCCATATATCATTCTATTGAATTTTGTTGTCGGATATATCAATTTTAGAAAATTCATACAATGCCTTTATTTTGAATTTTCACTTTTAATTGTGAGGAGGACCATCATTCTCTTGAATCATCTTATTTCAAGATGTTGAATTTGTGCCTTCAATAGTATGTAAATTGCACTATAGCTGTTTAATTCTCTTTTGGACGACTTATTGGAATGCTAGGTTTTGATTTGGTTGTCAATTTTAGGTTGGATCCTGACTACTTTTGAGTATAAAAACAATTTTATTTGACTCATAGGTGTGATCGGGTTGGATGAATTGCATTTATAATGGCGTGTTTGGGTGTTTAATTTGAAATTAAACAATTTAAGGCATATTACATAATATTCAATGCATAATTCGATCACCTTGAATTAGAATATTTAAAAAATTTAAGAGTCATCACTATGGTAGATGTTATACGATCAATTTTTAAAAATTCTAGAAATGCTGATGTTTTAAATTTCCATCCATATTTGTGATGATGACCACCATTTTCTTGAAGTCAAGGTGATGGATTTGCGCTTTTGATATTATGTGAAATTTGATGAAGGAAATGGTTATTGCCACCCTTAATTTTATTTCTATATCTCATCTCTAACTCGTTAAAGAAAATATCGCTGCAATGTCTGCCCTTGGTTAGGTTTCGGGTGAAAAATTGAATAGAAATTGGGTGAAAAAACACTTTGAATGTGCTCAATATTCCCTCATTTCCATAGTGTTTTTTTCACCCAATTTCTATTTGATTTTTCACCCGCAACCTAACTAAGGGCGGACATTGCATTGATTTTTTCCTTGGGGGGGGGGGGGGGTTTATGTGAAAAATGGCTAAACATTGGGGGATTTCTTGTAATTTACCCCGTAAAATTATTACTTATTGCTTTTTTTCCTTTTGTAACATCATTAGCTATATATATATATATATATATATATATAGATGTATTTTTTTTTTTTCTCTTTTGATAAGAAACGAAAGAATTTTATTAATAGAAATGGAGTATACAATCAAAAAAGGAGGAAGAGAGTTTGTCAAAGGAAAAACCAAAAACTATACAGCTCCAATCGGACCAAAACAAAGCCTCAAACAAAAAACCCAAAAAACTACCAAAAAACAGCCTTGAGGAGGAAAAGTATGCCCTCTGAAAGGCTGTTAGGTTAAAGGAACCCTCTTGGCAAGCTCATTGGTTGCCCCGTAAGACCCTCTAGCCACCTACTTCGCTTGCAGATCGAGGAAACCTATGATGTCCGAAATTTATCTAGTGATTCTAGCAAATTTCCATGCTCCTAGACTTCTGGTAGTTATCGTATTAATGACATTAGACAAACTGCCTTCTATAATTAGTTGAGAAATCCTCAATCTAAAATCCTCTTTGAAACCCTCCAAGAGAGTCAACAGCTGAGCTTTCAAAGCAATATCTTCTTTTGCAGGGAGAGAAAACACATATACAATTTCCCCTCTAAATTCTCTAAAATAACCTTCAATTCCCAATTGACCAGGGTTCCGAAGAGAAGACCCATCAAAATTTAGATTGATAAAATTGCTAGGAGGAGGTCTGCAAACAAGAATCACATTCACAATCTATCTCACTGGAGACAAACAACTTTCTAATCCCTCACAATGCTCCCCAAAGAGATGCCATTAAATTGCTTAGTAACATAAGCCCACAAAGAAGCATGAAAGATGATTTTATCCCAGATATTCTCCCTAGACGTAACTTTGTCCTCTAAAGGCTAGTTTTCCTTTCCAACCAAACAACCCTTGTAGACTGTAAAATTCTACCTCTCCCAGACCTACCAAAACCATAAAAGAATGTAACCATCAGAGACACTGATTCCAGAGGGATCACCCCACAACTCTGCACCCTAAAAAGCTTCTAAAAAACTTCTGCCAAATCCATGGATTTAGAGGGTAATGAAGAAACAAATGATCCACAGACTTGCAACGACTTGTGCACATCAGAAAGGTATCCGAGAAAAAGGGCTTTATTGAGTCTTCTGGATTGAAGATTATCACTGGTGTTGATCTTCTTATGAGCCACTAACTAAGAAAATGCTTTCACCTTGGGGGGATCATTGGAACTCCAAACAAGCTAACTGGGGAAAAAAAAGAAGACTGTACATCCAAATAAGGAAGCGACCGGAAAAAAGATTTGGAAGTAACAGGCCCATTACTTTCTAGATGCCAACATCTTTCATCCAGAGTAGATGGAAATAACTAAACATCATTGAGAAGACCAGGAAAGAATGGAGATCCAAAATCTCTTGATCATTGAGATTTCTCATCATATTGAAATTCCAAGAGATAGAAAGAGATGAGTATGAATGAGACACGAATTCAATGATGATATCCTCTTTAGAATTAGAAAGTCATTAGAGTGTTGGGGAGGGGACACGGAAAGGGGAGTTCCCCACCACAAATATTCCTAAAGACAGATATTAAATCCATTACCAACAATAAATTTAGTGTGGCAAGAAAATTCTAAATATTCTTTAGAAATGAATTTCCAAGTACAATGATGTGATTCTCTAATAGCTAAATTAGCATCCCAACAATTCTCCTGAAGCCCATATTTGCTCTCAATCACCAAATGTCACAAAGAGTTACATTCTGTAGGAAATTTCCATAATTACTTTCTGGTGAGGACCAGAATTCTAATAATCACATCTCCCAGACCTAAACTTCCATCAAATTTGGATTACACACATCCCATGGTTTCACCTAATGAGATGATTTCTTTTGGACTCCCCAATCCTAGACCATACAAAATCTCTTTGAATCCTCTCAATCTACTTGGCAAACACACACAGACATCCTATAGATAGACATATAGTAAAATGGGGATACTAACCAAAAAAGATTGAATAAGAGTAATCTTGTCCCCTAGGGAGATAAAGGTTCTTTTTCCACCCATCAAGCCTCTTAGAAACCTTTTCAACCATTGGCTCCCAAAAGCTAGAAGTTTTAGGATCCCCACGAAGAGGGAGATGAAGATAATTAATGGGTAACTTATTAGTCTCACAACCTACCAAACAGTCTAAACTATTCAACCTATCTTCAGGGACATTAATCCCAATCACAGAGCTTTTAATCAAATCAGCTCCTACTTTTTACGTTTGTATAGCTTACAATCATCGGATTATTATTATTATTTTTTTTTTTTGGTTGTTGTGTAGGCATTTGAGCTTCAACAGTTTAGTTGGAAAAATTCCAGACTCACTCCTCACCTTGAGTTCACTCTCTTACTTGTAATATACCATATTTGCTTACTTGTTTCACATACCTGCCAAGATTTACTCCTTATCCTAATGAAGCATCTGTTATTATCTTCATGCTCAGGTTTATTGGAAATAATAAGTTAATTGGTACCTTACCTGCACAAAAAAGTCTGTCTCTCCTCAATATGTAAGTAGATTTGATATATTTGTGTTCAAAATCATTAGAATGCATTGAGAATGGATTTTCCTGTAATTTTTTAATTTTGAAGTTCATTCCTATGTTAGTTAATTCTACAAGGATTCTCAATTTTGGGTTATATCTAAAATTTTAAGCTTCTTCGAACCATCTGACGTGGTAGGATATAAGTGTACAACACAGCTCCAATCCGTTTTTTTAAATTGCTTTGTATAAGGCCATGCAATTTGTTGAACAACCATGAGAACCACATGCTAAAATTTCTTAAAGAAGTAAAGTGAATATTGATTTGTATTAAAGTCTAAATACACATAGGACTTAACACCACAAGTTTATACTTGGAGAAACTTGTTCAAAATTTAGACGTGCACCAGTTTTATGCCAAATATTGATGTGTATGTACTAGCGCTCTTTTTTAGGTCCTTTTTCTTTTAGGTGCGTGAGCCACACATAAGAATCAATATTATTGCAGTTTAAATCATGTCCCTTTATATGATTTGTCTTCTGTTTGGAAGAAACTTTAAGAAGATTAAAGAATTCCAATGACCATCAGAATAATTTGTAATGGCCTATTTGGCTATTACACTATTTTTAAGATAAAAAAGTGTGTGAATATGAAAAGGTAGAGTTACTTTTAGCAAAATACTTCAACCTCCAAAGTGGCATCACAGCCAAAAAAAAAAAAGAAAAAAACCCTCCAAAGTGGCTCTTTTTAACTTCTTTTAAGACCAGGTGGTAGCTACTTCTTTCAATTATCACAAACTAATTGTATGGGGTCAAACCTAGACCACCCATGTGGCTCAATTGGGTGATGAAAGGTGCAAAGAGCGTAGTGTTCATTCAGTAATGGATCTTACTTTGGGTTATAACTCAACCATATGTCATTATGGAATGAAACAGTAGATTCTAGCCCAACTAAGGAGCCAAAAGGTAGATGATGTCAACAATGTCCTTATTACATTTAATATGGCGTAAGGGACAAAAGGGCACCACCTTGGCATTGGACACCAAGAGGAATTGATGCCCTCAACATTACTTACGCCTAGTGCCAATGCCAAAGAGAAGTGCTAACCTTGGCTTTTTGTATTTCTTCTCTGCAATGCCAGTAAATGACAGCGTTTCCTCTCAGCAAAACCATTTTACTGTGAAGTGTGAGCACAACTAGTATGATGAATAATGCCTCTATCAGTAAAAAAAAAAAAAAAAAAATGCAAAACAGTCTAAGTATATTCCAATGAATCAACAAGAATATCATTGAACAAGAATCTCATTATCAGATCAATACAATTATTAAATTGAATAAGAATCTCATTATAAAATTTAAGAACAACTCTAAGGAATGCAGACTTCTCTTTCATTTAAAAGAAAAGAAAAGAAAAAAGAAAAAGGTGCTAGAGCATCAAAGAGTAATATAGCATCCCAACTGGGTTGGCGCCTTGAACACTCCCTATCATGATCAAGAAAAATAAAGAATTGAAAAAAGGGAATTGAAAAGGCAAATAGTAGTTTGGTCTTGTTGACTAATAACTACCACAATCCAGCTAACAAACCAACAAAAATGAAAAATCAACACAAAAACCTATAAGAAGGAAGGAAGGAAAGGAAAAAGATGTCATGACAGATAAAAGAATAAAACTTTTTTGGCAAAGCACACCACCTCTTAAGCGCAGAAAATTGATGACCAACATTGGCACACCTGTCCATAACCGCATTGCCCTCACGAAAAATATGGCTACAATGAAAGTCCATGAGTTTAAAAAAATGCAAACAGTTATGTCATTTAACTTGAAGCTCCCAAGGAGGAACAAAGCGGAATTTTGAATGCAAGATATCATACTGAAGAAGCACACTCTAGCCAAATACTTCTCCAACCTTTGGACCATACTATCTCAATACCAGTAATAACAACAAAAAAAAGGTTAGCAAAAAAAGAGGAATGAACACCAATATTCACACCAAAAGCCCCTTTAACAAATCCTCGACAGTTATGAGAAAACCCCGCAATAGAAGTGCGAGATGGACCCCAATGTTTGTGTGAACAAAGTCAAAGGACTCGTACTAATGACTATGCTACTATTGGAAAAGAGCTACGGTAGTGCTTTCCTAGATGACATGTTTCACACTCTAAGTAAGACACAGGACTTAATGATGGAATAACTGTCTTTAGTTTAGCCAAATATAGATGACCCTAGTGAAAATGCTTTTGAATAGGAATATCAGAATAATCAATAGGAGGAACAGGAGTAGATATGTCAATACCCAGCTCTCTAAGGATGACGGTTGGCTATAGGAATGAGAAATGGTCTTATCCTTCTGTCTCCTTGAATATACCTTCAACTCTTTCTGAGGAGTGAGTTCCTTGTCAATCCTTCTATTCTTCCAAGCATTGTGATGGGATAGTAACCGGAGTAGAATTAGAGAGCGATATCAAAGATGGAAGCATTTGTGACTTCTCTTCACTACTCTCCCCCTGAAGAGAAGTTTGGGAAGGAGTGAAATACGACGTAGATTTAAGAAAGGTTACATCTATGGAGACGAATCGCTTCCCCGAGGGAGGATGATAACACTTATACCCCTTTTGAGTAGGTGAGTATCCTAAGAAAATGCATTTAAGAGCTCGAGGATCTATCTTACTGCAAGCCTGGTTAGGAATATGGACAAAGCAAACACACCCAAAGACATGGGGAGGGACAATAAAGGAACTAGAGGAATTGGAGGGAGACAAAATCAGCCACATGGGTTGTCATTCATACTCCAAGTATGCTGCTACATAGAGTGTCAAGGTGTGCATCCATGTAAGGTTTTTAATGCCATGTTGGATGCCACTGCCACTTTTCCAATTATAAAAGCTGTCAAGAAATTCACAACCAGAATTTTGCAATTGTTCTGGTCCAAAACTGATTTTTCTCACATGGAATGACCCAGGTGTTTTATATCCTTTGAAAGCTCTTGAAGTCTAGTTTCCAACACAATAAGCGGTTTGTCAATCGGAGTTTTAGTTATGTCCATTTGAAGCGAAGGTGTCCAAGAAGATAACTTTATCTGAATTTTATCTGAAGCTTTGAGGAATCTTGTTCCTCTTCCAATCTTCTATTAGTGCATCCAAGACACACAAGACATATATGACCTTAACACCATTTTGGAATGGAATTTGCCAACATTGTAATTTTTTTCTTAACACAAATAAACAAACATAGAAAAATAAAAAAATAGAGGATACACAGGATAAAAAATGGCAGTTCTGGATTTTAAATGAGCATGCTGTTGAAACCTTTTTCAAAGATCAATGCAACTGGTATTATTTAATTCTATTGAATAAGTTTAAGACTTTTTCAATGCCTAAACTTGAGGTTGACTATGGTACTAGTTCTAAGTTGGAAGGATTATATAGTTAACATTCGCCTTATGTCATGAGTGCAGAGATTTATCATACAATGGATTATCGGGGAGCTTTCCTTCTTGGGTCAACCAACAAAATTTACAACTGTATGTATGAAAATTCTATTTTTACTTTTTTACTTTTGTTATTATTTTTATATTGTTTACAACTGCATAATATCAGTTATAACATATGCTTATGTTCAATATACATTCTATAGCATCGAAGCTAACATCAAGATTTTTATTGGGTGTTAGATGCAGTAATTTGGTTGCCAACAACTTCACTACTGATGGTTCAAACAGCAGATGATTGTCTCTGCCATTTTTTATTTTTATTTTTTGAACCTCTCAAAAATGAATTTGACACTTCATGAAAACTGTATTCCATGTCATTCGATAATAATCATCTTCAAAAATAACGAAATAATGAAATCCATTCAATGTAGAAGTACGAGGGAGACCCCAAATGTCTGTATGAACAAAATCAAAAAAATCAGTCTAAGGACTATGACTGCTATTGGGAAAAGAACTACGGTTATGCTTTCCTAAGTGATACTCTTCACCCTCTAAGTTAGACATAGGACTCAACGAAGGAAGTGCTTACTTAAGCTTTGCCAAGGATGGAAGACCCAAGCGATAATGCCACTGCAGGGGAGAGATTGCTGCAGTCAAGATAGGTGAACTACGGGAGAGTGAAGGATACAGAAAGTATAAGCCATCCTTCTCATGTCCCGAACCAATCGTCTTCTTGGTCTTGAGATCTTGAAAAATACAAGTAGGGGTGAAAAAAATTCACTTTGTAAAAATTTAGTTAACCAACTAACATAAAGAAAATTAAAGGGAAAGTTTGGAACATAAAGACTTTAAGGTAAAGAGAAGGAGTTAGAAAGATGATGAATACCTTGTCCATGAACAAGCCAAGAAGAACCATCAGCAAACTCAATAGTTTTGGTGTTCATTAGTAGCGGTAGCCGGTAGGTAAAGTTTCACTAGCAAGGATCTGGTCCCTAAATCCACCAAGATCTGAATCCAAGCCAGATAATAAGGAAGCGATCATAAACTATTCCCAATGATGCTTGTGTTGTTCCAAATGATAAGTAAAAAGCTGATGTTGCAATAATTGATTCCACAAATTTTTTAGAGTACTATAGTGCTCAGCTAATGGCTTCCTTATACTGTTTGTTAGTGAAGAATTTCTCATACAGCTTATACAACTGAGAAATATTACTCTGATTAGAAAAAGAGTCAACAATGGAATCCCAAATCTTCTTAGATGAATCATATAACTCAACATTCGTAGCAATGTGGGGTTCCATACTATATCACAGGCTCACAGCCGACCCATAACGATAGAGTCATCACACATCTAATCTTCATAAGTGAGATACTCTATATCAGGAGCACTATCAGTCAAATATTTTAACCTTTTTGTCCACGTAGAAAATATTTTACAGCTGGTTCCCAAGGTAAATATTTGAGGCCATTCAATTTTTTTTGGAAGTAATCAATCTGGGCAATTCATTGTCTCTAAGAAGTGGTGGCCGGTGGTGGTGGTGGTCTTGCCTCAGTTACAGGAGTAGCTTTATCCTCTGCCACCTCAGAAACACTAATCCAAGATTAAGTAATAACCAAAATCACAAGCCAGCAACACTTACTAACTAAATATAAACCAAACAGCAACTAATGTATCAAAGATAGGAGTAACCAAACAGTACCTATCATGCAGCAACTAGCCCTTCGTATCAATTGGTCAACGTAGTCGAGAAGCTATTGGCTTTTGCACTAGCATCAGACCAACCCAGACATGACGACAGTGGAAATCAAGCAACAAAGCAACTGAATCGAAGGCATCCAAGACATTCAAATCAACTAAATCGACCAACAGGTAGAAGATATCTCTGTATCACCAAAGCACCAATAAAACCATTTGAAACTCCAAGAAATCAAGGCATAAAAAACAACTGGATCTGCAAGGGGCTGAGAAAACTCATGGAAAGAGAGTTCCAAACCGTAAACACATCACAAAATTCTCGAAGCAGCCGATCAATGAAATCTAGTCAATTTTAAAAAAAAGGGATGGAAATTCAAAAAATCACAGTAAACTGATCCAAGAAATTGCAGCAGCAGCAAAAAAAAAAAAAAAAAAAAAAAAAAAAAAAAAAAAAAAAAAAAAAAAAAAAAAAAAAAATCCTCACAAGAGAGGGTTGATCAAGATGGGATACTTGTCGGACCATGAATATCGAACAGGTGCCGACGTCATGATCCAGCAAGTGATGTCGGTGCAGGTATGTTATTGAACAGCACTGTCCAGCAGACTTCCGGAAGCTGTTCTTAGGGTTTTGTAGGCTTTTAGGATTTGAATCAAATGCTCTGATCCCAAGTTAAGTTTTCTAGGTTTAAGAAATTAGGGTTAGGGTTTGATGGAAGATTGAAAAGAAAAAAGAGAGATTGGGAAAAAGGGTTGAGAGGCTTAATTAGCCTCTCACCATACTGTATCATTTATTTGTATAAGACAGTATTAAAGCAGATTATAATGATACCATTGTTCTAAAGAAAGAATAACAATAATAAATAACACTCTAAAACTGTTGATATAAGACTACAGCTTAACATCATTTTCTATATTTTATGTTTCATGGATATAATATTCTAAACACAAAATGGTTTCTAAAAACACCAAATGGTTTTGTTTTTTGAACATAACATTATGATGTGATAATGAATTCTCATGTCATTTTGTGATAACTAAACAAAAGTACATATATCTATATCATTCTGTCTATTTAGATCTGTCAAGGGACTGCAGTCACCATCTTTAACAACAAAGTATGCATCAGTTGTACACAGAATATGCAATTGATGGATACATCATATGTACTAGATGGATTCAAGCCGGAATTTGTTATCTTTTGAGCTTTATATGAGTGAAAGATCGTATAAACCTTGCTAAGCATTTGATATTTGTCTTTCTGAGCCAACATATTGAGCATTTATAAATAGCAATCAAGCCAAATTGAATGCTACGAAAGCAAGGAGGATTATCTGAGAAGACTAAGAAAACATTGGAGAATCCAATATTATGTTAGCACATGATTACCATTTTCCAATAGAGACTTTGATCCTTTTGCATTGAAGATTTCCAAAGTTTTCTACCAAAGGTCTCAAATACAAAGCCGTACATATGTGTAAAATATAATGTGTGACATCTAGGACATGTCATTCTTCGATCATTGTTGACTATAAAAAAAAAAAAAAAAAAAAAAAAAAACTTAGCTAGATAATTTAAGTGAAACTCATTTTATCCGATTGTGATATCAATCCCATTATAGACGTCTCTATTTCTGCCAAGGAATCATCTTCAATAAAATACAATTTTAGCTTTACAATATGAATAACTCATTCATGCAAGCCTACTTTTATTACTAAGGTAGTCTTGGAACCTGTTATTAGAACTTAGGAGAATGCTTGATCTCCATTTCCTATGGGATCCTTCCTCATTATATGAATACACCATAACGACATTTCCATCAAACAAAATAGCTGTTAAACAAAATAATACTCTCTATCACATAGATTTTGATTTTACTGCCACCTTTTCTCATCTGATTGCATTCTTATTCTGCTCTTAGTGTTCTGCCTGGATTGAACTGTCTCCAACGAAATTTTCCTTGCAATCAAGGCTCTGGACTTTGTAAGTTTGATATAAAAGCTTCTCTTCACTCTTCTTGATGATTTTCAAAGATAAATACACAAGTAGGCATTGTGAGGCCCAAAAAGGAGAGACATCTTTTAGGCTGAATTTTTCATGAACAGAATACTATAAATATAAGCTATTAGACTTTAAAATAGAATTGATTAGTACGTTGGTGCACTAGGACTAGGAAAATATATCCTTATCCTTTCATTGCATTTCATAGTAATGAAAATTAATTATATTTTAACAGGGCTAAATTTAGCACATATATTAAAATTTTGAGTTTTCCTTCCAATTTACTTCTTGATGTGGTGATGGTGACCATGATGTATTGTAGCCAGTAGAGAAAAATGGAAAGGTTACTGCACTCCTCGGTGAGGAAAGACTAATGATGATCTCGTAAAGTGGATGCAAAATAGGGATTTGAATATATCAATCTCTATTCAAAGCTTCTAAACTCATATACTCAACTTAGAGTTGCATGGGAATATTTCTATTAGTAAAAAGGGATTCTAAATGGTTTGCTGGTAGTATGAAAGTTGCATATTTGAATGGAGGATGCATCTGAATAATAAAACTAGGAGGTGATTGTGTGGATATGGTACTAAAATGGTGACATTATAGCTTGTTTAATTTATTTTGTTTTGTGTGTGAGTGGACATTACTTTTTTTTTTTTTCCTTCCTGTTTCATGCTGGGAAATGGTTAGATGTTAGTGTTAGAATTAGAAGATGAAGATGGTAATCAACTCTATGGGAAGACTTGTAACCCTGGCCTCTGATATGACATTCAGGAAATTTTACCGATTAATCGGTGTGAACCCCGGAAATTGGGCCCACAAGGGATTGAAAGAAAATGGGTTTGAAAAAGAAAAAGGAAAGGAGTCGCCACCTTATTTTTTAAAGGAAACAAGGAAAACCCTAAAAATAGTTTGTTTTAGGAAAACAATTTGAATGACTCCATAAAAAAGGAAAGGCAAAAACCAATCTTTTGAAAACCAAAGAAATCGGGGATTCGGAGGCTAAGTTATGACATGGGAAGGTTCTAGGCAAAGCCTATAGGCACCCATGTCACCCTTTCGGTCTCTCAGTTCATTTGGGCTAAATCAAGATCTTTCCATACAAAAATCAGCAAGTATATCATCACAAGAATTGCATGCATATCATATATTTCATTCATCCATCCATGCATAATAAGCACATAAAAACAAAAAAAGAAAAAGAAGAAAACAAAACAAAAATAAACCTAGGATGCTTGGATCCTAGAACGGACTTGAGACTCACGAAGAGCGCCTACGTACCATGCAACGAAATACATGGATCAAAGTCCACGTAGTTCGATTAGAACTAAGGTTAAATCCTAATACAAACCTATGGTAAAAACCCTAGGTTTCCTTATTTGATCAAAAGAGAATTGATAGAAAGTTTGATTTTAGGAAAGAAATCCACAAAATGGAAACCTTAATAAAAACCAGAATTTTGTTTATGAAGGAAACCTCTAATTAAACCATAGGATCATATTAAAAATTAACCCTAAATAGGGAGAAGAGAAGGGATAAGGAAGAAAGGTGAATTGGGGCACCTTCACACCCACTTACCTGAGCGCAATTACTCCAAACATTAGCTATTTCAGACATAAGCAGCCCTATTTGCCATAGGACAAATACCACACCTATTTGCACCCTTACAAGTGCTCAAAACCATGCGAAAACACTAACATGCAAATCTGGACAGAATAGTATTATGACCTAAAATCATCCACTAAGCATGCCAATAGCAAAAACAGCGAACAATAATAAGTCCTAACATATTCCTAGAACCATATCATGCATAAAAACCCTAAAACATACTAACATGCATGCAAAACTATCATGTTTACTCCATATGAAAAACATATACAGCAAACACGAAGAAAAACCAATAAAAAAGTCTACTTTATCATGCTATATGAAAACAAACACGAAACAATGACTCTAAAACCCTAAACTCACAAATATGCTTAAAAACATACAAAACATACTTTAATCATGCTAAAACCAAACTAAACAGAAATTAAATCATGCATATTAACTAACTAAAGCAATATAACATGATGAAAATCCTAACTCTAACATGCAATGACACTAATCCTAGCACAAGGACAAACAGGAGCACAAGAACCATAACTATGCATAAAAAAACACATAGGACAGCCCTAAAACATGCTAAACAGTAGATAAAAAATAGATATTCCATGTATATTAACTAGCTAGAGTGTTAATACATGATAAAAAAGTTACCTTTAACATGCAATAAGCCTAACCCATATGAAAACCTAGTTTAAGCTTGAATAGAGAAGGAGAATACCTTAGGAAGGGCCTTCCTTTGTGTTTGTAATTGTTCGTGGCTCCTCAGGTCTTTAGAGTGAATCAAACCAACACGAATCCTCCTCTTTGTCAAAGTGGTATCACAGCAAAGAGATCAAAACTCACTCAACTTTGAAAAGAAAATAGAAAACAAAAAGAGAACAAGAGAAAAGAAAAGTGATTTTCGTCACTTTGCAGCAGCAGCAACTTCAATCGCATTTTTGGGTATGAAAACGTTGGATTTGGACAAAGCTTGTGAAATATAAAGTTGTAGAGAATTGAATTATCTTTCTAACAAGTCTAATTTCATCAAATTCTGACTTCGGATGAAAAAGTTATGATTAAAATACGACTGCTGGTTTTCAGAAAATCTGCTGCTGAATTATGACGAATTTCACTCCCTCCAAACCCTCTTCTCCTCTCCCTTGTTTAAAGACATTAAGAGAGTATTTATAGCTGAAATCTGGAGTTTCCCTTTCCTTCCTGGACTAGGTTTCTTTGGAGAATAATCAAAAGGTATTTTATAATGATAAAAGACTTCTAATCTGAATAGGAAAAGGAAATTGTCTTTTATAAAAATTGGGAGACTGACCGCTAACACGCATGCAGATGTATCGTATGTGCGTACACACACTCATCACATACGTACACGTGTTAGTGTCATGATAAAAATGGCTAATTTAATAAAATAATTTTCTTTTCATTTTAACCAAAAATCTCATGCTGTGATTCGCACTAATTCTTCAAGGATAATCCGTAAATAACCACACTAAACTCATCATCAGGGCCACGGGACTTAATACCTCATATGCATCCATATGAACTCCAATTGACAATTTGGAGATCATTCCAAGGTCAAATGAAAAGTTTGGGACTTAAAAGACAATTATGCCCCTCAAGTCACAAAAGCTCTTATTATCCCTCAAGATCAACTCCAATTTGAACCAAAATTCATATCCATTGTCCTTGTGACTCTAGAAAACTAATGCAAGTGACTAGACTCAAAAACCAAACAAAAACATGCATGAAATGATGAGCCCTAGTAAGGTGGTGCAAAAATGGGGTGTGACAATCGGTTGGAAACTTTGTCTATTTGGTCTATGTGAGGTCCATTATCCCTATGGACATTACAAACATTTTGTTAGTATTTATAAGTTACTGTATATTATGAGAATATATAAAATGGTTTATTTTATTTATTTATTTATTTTTTTAATATAAGAGACGATATTGCCAGAGACGAATACTATCCTTCCACGGCTCTTTCTGCAACTGGAAAAAATTACCCCTTCTTTCTCCTTGCTCCTTTCTTTTCTTGACCTTTATAGCTCCTTGCAAACATCTCCATTTCTAAATCGGTTGGCCATGGCTGTGATCATCATCTCCTTGCTGTGAAAAACCGCCCATCTCCATTTTATCTCAACCATCACCTCGTAACCACCCAACTTAGAAAAAATATAAACAATAGAAGAGCGAAGTGTGAGAAGTTGTTTTGTGGCTTGCTTATATTTTGAGTTCTATCTCTGTCTAGGTGTATTTTTATTTTTATTTTTTTTCAATTTATGGCTTAGTTGGGTTTTCCTTGGAAGACAGGTTTTGCAGTGCTTGTGGGATGAGTTTGTGTTGAGGATTTTAGCATTTTTTTTTTTGTGTTTAGTGGGAAAGTTTTCCCTTTTGATCTGGATTATATATATATATATATATATATAATGAAGAGAGATGAGAGAAGATAGAGAGAAGATCAACCATAGGCAAGGTGTTACATAATACCCAAGAATTGGAAACCATCGACTCTCTCTCTCTCTTTTAATACACCTTCATTATCGTCGGGACACTATATACACTGCCACTACCGACTGCCAAAAACAGCGGCAAGGTCCTTAGTGCCACTTTGGGACACGTCAATACGACATCATTACAAGATGGGATCATGGAATTCTTGATTTTGTGGATATGGTTGAGATTAAGCCGTGAGGAAGGAAGAGACAGAAAATTACAAGAAAAGCAAAGAAGCCCAACGAAAACAAAGAGAAATAAAGGAAGAGAGAGAGGTGTGAACCCCGGAAAACGACCCACAAGGATTTGGCGGAAAAGAAGATTAGTATATATGGAATGGGTGAAAGACAACAAACAAAAAGGAGTCGCCACCTCATTTTTTAGGGAAAAGAGGAAAACCACAAAAATGATTTATTTTCAAAACCACATGACTCCATTAAAAGAAAAGCAAAGTCTTTGAAACCAGAAAATTGGATTCGGGGGCTAAGTTACGACGTGGGAAGGTTCTGGGCAAAGCCCATAGGCACCCACATCGCCCGAGTTGGTCTCTTAATTTAATTGGGCTAACTTAAGATCTTTTTCACTCAAATATCATCATATATCATCACAAGGCAGCATGCATATCATATATTCCATCCAAACATCCATGCACAATCGATCAAATAAAACAAAACAAAAAGAAAAGAACAGAAAAGAAAAAAAAAAGCCTAGGATACTTGGATCCTAGGACGGACTTGAGCCTCACAAAGAGCGCCTACGTACCATGCAGCGAAATACATGGATCAAAGTCCACGTAGTTCGAAAAGAAATAAGGTTACAACCTAATACAAACCTATGGTAAGAACCCTAGGTTTCCTTATTTGAAAATACATTGATTTAGTCTAAAATCGAAAACTTCCACAAGAGGAAAACTTTGATAGAAAACTAGAATTTTAGCAATAAAGGAAATCTTTGATAATTACCATATGTCCGTATTAAGAAATAACCCTAGGAGGGAGAAGAGAAAAGAAAGAAAAAGAAAGGTGAATTGGGGCACCTTCAAACCCACTTACCTGAGCGCAAAAGTTCCAATCATTAGCCATTTCAGACCATAGCAGCCCTATTTGCAATAGGACAAGCATTGTACCTGTTTGCACCCTTACAAGTGCACAAAATCATGCAAAGAGAACAAAAAACTAATTTGGACAGAACCATGACAAGGCCTAAAATTATCCATTTATCATGCAAACAACAAGACTAATGAATAACTAATGACTCTAACTCAATCCTACATGCAATGACTCGACTAACAAGCATAAGAGACTCCAATAATATCAATAAACATGATAACAAAGCACGTTCTAACCAAAAAGATGATATTTTATGTAAAATATGAAAATAGGCCTTCCTACGGCGAGCTTTCTTAAGCATAACTATCCTAAGATAATTTCACGTAAAAAAGTCGTTATGGGGAGGTACAATCAACATATCCTACGTAAAATATATATACTAGAACACAATAGAAGTGATTTCATGCTTAAACACATCACAGAAAACTCTCATGCAAAACCTCACTCAACGAAAAGGATAATTATCCTTAAAAAAGGCTAATGTCTCCAAAAACCCTATAAAATATACTATATGAATGCAAACCTAGCATGATTCAACTATATGCAACATATATAGAATGACTATGATGAGCAACAACTCAAAAAGTTAAGCTAAGCATACTGTATGAAACTTCTGCGAATTCAGGGTTATTGAAACCCTAATTTCACAACCATGCATTAAAACCTATGAAACGACTCTAAGACATGCTCAAATTATCATGAATATCATTCATATCATATATATTAACTAACAGGAGCATCAACTCATGATAACTATCACAGCAACCTAAACATGTGAACTATGCATGATTTAAGAGGATAGAACGAATAAGGCTATCGAATCCTTGGTAAACCAGGGATTATCAAGCATATAAAGCTATAAACCATCTCAAAATCATTCATATAACATCACATAAACATTGAATTCAATCCATAAGAAGAGCTATTTCATACACTATAACTATCCTAGAAGAAGAAGAAGAAGGAGAAGAAGAAGAAGTAGAAAATTCATGTTCAGCATTAAAGGGACATGCTTACCTCTTGTAGACTCTTCCTTGTCTTCAAACTTTTTGTTTCCTTGCTTGCTTGGGGTTGAAGAGCCTCCTCTTGAAGTCCTTCTAGCTCTCCAAACTCGTAGCTCCCTCTCTCTCTATGTGTAAAGTGCAATTCACCTCCCCTATGTGCTGAATACCATGTCCTTTATATAGAGAACTGACCCCCTAAACCAATGGCTAAAATTAATTCATTAAACAATGATCCTAGGGCTATTAGAGACTCTCTTGGTGCTCAAACAACTCAAACTTACACACTCCTAAACTCAAACAAGTTGTTTTGGCGGAGGAAACCGTCAAAAGAGGGAGAGAGGAGTCAGAAGTTGAGTTGAGGAAGGAGTCTCTCGGGTGACCATCTAGGCCTGGACGGTTAGCCGTCTGGGCTTGGACGGCTGACCGTCCAACCCCGGACGGTTACCCGAGAGCTCTCCTTGTTTCACTCCGGTTTTGATTCCTACTCGCTGTAGAAGTCCTAAAATGCTCAAATTAAGTCCGATTTTGACGAAATTAAAGCCAAAACGACCGTATTTCAAAGGGGAACACATTTCTAAGTATTTTGGGACAAAAATCCTTAACCATGGGTGCATGGTTAGGTTTTACAAAGGTGGTTAACCATGGTGCTTCACCGTCGCTAAGCTGGGTTTGTACACAAGGTCGAACCAAATGCTTTCCCAATTGAAAATCGATCTTTCTAAACATGTTTAGGACATAAATAAAGCCCAATTGAAGTTAAATGAGAGAAAATTGGTTGGGTCTTATGAGTCAATTTGAGCAAACCAAGAAAGGGTCTTTTAGCCAACCCGAACCATTATGAGCCGAATTGATCTTAAACCATTAATTCATGAAATTGAACCTATATATGGACTCTATATAACCATATGAACTCGAGGGAATGACTCGGGATTCATTTCAAAGTCAAATGGAAAATATACGGCTTAAAAGACGATTATGCCCTTAAAGTTGCAAAAGTTCTTATTGACTATCGAAATGAACTCCAAATCACTTCAAAATTCATACACATGATATTCAATGCCATAGAAACTCAATGCAAAAGACTAGACTAAAAAAGGACTCAAAATCCTACATGAAATGATATGCCCTAGCTAAGGTGACAAAAATGGGGTGTGACAGAAGCCTCTCATTGGTGAACAAGTTTCACTTGCGAGCCAATGATAAAAGAACAACCCATTTTTGTTCGATGGATTAATCTCATTAATACCAACAAATTCAAATGGAACCATAAGGATAGACTTCGTCATATCCAAGCATGCGACGATTTCATCGAAGCAAAAAATTGATTGCATTTCAATGCATGCCAACTTCGTTGGTGCGCTCATGCAAATGCCTTTACCATGCACTAATTGCATTAGTGATATAACAACACATTTTTGCTTGATGGATTAATCTCATTAATACCCAAACTCAAATGGAACCATAAGGATAGACTTCGTCATATCTAAGCATGCGACGATTTCATCGAAGCAAAGAATTGATTGCATTTCTATGCCTGCCAACTTCGTTGGTGCGCTCATGCAAATGCCTACACTAATTGCATTAGTGATGTAACAACACATTTTTGCTTGATGGATTAATCTCATTAATACCAACAAACTCAAATGGAACCATAAGGATAGACTTCGTCATATCCAAGCATGCGACGATTTCATCGAAGCAAAAAATTGATTGCATTTCTATGCATGCCAACTTCGTTGGTGCGCTCATGCAAATGCCTTTACCATGCACTAATTTCATTAGTGATATCCACATGGTCTTCTCATGATGCAAAACTAGTTGCACTAGTGCATCACAAGGTATCCTACCAATTTCATTGGTAATTCTCAAAATGAGTTATTTCATAACTCATAAATCATCATTTTATGTGAATTATCGGTGAATTGAATGTCCATCAATTCAAAACCAAGTGCATTTCATGCCAGTCTCACTGGGGATAACAAAGGTGGTGAGTTATTTCATAACTCATGACTCATCATTTCATGTGAAAGTATCATTATCACACGATTTCATGCCACTTTCAGTGGAAACAACAAAGATAAGGAGTTATTTTATAACTCTTGAATCATCATTTCATGTGAAATTATGCCACTTTTAGTGGAAATAGCAAAGATGGTGAGTTATTTCATAACTCATGAATCATCATTTCATGTGAAATTATCTTTATCACATGATATGAGACCCAATCACATGTCAATTGATTCAAAATCAAGCTCATTTCTTATCATTTCATGTGAAATTGTCCTTATCACATGGAATGACAATGTACTGGGAGTCATTCAACTCAAAATCAAGTTCCTTTTATGTGAAATTGTCTTTATCACATGAAATGACAATGTATTGAAAGTCATTCAACTCAAAATCAAGTTCATTTCTTATCATTTCATGTGAAATTATCTTTATCACATGAAATGACATTGAATTGAGAGTTAATTGATTGAAAATCAAGCTTATTTCATGTCATTTCATGTGAAATTATCTTTATTACATGATACAACATTGATTTTGAAAGTCAATTGATTGAAAAACAAAGTGCATTTCATGCCCTCTTCACAAAGATAGCAAGTTACTTCGTAACTAGCATAGCTCATGAATCATCATTTCATGTGAAGTTATCTTTATCACATGATTATCAAATCATTTCATGTGAAATTATCTTTATCACATGATATGATATCACTATCATCTCCTAGAGAATTGACTTCCAAGACTTGCAAGTCAATCAATTCAACACCAATCTCATTTCATAAGAAAGCCATTTATCATGGCTATTGCAACTCCTCGTTATGTGGGCAAATACAATCACCCAAGATTCAAAAAATTTCATTGAAACTTGATAAACTTGAGGAATATATTCATCCCATAACTCAAGGATTGCACAAGAAGTCAATTTGGAGAAATTTAGAGGTCGCAAGCGCGCGAGACGGGGCAAACGGGCAAAGCGGGCTAGGGTGACCATCTGCCCTCAGATGGTCAACCGTCCAGGGCAAGACGGCTGACCGTCCAAGGGGGCACGGTTACCCAAGCCCACCAAGGAAAATCTGGGTTTATAAAACCCAACTCTTGCCCACTCATTCCCACATTCTCCCATTCGAAAATTAGAGAGTTTCTCTATCTAAACTCACATCCTATCTTCTCCTTCTCTCATTCTCTCATTCCTACTTCAAAAACATTCAATCCAAACATCAAATGCACATCAAAAAACAACAAATCAAGCCCATTTAACAATCAAAACAACCAATTCACATCATCTTTGGAAATCAAACCAAATCAAACCCATTTTTCACAAACCCAACTCCATCATCAAGAATGTCATCAAGCAAGGACTCAAGCACCAAGTATCCATTCTATGGGGTCAAAAGCAAGTATAAGGCACCACTCTATGATACTCCACAAGATAGGGTGTTGCTTGAACCCGACAAACATCTCTCATTCCTCCATTCCCAACAAGAAGTAAGTTTACCCAACTTAACACTTTTCTTTTAAATCTTTCGATTCTTTTGATGAAATTGCATTCCCTTCTACTTCTTTTGAACACCCCTTGGGTTGTTAAGTGATATCCCTTGATTTGGCAAGGATTGAACACATAAATTCTTTTCATTTGAAAGCTTGAAAAATGGCACCCACCAAGTGTTCGATAAAATTCCCAAGTGAAATAAAGATGTTCAATCTTTACCAAATCAATGTATATCAACAAGTAAACACTCAAGTGAGTAATATGCTATGATTTAGCAAGGATTGATCATACAAAATTCTTTTGTTTCAAGGCTTGGGAAGTATCACCCCCCAAGTGTTCGATAAAATGCCCAAGTGATAAAAAAGCATTTAATCCTTGCCAAATTAAGGCATATGAACAAGCAAACTCATAAACATCCATTAGCAATTCATTTCATGAACAAAGACGACTTTTTGACATCTCTTAGAAAACAATTTGAAACCAATTGCTAGTGCAAGCTTATTGTTTCTATGTTCTTTCAACTAAACATCAAGGTGTTTTCAATGGCTATAGCCCAACTTTCAGGACATGCGCACTCGGTCCTCTATCAAAGGGCTCATTGAATGGTGGCGCAACATGGAAAACTTCCAACCTATTGCCAAGGGCTATGTCGAAAAAGCCGGTTTTGGTCCATTCCTCGACTCTTTGTGGAATGACCAATGTGATAGGCAAGCTTTGCTAGCCTTGTTTGAGCTATGGTGGGACACCACCAATACATTCCATTTTGGCTTCAGGGAGATGACACTAACCCCCAAGGATTTCACCATGATCATGGGCTTGAGCATTAAGGGCAAAAGCTTGGAGTTCTATGAAGAAGCTCACATGGATGAGGATTATTTCTTAGCTTACCTTGGGATGGAAGTTGAGGTAATCAAGAAAGCAGTGCGCCGCACTTGGCTTTTCAACAAGTTTGCCAAACAAAGGGAGAGCGAGGGTGCGAGCCCCGATTGTATTACAAGGGCATTCCTTCTGTACATGATCTCATGCACATTCTTTGCTGGCACGGGCGACCTAGCCCCTCTGGGTCTTCTTGCAAGCATGGAGGATGTTGACAAGATCAGGAAATTCAACTGGGGAGGGGCTGCTCTAGCCACCATGTATCGCACAATGTGTGACATGTCACGCGGTGTGACCAAGGACTTTGGCGGGATGCCCTTTGTTTGGGAGGTAATGCTACTTCCCTTTCATTTCTTTTTATTTTTTCTTATATTATCTTTTCTTTTTTACTCTTTTCTCAACTTTTGACAGGTTTGGTGCTATGAGTACCTCAACCTATGTCACCCATCCCTTGCTGAGGAAAATGAGATGGAAGGGGATAGGTCACTGCCCTTGCCTCAACCTAATTGGTACATTGATCTGTGCTGTGGGTCGGACTTTGTCAAGACCGCCATTACTCATCCCGCATTCGATGAATCCCCTAGGATCGACCCAAATCGAGAACAGGTGAGTTATCTTTATGGGTATTTCTTTTTTTCTTTGAGCATTACCTTTAGTTTAACCTTATTGATTATCCTAGGTACCTACGGCGTATGCCCAAGAGTTTATTGACCTGAATGAGGGCTTGAGGCGTGACCTTGTGAGGATGAGCCTAGCCAAATCCATGGCGGAAGCTCGTTTGGATGTCATGGTAAGTGTTCAACCCATTTTAAAATTCCCATTTGTGGTTTTCAACCAACCTTATTCTCATACTTAGCCTCTTTGCAATGGATTCTGTATATGCAGCCACCACCAACAATGCGCCCTCCTAGAGCACCTCGTGGGGGTCGCGACGGAGCTGGGCCAAGCCGCAAAAGAAGCTCTAGGAGCCGCTGAGTTCATTTACTTTCTTGTTGGGCTTGTAGAAACAATGAGACAATGGTTATCTTTTTGCATTTCATGCTTGTGTTTTGTAATTGCCACCTAAAACCAGCTTTCTTATCCCTTGCTATGGATACTTGTTGTGCTTGTTTGAATCTATCATGATGATGTTATGGTGCCTTTCTCATGAAAATTTGAGTCAATATGAGTTCATAGGAGTGAAAATGGCCTAAAAAGGCCATCCGAACGCGAAAATAGGCAAAACCGGGCGAAACAAGGCAAAACAAGGTGGGGGCCTCGAGTGACCATTTGGCCCCGAACGGTTAGCCGTCTGGGCCTAGACGGCTGACCGTCCAGCCCCGGACGGTTACCCGAGGTTGACGCGTTTTTTCGCGATTTTTTAGGTTTTTTCCTATTTTGACGATTCTACTCCTTCTAGGACTCGAATTTGTGACCCTTTCCCTATAAAAACACATGAGGGGAGCCTTCTAACTCACCTATTTTCATTGACAATAATTATAGAAGCCTTGGATGGGTTCTTAAGAGGGTTTTTGGCAGTCATGGCTACCAAAGACAAAACTGAGTTTAGGCGCTTCGGCTTGGAACCGTTGCTCTCCATAAGGCACATGAAGCTCGAGACAACTCTTCTCACTGCGGCTACATACTTCTGGGATCCTCAACTCCATGTCTTTCGATTCAATTATGAAGAATTATGCCCAACCATGGAGGAATTCTGTGCTTTATTTGGAGTTTCGCCCGCAGGGCCATTCATTCTTCCTACTCCTCGCTCGGATTACCTCGCTTCCTTCTCGGATTTTCTTGGCATTCCTCAAAGCGACAATGATTTTTGTAAGGGACCATGTGGTGGACTTGATGAAGTTAGCAACCTCATTCTTAGCTCATGATAGCGAAGGTACTCTGACTTTCACCCCTCAAATTCAGTGTGCACTCGCTTTCTGTTTAATTGGTCGCTTCCTCGTCTCCACCGGCACTCTTCAAGCCCCTGTTCAAATATGTGAGTTGGTTGCCCTTCTTCTCAAGCGACATAACATCATTCCCTTGGTATTAGCTGAAACCTTGAATGGTTTAGATAAGGTTCATGGCAACCCCAAAGCGCCTTTAGAAGGTAGCCCCTTTTTACTACAAATGTGGCTGCTCGAGCGCTTGAACTTTCTATCTCCCACCACTATCAATCCATACAAGCCCCAGCACTTCTGTCTAAGCCGAGTTGAACTCCCTGGGCCATTCTCTTTAAGAGATTGGTTGGGTTATTTCCAAACGCTGTTATGGCGGAACATCAAATGGTATGTCTTCACATGGGGGTGTAAAGAGCAGGTACTTTTTCGAACCTCGGGGTGTGCTTTTGTCAAACTCATAGGACTGAGATCGACTTCCTTCTATTGGACTTCGAGAATTCTTCGCCAGATGGGCGCCATGCAAACCATACCGTCCTTAACAAGACCTTGTTGCTCTGTAGAACCTGTTGGTCTTACCATATTCAAGTGGGCGAGGACTCGCTGGCCTACAGACCTGAAATTGACTCGGATTGCCAACACTGAAGGACCTTTCGAGATGAGTGGAGAATATAAGCAATGGTTGAAGGATGATTTGGGCGAAAAGGAGACTTCTCGTCGAGAAAGAATTTATGACCTTATCAAGGACACGAGACTTGGGTTTTGCAGAGAAGACATTCTTAAGGCAGTGGAGGCATCCCACGACCATGACTTACGAAAGAAAAGAAGACTTGATAGAGAAAAATAGAAGACAAACAAAATGACTCTGAAGAAACTCAAGAGGACTTAAAGACTCAAGGAATAGAATATCTATGGCATGTCAATAGTTCTTTTACTTAACACCAATAAATTGTTATGTCAAACAATTAGTTTCAAATGAATTGCCAATAATAATCTACTTTCGAGATTTCTGTTGTGATTGTGTTGGTTGGACCGCACCCAAAGTAACTTCATGGGCTGCCTACGTATCCCCGTTTTCTTTTTCTTTTTCTTTTTCCTTTTTTTTTTCTTTTTTTCTTTCTTTCTTTTTTTCTTTTTTTTTTTCTTTTTTTTTTCTTTTCTTTCTTTTTTTTTTTTTTTTTTTTTTTTTTTTTGGGAAATTAGGCCCTCGTAGTTCAAATGCCTTAACTTTTGCCTAGGCCGCCTTTACAGGTTTTCAACCTAGTAGGCCTTATACATAATACTTCTTTAATTGATCCAAATTGGTAGGACGAGCGAACTCGATCCCATCCAAATCCATAAGTCGAACAGCCTCTGCTGGCAATATCTCCTTGATGACGTACGGTCCTCCCCAACTTGGTTTGAACTTTCCTCGTGGATCGAAAATTGGAGCTCGGATCTCTTTCAATACCAAATCCCCTTTCTTTAAGCCTCTGTCTTTGGCGTGTTTGTTGAATGCCCTTGCGACTCTTCTCTGGTACCCTTGCACATGGTAAAGAGCCCTCAATCGCCTTTCATCTAGCAATGCCAATTCATCATAACGACCTTTGATCCAGTCCACCTCTGCCAGCTGACTTTCCACAGCAACTCTTAATGAAGGAACTTCTAACTCCACTGGTAGAACGGCTTCCATTCCATATACCAAAGCATACGGCGTAGCCCCTGTCGACGATCTGACTGATGTTCTGTACCCCCATAATGCCAATGGTAGCTTCTCATGCTAATCAGTGTATGTGTCAGCCGTTTTCTGTAATATCTTCTTGATGTTCTTGTTGGCGACTTCCACTGCGCCGTTTGTCTGTGGGCGATACGGGGACGACAAGTGGTGAACGATCTTGTACTTCTGCAAGAGTTCTTTAGTTTCCTTTTGGAAGTGCTGACCGTTATCTGAAATGGCCTCATGCGATACCCCATATCGGTAGATAATGTTGAGCTGTATGAACTGCGCCACCTTTTTGGCATTCAAAACTTTGAAGGAAGCTGCTTCCACCCACTTGGTAAAGTAATCGATGGCTACCAAAATGTATTCATGACGATTGGATGCCTTCGGCTTAATCTGCCCGATGATATCTATTCTCCATACTGCAAACGGCCATGGAGTTGACATGCTTGTTAGGGGCATGGAGGGCAAGTGTTGTCCGTTAGCGAAGAGTTGACACTTATGGCACTTCTTGACGTGGGCATAGCAATCCCTTTCCATTGTAGACCAGTAATACCCTAGTCTCATGATCTTCTTAGCCAACATGTGTCCATTCATATGCGGAGCCCCCACTCCTTCATGGATTTCTTCGATGAGTTTTCTGGCTTCTTCCTCCGTGACACACAGCAAGTGGATTCCGTCGTAAGACCTTCGATACAGTTTTCCTCCGCATACCACATAATGGCTTGCTAATCTCCTCAGTGTTCGCCTATCCACACGAGATGCTCCCTCTGGATACTCCCTTTCTTCGATGAGCCTTTTTATGTCATAAAACCAAGGGTAGTTGTCTATTACCTCCCCTTCTCGAATGGAACAGCAATAAACAGGTTTCTCTCTGCATTCGATCACGAGTGGTTTCACACTTCCCCCTTCTGGTATCTCCACCATTGACGCTAGAGTTGCTAAGGCATCAGCGAACTGATTCTTGTTTCTCGACAAGTAATTGAACTCGATCTCCGTGAACTCTTTGGTCAGTGCTTCCAAATAGGCATGATAGGGCAACAGCTTCTCATCGCGAGTTTTCTACTCTCCTTTTATCTGACAGATTATCAATGCTGAATCTCCGAACACCTCTAGTTCTTTTATCCCCAACTCTAACGCAGCTTCCAATGCTAGGATGTAGGCCTCATACTCTGCTATGTTGTTGGTGGCTTCAAACCCCAGTTTGACTGCTAAAGGCGTGAAGGCTTCCTCGGGCGAGACTAGTAGCACTCCTATGCCATAACCTCTTCTGTTTGCAGCTCCGTCGAAGTAGACTCTCCAAACCTTCTTCTTGATTTCCAGGATATCTTCGTCGGGGAACTCGTCATTGAATTGGGTTGATAATGACACAAGGCAACTTGCCAAATGGTCTGCAACGACACTTCCTTTAACAGACTTCTGCGCCAGGTACTTTATGTCGAATTCATTGAGAAGAAGCGACCAACGAGCGGTCTTGTACGATAGGACTGGTTTTTCTAGCAAATACTTCAAAGGATCCAAGCGGCTTATCAGCAGGACTTCGAAGGACATTATGTAATGACGGAGTTTCTGGGTGGCCCACACCAATGCTACGCAAGCCTTTTCTAGCTCATTGTACTTTACTTCATAATCTGTCATTTTGTTGCTCAAGTAGTAGATGGCATTTTCCTTTTTCGACCCTTCAAGGTATTGAGCTAACATAGCTCCCGTCGCGGTTTCAGTAACCGTTAAATATAACAGTAACGGTTCACCTTGCCGCGGGGGAACCAAGATTGGGGAGTTGCTCAGATACCTTTTAATGGTCTCAAAGGCTTCTTGACAGTTCTCATTCCATTCCTTGGAAATGCCCTTCTTAAGTAGTTTGAAAATTGGCTCGCATACCATGGTCAGATTGGCGATAAAGCGGCTTATGTATTGAACTCTCCCCAGAAATCCTCGGATCTGCTTTTCTGTTCTTGGTGGCTCCATCTCCGTGATAGCTTTTATCTTCCCTGGATCAACTTCAATTCCCCTCTGAGTGATCATGAAACCCAACAGCTTCCTTGCGGTGACTCTAAAGGCACTCTTCTGAGGATTCAATCGGAGGTTGTACTTCTTTTCCTACTCTAGGAACTTCTCCAATGCTGGGAAATGTCCTTCCCGATCTATAGATTTGACTATCATGTCGTCCACATACACCTCCACTTCCTTATGGATCATATCATGCAATAGGGTCGTAGCAGCTCTTTAGTAAGTAGCCCGACATTTCTCATGCCAAAAGGCATTACCTTGTAGCAATACGTGCCCCACTACGTGATAAAAGCCATCTTTTCCATGTCTCGAGGCGCCATCTTTATCTGGTTGTAACCGGAGAACCCATCCATGAAGGAGAGAAGAGCATGGCTTGCTGTACTGTCCACCAACACATCGATATGTGGTAGAGGGAAATCATCTTTTGGGCTCGCAGCATTAAGGTCGCGGAAGTCAACACACATTTGCACTTTCCCATCTTTTTTAGGCACAGGCACTATGTTAGACAGCCATTCAGGGTACTCCATAACTTGGAGAAACCCGGCATCTAATTGTTTAGTTACCTCTTCTTTTACTTTCAAAGCCCATTCTGGTTTTAATCTTCTTAATTTTTGCTTTATAGGCTTTTTAGTGGGATTAGTGGGGATGTAATGTTGCACTATATCTGGATCAATACCAGGCATATCCTCATAAGACCATGCGAAGGCCTCTACATTGGCTTTTAGAAGTATTATCAATTTTTCTTTTTCAGCAGGCGAGAGAGTTATCCCAATTTTAATTATCCTTGGCAATTCATCTGTCCCTAGATTGATTGATTCCAATTCATTCATGTTAGGTTCGGTAACGCCCCTTTTCCTTTGTTCGACGAGCTCTGGGGGACGTCATTCCTAGGATCTATATCCATGCCATAGATATCCATAGAAGAGAGAAAGGAAACACTGCAAATAATGAAAAGAAACACACTTTATTGACTGAACTAACAGAACAAAACAAGGAAAAGAAAACACATGTGCCACAACTAGAGAACGACTCCTAACTCCACAAGGTGGGCTAGGCGGACACACTTTATTTGAAAGGAAAACTAAGACAAGCTATTAAGGAACCTACAAGCTACTATCAGGTAAGTCGAGATCCTTGCCCTCACGAATTTCTGCAATGGTACCCTCTTCAAGATACCAATTAAGGAGCGGCGTGGCTGCATGGTGAATTGAAGAACACTCGAGACCCGATCCCTCCACAGCAAGAATCGTATCTTGAAACATTGTAACCATGGCTTCCGAATCCATCTGTTCTGCCCAGTCCTCGCTCTTCTCTTCCCAATAGCTATCATTGATTGCTTCATCATCAACCACTGTTGCAGTGATGGGATACCACTCAGTGAAGAATATCTTGAACCCTAGGACTCTCGCCTTGGTTGCTTTGTCAATGGATGGTTCGGGGAATCCACAGAACAGAAAGTCCTTCCCTTCCTTAACAAAGTAACCATTCAAAGTAGGTCGGTATGGCGAGATTCTAATATCTGGCACCCTCCCTTCTGCTTTTGCTTTGACCCTTTCTCTGCTTCTCTGCAACATCTCCATATGGTCCTTCTTGGAAGGCTCATACCCCAATCCGAAGGTATAGGTGATAATGCGGCTCTGAACGGATACCGGTATGCCTTGCTGACGGCGTCCTAGTCCTATGCTTGGGAAGAAACTCATTTTCTTCATTATGTTCCCTGCATGTAAGTTGCCATAAGGGCAAAAGTCAAGAGGTATCAACTCTCTCTATTCTGGCTCTTTCTCTATGCATTGAACATACTCAAACCCAGACAATGGTGTTCCAGCGGGCTCGGGCTTGATCTCGCAAATGGGTACCCTCGACGACTTCAGGTCATAATCACCTTGGAGTGTGACGATGGCCCCTTCATAAGGGAACTTGACTTTTTGGTGTAATGAAGAAGGGACAGCCCCTGCAGGATGAATCCAAGGTCTCCCCAACAAGAGATTGAAGCACGACGGGACATCCAGCACTTGGAACTCCACTCTGAATTCTGTAGGCCCCATAATCAGCGGCAAGACCACTCCAATTACTTCTCTGCGGGTATTATCATAAGCTCTCACTGTTTCCCCGGATGGCATGAAGTCTGTTGGATCCAATCCCAAGACGGCGGCAGTTCTGAGAGGGCACACATTAAGAGTGGAACCATTGTCGATCAGGACTATTGGAACTCTCTTTCCCATGGTGTCGACAGTGATGTACATGGCTTGTGAATGGCTAGGTCCACTTTTAGTTAGGTCTGCTTCTGAGAACACAATGGTTGAGTTCTTCGAGGTTGGATTTACCAAGTTCACTAAATTTTCCGGAGATGTGTCAACGGGAACCTGTATCTGGTTGAGCAACTTCAAGATTGTCTGCCTGTGCTTGTAAGAGGCCATAAGCAAACCCCATATAGTGATGTTGGCATTAGTCTTTCTCAATTGCCTAAGCACTTCATCCTCCTCTTCTTGCAGGTCGAGGTGACGATTACCTTCCAAGTCCCCCAATGGGTTGTCAGATTCTAAGTGCGGAGGCTTGAAATGGCGACCTCCTCTAGTTATGTGCTCCACCTCGTCATCGCTCATCCACATATCATCAATCTCACCTACGTCACCCATGAGGTCATCCCATGTGATTGTGTCGATCTCTTCCATTTGGACTTCCTCTGGTAACTCATCCAAACCTGTGGGGATTATAGGCTCATCAGGGATGGGGTCGGGGTAGAGTACATAGTAATCAAACTTTCCGGACGACTCTCCCAACAAACCCACTTTAGGATCCCCTGCCTCGAACCTTTCTTTCAATTGTCGCTGCATGGACTTCTTTGGCAATACCAAAACCTTTTGATCAATAAGGTCTTGAACTACCTCTTTTAGTATAACACAGTCCTCCGTATCATGTTCGGGCGCCTGATGGTACAAACAGAATTGGTGAGGAGTCGAAGGCCTCGGCTTTGAATGGCATAGCAATATGAGCCCTTTATCACAACATTGGTGGAAAACTTGAGTCAAGGTCATGGGAAGCGGCGTGTATTGCCTTATGGGTTGACGGGATTGGGACGAGCCAAGCTCGATGGCATTTACGTTGTTGGGAGGAGGCACATTGTGAGTGGGGAGGGGATTTCGAGTGACATTTGGGCGATTTGGTGCGGTGGGTGGTGAAATGATCTGCTTGTCAAGCAAATCTTGGATTTCATGGTGCAGGCGGTAACAACGGTTGGTTAGATGGCTTTTGGCTTGGTGGAACTTGCAATATTCATTTTCATTGTAGCTTTTGGGTAACGGGTTTAGTGGAGGCCTTGGGTCGAGGGGTTTCAGGAGATCACGGCTTCTCAGCTTTTCAAAGACTCTTTCGAGTGGCATGTATAGCTCGGTGAATTGGCGAGGTGAGGTGGAGTCATTTAGGGAGAAAGGGCGAGTGGGTTGGGTAATGGTATTGACCTCGGCATTGGGTTTTCCTCCAAAGTTTGTCCTTCGACTCCTTTGGATCTCCTCCGTTTTGATTGTTCCATCGGCGATTGCATCTTCAACTTGTGTGCCAACCCCAACAAGAGCTTTGAAGTTCGGAAAGTAGTGAGCAAAGAGGTGCTTGTGATATACGGGCAGCAAGTTCTTCACCACCAACTGAATCTGGTCTTCCTCATTCGGTCTGTCAGTCATTTTGGAAGCCTTTTGTCTCCACCTAGTGATGAAGGCGGAGAAAGTCTCATTAACCCCTTGCTTAGTGGTTTCCAAGTCCCTTCGCGTGACATCCACTTCAGTGTTATACTTGTAATGATCCGTGAATGCATTGCATACATCCTCCCAGGTCTTGGTTCTGTTCTCCTCTAATGACAAAAACCATTTCAAGGCGGAACTCGCTAATGACTCGTGAAACATTTGAGCCAATAACTCATCGTTCGCCCCTCGAGGGTGCATAGCTCGCACATACATCTTGAGGTGGATTTTAGGACAGCCTATCCCGTCGAATTTTTCCAACTCCGGCATCTTAAACTGTAGCGGGATGCGAGCCTTTGGGAACAAGGATAAAGTACGGATGTCCACCATATCATCAGATCTACGGATTCCCTTCAGAGTTCGTTCTAAGGCTTCGACCTTGTTTTCCAGGACGGTTGAGCTCTCTTTTGATGTGGCTTTGGTTTCCCCTTCCTTGGTCTTGGGTGGCTCTCCCCCCTCTCCTAATGGTTCCTCAGCAGATTCGGAATCATTGGATCTTTGATTGTTATCAGTGGCACGGGCCCTAGATTCAGGTTTAGAGTTCTTCTATTGAATGTCTTGAGCTAACTTGAGTGCAGTCTCGGATACCTGGGTAGTGTGGTCAAGCTTTTCCATGATAGCTTTCAAAGTAGCCTTAAGGTTAAAACCTTGGTTGCTAGCTCTTTCCTCGACCATATCCGACTCGGTAACAGAATCAGCACTGACTAGGCGCCCTTGTTGATTGCAGATCCAAGCCAGCACGTCTATCCCTCTAACATAGGGCAAACACTCAATTTTTCAACCTAAGGGTCCATCCTAAGCTTCCATAATTATCTCAAAATCTTTACAACGTATACCCTTAATTAGTTCTCTTAACCAATTACCCTTGCGGGGGTCATGGGGAAGGGTACGTATTAAGGATGTAGGATGTAAAGTTTCTTTTAATTACCCACTCAATCAACACAGCATGGCAACACATCACAAACACGGCAGCATATCATCACAACAATGTGTGTGCATATAGGTGATCCAACAGTGTCCTAGAAGGTCCATTACATGCAATTCTTTCTTTTAAGAGGGTAGGCTAGGGTCCTCAACTTTGCTTGTACCAATCTTTATACCTAACCACATATGACATCAGGAATGTCGCGTTGGTCCAGCAGTACGTGATTGATCCATTTGATATACCCAGGGGCAAGCTCAAGGGTACTTGGCAAGAGAGGTTTGATAGCTTCACCCAACACATGGAATCAGGAAAATCAAGGTCGAACTAGGCTATTAGTTGGCAAGGATACATCGAGGGACAATCGAGTGATCATGCAACAATAGCGCACACAATGCAATAAATGAAAGCACACAATCAAGCGGATGCAATGTGATTGATTTTAATTAACAATAAGGAATTAATTTAGCCCAATCAAATTAAATGAGTCTAGCCCTCGACATCCCCAGTGGAGTCGCCAAACTGTGAACCCCGGAAAACGGCCCACAAGGATTTGGCGGAAAAGAAGATTAGTATATATGGAATGGGTGAAAGACAACAAACAAAAAGGAGTCGCCACCTCATTTTTTAGGGAAAAGAGGAAAACCACAAAAATGATTTATTTTCAAAACCACATGACTCCATTAAAGGAAAAGCAAAGTCTTTGAAACCAGAAAATTGGATTCGGGGGCTAAGTTACGACGTGGGAAGGTTCTGGGCAAAGCCCATAGGCACCCACATCGCCCGAGTTGGTCTCTTAATTTAATTGGGCTAACTTAAGATCTTTTTCACTCAAATATCATCATGTATCATCACAAGGCAGCATGCATATCATATATTCCATCCAAACATCCATGCACAATCAATCAAATAAAACAAAACAAAAAGAAAAGAAAAGAAAAGAAAAAAAAAAGCCTAGGATACTTGGATCCTAGGACGGACTTGAACCTCACGAAGAGCGCCTACGTACCATGCAGCGAAATACATGGATCAAAGTCCACGTAGTTCGAAAAGAAATAAGGTTACAACCTAATACAAACCTATGGTAAGAACCCTAGGTTTCCTTATTTGAAAATACATTGATTTAGTCTAAAATCGAAAACTTCCACAAGAGGAAAACTTTGATAGAAAACCAGAATTTTAGCAATAAAGGAAACCTTTGATAATTACCATATGTCCGTATTAAGAAATAACCCTAGGAGGGAGAAGAGAAAAGAAAGAAAAAGAAAGGTGAATTGGGGCACCTTCAAACCCACTTACCTGAGCGCAAAAGTTCCAATCATTAGCCATTTCAGATCATAGCAGTCCTATTTGCAATAGGACAAGCATTGTACCTGTTTGCACCCTTACAAGTGCACAAAATCATGCAAAGAGAACAAAATACTAATCTGGACAGAACCATGACGAAGCCTAAAATTATCCATTTATCATGCAAACAACAAGAATAATGAATAACTAAGGACTCTAACTCAATCCTACATGCAATGACTCGACTAACATGCATAAAAACCTACCAAAGACACACTAACAAGCATAAGAGACTCCAATAATATCAATAAACATGATAACAAAGCACGTTCTAACCAAAAAGATGATATTTGATGTAAAATATAAAAATAGGCCTTCTTACGGCGAGCTTTCTTAAGCAAAACTATCCTAAGATAATTTCACGTAAAAAAGTCGTTATAGGGAGGTGCAATCAACATATCCTACATAAAATATATATACTAGAACACAATAGAAGTGATTTCATACTTAAACACATCACAAAAGACTCTCATGCAAAACCTCACTCAACGAAAAGGATAATTATCCTTAAAAAAGGCTAATGTCTCCAAAAACCTTATAAAATATACTATATGAATGCAAACCTAGCATGATTCAACTATATGCAGCATATATAGAATGACTATGATGAGCAACAACTCAAAAAGTTAAGCTAAGCATGCTCTATGAAACTTGTGCGAATTCAGGGTTATCGAAACCCTAATTTCACAACCATGCATTAAAACCTATGAAACGACTCTAAGACATGCTCAAATTATCATGAATATCATTCATATCATATATATTAACTAACAGGAGCATCAACTCATGATAACCATCACAGCAACCTAAACATGTGAACTATGCATGATTTAAGAGGATAAAACGAATAAGGCTATCGAATCCTTGGTAAACCAGGGATTATCAAGCATATAAAGCCATAAACCATCTCAAAATCATTCATATAACATCACATAAACATTGAATTCAATCCATAAGAAGAGCTATTTCATGCACTATAACTATCCTAGAAGAAGAAGAAGAAGGTGAAGAAGAAGAAGCAGAAAATTCATGTTCAGCATTAAAGGGACATGCTTACCTCTTGTAGACTCTTCCTTGTCTTCAAACTTCTTGTTTCCTTGCTTGCTTGGGGTTGAAGAGCCTCCTCTTGAAGTCCTTCTAGCTCTCCAAACTCGTAGCTCCTTCTCTCTCTATGTGTAAAGTGCAATTCACCTCCCCTATGTGCTGAATACCATGTCCTTTATATAGAGAACTGACCCCCTAAACCAATGGCTAAGATTAATTCATTAAACAATGATCCTAGGGATATTAGAGACTCTCTTGGTGCTCAAACAACTCAAACTTACACACTCCTAAGCTCAAACAAGTTGTTTTGGCGGAGGAAACCGTCAAAAGAGGGAGAGAGGAGTCAGAAGTTGAGTTGAGGAAGGAGTCTCTCGGGTGACCATCTAGGCCTGGACGGTTAGCCGTCTGGGCTTGGATGGCTGACTGTCCAGCCCCGGACGGTTACCCGAGAGCTCTCCTTGTTTCACTCCGGTTTTGACTCCTACTCGCTGTAGAAGTCCTAAAATGCTCAAATTAAGTCCGATTTTGACGAAATTAAAGCCAAAATGACCGTGTTTCGAAGGGGAACACATTTCTAAGTATTTTGGGACAAAAATCCTTAACCATGGGTGCATGGTTAGGTTTTACAAAGGTGGTTAACCATGGTGCTTCACCGTCGCTAAGCTGGGTTTGTACACAAGGTCGAACCAAATGCTTTCCCAATCGAAAATCGATCTTTCTAAACATGTTTAGGACATAAATAAAGCCCAATTGAAGTTAAATGAGAGAAAATTGGTTGGGTCTTATGAGTCAATTTGAGCAAACCAAGAAAGGGTCTTTTAGCCAACCCGAATCATTATGAGTCGAATTGATCTTAAACCATTAATTCATGAAATTGAACCTATATATGGACTCTATATAACCATATGAACTCGAGGGAATGACTCGGGATTCATTTCAAGGTCAAATGGAAAATATATGGCTTAAAAGACGATTATGCCCTTAAAGTCGCAAAAGTTCTTATTGACTATCGAAATGAACTCCAAATCACTTTAAAATTCATACACATGATATTCAATGCCATAGAAACTCAATGCAAAAGACTAGACTCAAAAAGGACTCAAAATCCTACATGAAATGATATGCCCTAGCTAAGGTGACAAAAATGGGGTGTGACAAGAGGAAGCAAGAGAAGGAGGAATTTCGTCCATTTGTAAAAAATACCATGGAAGAAGAGATTGTCTCTGGCAATATCGGCTCCTTTAAAAAATTGTATTATTATATGTTTAGCTAAATTATGTTTTAAAATAGGTTTTATTTTATTTTCATTATATTTTGGTTATTTTACATCATTTTCATGGGTATTGACAACGATATGAATCATATAGATGAAATTTTTATGTCTTAATCCGTTAGTTGTTTGAAGGAGAGATATTTGGATGGGAGATCGTTGGATGGATACATAATAAAAATTCCATCGCTTGAGAGTTTGAGTATTTTTATTATTTTATTTTATTTTATATTTTTGGTTCAGTAAATGGGTATGCATCTGTCGGTGACTCCAAAATCCAACCCAGGAGCATTGCCCCTTAGCAACCCACAGCTAATTTGTTGGGGACCCCACTGCACTTGCATTGCCCCTTAGCAACCCATAGCTAATTTGTAGGGGACCCCACCGCACCTATGTCAGGGCAGAAGCTTCTGTCCCACCGCGAGCTCTAGGCACTAAATAGTAGGTTTAGCCCCACTAAGTGGCTGTGGAGACTCAAACCCAAGCATTGAGCGAGGAAATTTGAGTATTGACCACCTTAACAAACCGCTCATTGGTGAACTTGAGTAGTAGTAACACTAGGAATCATATGGATGGATAACATATTCCTTCATTTGTTTCATTTTAGTTGGTTTTAGGAGGGGAGGAATGTGAGATGTATATTTGTAAATATTTAATTTTAGTAAAGGTAGTTTAGTCTTTACTCTTTTTGCTTCTTTTAGAGTTAGCCCTATATCATTCTATTTGTATGTACACGAAAAGTAACAAACAATGCCACATCATCGGATACCCTCGGATACACGACGAATACGTTTTAGATTTGTTTGGGATTAGTTTGTAATCATTTTTTTTTAAAAATAAACCGGGGTTTAAATGTAAATTTTAAAAATACACAATATCTGTACTTTGAGTGAAATAATAAACCCATGTTGGGAAGTCTTACTGTAATACCCCGAATTTTCTTAGGTTTAATTAATTAACTATAAAATTGATTGCCTTTAATTAGATTTAAACGTATGAGTTAATTTAGGATTAACCTCAAACACGTTCAACTTTGTAACCAAACAAAGTGATTGTTTTCTAATCAATGAGTGATAGTTTTTGTATCCTAATCAAACACTAACTTTGAAGGTAATCCTAATTAGGTTAGGATTAACTTGCACCCTATATAAGAAACCTTTAAGGGGGATTTATATTCTTTTGACTGAAAACAATATAAAGAGAGAAAAAAAGAAAAGAAAGCAAGAGAGAAGGAAAAAGGAGGAGCTGTTGCTGTTTTGTACGAATCGACTGCCAACTTCATGTCTGTTTGCAGGTAACTTACCATCTGTTGACTGGTAACTTTACTGTGTTATCAATATTTTCTTCTCTAATCCAATCCTCCATCTCTATCACTTCTAAAACCACTAAACCATCATCACCACCACTCAAAAAACCCCTTCATAGCTACTGCACAAGATCATCCAACCACCAAAAATTTCTTTCTTTGGGTTTGGGTAACAAGGAATGGCAAAAAATGGTGGTTTCCACCATTTCCACCACTTCCCATGTACACCCTTCCACAAGCATCTCTCCCACAGATTTAGGGACTGATTTTGAGGGAAAATCAGTGGGTGAACTTTTGCTTCTGCCTTGGGTAGCATAGGAAGTTAATACAGAAATCTGCTGCTGTTTTACTACATTCTGACTGTCAACTTCACATCTGTTGACAGTCAACGTCCCTCGGAGGGACTGGTAACTTTTCTGTGTTAAAAAGTAATTCAAAACTATTAACTTATAATTTAACATGAGTCTATTTTAATGCCACGTTAGTGTATATATTAATTATATTAAATATAGTAAGCATTATAAGGCCATGAGAATTAGACGTTGAACCTTTAACGCACCACTTAGCTGGAAAGACTCTTTAGCTTAAGTATGATTTATTGATAAATAATATTATTGATTTTAGGTTCTGAGTAGCGTTGGGATTGTTAAGAGTTTGATCGCTTGGATTGTTGAAGGTTTGGCTTGAGGTAAGGGAACTTGCACAATGTATCGCCCTCTTTGATTAAATAAAAATAAATATGATTTTTATTCCTCTTTTGTGAGCCAATGATTTATGGACAATTATTTTCAAAATCGTTTCATTATCAAAGTGTTTATTTCTTATGTACTGTGGGTCAAGCAAAAATAGTCATTTATTGAAATTGTTTTACATACATGTTTGAATCTATTTTACTTGTGAAAGATATTTGCCAAATGCTTTTTTTTGTATAAGTGTAAACTCTGGCTAGATTATTGGTCCGTCCCAGCAGGGGATTCTAATACTATTGGAAAATTGGTCTGTGCCAGCAGGGGATTCTAATACTATTGGTCATCAGTATTGATGTAGTGTAAAGTCCCACGATGATGGGCGCCTATTGAATGTGAGTCTAGCCAGAGGAACTACTTGTATGAACTAATGTTTTATTGATTTGTATTATCGATCAATGATTTTAAAGTGATTTATTGAATGAATTGTTATCGAAAGTGTTTCAGTGTCATTGTTTATGGAATTGAAGGCAAGAGAATTATTTTATTTTAAAGTGATTTATCGAATGAATTGTTATCGAAAGTGTTTTAGTGTCATTGTTTATTGAATTGAAAGTAAGAGAATTACTTCTAAAAGTTTATATGCCTATCGAATTGAAAGAAATGATTTATTGTAAAACTCTATCGTTTTATTACTCATGGTTTTAAATCAATCGTGCGAATATGCTTGACCTCTTCCTGTATATATTGTGTAATGTTTTCTTGTTGAGCGTTATGCTCACCCCTTATATTTTTCCCCACAGATGAATAGCTTGATGTAAGTGGCTTCCGCGTACGAAGAGTTAGGGTGTTGATGGCTTGAATTTTATTGTGACAAGGATTATTTGGAGACAACTTTATTACATGTTGATATTGTTAAGTGGTCTAGCCTATGTGGGACGTAGTCCTATGTGAGTTATGACAATCATGTCGCCAAATCCAGTCTTTTGGGTTTGGGGTGTGACACTTACATCCCACATTGATTAAATATTAAGTTTAATATGGCTTCATATTGTTTGGGCTCTTCACCTAATAACTTAGGTTGTTAGGTTGGAAACTTAACGTGGTATTAGAGCCTGTTATTGTTGTTGTTGTTTTTGGGTCTTTTTCGTTCGTGAGCCCGTTGTTGTTATCCACATGACAGGCTCATTTTAGGCTTGAAGTAAGGGGGAGTGTTGCGTCCCACGTCTCACATTGATTAAATATTAAGTTTAATATGGCTTCATATATCTGTTTGAGTCCTCTACCTAATAGCTTAGGTTGTTAGGTTGGAAACTTAACAGCCCATATTAATTTTCTCATCTCTGTCCACTTCCCACTCTCTCTTTCTCTAGAGCAATAGAGCTAATTAGTTATTTTGTAATGTTAATGTCATTCCGGTTTTTTTTTTCCTAATGAATGATGAGTATGGTTGATGCTTATAGATGTGTTCTTTGGACATTTATTCTTGCATATTAATTGATTTTTCAGATATTTATTTATTTTTTTAATGTTTATTATTGTTGTTTTACCCCAAATATTAATATTAATATTAATATATTTATTTATTAACATATCCTCACCGTATTGTGTCTAGCATTTTTTGAGAATTGCCGAATTGGCATATCCTTGTCATTTTGTATCTGTATCCCACATCTGTATCCATGCTTCATAGACTGTCATGCACTCTTTTCAACCATAAACCACCCTTTTGTTTTCCCCAGATGTTAATTTTAACACTCACCTTTGATTGTAAACCCTTACCCTATTTTTTATTTTTTATTTTATTTTATTTTATTTTATTTTACCAATTCTGGCTTTGAAAATATTAAATTCTCTTGCTGTCCAGAAATTACAGTAATCTTTTCCCACAAGCAAATAATTCCTTATTCCATCTACAAACCTTAATATCACATTTCCCTGTACAAACCATGAAGGAAATAATTTTTTAGCCTATCCGTACTACGTAGTAGGCAACCTTATCTCCTACTTAAGGTTTTGCTACATCAATTTTGGTATTTCATGATTTCACTTAGAAAATTATTTCATGAAATTCTTTGAACATGCATCATATGCTCTTTAACCACCAAGATCCTTAAAGGTGACTCACTGAATTACAAGTTTATATGCTAATTCTGTAAAATAGGTTATTACTTAGACTTGAATTAGCTTTCTTAAAATCAATCATTTCCCTTGTAGAACAACTTGAATGCATAGCATATCAATACATCAAGACATAGGGGATGCCAAATTTGTAAATTGAAACACCTTTTGTGATTTTATTCTGATAAGTGCCTCTCTTGCGTTGGTAACTTGGTATACAGATTCTGACTTTGCAATTAAGTGTGGTGGTCCACAGCTTACATCTTCTAATGGGATTGTGTTTGAGAGAGATAATGAGACTCTTGGTCCAGCTTCGTAATTTGTTAGTGACACAAACAGGTGGGCAGTTAGTAATGTTGGATTCTTTACTGGGAGGAGCAATCCTCGATACACTATTTCTTCATCATTTCAGTTCACAAACACTTTAGACCCGGAGCTGTTCTAGACCTGACTCTCTGCTGGATCGCTAAGATACTATGGCTTGGGACTTGAGAATGGTATCTACACCTTGACCCTCCAGTTTGCTGAGACAGAAATCTTAGATATTGCTCAATGGAAGAGTCTTGGGAGGCGTGTTTTTAATATTTATATCCAGGTTAGAATTGAATTATAAGATTAATAGATTATTCCAGTGTATTTTATTTTATTTTAGGGCCAGGCTATTGCCACCACTCAAAATACTCTAAGCCCCCCAATATTTAAATAATTTGTGAAATTCTTTATATCTAAATGTAAATTTACCAATAAGGATATGTCTACTTAAAGACTTTAAAAATTTCCTATCCCCACCGAACTCCAAAAACATTCCACCATCTATAGACTTTATGCTCTCACAAACCCTAACAATCTTGACACCAAATCCATATTTACATGAACAATTAGTGTTTCTCATGTTATATTGAATAATGCACAAGAAAAGCATTGATAGAGATGATATTAGCAATCAAAAGGTAAGTATTTATACACTTTTTATCGGGTTTAACTTTAGTTTTTCGTATACTGAATTTCGTCTTATTCGGTTTTTCGACTCTGAACATGTTTACAATGTTCATTTCTGTAACACCGAATTCTTTTAACGCGTTCTAACTTCTAAGTCCAAACAAAGTTATTTTGTTCCGTTTTCCAACTCCGAACAAATGGATATTGTTCGGTTATGTAACTCCGAACAAATGGATATTATTCACCTGTAGGAGGCTGAACAAACTTCTGTTGTTCCGTTTTAAAACACCGAACAACTTAACTATACAACAATTGAGAATTATTCATATATGTAATTGTGAATGGATTTTAAGTGTTCGTGTTTATAAGTCGGAACAAATAATAAAGGTTCGATTTTAAAGATCCGAATATTTTTATATTGTTCTTTTCTATAAAGTTGAACATATATACTTTGTTGTTACTAATCAGTCTGAACATATATAATATGTTCTTACTAATAAGTTTGAACATATATACTTTGTTCTTACCCGAACAGGTTGGGGTTGGGGTGGAAAAATATTAGGAAATTTTTTCTTAAGGGTATTTTAGGAAGATAAGGGGGTGCTTTCAGTAAAATATGAGGGGATTTAATTAGTGGGGTGGTTGGAGTATTTTGAGTGGTGGTAATAGTCTGGCATTTTATTTTATTTTATTTTATTTTTATTATTTTATTATTTTGTTTTGGGCTATTCTGTGTGATACCTACGCTTTTATTACATAGTGTTCGTGTTGCTAGTAGAAAGTTATGACTGATGATATGTCAGACTTGGATCATTATGACAGATTTCTATAGATTTTGAAGAAGTCTTGAAATATGAATGCATTTAGTATCATGTGTAAACAAACACATTATTTAAAATTCATTAGTTTGTGAAGTATTTATGAACCATGAATATTGAGAATAATTTCTGAATTTTTATTAACAATTTTAATTATTCTTGAAACTCTTTTCCCAACCCATCAACATTCACCTTCCTAATTTCATTGCAATATTTTCACATTAATTTTCAAAATCCAATGAATTTCTAGCATAAAGTAATTCCCGAATTCCAACATGACTGTCTCCTAATTCCTCGTAGAACAGATCTGTATTTTTTCTCTAAAGAAATGAATAATATTATTGTTGTCCCAAGCAAACAACCCTAGAGAGAAGGAGGGAGGGGGTGGGTGAATAGGGTTTTAAGCTAACAATGGAATTTTATGCAATCTTAAACAAATTTAACACACAATATATCACAACAATATAAAGCAAGTGTAATATAAGGAGTTTAAGATAAAGAAAGATTGCAAACACGATTTAATGAGGTTCGGCTACCCGCCTACGTCCTCGCCTCAAGAGCTCCATTTGAGGATTCAAATCCACTATTACTCTTCTTCAAGGTGGAACAACAAACCTTTACAAGCCAAGTGTTTTCACTTAACACTTGCACAACAACACTCTCCAAGTGCCAAACTTAGGGTTATCACCAACCCTTGATTACATGATTGTAGAAGATGATTTTTGTGTACAATGAGATTCTCCTCAAGAGGGAATTACACAGCAATGAATGCTTAGCTCACTTCTGATGATAGCTGTTCTTGATGAAATTAAGGCTAGAAGATGAATAAAAATGAATAGCTTTGAATGTTCTTGTATTGGTAATCATAAATGCATTTGAATCATTGTTTATATAGGCATTTTGAATAATATGACTGTTTGAAGTAATAAATGCCGGGAAAAAGACGTTTGGAGGCATCAAATGCACCAACAGCTTTTCAAAAACTAGCCATTAGAAGTCTGAGATCACAAATGTAGTCGACTGAATCATCAATTCAGTCAACTGATTTGCCGATTCAGTCGACTGAATTGGTGATTCAGTCGATTGATTCAGACAAAATCAGTTCTTGCTTTGCCCCTTACTCTCTAATAATTTCAGTTGACTGATTTCACATTTAAGTCAATTGAAAGTTCATTTGAGTCGATTGAATGCTCAATTGAGTCTATTGAATTGGGCTGCAAGCTCTAAAATGTGATTTTCGATGAGATAGATTCAATTAAGTCTATCAACATTAACTTAGGCCTTATGCAAATGATAAAATCAATTGGTTTGAAGGTTCCAAGGTCCAAGTAGGTCAATAGAGCAAATATTGAGTAACCATGTACATTAAACACCTAACACTCATCTTGAAACTTCAAGTATCTTCAATGTAGGGTGCTTGCATGGTCTTGAGCCTTTGATAATGCCTTTGTGCTCATTGAATCTTTGTCCTTATGCATTATGGAGCTATGAATGTGCATTTGCTTGCATTCGTGATTTGGTAAATGCTTTTAGCTTCATATGGATGTTCATTTGATCCATATAGCCTTAATCATGATTAGATTGGATTGAAGTACCTGGCTTTGATCATATCTTGACAATTTAAACATTAAATACCTCACCAATCCTTTGTTATCATCAAAATCTCGGAAATGCCTTGGTTGAAAACCCTAAGGCCAACAATTATATAAAAAGCCAAAAAGCGAGTACAACATGAAGGAAGAGATTTACAAAAGCCAAGACAAATCTATACCAAACCAAGGGGGTCCAACACAGAACCCCCTTGGTTTGTTATCTTAAGAAAACTAGTAAAAACTAAACCTATACCAAGAGGGACCCAAAAACCAAATCTATACCATCACTGTTCCCAAAAACTTTACCAGACCTATACCAAAGCTATACAAGTTGAAGTGGTACAAAGAACCAAAGCAACCAAAAACTAAGCATCAAGGAGGAAGAAAATGTCCTCTAAAAGACTGCAATGTGGTGGCTCCCCCTCTTAGCCAACTCATGTGCTTTCCTGTTAGTCCCCCGGCCACCCATTTAGCTTGAATATCTAGCTTTTCTGCCAAATCATGGATTTCTCTAATGAATTGAGCAAATCTCCACGCACCTATTGAATTAGACCTCAAAAACCCATTACATTGGAGGAGTCTCCTACGAGAAACTGTGAAAGGCATAAATTAGAAGTCTCTCTCAGACCTTCTAGAAGAGCAAACAATTCCACCTTTATACCTTCGCCTTCCAGATGAGAAAAGCAAAAAGCAACCTCTCCTCCACTATCTTTGAAGATTCCTCCAAATCTCCAATACCCAATTGTCCCAGATTCTTAAGGGAGCACCCATCAAAATTAAATTTGATAGTCCTATTCAGGAGGAGGGATGCAATCAGGGCTTATCTCACAGTCTCACCCATCAAAATATCTATTTTTTCTCCTTAGTATTTGTTTAGGTTCTTAATTTGTTTAATCTAGGCGAATTTTTTCTTTTGGCTGGTAATCCAGGGGAATTTAGTGGCAAAAGATTTTGACATACAAAGGGAGGCTGGTGGGGCCTTTCTCTGAGCTATTCAAAAGAAATTTACGATTCTAAGTGTCGGAGAACTTCCTTGAAATTCATCTCTTTTGGGCTGGAAAAGGGACTCATAGCATACCTGCTCCTGGCACTTATGGACCTTCTATTTCTGCCATTAGTGCTGCCCGAGGTAACATGCGAAAATATTTATTGTAGCTTAGGAACTAAAATGTTTATATATCCACATACTAATAACAAGTTAATGATTACTAAGCATTTGTACAGATTTTGTTCCAACTGGTAGTAACAACCCTCCAACCAACAAGAAGACTAGAATAGGCTTGATTATTGGAGTTGTCATTGCGGCTGGAGTTGTAAGCGTTCTGTCTGTTTTTGCCATGTACTATTTTGTTAATAGAAGAAAAAAGGCATATACTAATGGCAATGAAGGTATACAAAAGCTTCTGTTGTGTTTATATATGATTGCAATCTGACTTCTTAATTTGGTCATAATTCCAGGGTTCATATATGGTGTTGGAGTTGCAAACATTCTGTTTGTTTTTGCAGTTCACTATGTTCAAATAAAAAGGCGGCCACATACAAATGGTGATGAAGGTAACTAAAAGTTTCTGTTGTGTGTATAGATGATATGCATCTGACTTCCTTGATCTTGTCATAATGCCAGGGTTCATATATGGTGTTATTTATCTGCCTTTGGTTCTAGTCTTTTACTCAAGGTGTTGGTTTTGGATGCCTTACCGAAACATGTCGTAATGCATTTTTGTTGTGAATTCAAATGCCATACTATATATATATATGGTGTTATTTATCTGCCTTTGGTTCTAGTCTTTTACTCAAGGTGTTGGTTTTGGATGCCTTATCGAAACATGTCGTAATGTACTTTTGTGGTGAATTCAAATGCCATAATAGATATATATATATATATATATTTTTTTGGTCGTGTTTTCATTGAACATGTTTTTCATGAAAATAAGACAAAATGCACCTTTGAATGACTATTGAACTTCTGTCTCTTTTCCCTTCTTTTAACAGAGTGAGAAACAGGAGTACTTCCCCAATAAGATCTAAGGTTGTGACAACTTTTTAATTGATTTTTCCCCATTGTCTTTAACCAAGCAATATTTTGGATGAAGATGCAGTCAGAGCATTTAATACTAACATATTAGAAAGTAAGAGGTGTCCAAACATGTGCAAATGAATATAGAATTTATCCTGGCCTATATCTCATGGTCAAAGATGGATTAAAGAGTTTGCATATTTTACCTTACGGGCTAAATAAGCAAATTAATAGTTCAATAAACATTTTATAAAAAAGAAAAAAACGGTTCAATAAACAAATTCACAACCATAAGGTGTTGTTGAATTTGTAGGTGCTCCTAGGGATAAATGCTAGACCATACACTTTCAATTATGCCAAACTAAGGACTGTAACAATATATTATACAACAACAAATAATATATTTTTTCTAGATTGATAAGCATACATGTAAGGAAAATTTAATAATTAAATAACACGGGTACCTATGGATGCCATTGTATGCGAAGTTGTCACCTCCGAAATAACTCGGTCAGTGTCATTCCAGGGTACTCTTCTTTCTTTTTGAGGTAAGGGGCATTCCTTCATAATCAAAGATATTTAATCTAAGATCACTTATTTTCCATTGATGAATATGTAATGTATTCTCCATTGGACACTGAGGTATTTGGTCTTTGTTCTTTATGTAACTACATCAATCTGTAAGGAGCATGCATACCAGTGCACAAGTATTTAAAGCAATGCATGTTTCTCTTTATTAAATTGCTAGAAGAGAAGTTATTCTTACAGAATCTTTTAACCTTCTCTTCAGCTAATTCTCCCTTTCGTTGTTACAATCACTCTCAATACAACAGCTCTCAGTAAAACACTCTTACTTCTCGAAAAGAATCTCTCTTTCAACTGAAATACTAGCTATATTTTCTAGGAAAATATGGTTTCAAGACCAGAATGTCACGTGGGACTTTAATTATCCTGAATTCCGTCTTTAAATCTTCCATAATTTCATTTTTCAAATATCCACGTGTCAATTTTGTGTAGATTCTGACGAGCAGGTACACCTTCATATCATAAAATCTCCTCAAACGGCCATATTAGAAGGTCCTAGAATATTCTAAATACCACACCAGTATTCGCAAAAATCACCTTCCACTTTTGACACACTCTCACAAGTCTATTAGTGGGTCTAGACTTGACTGAATTGATTTTTATGACAATGGGACCAATGCGACAATGCCCTATTTTTGCTGATTATTAGATATTATAATTCCCATTATGGGTTATATATAATTATTCTTATCTATCACATTTAGCTTTTAGTTCTTATTCTACAAAATATCTCTAGATTCCTTTTTTTTTTTTTTTTTGCTAAGAGAGTATGTCTAGAGTCTAGACTCATAATCACATGTGACTAAGGTGCACAATGAGTTGTATATTTTTTACAATCATGATACTTAATTAGGATATCTAACAATTCACATAATCATTTTCTCCTCAATTCAATGTCAAATATATAAATTATTTTTTATCAATGGAAGCACACGTAAATTCGAATAAACACTTGTGCATTCTCTCACTTGGGAGATATTGATTTTCAGGAAGGAAAAAAAAAAAAAATCTGATGGGATCATCTTTAGTGGCCACAAAAATTAAAATGTGAGTACCACCTTCATAGATGATTCCGTCAAACAGGACCACTAATTTTGAATCATAGAGATCTATACACCCTAGTATAGCATACAATAATTCTATGGGTTACGATTATGAGAATACTAGTTCATATGAATCACCAACAAATATGAATTGTGTAGTGTGGAAGATAACAAATTGAATGTGATTATAAATATATATATATCTAGTATTGATCCAACCTTATGGTTCCTAAAAGAAACCTTTTATAGTTCAAACTTGAAGCCAACTTTACGGTCTCCATAAGAAGCCCTTTATGTGTCAAGGAAGCCATTGAGAATAGTTTCGAATGTCTTAGGCTACCAAACTTTTACACATGGGAGGGAAACTTTAATATTGCAAGACTCAAAATCTATTCTTAAAGCGAAAACCTTTATGCTTTAAATCTTTATACTATATGCTTCTAACACTTTCCTTCCAGAACCATACATGAAGCCTTTTTGTTTTAAAAATAAGATCCATAATTCTTTGTCTGAAAGTTTCTTAATGACATTAAGTAAAGGGAAAAAAATTATGACTATAACCGTTATGCTTAAAACCACAAGATTTCTAGTCTTTTATCTTTATATCTTTAATAAGAGATCCCAAAATATACATAATCACAAATGTCATACTTTATCAGCACAAATAAAACAATAAGCTTCATGGAAAAAATAAATTTATTAGCTAAAGTGGTAGTCGCAAAAAAACATTATGGATTAACTACCGAGTCAGAAGAGAGTTGAATCACACATATTCTCAGTAAATCCTTTTACATCTAGATAGAGAGACAAGCTCTTGCTAGTAAAGAAAAAAAATAATGTAGGCACCCTATTTTTGTAGGAGTGAAAACAATGTTCCAAAACCAACCATTTGAACCAAAAATCAACCATTTGAACCAAAGACCAACCATGGGCTCAACAGACCCAGAAGTTACTTTTTTCATAGAAAGTTGGATTCATGATCGGTCCATATTGGTGAGTAAGGCTTTTCAAGGGATTTCCATCTATGTATGGTAGCCCTTGTAACTCTTTTTAGATCATGAGATATCATCTAACAAAGTTCCGATCACTTTTTGGTTAAAAAAGTCAACCTTTTGATTGACAAGCCATACCAATGTGTAGGGCTTATTGAATTCTTTCCAGCAATACTTTGAATGCCACAAAACTCCTCCCATAGAGGAGGTTATGAGCATTTTAAGTTGAGCTAAAGACAATCCTACAATTGGGGTCACATTTGCAAAAATGTATTTCATAGCAAATGAGGTCAGAATGGGTCCTGCCTTATACCGAATCAAGGGTTCTATACGAGGAGTCCAACAGTGTCGTAACTTTAAAGTTGGAATAAGATTTTCAAAATAGCGCATACTTTCGGTCAAAGTTCAAAAAACGGAATCTAGGAACTAGTGTGTTAAGGGTGTGATGCAAAGAATCCAACAACATAAGCCTTAACTTCCAAATTTTCAATGTAGCTTTCCTACATTGCCCTTGAAATTTGCAACATATTTTGGCCAATGCGCTTTCAAAGAATGGCATACTTTTGGTCAAACTTGGCAAAAAGGTGCAAATGGGATCAAAAATCAATTCTAGGAATACCATAGTGAAGAGTTTGACAATACGAAGCCAATAGTCTAAGCCTCAATGTCCAAATTCCCTATTAAGGTAATGTATCTATCTTGCGATGCAAAATTTAGGGTTGAACTTGAAATTCAAAGAGTTGCTGTAACTTTGCAAAGAGGTAATAATTCTCATTAATTGAAAATAAGTGACTATACAAGCATATTTATAGTGTCTAACTTTAATAATACAAAAAGACTAAACCACCCTCACTGATAAATTATTTTTACAATAATTACATCTTACACCCCCTCAAACTCATGATGCGATCCCAAAAAGCATTAAGAGTTTGTCAAGAAGGAATCGAAAATGAGCAGAAGTATGAGTCTTTATAAAGAAATCGGTTAGCTACAAAGTGAAAGAGACAAATGGCAAATGAATGGTGCCATTTGAAGATGCCAACAAATAAAGTAACAATCAATCTCAATGTGCTTTGTGTGCTCATGAAATACAGAGTTTTGGGTAATTTCTTATTGTCACAATGAAGATGAGTCAAAAAGAAGAGATAGTAATACCCAAATCAAACAAAAGTCAATTAAGCCAAATAATCTCAGCAGTAGCATGTGGAACGAACAACAACTGATTGCTTCTTTCTTTTCCAAGTATAAAAGAGAATCACCAAGGAAAACGCAGAAGCTAGTAATATACTTGTGATCATTAATAGCAGCAGCCCAATTAGCATTCATAAGGCCTCAAATTCAGAGAGGAAGTAGAAGACAATAATAAATTCTGGAAGATTATATCTTGTATATATGCAAGATGCGCAATATGGCAGCCCAATGAGTAGTATGAGGCGTAGAGATAGACTGAGTAACAACATAGTTGAGGAGTGTATTTAGGGTTTAGTTAAGGAAAAGAAGAGAAGAAGAGAGGAAGGAAAAAAGAGAAGAAGGAGAGATTAGTTTAGAGCTAACAAGATACGTTAGCTTCTAACCCAAACAGCCCCTATTTATATTATTAGTCAAGCAATAGGCAATTACAAAAGTACCCTCATAAGAGTATAACACAATAAACACAATAACCCTAACACTCCCCCTCAACCTGGAGTATTGAGATCAAACATGACCAGCTTGGAAGACAAGTGTTGAAAAGTAGCACGAGCTAAAGGCTTCGTAAGAATATCACCAAACTGATCATCCGAGCGAACATAGGGAGTAGCAAGCTCTTTCTGCGATAATAAATCATGAATAAAATGACAGTCAACCTCAATATGTTTCGTCTTCTCATGAAAAACAGGATTGTTGGTAATAAAGATAGCAGCTTGGTTGTCATAATACATAGCCATAGGAGTAGGAGTGGCAACACCAAAGTCAGTAAGAAGAGACCAAACCCAAAGCATCTCAGAAGTAATATGAGCCATAGCTCTATATTCCACTTCAGCATTAGAGTGGGCAACAACAGTTTGCTTTTTACTTCGCCAAGTAACTAAAGTACCTCCAACAAAATTACAATAACTAGAAGTAGACCGCTGATCAAAAGAAGAACTAGCCCAGTCAGCATCACTACAGCCAGTGATAGAGAGAGTATGAGAAGAGGTATACAACAAACCCTTACCAAGTGTACCTTTCAAATAACGGAGAATGCGATAGACTGCATCTAAGTGAGGTAAACGAGAAGCATGCATGTATTGACTCACTAGCCCAACAGCATAAGTGATATCAGGACGAGTAACAGTAAAATGAATTAACTTCCCAACCAATCGATGATAATGGTCAATATCATAAAAAACTACACCTTGCTCACTATCAAGCTTAATAGTAGAATCCATAGGAGTATCAGCCAGATGAGAACCTAAGAGACCTGTCTCAGACAAGAGATCAAGAACATATTTGTGTTGAGAGAGAGAGATACCATGAGAAGAACGAGTAACCTCAATCCCAAGTATATTCCAAAGAGCACCCAGATCTTTGTTCTGGAATTGTTGACCCAAATAACACTTCAGATCAGAAATACCTTTAGAATCATCCCCTCAGATGATAATATCATTGATGTAGACAATTAAAACAATAGTACCAGTAGAAGAAAGAACAAAAATAGAATGATTAGAGACAGAGCGCTTAAACCCATATGCAAGTACAACAGTACTAAAGCGATCAAACCATGTGTGGGGTGACTATTTCAGACTATATAAGGCCTTCTTCAATCGACACACAAGGTTTTCTTTACCAACAACAACATATCCAAGCGGCTGGTCCATATAGAATTCTTTTTGAAGGTCGTCATGAAGAAAGGCATTCTTGATGTCAAGTTGGTATAAAATCCAAGAATGACTAACTGCTACGGACAGTAAGATACGAACAGAGTTAAGACGAGCAATAAGGGAGAAAGTCTCCAAGTAATCAACACCATATGTTTGAGTATACCCTTTAGCTTCTAACCGCGCCTTAACGTGCTCAACAATACGATCAGTACCATCGAGAAGATATTTCATAGTATAAACCCAACGACATCCCACGAGGTGTTTTTGGGGAGGAAGGGAAGTGAGTTCCCAGGTGTGGTTCGTGTGAAGAGCATTCATTTCTACATGCATAACTTGTATCTAGCCAGAAGAAGAGAGTGCTTGCTTATATAATGCTTATATAATGAAGGAATAAAAATAAAAGCCAAAGAACAAGCAAAGGATTGCATACAAGATGAAAGACGATCATAAAACAAGAAATGGGCAATAGGATGTTGAGTACAAGTTTGTTTACCTCGACGAAGAGCAATAGCTAAATCATCAATGTTTGACAAAGGAAGAGGTAAGGCAGGATTCACTGACCGAGAAGATGTAAGAGCGGGGCCATAAGAAACAACACGCCTACCATGAGAGCGCTGGTGCACTGGAGGATTAGGAGGAGGAAGAGCAAAAGGAACTGGAGACAGGACTAGTGATAGAGCTACAGGCATTGGAAGAACAGGTTATGGAAAGGAATGCTCTCCCTCACAACAAGAGATAAGATCAGAGGATAAATTGTTACCTAAAGAGGAGAGGAAAAGAATGAGATAGACTCCAAGAAGGTAACATCAGCACTTACAAAGTAGCGACGAGTCTCAGAACTATAATAGTGATATCCTTTTTGAGTACGAGAATACCCAAGAATGAAACACTTTCGAGCCCGAGGGGATAACTTATTTTGACCTGGATCAAGAATATGAACAAAAGCTACACAACCAAACACACGAGGAGTAAGTGGAAAGGGAGGAAGATTAGGATATAAGATAGAAAAATGAGACTTATTACTTAACACCACAGAAGGCATTCTATTAATGAGATAACAAGCCGTAACGACAGCATCACCCCAAAAATGTTTAGGAATATGCATATCGAACATTAGGGTGCGGGCAACATTCAATAAAGTATGGTGTTTTCGCTCAGCAACACCATTCTGCTGGGAAGTATGAGAACAATTAGTCTGATGGATAATATCTCTATCAACACAAAAAGAATTCATAGCATGTTGAGTATATTCCAATGCATTATCTGAGCGAAAAATCCGAACACGCTTATTGAATTGAATAAGAATCTCATTATAGAATTGAAGAATAATATTAGGCAATTCAGACCTTTCTTTCAATAAAAACAACCATGTCATTTGAGAATAATCATCAACAAATATAACAAAATAATGAAATCCATTTAAAGTAGAAATGCGGCAAGGACCCTAAATATCCGTGTGAACTAAATTAAAAGACCCAGACTCACGACCATGAGTACTACTAGGAAAAGAACTACGATAATGCTTGCCTAACTAACAAGCCTCGCATTCTAAGCTAGACACAGAACCCAAAGAAGGAATAGCTTGCTTGAGCTTAGCCAAGGATGGATGACCCAAGCGAAAATGCCACTGAAGAGGAGACATTGAAGCTGTCAAGACTAATGAACTAAGGAAAAACAAGCCATTGGGATCTAGAAAGTATAAGCCGTCCTTCTCATGCCTCGAACCAATCATCTTCTTGGTCGTGGAATCTTGAAAAATACAAGAGGAAGGAGTGAAAATAATTTCACATTGCAATGCCTTTGTTAATTGATTGACAGAAAGCAAATTAAAGGGAAAATTAGGAATGTAAAGACTTGAAGTTAAAGATACTGAGTGTGTGGGATGATGAACACCTTTACAATGAATAGGCTGAGAAGAACCATCAGCTAACACAATATTATGGTTAACATGAGTCAAATTAGAAAAGCAAGATGATAAACCAGAAATATTGTTATTAGCACTAGAATCAATGATCTAAGATGGGGAAGATGAGTCTATACATGCAATGTTACTTGAATTAGCTAAAGTAGCTGTAGCAGAAGAGGGTTGTGCAGAGGGAAGAGCAGTGCGCAAATGCTGGACAAGAAGCTCACCAAGCTGAGTACTGAATGCATCACAAGAATCAAAACCAAAGGTGTAGATCCAATAATGGGTGGATGTGACTGTGATTGAGATGCTGTAGGACTATCGTTGACCTGATGCATATAACTCGGCTTATCATGTTTCTGAAAACAATAAGGCTCAGTGTGATTGGTTCCCCAACAATAATTACATTTTCGATCACCACGGCCACCAAAACGACCAACTCCATGGGAACCACCATAAAAATTACAGCCTCTGCGACCACCACGAAAACCACCACGAAAATCACTACATCCTCCACTGCTAGAATCCAAGGCTGTAGAGTCTAAAGATGAAGAAGTAGAGCTAGACATGGTAGAAGGTTTTCCTAGAGAGGAGTGTAGTAATCGAGAGTAGGCATTACTAGCCATAAGTAAGGTTTCATTGGCAAGTATCTGATCTTTAAACCCACAAAGATCATAATCTAGACCAGACAATAAAGAAGAGATCATAAACTCCTCCCATTAGCGCTTCTGCTGCTCCAAGTCAGTTGTAAGAGGCTATATTGCAATAATTGATCCCACAAGTTTTTAAGAGTACTGTAGCACTCGGCCAACGGTTTTCCAGATTGCTTGGTAGCGAAAATTTTCTCATAAATCTCATAAGACACAGGAGACATTACTTTGATGGGAAAAAGACTCCACAATTGAATCCCAAATCCTTTTGGAGGAGTCATAAAACTCAACTGTGGTAGCGATGTGGGGTTCCATATTATGCCATAAGCAACCTATAACAGTTGAGTCTTCACACATCCAATCTTCATAAGTTAGATCACTCACAGCAGGCTGATCATTAGTTAAGTACTTTAGTCGACGCCTACTTTGTAAGAAAACCCTAACAGCATGTGCCCAAGGCATAAAGTTCACCCCATTTAATTTTGTTGACGTAATACATTTAGGTAAATCATCATCTTTAAGTAATGGGAGTTTTTGCTCAAGCTTGTCGGCCATCTTGAACAAATTACTAAACTCTGGACAAGTTAAAATTCAGGGCTACGAAGCAACCAACAAAGCTAATTCAACAGAAAGAATAGCCTAAATACCTACCAAGCAACCAACAAGGCTAATTCAACAACAAAAATAGCCTCAATACCAAATGAATCAACCCAAAGACACAACTCTGTCACTGCTGCCCTGAGGAATCTAAATTCAGCAAGCAACAACTCTTACAAATCATCAAACCTTATAGAGAACCAATCTAGAGACAAGGAAAAAAAATCAGCCATGGCAGACGTAGCTTCCTTCACAATATCGAAGCTCCCAACTGACACAAATACATGTATAATCCAACACACCAACAACTGATCACAAAAACATCCTCCTAGGGTCTAGTTGGCACCCATAGGACACAATCCAAGCAACAAAGTGCTTCCAAAACTCTCAGAAAATCAAATCTGGAAAATGAGACCCAAAAATATGAAAATAAAAGGAAATTACCAAAGTCTTACCAGATGACCTCAAATGGTTAGAGCAATGGTACCATAAACTCCCAGCTTTGTTTTTATGTGCTCTGATATCAAGTTGAGGGCTGGATTTAGGGTTTTAGTTAAGGAAAAGAAAAGAAGAAGAGAGGAAGGAAAAAAGAGAAGAAGAGATTAGTTTAGAGCTAACAAGATACGTTAGCTTTTAACCCTATCAAACCCTATTTATATTATTAGTCAAGCAATAAGCAATCACAAAAGTACCCTCATAAGACTATAACACAATAAACACAATAACTCTAACAAACATAAGCAATATAAGCAATACCAGCTGGTTGGGGAGGACAAGTAGATACCTATTAGTTTGGTAATACTACATATAATCAAGGACTTAAATATTGATATCGATGGATATATCGAGGGTCCAAAAACACGGATATATCGGATATATCGATGGATATATTGAAAATTTCAATATCGATTTAAAGATACAATGGATATTGTTAGTTAAACAAGTATATTTTCATTGAAACTCTAGGAAACAATGATTTAGACTCTAAATAACAGTTTAGAATTAAAATATTGAGACTAGTATATATTGTGTAAGGTATAAAAAGTGTGCTACGCTGAGCAAAAGAACAAATATTTTAAGAGAGAAAATGAAGGATGGTACTTCATAACACTAATTTAAGCCATTAATATAATTGGAATATTTATATAAATTAATACTTAAAGAGTAAGAGGTGATAATTTTGATACGATAACAAGAAAATGAATATTTTGATATAGTCGATATATCTCGATATATCATCAATATATTTGATATGTCGATACTATGTGAAAAAAGGAAAATATTATGGATATATCGAGATATATCGAAATTTTATCGAAAATATTGACAATATCGTAAAGATATTTTGCGAAAAAGATATGTTAGTTAGATATCGTATTGAGGGATACGGATACATGAATAAATCATGGTGAAGATATCGTAGATATTTTAGTCCATGCACTTGGGAGAGAGATGAGAAAAAGAAACAACTTTCTCAATAGGATGTTTTTGAGTACATATACGAATACTTTTTCATAAAGCAATGGGGAGGTTAGAATTGGATGGGGCATTGGACGAGGCAGGAACCATAGGTGAAGCAGATGAAGGCGGAGGTAAAGCTAGGGGATCTTCATTCCTGGCAATGCGACAATGGTATGCCTGCAATGGCTTTGATACAGTGGACTCAAACACGGGTACACTAGAGGGACAGTAATAGGGAAAAAATTGGCAACGGAATAGAAGACAATTCAATAACATCAAGACCTAAAGAAGTTCCAGAGGGCGAAAAGAACAATGTACCTTCAAAGAAGGTAACATCAGCACTAACAAGATACTGATGAGCGGGTTCCAAACTTCCAACAAACACACATTTAACTGCACGAGGATCTAACTTATCATGCCTTGGAGAGAGAATATGAGCAAAACAAATACATCCAAATACATGTGGTGGTAAATTAAACAAAGGTCTACCGGGATACAAGACAGAATGTAGAATACCATTGCGAAGAATAGAAGATGGCATACGATTAATATGATGACATGTAGTCAAAACAACATCCCCCCAAAAGATTTTAGGAACGTGCATCTATATCATAAGAGTGCAAGCAACTTCAAGAAGGTGTTTGTTCTTACATTCAACAACTCCATTTTGTTGGGGATTATACCCACAATAGGTTTGATGGATAATCCCATTAACATCACAATAAGATTGAAGTGGTCCTTTAACATATTTCAAGGCATTATCAGATTGTAAAATACGAATAGCACATCCAAATTGAGTAGTGATCTCCTTATGAAACAATTGAAAGATAGATGAAATTTCAGAATGTTCTTTCATTAAAAATAGCCAAGTCATTCTTGAATGTCCACAAAGGACACAAAATAAGAAAATCCCAACACATTCTTATAACGAAACAGACCCCAGATGTCGGAATGCACCAACTCTAAACAGGCAAACTGACGATTATTCTCTCTTAACGGAAAAGAAACCCTATGTTGGTTGCCTAATTGACAAGCTTCACACTTTAAACCAGATATAGACTTAAATAAAGGAAACAAAGACTGTAAAGATTTCAAAGATGGATAACCAAGACGACAGTGCCACTGATGAGGTAAAACACTTGCTTCTAATGTTGAGAAATTTTTGCTTGTAGAACTGGAATGCAAGTAATAAAGTCCATCCCGTTCATGACTTCCACTAATTATCTTCTTCGAGCTGAGGTCCTGAAAGACACAAGATAGAAAAAATGTTACCAAACAATTAAGGGTTTTGGTCAAATTACTAACAGATAAAATATTGAAAGGAAATTTAGGAATATAATGCACAGAAGCAAGATTGAGAGGTGAAGTAGGATTGACAGTACCACTTCCTATAATAGCACAAGAACGACTATCAGTTAAAACCACAGAGACGACTTAGTGTTTAAACAAGTGAAGTTAGAAAACAAGTTGCTCTTACCAATCACGTGTGCTGAAGCTTCCGAAGTCTATGATCCACAGGAGTAGAAGCAAATGCTGCTGTATCAAAAATAGACATATGTTGCTGACACTGGATTAAGGCATTATTCTCGTCCCTAGAAAGTGTCATGGAATCAGTAGCATATGTAGTAGTAGGTAGAGTGGGAGGACTGACTTATTGTAAGGGACCTGAACCATTGTCTGAAGAATACATAACTTGATTAGAAGGGCCTAAACCATTATCCCAAGGTCTCCTAGAGAAAAATTACTTCTACCCCGAGAAGAAATTTGTTGTCCTCTAGAACTCACTAGAGCAGAGTTGTCCTTATTAGAAATGTTCAGTGGATGAAGAAGATCCAGTTGCAACCCATTGTACTCTAGCATACACATTTCCCAAAGAAGGAATACTCCCATCTCCTGGCCAAAATCTGAGCTTTAACTATTTGAAGATGAGAATCAAGGCCAACAGAAACTTTAAGGCATAGATCTCTTCACGTTGTCTTTTGAGAACTTTAACATCACTTGTTCACAAGATGATATTGGTTCAAGTCATCTAATAACCCTTTGAAACTACTGTAATACTCACCGATAGACTTACCAAACTGATTTAACTTAAACAAGATTTAATAAACATCATAAACTCAAGACACATTCTTCTCCATTGAATACATCTCCTGAATTGCCTCCCAAATGTCTTTGGTAGTAGACAAAAACATAATATTGGAACTCATAGATGGTTCCATACTGTTCCACAACCATGTCATAACAACATAGTTGTTAACTTGCCACTCCTTATTCTCTTTACTGTCTTGAGATGGAGGACCAGATGAAATGAACTTCAACTTCTGTCTTGCATCTAATGCGACCTTCATAGCTTGTGCCCATAACAAATAGTTAGCACCATTTAACTTGATAGTGGTAACTTGCATATTAACAACATCAGATGAGGGAACTGAAGTAACTTTCACAGAACTTAACTCAGCCATTAAACCAAATACATCAACCAACCAACACAACAATATTTCTAGTCCTCCAGAGAATGCTACACTAACAACACCTAATGCACAAGACACCTTAACCAACGAATTTCTAGCAATTAACACATCACACCACACATGTCACTATCAGCCAACACCTCAAAACCGCTCATAAACCCATAAACTGTTGTGGAATCACAACAATTCTTTCACAAAATCATGCAAAAATCAGAACATTCATACCTAGAAACATTTTAACTAGACAATACAAGGTTCAACCACATATGATATAGCTGAGATAAAGCAAGAAATAGGGAGCAAATCTCGAACAACATCTAGAATGGCTTGATTATGAGTCTGGACAGCAGTTGCGACTGATGAGGATGAGCAAGAGAAGGCGAGACCAAGTCGAGACCCTTGCTGGTGAGCAAATGACAATGTGAAGGGACCTGTGATGAAAGCAACAGGGGTTATGAATTACATATGCTACTGATTTCTGGGTCTAGGACATGTTGACTAGATCTAAGTCATTGTGCGTCTGAGTCGAAGCTTGATCGAGAGCTTGCGCCTGAGTCGAAGGCTGCTACGACATGTTCAACTGATGTTCGAAGCTTGGGATTTGTCGATCGTGCCTCTGGAGGTTGGTCGAAGCTTCTCGAGGCTGATTGAAGCTTGTCGAAGGGCTTGAAGCTTGTTGAAAGGCTGGATCTGATAATTTATTTGTGTAAGAATAGCTTTTAATCATGATTAGGATTTGTTAATTCTTGTTATATGGCTCTGATACCATGATCAGTTTGTAGAATAGGAAGAGAGAGATTAGGGAAGAGAGAAAAGGCTGCTAACCCTAGAATAGTTAGACCAGCCAATTATATATTATAACCTTTGGAGAAAGTATAGAAATACCCTTACTAGTACTCTTAACAAGTTGCACAAAAGCTGCGAGAAGGATGCTTCACGAGGGAGAGATATGTAGTAGCCTAGTAGGAGGGAGAGAACAAGGTGCGATAGCTCTAGGGCTCTAATATCATGTAACTTTGCAAAGAGGTAATAATTCTCATTAATTGAAGACAAGAGAGATTACAAGCATATTTATAGTGTCTAACCTTAATATTGCAAAGGACTAAACTACCCTCACTAATAAATTATTTTTACAATAATTACATCACAGGTGCAACCAATAAGAGACGAGAACAAATTAAGTGCGAACACGTGATCACTTTTCTATCTAGTCAATTGCACTAGAAGATAAATAACATCATGGGAATACCTAATTAGTTTGAAAAAGGAATATGCCATCCTATATGGCATTCCATGTAAGCAATTGAATGGGGACCATGTCATGTGGTGAAATCTTATCGGACTAAACTTATTCAAAACTACGATGTGGTATGCCATGTCATCGAGTGATATGGAATCATATGTGGACACTTGGATTGGCAAATTTGGCGACCAGAATCACAGGGAATATTGATAAATATAAGGGACACGTATCAAGAGAAGGAAGAGGATAGAGAGGGGAAATAACAATGCCTATACGCGCTACCTAGGTAAAATGACTATTTTACCTTTTTGGGAATTTCCTTAGATATTCTTAATTATCTTTTCTTTCATTTATCCCTCTCTCACACAAAATGCTTTGAATAGAAAGTAGGACCCTTTTTTTTTTTTTTTTTGATCAGCAACAAAGAAATATTATTGAACAAAAGATGAGAGGAAAAGAAAGTAGGACCCTTTACCCTCAAAACAGACACTTTTGTCCCTAAAACTAGGTTTCTAGTCTATAAATACCTCATTTTCCAACCCATGTGCCTATAATGTCCTGATGCTAGAATAGGGACAGAAGAAAAAGAAAGAGAGAATAGAGTAAAAAAGATAGAGAAAATAAGATAAAAAGAGAGAAAACACGAGGAAATTTTAAACACTTTCTTGCCATCAAAACAAGTTCGAAGGCTTAAGAAGAAGGAACAAGCTAAATATCAAAGGTAACCTTTTCCACCTATCTTGTTACTTTAACAAATTTCTCCTACTTTTCTTCTACTTCTCACCTACTTTCCAGCATCTTTGTGGTTTTCACCCTCTTTCTAGCCTACTCAAGACTCCTTATAATCGCCAGTGGGAGATCCCACCATGGATTGGCTAGGAAGAGCCCCTTCAACCTACTGTTATTATGCGCAAAATCCAAAAATCCAAATCCCATTAGATTTTAGAGCCAAATTTTCCTTTGTTTGTTACTTCGTGTTTATATACTTCTTTGTTGTGATAAAAAGCAATTTGTGACCAAAAACCATTCTTGAAAAGTTGGTTTCAATGTATTTTAAAATATTTTATTATTTTTCTTTAAAGGCCAACGAAAACATCTTTAATAGAGGCCTTTGTCAGGTTGTATCTACGAAAACCTCTTTAGGTAAAGGCATAACCTCACTTAAAGAACGGTATATTTGAAACCATTCTTTTTTATATTCTGAGATATGTTTGATGACTATCTTCTAGTGGCCAATGAACACTTTTTTTTGGGAAAGGCCTGTGTGAAACCAAATCAATGAAAACCTCTTTAGGTAGACACGTTGTTTCTGAAAACTCTTGAAAAGCTAGAGAGATACCATTCTTTCATTAACTGAAATAAAGTAAAATACGAAGTATTTAAACATAAGAAACCATACTACATGGAAAGACTAAACTATTCTTAATATTTACATTAATATCTTAATACCCCCCTTCTCAAACTCATGATGTGCTGTGGGAATCATCGAGTGGCTCGCCTCATGATTGGGGCTGCATGCCTTCCTCGTTGGTGACTAAGGGGGAACAAGGTCCGTATTGTGCATTGGACATAGGCCACAGTGCGGGTTCATGAAATGGGCTCATGGGCCTACAGCTATGAAAGCCATAGGCACTATGAGTGAATACATATCCCATTTGTTAGAGAATTTAATCAATAGCATTCTCCACATGGAAGGCCTGAATTCCTATATAAAGGCCATGGGAATTACCAGGACCAAGAACATTTCAACTCTTTGGATCCTCTCATCCTACCACACCTCAGGATTTCAACCTAATTGTTTTGCTCTTTCCTTTGCAACATCCTCTTGCTATCCCATCTACTCGGATGCCACCAGCTCGAGCAGTTCACCTCTTGCTCTCATACAAGAACCAATTTATCAACACATAAATTAATTTAATTAGTTTTACGTAGGGTATTATTGAGCATGTTAAACTTGAATCTGAGCTTTGGTTAAAAGAAAGCATGTTGAACAGTTGAAAGACTCCACCAAGTAGAACATAGTAGTACCCCAATGTAATAGTTGAATGGGTTGGTATTGCATGGAAATAAATAGGGGCCTAAATCTGCTACCTTCTAACATGTTGATTGTTAGATTTGGCACATGAATTTATGACTGATGTTTTGGTAAATGAAAACAAGTTATCAATTTTCTATATTATGAGAGATTATTCCTATTAGGCTTTATTGCTCACTCCTTTTTTTTTATTTATAAATGTTCATCAGGGAGACTTGTTACGAAGGATGAAGTATAGTTAGAAGATGAGAGATGGTGAATATGAGAGTATAATTTGGTTTATTTTCTGAATGTTAATGTTAAGCTGGGTTTTGGATATTTTCAGTATGTTGTTAATGTTACATGTTTGTTGTGATCGGATGTTGGGTTATTATTATTATTATTTTTGAGGACCTTGGTTGATGGAAATTTTATACTCTAGGGTTAAAATTATTATTATTATTGTTATAAACTTGCATGTATGAATGGTGCATTAGCATATATAAAATTTAAACTGAACATTTTTGTAAAACCAGTCACAGCTGATGATTTTTTACATTAAGTAAAAAAACTATTTTGGGTTTTTGTTTCGGTAGCAGCTCAATTAAAAATTAATTAATATATCTCCCATAAAAATTTCATAAATTTTGAAGTTATCCATATTTTCTTGAAATTTTAATGGGTTTATGTAGTATCAGGTTTTTATTCTCAGTGACGTTGTTTTCTCTTTTCAACAGTCAGTACAAAGAGTTTCACAATCCGTTAAAACAGAACATTGAATTTTTGAACTCCTGTTAGTATGTTAGTTGTCTTAAAAAAATTTGTTTCATTAAATTTTAATTTTTTTATTTTTAATGATTTTTCTTTTAGTCCCTGGTTCTGCAGTAACTAAGAACATTGTAGCGGATAACTCGGCTTTGGTCAAAACTTTAAATAGAATATTCATTAATTTAATTTAAGAAATTATTTGGTGAAGCAGCAAATTGAATCTAGTTTCCAGAAAGGATTTTCATGTGCCGTTTCGTTTAGAAATAATTTCCCATTAAATTTTGTTTTAACTGAAGGTCACTCTGAGGTAGTTTCCCTGCACAGGACGATTTCTTGTTAACTCTATTTTTTTTAAAAAATAAAATAATTATTCGATTGTTAAATTAAATATTGATATTTTCCCGAATGTGGTGAAACTTTTCTTTGGAATTTTGTATTTAAAAGGAAAATATGGTTGATGAATTGTGAACTTTAATTAATGGGGGAGGCTATTGCTATTATAAAAATTTGTAATTACTCTCCACGTGTTTTAAACTTTTCAAGGTTTTATGAAGAATATAAAAAGTTTTCATGAAAATTGGACTCGTTTGCTAGAAAACATCATTTTAAACAATTTTGTAGAAGAAAGTTTTTTAAAATCTGTCATTTAAGTTGACTTTTTGACAATTTTTCATGAAAATTTTTGTAAAAACGAAACAAAGACGATAAATAGCTAAAAAGTCCATTTAAAATGACAGATTTTGGAAAAACCTTTTTTTTTTTACAAAGGTATTCAAAATAATGTTTTCTAGTAAACAATGTGGCCAGTTTTCATGAAAGCTTTTTATATTTTTATAAAACCTTAGAGAATTTAAAGTTAGTTGGGGGGGGGGGTGTTTGGGAATTTTTTTGTGGTGGCAATAGCCTTCCTCTTAATTAATTGTTGCACTAGATTTGGCAGAATGATTCACTTGTGGGTGATTAATTTGTATGTATCTATCTCGATATTGTTCTTTTAATTATTATGGTATCTCTTTTCTGCATTCCTCCGAGCCCAAGTTCTGGATCTGCATTGTATTTGCATGCGGTCTAGGATTCTGAGCGCTACATTAACCTAATTCAAATACCTTTAAAAAAAAGGAGCACGATGAATCTATATTATTGAAATCGAGTGTTAGAAAGCTTTTTGGTTTAAGTTGAATCACATGAAGCAAGAATTTATGGACAGTTTTTGCGGAGTTCATTGGAAAAATAATAACAATATGAACACACTTTATTTTGCATGAATCCAATTTCAAATGGAGCCAACATTTAGCAAATTTTCCCAGCCATTAACCAATGTGAAGTGAGTGGGTTAACCTATGCCCAAGGATTAGTAGAGCTGAAATTAGGATACCTTATTGGCATGGAAAAAGGAGCTTTACCATGTCCTCATGGCGGAAAGAACGCCTCAATGGGAGACTCTCCGGCAGGTTCTAGTTTAGAAGGTTCTGTCGAATCGATCATCTCCACATAGTAAAAACATTTGCATTCGTTTACAACGATGCCGAGGAACAAAACGCTCATCACAATAATAACGAAGGCCTTGCTTTCTTCTAGCCTTCATCTCTTTCATTGAAATCTTCTTAATAGGTGCAACCATTAACCCGGGGTGTGCCTTAGGCGGAGCCTGAGGAGGTGTATATATGCCGCAACCTGCCACCTCCTGAACTTTGTTTAAGTGGATCCAATTGGGGGTGCTATTTGGAGCGGTGTTACTTGGAGTGGATAAGTTGGTGTGCCACAATTTGCCCTTCGCAAGCGTAGTAGTAGTTTTTCTTCTCGACGTCGAGCCAACCCCATAGCCTCCTTCAATGTAGAAGGGCTGAAACATATATCAATACCTCTTGTCCAATCTCATCACGTAACCCTTGAATATATGCCCCTATTAACCCTTGGGTGAGCGTTCAAATTCATCTTGATACTTCTGCACACCCTTGTTGCAACTTTGCCAACATACCGTCGAAGTCCAACATACCGTCGAAGTTTTCGTAGTCTGCTGACCCAAAAGCGAGGTAACATAGCTTCTATAATAGATTGTCATGTTAGTTGAGGACCCTGGCCAACATATGGTACCACACTTCCCACATATAGGATGGGTATGATGCATAAAAATAGTGGTAGGTCAAATGCCTAGGGGGAGTTGTTTTGGCAAATTCATATTTTGTCAAGAAATTTCGTAAGGGGGTAATTGGTGGGTAGTGTTCATGAGTGGTTTCTCCGACCACAAAAGAGCTTCGGACATCTGACCTTTGTGGAATCTTTGTGGATCAATTCAAAAAGCAAACAACTGGTCACTGCGCTCTATGAGGACATCCATTTTCATTTAGGCACTTCAATCTATTTTCTTACTTCAAGATAACCACCTCCCAACTATGGCTGCACCATTCTTTTCTCTGCTTATTCTTGAATCCATTGGCAGAATTGGATCTTTTGAGATAATTCTAATCTGATTAGAAACAAAAACAGCCAAGAGTTTCTCTAACAGCTACACACCATCACCAGCAGCACTATTTTTTGTAACAACAGCAACCGAATCAGCGAAAATAGTCTCGATAGCAATAGCAACAGCAACTGCTGTAATTGCAGCTGTAATTTAGCCTCCAGGTGCATACAATGCTCGTGCAACGCAACTCCAAAGTTTTGCTTCTACAACTCTCCATTTGATTTTTCCTCGGAACATGTCAATCTTTCCCTTAGGAACTTGCATTTCTTCCCTATAAGACTCCAATTCATTTGTCAGCTCTGAGATCCCTTCCATTAACAGCATAGCAATATATCCCTTTGCTCTCTTCTATGGCTTCAACAGAAACTTTCTGCTTAATAGACCATATTACCTTTTCCGCCTCAATATCCAATTGGATGGAGATAAGATCCTCTGTAGGTTTTTTCTTGTAGGGCATGAAAAGCCCTACAAGCTTTGATGATCCAACAGCTCTTTAATCCTATGGAGGATCCCAATTCTTTCCAAAAGGGCATCAGTAAGTTGCATTGCTAAGTCTTCCTTTTCTTCTACAAACATGTCGACAATGCTTTAATTTCCGACTTTTGACGGTACGATTCTGATTCTTCCAACTTTAGTCTGAGGCCTAAACCTCTAACTGCAACATATTCAGATTAATTTTTATATTTTTAATTTTTCAGTGAGTGATTCCAGGTCTGAAGCCGAACTTTTATTTCTGAATAGAGCCTCTTATTTTACCTCAAATGCAGCAACTTCATTATCACCAAAAAAATTTCATCCTCTACGACCTAACCTTTCTTTTTTACTTTTCTTTAATTCTCCGCCCATTTGGAAGCTTTTCCTCCAATCCAACCTTGTCCCTCACATCTTGGAAATAAAAAATATCTATAATTTTGTACAGCCAGTGCAGAAATTCTTTTGGCTCCAAATCATCATAAAACTCGTAGATATGAGGTTAAACACCACGCCTATCGCGTGCACGGTGCACCACCCGCAGTCACATCACGCTAGACATAGTGGCCATTTGCTAGCCTCAGCTCCTGTGTGGACAAGCAATGATAGAAGGATCGAAAAGTGCCATGGGGTTGACTCCTCAGTGCATTTTCAGCAGTAACATTCCATTTCAATTGGAAAATAGAGTAGGATGTTTGGGGTAGTATAAGTGATCAAGGGGGTAGTAACTCGTATCACAGGAGGAAACTTTGCAGAGAGTTCCATTACTGTTAATGGGTGGCTCCACAATTTCTCATGCGCACAGGCATCCCAGGTAATTCAATCTCAATAGAATATTGATTAAATCAAATACTTGATTAAAATTTCATTTTCCAATGAAAGTGATCATTAAGTCTGACTTGAATGGTATTATTAAATCCCTTTTACTATTTGTAAGTAAAAATATATCATGAAATAACATCATTTGAAAATTTGGGTTTTTCTAATAGAAAACAAAAATTCTTATTGTCTTTAATTAATTGGGTAATTAATCTCTTCAAATAGTAGCATTTGTACACAAGTAAACCACCAATCCATGTATCATTACTAGCAGCATATCCCCCATGGTTCTAACACATAATTATACATCCCACAATTATGATCTCAAATAAGAACTACAACATAAGTCCATGCTTCCACGTTACAAACACATTACATCGATCATTGTTTGAAGTACATAAGCATTAGAAAAGAGTTCAACATTGTTCCATGATCCAACATAATAACCAAATCAACATGTTATCAAGCATCTTAAGAAGCCCTCCAAAATCCCATCCTCAAGTCATTTGGACTTCTCGAAGTCCTTAATTGAATCTGCAAAGCAGTAAAGGTGAGTGATCTCAGGTTTAAATAGCATACCAAAATGTCTTTATTATTATTATTATTATTTTAAAGAAAACAAATACCAAAGTGTTAAAAATCATAATATAGAACAATATACCTCAATAACATAAATCATGTCTTAATTGTTAACTGAGTGATCTCAGGTTTAAGCTTATGGAGACAGCTAGGACTGGCTCAACCACTAGGCAGGGCCTCTCTCTCTCTCTCTCTCTCTCTTTGCTGCAAACAAAGAGGCACTTCCCTCTGACATCAGGTTTACACTCCTTCCAATAAGGACAAAAAAAGAAGTCACTATATTAAATGCTCATCTCTCTCTCTCTCTCTCTCTCTTTCTCCAAAAAGTTGGAAATGGTAAACTCTATTAGACAAGAAACCATGAATTTTGGTAAACTCTATTAGACAAGAAACCGTGAATTTTTTTTAAAAAAGGTAACTAATTGCTAAATAAGTTTCACCCTATTGACTAATTGAGTTAGAAAAACTCCTGCTTAACTAATTATTAATATTTTACCTAATTATGGACTAATCACCAATTCTCTCTCTCTCCCCCCCCCCCCCAAAAAAAAATAGAGATAATAAAATAAATAAATTAAATCTCAAAAAGCAAGAATGAGTTTTAAATAAATTTTTTCACTATATTAAGAGTTAATTAATATTATTTATTTCAATATATTAAATATAAAAAACCTTCTATTAGAATTCTTGTCTTAGGCCTCAACTTGTATCAAGCCGCCCCTAGGAGAAGCATTGATACCCATTTGTTGATATTAAGGGGGTGAGAGGTAAAGGTTAGCTCTATAGTTTGTCAAAAAAATAAAATAAAATAAATTAAAAAATAAAAATGTATAATGTGCAAGTAAATCAAATCACACTAGATAGAGTTTGATGTTCAAAACCAAATTTCATCTTTCAAAACCATAACAATTATCCAAATTCATTTCCCAATTGACATATCCAATCTCATAAAAACTTTTGAAGTCCAAAACCCATTTGAATGCCATATAAGATACGTGGAACTGATTTCCTGCTCAGTCTCAAGTAATTAATATCCTCCCCACAAGTGGGACCCTCGTGCAAAAATAGAGATACTCACCCTAAAAGTTCAAGGAATTCCAACTTAAACCCAGGACCAAAAAGGGGGAAGAGCAACTTAACCCACACACCAAGACTGCTATCATTTATGCATTTCCAAAACCAACCAAGTCTGAAATCCAATGGCTAGCTCAAGCCTAAAAACCATAATATCCATAGTGTTTTATCAACCAACAAAAATCTATAATTTCCATGATGAAAAATAAGCTTTACACATAACACTTGAAAATGTAAATCCAAAAACTCCACTTAGTTTATTTATTCATTACAAAATACAAAAAATCCACCTCTTAACATATAACAAAGATGTCAAACTTAAAAATTGAAATAGAAAATAAGGAATAAAAAAAAAACATTTCACAAACAAAATACCTGTACTTGTGCAGTGCATATATGCTCAAGAAGTTTTTTTGGGGGGAAAAAAAAAAAACCTATTGAAGTGTGAAAATTTAGGAAATAAGAAAGCAAAAAGAATATTCTTCACTTACCGTCTCCAATATCCTCATGGAGCATGGGTTCAATGTCTCTAATTGGTGACTGGCCTGCAACAACTACTGTGCTTTGACCTGTTGATGAGTTGTAATATTTACTGTTATCCATTGCTATAGCTGAAGTGTCACTCATAGAGCTTGTTCCATCGTTAAATTTCCAGTCACTCAAGTATCTAGGCCTGGAAGTTACAGTGCTAACTTCAATATCTCCCGAAAGCATATGAACCACATGGGACATCGGTGGCCGTAGTGTTGGTGATGTTTGAATGCACAAAAGGGCTACTCTTATCACTAGTTCTATTTCTTCCTCATTGAAACCAGATAATTTTGAGTCCACTAGTTCAATTTCGCGGTTGTTCTCATGTAGGTACCAGGCCTAGAAGCAAAAAAATAAAAAATAAAATAAAAAATAAAAAAAATGATAAGATCAATGAAAGAAACAATTTTAAATGGAAGAATATTCTTAAAAATTGTTCTCTGTTTGGTCGAGTTAAGTGGATGAGAACTAAATATCTTATTCTTATTAAAAAGGAAAATTTCCTTCTATTTTAAACCAAGAGCAAAAAATCATGGGGGTGGAAGAATATTCTTAAAGATCGTGATTTTTGTTTGTAATGGCATTAATTAGGTGGTCTCTAGGTAATGGAAAGAATATTCATTCTTTGGTTGCCTAATGGCTCTATGATAAAGCTAGTTTTTGATTGGTCCCGAGAAATAAAATTAGGGATTTAGATTGGAATCTAAAAGTGGTCAATGTTATTTTCCTAGACAAATATTGGGATTGGGAAAAAAAATTATAATTTAATGTATACAATCATAACTAGAAAGATTTTTAACTATCCCATTCTAGTTAGTGATTCTATAGATAAGATTTGGTGGGGTCTTGCTTTGAATGTCTTTTTTTCAATTAAAACAATTACCCCGCTTCATAAGTTCATAGAAATATTGGATGTAAAAGAAAATGGTCAATTAATTTGCATAAACAAAATTTTAGTTGGATTTGGAAGTTGAAGGATGTGCACCCAAAATTAAGAGTTTTATGTGGTCCATGCATAGTAGACTTTTGGTGAGGAAAGTTCTATACGATAGAGGTTTTAAGATTGATTTTAATTTCCCCTTATGTGATGAAGATGTTGATGGTTAATACCATATTTTTATGAATTGTTTAGAGATGCTAGGAATACTATGGAAGGAGCTGTCTTATTCCTAATGAGGATGTGGATAACATGGTTGTTTACTTGTTTGGGTGGAAAATATTTATAAGAATTTTATTAGGAAGAAAAAAAATTTGAATAAGATAATGAAAAAAATAACAAACTTACCATAGAAAATTTGGTGTGCAATGAACAATGCTATTTTTACAAATGATCCTTTTAATAAACCTTTTTAGGTTATTGAGAGAGCGGCAAATCCTTTTTCTGACTTTTGGATAATGTTAACATTCAATCAACTAGTTTCATGAATAGGCTGCAAAAGAAGAAGAAACTAGTTTATTTGTTGGATTCCTCTTCGATGAAGGGTGGTTTAAATTAAATTTTGATAGTTCGGTGAAAAATAGAAAAAGGAGCAGCTAGTACTATTATTAGAGATAGTTACACTAATCCAATTATCAAGCAAGAGGTTTCATTTGATGACATACTGCAGTGCCTAAAATGGAAGTGATGGCACTTCGAAATGGTCTTTTTCTTGTAAAGGAAAAAGGGAATAAAAGAAATTATTTAGAAGGGGATGATAATATTATGATTAATAGTATTGTTAAGTTACAATGTTGCACTTGGAAGATTTATAATATTTTAAATAATTCTATCAAGATTATTTTAGAGTGTGGTATGGATGTAAGGATTGTCGTAAAACATGGTCTTAGGGTTCTGATTAAACACCCTAATACCCTAAACTCTTATTATATAATGAAAGAAATATGAAAAAGACAAGAATACCCCCATAACCCATAATACATCTCATAACACTCTCCCTCAAGTTGGAGAGTATATATCATATAACCCCAACTTGCAATACAATAAATTCAAATGAGTCTTAGAGGCTTAATAAACAAGTCTGCAAGCTGATCTTGGGTAGAAACACAAGGAGTCACTATTAAGCCATTCTCCACCTTCTCACGAACAAGATGACAATCCACCTCAATATGCTTAGTTCTCTCATGAAATACAGGATTTGAGGCGATATGAATAGTAGCCTGATTATCACAGTACATCTTCATCGGTAAAGGAATCTCAAATCCCATTTCTCTCAAGAGATGCTTAATCCATGACATTTCACAGGATGTATGAGCCATAGCTCGATATTCGACTTCAGCACTAGATTTGGCAACTACACTTTGTTTCTTACTTTTCCATGTAATCAAATTACCACCCAAAAAAAGTGCAATATCCCATTGTAGACCTCCGATCAGATGGAGAACCAGCCTAATCAGAATCAATAAATCCTTCTACCATTAAATGACCACTAGATTTATATAGAAGACCATGGCCAAGATTATCCTTTAGGTACCGCACTACTCTGATCACTGCCTCCCAATGCGGAACACGCGGAGCTGTCATGAACTGATTGACCACACTAACAACAAATGAAATATCCGGACGAGTGATAGTAAGGTAATTCAATTTACATACTAAACATTCGATATCTCTCCGAATCTGGCAATAATTCCCCATAATCAGTATGCAACTTCACATTTGGATCCATAGGTGTTTCCACAGGCTTTGTCCCCAACAAACTAGTCTCCTCAAGAATATCCAATACATACTTTCTCTGCGAGAGACTAATACCTTCCTTGGAGTGGGCTACCTCAATACCCAAGAAGTAACGTAAGTTCCCCAAGTCTTTGGTTTGAAATCGAGTCTGTAGAAAGGCCTTCAAATTATTAATGCCTAATTGATCATCCCTAGTAATAATGATATCATCCACATAAACCACTAATAAAATCTTTCCTCGCTCAAAAGTGAAAGAGAACACAGAATGATCACAACGATGCATCCCAAACTATAAAGTAGTCTTACTGAACTTGCCAAACCATGCTCTAGGAGACTGCTTTAGGCCATAAATCGCCTTACGAAGTCTGTACATTTTCCCAGACTCCCCTGAGCAACAAACCCAGGTGGTTGCTCCATATAAACCTCTTCCTGAAGATCCCCATGAAAGAAGGCATTTTTGACATCCAATTGAAAAAGAAGCCAACCAAAGCAAGAGGCGAGAGAAATCAAGATACTGAACAGAAGCAATTTTGGTGACTGGGGAAAATGTCTCAGCATAATCCACACCATAAGTTTGGGTGTAGCCTTTAGACACTAGCTGAGCCTTGAGGCGCTCAATAGAGCCATCAGGCAAGTACTTAATTTTATACACCCAACGACAATTAGCAAGTGATTTCCTAGGACGGTAGCGGTACAAGTTCCCACGTGCGATTATGATGAATAGCAGACATCTCATCCTCCATAGCTATCCTCCAACCAGATAAAGACAAGGCCTTCAGAACAGACTTGGGAAGCGAGGTATGAGATAAAGAGGTAACAAAAGCATGAAGAGAAGAAGAAACATGGGTGTAAGAGACAAAATGAGATATGGGATGAAGAATATAAGAACGTGTACCTTTACTGTAAAGCAATAGGCAAAGAATTTGGATCGGAAGGGAGGTAATAAAGTGACAGGAGCCGAAGGAACGGGTGGATCTCCAGATAGGGAGGAGGAGTCAGTGACGAGGGTCAATGAAGGACCAGTCTGCTGGGAGCGCCGCCGAGTATAAACCTGCAAGGGTTTCAAAAGAGGAGGAGACTGAACAAGGGGAGGAGGAGGCAGGGTAGGAAGACAAAAAGGACAAAAATCAGACAGAACATCAGAGGAAGGGGGAAAATAAGGAACAGACTCAAGAAAAGTAACATCAGCACACACAAAATGACGTTTCAATGACGGAGAATAACATCTGTATCTTTTTTGGGTTCGAGAATAGCCCAGAAAGATGCAGCGAATGGATCTGGGATCAAGTTTATCACTTCCCCGGACTCAATACATGGACAAAACACACGCAACCAAATACTTTAGGAGACAGAAAAAAGGGAGGGACTCTAGGAAACAGAGTAGCACAAGGGTTTGTCATGCAAGGACAGTAAAGGCATGCGATTGTTAAGGTAGCAAGCTGTAAGAATAGCATCACTCCAATAGAGCTTAGGAACATGCATCTGAAATAATAATGCCCTGAGTAGTCTCTAATGAATGTTGCATTTTACGCTTAGCAACCCCATTCTGTTGAGGGGTGTAATTGCAAGAAGTTTGATGAATAATGCTATGCTGAACAAAGAAAGTAGATAAAGTACTCAAAATACTCCTTTGCATTATCAGATGGAAAAATACGAATGGAAACATCAAATTGAGTCTTTATTTCATTATAAAATGCTTGAAAAATAGCAGACAATTCAGAACGTTCCTTTATAAGATAAAGATAAGTCATTCTGGAAAAATCATCCACAAAAATAACAAAATACCTAAAGCCTAAATAAGATTTGACACAATTGGGACCCCAAACATCTGAATGGACTAAATGAAAGGGGCGAGAAACTCGACTCTCTAACCTAGACACAAAAGGGACACGATGGTGCTTGCTAAGCTGACATGCTTCACAAGACAGAGACTCAATTTGATGACACTCAAGAACCAACAACTTGAGATTTTGGAGAAAGGGATGTCCTAGGCGGCAGTGATGTTCCATCACCGAGACGGATGACCGAAAAGCAACTAAGATGGGGAACTCAGGGTGAAAATAATAAAGGCCACTGGACTTCACGATCGCCACTAATCATCTTCCCAGTCTTGAGATCCTGAAATACACAATGAGTTGGAAAGAATGTTACGGAAAAATTCAAAGACTTAGTAATCCTGCTAACAGACATGAGACTAAAGGAAATTTAGGAACAAATAAAACAGAGGTGAGAGGAAGGGTGGATGAAAGATTAGCATTGCCTAAGCCAGAGATGGGGGAAGTTGAACCATCTGCTAAAGTAACACTGGGTAACGAAACAGATTGATGCAAATGAGACAACATACCTGAGGTACCTGTCATATGATCTGTAGCACTAGAGTCAATAACCCATGGACTACGAGTGGCGAGGAAAGCTGTAGGATTACCTGTTTGGGCTAAAGTAGCAGTGGAGAAGGTAGCAGTGCTAGGCTGTGTGGACAATAGGCAGTGATACTCATCCTCAGGAATAGAGATAATACGAGAAGGGATGAGCAATAGAAGAACCAGTCTGAACAGAAGGAGTAGCTTGTAGGAGGAGGAGCATTAGCCTGAAAATCACTATCTTCATGAAACACAGCCTGATTAGTGGAAGTTAAAGGTCTAGCCATAGAGCTTAAAACAGAAATCAACTGTATGGTTATCACCACCATAATGTGTACACTTCCTAAGGACCACGACCTCTACCACGACCACGGCCCCCACCACGACCGCAGGCCGCCACGGCCACCTCTAAATAAGCCATGAAAATTACCATTGTCTCCTGTAGTGCTAGTAGCCAAAGTAGATTTCTCAATGGAAGGAACACCTGAAGAGATAGTCGAACTAGATAAAGAGGCTTGGTGAAGATGACTAAAAACCTCACTCAAAGAAGGAAGATCCCTGCTACCCAATATTTGGGATTTAACTGAATCAAAGGAAGATGGCAAACTAGATAGAAAGCAAGCGACGTGCATACACTCACGCTGGCGTTACATAACTCTATCATCAGTAGAGATAGGCAGGAGTGGAGCCAGGATTTACCTTCCAAGGGGGCACTGTGCTATGATTTTATGAAGTGGGAACTGAGAACTAAAAGCACTAGAAAGCAATTTTTTTTTAAAAAATTACTTTTTAGTTATCATTTTCAATTTAATACCAAAAAATGATTTTTTGGTCAACTTATTACAAATTGACTGTAAATATACTTTAAAATGACTACTATCTTCCTCTTTTTGGCATTATGTTGAGAAATAGTCATCAAATAGGTAATATCTCTCCCAAAAAAAAAAATTTTGGTTGAGGCAGGGGAGGCACGTGCCCCCCAAGGCCGCCCCTGGCTCCGCCCATGGAGATAGGTTGATAGAGATTAAGCTCCTCGCAAATAGTTTTAAACCGAGCATAATACTCTGCTAAAGATCGATCATCTAAACCAAGTGAAAAATAATCTTGATGAAGATTATAAATCCGAGAAAGGTTATTGGCACCAGAATACAATTCTTGGGCTTGTTCCCAAACAAGTTTTGCTGTAGAAAGAAATATAAGGCTACAACTAATGTTAGGTTCCATATTAGTTCCATAAGCTACTACGAATTTGGGCATCCTCCGCCCTCCAATTAGCATAGGACTTATCAGTAGTCGCCGAGGGATCATCAATAAAAAGCCTTAAATTTCTTCCGTCCAAGCAAAAGCACCTCAATAGCTTGCGCCTTAATGCGCATAATTACTACCATTCAACCGGATGGTTGTGATAGGTAGCAAATCTGGAGATAAAAGAAAACTTGGGGTTAAGTTCTCTTTAGATTCCATAACACAAGAAGATTATCCAACTAAAAGTTGCTGGCCCAATAATAAAAGTACGCAAAACAGTCAATGCAACAATGGCAAAACTCAATAAAGGTTGCTGAAGAACTTCATAGTGCAAAAAACAAGTCCATAGGGTTTGCCAACAGCACAATCCCACATCCAAGAGTTATCACATGGGCCAGCCATCACAAATCCAAAAAAATAGGGTCAATAATGAAGCCCTAGGCTGCCAACATCACCATGGGAAGGTGTATCGACACCTAGGGTTTGATGAGGTCGTCAATAGGCAAGAAGTAGTTGTGAGAGTCCTTAACCAGAGAGTGTCGAGGCAAAGAGGCTGCAAGAAGAGGTCTCAAAACGGGTCTAGGCCATGAGACAGTTGAGGTTTAGTTGTGGGAGTCCCTGACCAGAGAGAATCGAGGCAAAAAGGCTTCGCCGGTGGTCAGAGAGGGTTGTCACTTTGCCGGCGTCAGGGTAGGCTCACAGGTGGTCTGCGTGGGTTGTTGGCGTGAAGAGAAGCTTTGCTAGTGGTTGTAAAAGCTAACAATGGCGGCACATGGTTGTCTAGGTGTGCTGGTTGCTCAAATCGAAGTCGCAGGTGGGTTAGTGTCGTCGGAGCAAGGTCGCCGGAGGTCGATTTGGGTCACTGTGGGTCGTCGGAGCAGATCAAGACCTACGGCGTCTCGCGAGGCTCTGATACCATGTCGTAAAACATGGTTTTAGGGTTCTGATTAAACACCTTAATACCCTTAACTCTTATTATATAATGAAAGAAATATGAAAAAGACAAGAATACCCCCATAACCCATAATACATCTCATAATAAGGATAAACCATATTTATAGAGAAGGAAATAAAGTTATTGATTTCTTAGCTAATTTAGATCATAGAATTAAATGCAATTAGATTTGGGATTCTAATTTTCCTAGACAAATTTAAGAAATTCTTTGGGAAGATGCTATAAGTAGATCTAGACCTCGCCGATGTTGATATTTTTCTCTTCTAACAAAAAAAAAAAAAAAAAAAAAAAAAAAAAAGAAAAGAAACTAATACCAAACAAAAATATTGTCATCATAAAAAAAAGAAAAAAAAAAGTGTAATTACAAAAAAAGAAACTAAAAATGCATATGATATCATTTCTTGAAATTCTAAAAATGATCCTAGATATATATATATAACACGGACGAGACTTATTGCAAATCCTGGTGAGTACAAAGAGGGACAAATTTGAAATGTTTGAGTAACGTATGATGGAATTATTCCATTTCCATGGGATGCCTAGAAAACTACCTAGTTCCCAAGCCCCAATAATGCTTCATCATTTATCATTACCAAAAAGAGAAAGGAAAATATACGTAAGTGTAATTTAACCATGTCATTATGAATACCATAACCTTAGCTAGAATCAAAATGAAAGCATCTAAGAAGTGTCAAAAGGATCAAAGCATAAACAGTATTAAGGTACAGAAAATCATACCCATTCAAGCAAATATATCTTTTCTTCTTCCAAGCTTGAGCTAGAATTTGGTCTCCCACTCACAATCTCTAGAGCTAAAACACCAAAGCTAAACACATCAGCCTTTTCTGTAAGATGCCCACGCATGGCATACTCTGGTGCAAGGTACCCACTACAAAAACACCCAACTTATTACTTCAATATATATAGAAATCCATAAATAAAAAATAAATTATTGAGAAAGAAAATCAAGGAAATAATTTTTTGAGGATCCTACATTGTCCCTGCTACGCGTGTGTTTATGTGGGTCATTTTGTCATCGTAAAGTTTGGCCAAACCAAAATCTGAAATTTTGGGATTGAGATCGGAGTCGAGGAGAATATTACTGGCCTTCACATCTCTGTGTACAATTCTAACTCTTGACTCCTCGTGAAGATAAGCTAGACCCCTAGCTACCCCCTTGCAAATATCGTAACGAGTTGACCAATTGAGATCCAAAATACTCTTTCCTGTTTCATTCATGCCAAATATAAAAAAGTTATCACCCTGTTAAAAACATAGCGTAAACATAGAGCTGCAAAAATGCTATTCTCATACCAAATAATGCTTGATCAAGACTTTTGTTTTCAAGATACTCATAAACAATAAGTCGTTTATCTCCCTCGATGCAGCATCCATACAATTTCACAAGGTTACGGTGTTGCACAGCAGATATGGTAGCTATTTCTGTTACAAACTGACTCTTTCCTTGGCGGGATGATTCAGACAATTGCTTTACAGCAACTACTCTCCCATCATTAAGTGTTCCCTACAAAGTACAAAATTAAAATAAAAAACAGATGAAATTATTATACTCGTGAACATAATTTCTATTATCATATCATGCTTTATTTTTATGTATCAATGTATCAGTTGAGCTATAGATTCAGGGTTAAAGATGAAGAAGAGACGAGAACAACAGGAGAACAAGAGCATTTAGAGAAATAGGTTTAGGTCTGCTAAAAACAGCCCCCACCTTTAATGATCTTATCTCTACTCAAGCGATATACTCCCTTGTCCCACAAAGATAGGTCATTTTTGCTACTTTTTCTATCCCAAAATGTTTGTCCGTTTTGAAAAGTCAAATCATAAATTTTTTGAACTTTCCTATACTACCCTTTGTTATTTCAATAATTACTCTCAACACAAAACCCTATACCAAGTAGAAGAGGGTATTTTTGGATAGATGAAGTTTAATAAATGACAAGTCAATGCAATGATGATTTTTCTTAAACTGCATGTTTTGTCAAACTTGGCCTATCTTTATGGGACGAAGGGAGTAATGGAAAATTACATAAATACCCTTGAATCATTAAAAAAAAAAAAAAAATGTAGAGAATAAAATCTATTCCAACACTCCCCCTCAAGCTGGAGCAAACACATCAATGATGCCCAGCTTGGAAGATGAATGCTTAAGAGATGCACGTGCTAGCGACTTCATGAGGATATCACTAAGCTGATCATCAAAACAAACACAGGGAGTAACGAGTTCTTTGCGCAACAATTATCCCAAATGAAGTGATAGTTGACCTCGATATGTTTGGTGCGCTCATGGAACACAGGATTATTAGCAATAAAGATAGCGGCCTAATTATCACAATACATGTGCATAGGAGGAGGAATTGCAACTCTCAAGTCACAAAGAAAATTGCCTGAGTACTAGAACAAGCAACCACATTCTGCTTTTACTACAGCCAAGTAACAAGACTATCTCCAACACAAAGGTACAACAACCAGAAGTAGACTGACAATTAGTTAGCGCGACTATTGGCCCAATCGGCATCACTAAAACCAGTCACTTATAATTTATAAAGAAGCAGAAGGTGTGTACAATAATCCTCAACCAGGAGCACTCTTTACAAACATCAAGTCATTTGCATGTTGTGAAGTCATTTTGTTCCTCTTTATTGAGTCTCTAAAATAATAAAGTACTTCTCTTTGAACACGAAGGGAAGCAAGGTTGGCCAAGTAAGTCATTATATAATGTAGAGTTATCTTGTAGGTTGGCAAAGTCCGTAGTCAAAATCGAGTTTAAGTTGAGTCACTATCCATCCTTGATTCATTAAGTCTTTCAAGTTGAAGGTTCAAGCGTCTCAAGGACCAATGTGAAGATTTCTCAAGACAATTGCTTTGAAACTCACACTCTAGGGATGGTAAGTGGACTAGAGACCTAGTAGCACATAGTTATAGGCGATTATTCTCTCTTAGTCTTTTTATAACTAGTGTAAAAATTCATGCAAAGTGTTTTGATGTTGAAAATTTTAATTCGACTTAGGCAGAAACTTGCCCTTTGCTATTGCCTGAAATGGATTTGTCGAGATCGTCCTTGAAGTATTGGGTTGAATGCTTTGTAAATTGCTTTAATGCTTATTGCCTAATTTAGACCGGTCTAATTTGGCCTTTGACCAGTTCCCATGTATAATTCTATTGGTCGAACTACGCCTTGGACTGGTTGTAACCTACCAGAAACTAGTTTCCCAATTCAAATCGATTCTTTTTCTAGCTAATTTGTTCCCAGCTTTGAATATGACTTTCACAAACTATTTAAAGGGTTTTAGTGCATGAATTTCAATGCTTTCTCACCATATTTTAGAGAATTATTATTGAATAATTTCTTGCTCTAGAAAATTAAAATTCATAGAAAGGTGTTATAATTTTTTTTTTTTTTTTTAATTTTATAGAATGGTGTTCTTGAATACAAAAATAGACATCCTTTTGAAGTTTTTAGGACTCTTTTAATTCCAATGATTGTTCCTAAAATTTTTTGGGGATGCTATTCTTCTTATTATCTTATTTATTGCATGCCTTCCTCTATTCTTCATGGTGGTATTCTCCATTTTGTGTTTTATCCTGATAGGTTCTTTGCATTACCCTCCACATATCTTTGGTTGTGTTAGCTTTGTCTATGTCCTCACTCCAAGGAAAAATGAGTTAGACTTCATGCTGTTAAATGCATTTTTATTGGTAATTTTAGGGCTCGAAAGGTGTAAATGTTGGAATCCTCAGTCACGTTGCTATGTTGTTAATGCTGATTTTACATTGTTTAATGTTACATCCTTCTTCTCTACTTATGTTGGGCTTTAGATCTTGATATTCTTGCGTCTTCCTCTATTATGTTGCCTATTCCTCCTATTATTATTCTTGCTAGCGTTTTCATGTCTCAAACTATAATATCTAAACCATTACAGGTGTATCGCCACTGTATACAGGCAACAAGGAGTGAAGAATCGCCTGCTCCACCTCCTTCCTCATCTACTTTGTTTAAGGTTCCTAACTCATTTACTGCTCCTGACCTTTCTATTGTTCTCTGGAAAGGTACTTGTAAATGCACTAAACATCCTATTGATAAGGTTGTTTGTTCTTCTCATTTGTCTCATCCCTTTCGCGTGTTTGCTAGTATGTTTTGTTCTTCACTCTCTTACTCAGGGATTAGCTTCTTCTGGTTATAATAGTGCTATGGATGAGGAACTGTAAACGTTATACAAAAATGGAACATAGGAGCTGACTTACTTGCCTCTAGGAAAACATGATGTGGGTTGTCGATGGGAATATGTGGTTAGTATCATCTTGGTGGTCCAATTGAGAAAGCTGTGTTGATGGCTAAAGGTTACACTGAAACCTTTAGAGTTTACTACTTTCAGACTTTTCCAGTGGCTCAACTTGCTTCTAATCATGTGTTGTTAATGGTTGAAATTGTTAAGGGTTGGCCACTTTATCAACTTGACATTACTAATGTTTTTCTTTATGGTGATCTTCAGTAGGGAGTGTACATAGAGCAACCTCTTTGGTGTGTAGCTCAGGGGGAGCTGTATCAGGTGCACAAGTTAAAGAAAGCATTTAATAGGTTTAAGTAGTCTCTGAGGGTGTGGTTTGATAAATTCAAACACATAGCAGGTGCATATGGGTTGAAGCGAACAATGTCCCATCATTTGGTGTTTATGAGACATAGTGAGAAAGACATTATTATTCTTGCTATCTATGTAGTGATATAATGATTAATGAAAGCGATATTGAGAGTATAGTATTTAAAATATCTTTTGAGCAAACATTTTCATATGAAATACTTGTAGAAACTTCATTATTTCTTAGATGTTAAAATGGCTAGATTGAAGGAAGGAAACTCATTATCTCAAAGAAAATATGTGTATAATTTTCTTGATGAGTCTAGTATGATGGGAACAAGAACAATTGACATTCAAATAGTCCAAATATAGAGTTCAGCAAAGATGAACGAGAAGCCTTTAATGACCCATGTTGATATGAGAGACTTGTGGGTAAACTAATTTATTCGACTGTGACACTGTCTTGACATTTCATTTTTTATAGGAGTGGTTATTTAGTGTATATAAAGTCCTACACTGACTTTGGAAAGCTATAAGTTGAATCTTGAGAAATTTAAAGATTGCTTCTAGTAATGGTTTAGTTTTGAAACCCTCAAACAATTTAGAGATATTTTTTCAAATTCCAACTAGGAAGGTAATCATTTAGATAGGAGGTCCGAGAAAGGATTCTATACTTTTGTGGGTGGTGATCCTATTACATGGAAGAATCAAAAGCAAAATGTGGTAGTTAGATCAAGTGTAGAGATCGAGTATATAGCCATGGCTCATATAGCTTGTGAGATGTTGTGGACTTGTGGGTAAAATCTCTTTTACAAGAAATGTGGTTTTCTAGTAACAAGCCTATGAAGATCTTTTGTGACAATCAAGCTACTATGTATATTGGTAGGAATCCTCTGTTTCACGAGAGAACCCAAGCACATTTAAGTTGATTGTTATCTTGTCTTGGATTTAGTGGAGAGGAAGCAAACTGCTACGTCATTTGTTTGGTCAAGTGCACAGCTAGGAGCTCCATTTAATATTATTAAGGGTTTGTTTATTGATCTTTGTGACTAAGCTGGGTGTGATAGATATCTATACTCCATCCTGCGGGGGAGTGTTAGAGTTTAAGTATATTAACTATTAAGTAGCGGTATATTTGTAACTTTACCTTTATTATGACATATAAGGGTTGGTTTAACCTTCTATGGTTAGCTGCGAACATTCTTCTCTCTATTCTTTATCTCTTCTCCTTTCTGTTCTCACTTTCCTATTTCACAAACCTAACAATCAACTCCATTCGTTGAATTTTACTAAACTTAAATGGACGAAATCAACAAATTGATCAATTTTTCTGTGTGGACTGAGAGTCTGAGACCCATCAAGTGGTGGGTTCCAAACCTTTTTATTTTCTATTATCCAATATTAAAAGCACCAAAAGCCCCTTCCATTAATATACATTAACAAATCACTTTTTGCTATAATGACATAGAGAATTTGATCTTGTACTACAATCAAGGACTTAAATATTGGTATTGATGGATATATCGAGGGTCCTAAAACACAAATATATCGGATATATCGAAAATATCGATATCAATTTAGGGATACTGACGGATATTATTAGTTAAATATAGATATTTTCATTAAAACTTTGGGAAACAATGATTTGGAGTCTAATAAACAATGTAGAATAAAAAAATTGCAATTTAAATGTGTATAATACAAATATGTGTTGTGTAGGGTATAAAAAATGTAACGCGTTGAGCAATTAAAAAATAGAAATTTATGCGAATTCAATATTTGAATGTTACATAACATTGAAATACATATTTGTATCATTTAAATGTAAAGTGCCACAAGGCTAAAGGCCATTAGCTTGAAATTATACTATATATCTATCTCTCTCTCTCTCCATTATATATATAAGGGGACTTTGGCCACAAGTCCATAAAGTTGGACTTATGCAGTCATAAATCCACCATAAAATCTTATGCAGCCAAAAGTCCCTCTTAGATATTTCCAGACGATATTACCCCTTCATTGCACCTTTCTCATCCGTTTCGCTTAATTTTGCCTTTTTACTCCACACCTCTCCTTCTCATATCTTCCCTCATTCCTCACTGCTACTAACCAGTGTCTGCCATTGTCGTCCACATCTTGTCGTCGACAACAAAACTTTATTATTACAACCATTATAGATCTATGAATAAAGCACAAAAGCACGAAACCCAACCCCGAGTTCAATTCACCATCTTCTTTCATTGTTGTCCAAGTTTTGGGTCCAAAAACGAAGGAGAAAGAAGCTAAATGGTGCTATCTAGACTTTGTTTATGACCAAAAAGCAAACAAAAGAGGTGAAGCTTCCAGATCTTCAAAATAAAAACGTACAAATAGAGGTGAGACCCATTTTCTTCTTTTCTTTCTTTCTTTCTTTCTCTCTCCTTTTTTTTTTTTTTTTTTTTTTGGGGGGTACAAAATAGAGGTAAAGCTTTGGAGGGAAAATAAAAAATAAAATATAAAAAAACACCCATAGAAGATGGATACCGCCACTGCCAACGGGATATTATTTTTGTGAAATAGTTACACGTAACTATTTTTTTTAGAAAGTTACATATAATCAATGTAACTGTTTTTTTTTTTTTTTTTTTTTTTTTTTGAACATACATGTAACTATTTTTTTAGTTACATATAATCAATGTAACTATTTTATTTTTTTATTTTTTATTTTTTTTATACATAATTTTATATTCATCATGAATCTCTTCCCTAATTTTTCCAAAAAAAAAAAAAAAAAAAAAATCAATTAAATGGACTTGTAACTAAAGTATATACTGAACCCACAAAAAAATAGTTACATGAAAACAATTACTTTTAAGTCAATTGTGACTGAATTTTAGTCGCAAAATATTTAAATCTTACAAATTTTTAGTTTCAAACACATCAATTTAATTGATTCAATAGTTATATCTAATAAATTTAATAATTTTGCTATGGGAAATTGTACAAAATTGAACCCACATTAAAATAGTTACATGTTTATTTATTTTAAAACTGATACATGTAAATATGTAATCAATGTAACTATTTTTTTTTTTATACATAATTTTATTTTCACCATAGGTCTTGTTTCGAAAGGCTCGACGAATAGATTTCAAATATATAAATTTTATTGGAAATCGATATCTAGATTGAAAGTATGTCATTTTAAAATTTGAAAACAAAAAATATCACTTAAGGGTAAACTTGACTTTATGCATTTACCACAGTTATGAAAGTAAACTCATTTTACTTAAAAGTGGACTTATGGCTATATAAGTTTGCTGCATAGACTTATGCCTCTATAAATCCTATAAAAATAGACTTTTCGCTAATTTCCCCTATATATAATGACACAATAATTATAAAAAATGAGTAAAGCTCTTTTTCTTTTTTTGAAACCAAAATGATAAGGAAGAGTAGAGCTTTTATGAAAAGGCTACAAATCTAAAGGTAAGAAGGTAAAGTTCTTAGAAAAAAAAAGGGGGGGGGGGGGTAAGAAGGTAAAGTTAAAAAGAATTATGGGTTACATTTAAAAGTGGGTTTTTAAATTATTATGCCATTTTAAAAGGGGTTATAATGTGGAATTGTGAAAAGTCCACTTTATCTTTCACGATCTAGGCTCAACAAACAAAAGTAAAAAAGAAGAAAAAAAAGGGCACCAAACAAAGAGGTGAAGAGAGCTTCCATTGGGGTTTGACAGTAACGCCGGAGAGCCAAGATGATGGTAACGGCATGGTGATGATGATGCAACAGCACTGTACCAGGTATGTAAGGGATTGTCTTCTATTCTTCTTTCCTTTTCTCTTTCTTTGACAACAAGAACGGTGGTGATGGGGATGGTGAGGGTGAAGGTGAAGGTGAAGGTGATGGTGATGGCAGGCTATTCTTCTTAAAGATGGATATTGTTAAGATGGATATCGTTGGTATTGATCCAAAACTGCTAAGAAATAGCTTGATTTCATCGATATGTTCGATGTCCTCAATATATCGAGGATATTGCCAATAATATCTAAGATAAAATGTTAAAACGGTAAGGAAGCCATATCTATATCGACACCCATCGATACAGTGATATATCGCCGATATATTCGATTTTTAAGACCACGGCTACAATAAAATCAGTTGTTTTTACTATACCAAGTTTAGAAAGTAAGTTGCAATAAAAATCCATGTACATCTTAGCCCCAATAAATAAACTAAAATAATCATCTTATGTAGGTGTAACATATTCCACCATCTAGGTTAGGATCCTCTACACCTACACCTCATTTGGTATGTCCTAAGAACTAATTAGAAAAGTATGCCACAGAATCTTGTAAATTCAATTGGATTTGGGTTCAAGCAAGGTGTCGTAATTGAATTGAGGATGGATATGAAAAATACAGCAGCAACAACACCAACTCTTATTGGAAATCTGGCCAAAAGGTCAAAACTTTCTAAGATTGCATGAAATTTAAACAACCAAATTTCAAGTTTTCAACCGTAGATTTGAAAATTAAGAGAAGTTTAATAGTCAGCTGTAAATACTCTGAATATTTTAATCTCGTATGCAAATTGAGTGTAAGAAAAATAAATGCAGACTAAACATGACATGCATGTTCACTGGATTGTACACATGCAGTAGAACTAGTAACTGATGATGGGCAAGAGGATATGGTTCAAAGCACGTCTTAATAAAATTATAGTATCTACTACAGTATCAGGGCTTCAGCTTTTCAAATTTTGTTATTTCAACAATAATTGCAATTTATGGCCTCCCACCTATCACTGTCACATTATGCATGCTTAGGAGGGTGCCATCATCAATAGGAATATGAATGCAATGTGTTTATATATATATATATATATATATGTTTGCATTTCATGGGCTGTGACTGGAAATAAACTGGCAGTTACAACAATTGTAGATGAGCTACACGCCTTCATATCAGGTAATTGGTACCAATGAATGGTGTACCAAAACAGGTTCATACCATTATGTGGGTATTGACATGTGCTCCGACCACTTGTTTTTCCTTAACTAATATGATGACTTACCTTATAAACAGATCCAAATCCTCCCTCTCCAAGCTTATTAGCAGGATTGAAGTCTTCAGTGGCATTCCTTAGTTCAGCAAAACTGAAAGTGTATGGTCGGGCATCTATCCCTAGGAGCTCTGCAAATTCAACACAAACAATTTATGGCTGTGATTCTGTTTATAAAGTCATTAATTTTCCTTTTTATCATGTAAGCTGAAATATGCACACTTTAAATCTTTAGTCCACCTTTGACCATGGGATGTAGATCAGGAAGACATTGTACATTCTTTCCCAAATGTTTTGATGCCTCTTTATAATATTTTAGAATCAAACACCCTCTCTGCATCCTCATCCAGAATATTGTTTTGACTGAAGACGAGAAAATTGGCGGAAAGAACATTTGAGTTGTCAATAACCTTGGGTTTGAAGTAACTCCTCTTTCTCACAACTTCAAAAGAGTGGGAAAAGAGACAAAAGTCTGGTTTTTAATGGTGCTTCTTGTCTTATGTTTGGTGATAACATGTGGTATAACAAGACAGCAACTGGAATTTCTTGCAGCCTTTGAATTTACCACATTAAAGCATGTTTCAGTGGAGCATCCAAAAGACTAGAACCAAAGGCAGACAAACAACACTACATATGAACCATGGCATTACGACCAGATGAAGGCAGACTGCTTTATACACACAAAACCGAAACTTTTAAGTTACCTTTATCGTCATTGGTAGGTGGCCTTTTTCTTCTTTGAACAAAACGGTAAACTGCAAAAACAGACAGAAGGCTTACAACTCCAACAGCAATGACAACTCCCACAATCAAGCCGGTCCTATTACTCTTCTTGGTTGGAGGGTTGTTACTAACAGTCGGAAAGAAATCTGTACAAAAGCTTAGTAGTCAATAAGTTGGTATCAGCATGTGAAAATATAAAATTTTAGCTCCCAAACTGCAACACATATTTATGAATCACATTACCTGGGGTAGCACTAATAGCTGAAATAGAAGGTCCAAATGTGCCTTCAGATGGTATGCTGTAAGTCCCCTTTCCAGCCCAAAATAGATGGATTTCAAGGTAGTTTTCCGATACTTGAGCCTTAAATTCCTTACGAACAGCTCGGAAAGAGGCCCCACCTGCCTCCTTTTGTATGTTAAAATCTTTTGACATTAAATTTCCCTGGATTCAACAATTTTAACAACCTTAAGAAATATTAAAGAGAAAAATAGAGATTACTTCCATAAGGAATTAGGAGACAGACTACCTCAAGATTCAATGAATTTATGTGTCAACTTAATCAGAACATATTTGATATTCAGGAATTATTTTATGCTGGAAAGTAATTGGATTTGTGAAGTTATTGGGAAAATATTGCAAACAAATTAGGAAGGTAGTTATGTTGAAAAATTGGGAATAGAGTTTCAAGAATAATTAAAATTTATTAATAATAAGTCAGAAACTATTCTCAATATTTGTGGTTTATACACCAGTTGAAAACAAAAGAAAAAAACCAAATATTGTGTTTACGTAAACATAATAATAAAGGTGCAGATATCTCAATACTTCTACATCTGTATAAATTTGTTTTAATGATCACAAGTCAGACATGAAGCTCAATTGTAATTTTTTACTAGCAACACAAACACTATGTTAGTAAAAAAATTTAAAAAAAAAAAAAAAAAAAAAAAAAAAACGCTTCAGTTTAGGACAGAACAACAAAAAGAACATTCCGGAATAATCAAATAATTCAATTCAGACCTGGATATAAATATCAAAAAAACGCCTCCCAAGACTTGTCCATGTTTTAGAATCTAGGATTGCTGTCTCTGCAAACTGGAGGCTCAAGGTATAGTTACCATTCTCAAGCCCCAAGCCATAGTATCTTAGCGATCCAGCAGAGATTCGTGCCGTCTTGAACAGCTCCGAGTCGGAAGTATTTGTGAATGAAGATAGTGAAGAACTGGTGTATTGAGGATTGGTGGTCCCAATAAAGAATCCAACATTGCTAACAGCCCACCTCTTTGTGTCAGTCACGAAATATGAAGCAGGACCAAGCGTCTCATTATCCTTATCAAATGTAATCCCATCAGAAGATGTAATCCTTGGACCACCACACTTAATTGAAAAATTATAATCTGCACAACAATGCAAAGAGGCACTTATCAAAGTAAATTCAGAAAAAATTGTTCCAATTTTGCAAAGTTAAAATCACCTATCTCTTTTATATGTTGATAAATATACATGTTATGCAATCAAGAATGCCGGTGGTTAAAGAGCATCTGGTCCATGTTTGGCGAATTTCATGAAGTTGTCTTTCAACTGAAAACATAAAATTTCTCAACACTACGAATTTGATATCTCAAAATACTATAATGGAACTCACATATGCTGAAACCCTAACTATACAGTATGACCTATAATTTCTCCACAATAGTGGACGATATAGTACAACCCTTGAGAATAAGGTTTGCCTACTATTATGTACAGGAGGACCAGAATGGTGTTTTCTTTGCTATTTATGAAAGAAACATAAGTTTAAAGTTTTTTAGAATAAGGGTTGATTTTGGTTGCAGTTTAAGAATGAATATGGTTGGTTTAGTTGTAGTGGTAATTGTGAATTTGTGAAATGTAAATATCTTTATTTATCAAGGGTAGTTTAGTCTTTGAGTTGTATTAGGGTTTAGGCTTATTAATATATCCATTTGCCCTTTGTATGTTCTTTGCAGATTGATTTTTTCACCAAGACTCATACTTCTGCTCGGTTCCGCTTTTACTTGGCAAACTTTCAATGCTCTGGGGTTCGGGTTCGCATCCTGAGTTTGAGGGGAGGTGGAGAGGGTGAAATGTAAATATCTTCATTTATTTAGGGTAGTTTATTCTTTTAGTTGTATAAGGGTTTAGGCTTATTTATACACCTTATAATCTTTCTTTTGGAACTAATGAGAATTGTTCTCTTTGCAAACCATCAATAAGGGTTGATTTTGTCAGAGAAGCAATCAAAGTCGCATGATGGTCACCAATGGCTATGGTCATTGCGCAACGAACGGGACATCGCGCAAGTGATCAAAGTAGAATATATATAATACACATGTAATGCATATATATAAGATCATAAATATAATTGATGTAGGACATTTAGAGGGGAAATATCAAAATTTGAGATTGTAGGCTTTGTAGAAGGGTTAGGGTATGGATTGATTACGGCTTGAAGGTTGGAAAGTTGCTAAAAGTTGAAGAAATAGCTGCTGTGAAATTTGTATTGAAACTATTTCATGGGCTTAGCTGTGAGTCTGTGACTATATGAGGGTTTGGGGTGTTAGGATAAGGGCTTGATAGTTGGAAAAGGGTTGGGGTTATAAAAGTGGATTTGTATAACTAATCAAAGAAGAAAGAAAGAAAAAGAGGAGAGAAAATGGCTGCTGTAAAAAGAAAGTTTCCCTCTTGTATATTATCTTTTATACTAGTACAAGTACAAAGACAATAGTACCCTTCAGCTTATTACAAGTAAAATAAGAGCAATATAGAATCCTTTTCAACACTCCCCCTCAAGTTGGTGCAAAGATATCACACATGCCCAACTTGCCTAAGAAAGTGTGGAAGACTTTGCTTGCGACTCCTTTGGTAAAAAAATCTGCCAATTGGTCTCCAGTTTGACCATAAAGCAGACAAATCACCCCAAAAGTCAATTTTTCCTTTATAAAGTACCTATCGATTTCAATATGCTTGGTTCTATCATGTTGGACTGGATTGTGAGCAATATTAATTGCGACTTTGTTGTCACATTACAATCTCATGGGTTCATCAGAATCAAAACCAAGCTCTTTCAACAATGTTTTTAGCCACATAATTTCACACACTCCTTGAGCCATAGCTCTGAACTCAGCCTCAGCACTAGACTTGGCTACAACTGCTTGTTTCTTACTTCGCCAAGTCATAAGATTTCCCCCTACAAAGGTGCAGTAACCGGATGTTGACCTGCGATCAGTGACAGAACCAGCCCAATCGGCATCCGTATATGATTCCACTCGCAAATGATCATGTTTAGAAAACAACAATCTCTTTCCAGGAGCAGATTTCAAATAGCGAAGGATTCGATGGATTGCCTCCATATGAGATTTTCGAGGCGAATGCATAATCTGACTTAGTAGACTAATAGCATAGGCAATGTCCGGTCGGGTGTGTGACAAGTAAATCAGTTTGCCAACCAACTGTTGATATCTACCTTTGTCCACCAAGACACCATTAGGGTCTTCCCCTAACTTGTAGTTCTGCTCCACAGGAGTATCACTAGGTTTGGAACCCAGCATCCCAGTTTCCTTGAGAAGATCTAACATATACTTTCTCTGAGAAATGAAGATGCCAGTCCTAGATCTAGCAACTTCAATACCCAAAAATACTTCAAACTTCCCAAATCCTTTATCTCAAATTCATTGGCTAAATGTTCCTTCAGTTTCTGTATCTCCTCCTCGTCATCTCCTGTTAGCACAATATCATCCACATATACAATAAGAATTGTTACCTTCCCCTGTGAAGAGTGCTTGATGAATAATGTATGATCTCCTGACTTTGTTTGAAGTCATATTTCAATATAGCTCGAGTAAATCTCTTAAACCATGCTCGAGGAGATTGCTTCAATCCATATAAGGCCTTCTTTAGTTTGCACACCTTCCCCCTGGTTGTATCACTTTCAAAACCTGGAGGTACATCCATGTAAACTTCTTCTTCTAGATCTCCATTGAGGAATGCATTTTTAACATCCAACTGATGAAAGCCCATCCAAAATTGGCAGCTAAAGAAAGTAGAACTCGAACAGAATTCATCTTGGCCACAGGGGCAAATGTCTCTTGGTAATCAATGCCATATATCTATGTGAAGCCTTTTGCTACCAATCTATATTTATACCTTTCCACTGAACCATCAACCTTATGCTTCACTGTGAACACCCATTTGCATCTGACTGTCTTCTTTCCCTACAGGTAATTCAACCAAATCCCAAGTTTTATTTTTTTGAAGAGCAGTCATCTCTTCACACATAGCTTTCTTCCATTTGTTATCACAGAGTGCATCCTGAAAGGTGTTAGGCATAGACACAGAAGACAATTGGGAAACAAAGGTATGGAACAATGGAGAAAAGACTATGATAGGAGACAAAGTTAGAGATAAGACTGTTGAGTACAAGATCTAACTTCTTTACGAAGAGTAATAAGAATATCAGAATCATCAAGAGTAACAAGAGCAGGAGTAGATATGATATTACCTGAGTCCAAGGATGACAGTTGGCCATAGAGAGGAGAAATGGTCTTTTCCTTTTGTCTCCTTGAATAGATCTGTAATTCCTTGGGAGAGGATGTTGTTCTTCCAAGCCATGAGATGGAATAAGAATAGGGTCAAAGGAGATATAAGAATAGGAAGTACAGAAGACTTCTCTTCACTACAACTCTCCCCCTGAAGAGAAGTTTGGGAGGAGGAGAAATAGGACACCGATTCAAGAAAGGTGACATCTATAGTGACAAACTTCTTGCGTGAGGGAGGATGATAACACTTATACCCCTTTTGAATAGGTGAGTAGCCCAAGAAAATGCACTTCAGAGCTCGAGGGTCTAACTTACTACGAGCCTGAATAGAAACATGAACAAAGCAAACACACCCAAAAACATGAGGAGGAATAAGAAAAGGACGAGGGCACGAGGGTAAAGACAACAAATCAATCGGTGCCTTGTGAGTAAGTACTCTAGAGGGCATCCGATTCATTAAATATACAACTAGTGAGCATTGCCATCCCCCCAATAGGATTAAGGACCATGCATAGAGAACATTAAAGCCCTAGCTACCTCAAGAAGGTAGCGGTTTTTTCTTTCCGCAACACCATTTTGTTGAGGAGTATCCACACAAGAAGTCTGATGGATGATACCATGATCCTGAAAATAGGATTGAAGACTCCCATAAAGGTACTCACTTCTATTATTAGAACGATCAATTTTGATTGAGGCATTACATTAGGTTAAGCACCATTTTATGGAAAGTCTGAAAACATGAGAAAGCATCACTTTTTTCTTTCAACAGATACACCCATGTAGTCCTAGAGAAATCATCAATAAAAGTAACAAACCATCGAAAGCCAGATAATGAGATAATGCGGGAAGGACCCCATACATCAGTGTGCACAATAGTAAAAGACAAGTTACTTCTATTAAAACTAGGTGGAAATGAAGTACGATGATGTTTTGCAAGTTCACACACTTCGCACTTAAATTGCAGAAACATTTATTCTAGAAAACAAAGATGGAAAAATGCGTTGAAGCAAGAAAAATAAGGGATGGCCCAATCTTCTATACCAGAGCCAAAGCTTATCTTCAGAAGCAGCACATCTCCCAAACTGGTGTGCATGCACAATTTGACCACCAGTCCTTCTCAATGGGAGCCAAAAGGTAAAAACCATCTCTCACACTACCACTGCTAATCATCCTCCTCGTGAGTAGGTATTGGAAAACACAATGAGAAGGATAAAAGGTTACACTACAATTTAGATCAGAAGTGATGCAGTTAATGGACAATAGATTGTGAGAAAAATTGGGAACATGTAAAACTAAAGAAAGAGACATATCAAGGTCAATAGAAATAGAACCTTTCCCTGAAACAGATGACAAAGAACCATCAGCTACCCTAACCTTAATCCCTACCTGAACAAGTGTGGTAAGAACGAAATAAGGTAGACAAACTAGTCATATGGTCAAAAGCCCCAGAATCAATAATCCAATGACGATAAGATGATTTACAAGATGCACTAAAAGAAGTAGGCTAAATTACCTGAGTGGGCCAAAGAAGTAGATGCAGTGGTGGATGTATCCAGTTGAGACATTAGGCGTCTGAGAGACTCAACTTCTGCTCTGGTAATTGTCACTAGACTCAGAATTAGAAGTTTCAGAAGGTAATGAAGTAGGTAGAATAGTGTCCACAGCTATAGAATAGTGAGCGCGGGATCGAGAGAAACCACTAGTACGGCCCCCCTACCTCTAGTAGGGCGACCATGGAGCCTCCAACAAGTTTCTTGGTATGTCTCGATTTCTTTCAATGATCACAAAATAACTTATCCTTCTCATCAGAAATAGAATCAACACCTTTGCTTCCATCACTGACCGGGAAGAACACCTCTTTCGGTTTGCTGAGAAGCAGTAGTAGTAAGTGCAGAGCGCTCCTGTGAGGTAGAATGAAGCATAATATTCTTTCTGCTCTCTTCGTGCTGAACATAAGCATAGACACTACTTAGCGGAGGAAGAAGTTCCTTTCCTAGAATCTATATACGAATCGGATCATATTCATCTCTAAGCCCTAGCAAGAAAATCAAAGATCTGCTTCCTGCTCAACAAGGTTATGACACTTCAAGGTGTCAGCAGAACACTCAGCTCGAAAATCTTGATAGTAATCCAACTCCTGCCACAATGCCCGAAGTTTATGGAAATAAACTGATAAAGGCTTATCATCTTGGGTAGTCTCATGAATACGACGCTTTAAGTCATACAACTGGGCCATGTTCCTTACCTTTGAATAAGTTTGTGCAACGGCATCCCAAATCGTTGCCGTTCGCAGAAGCAAGTAGCCATCACTAACCTCTGGTTACATCGAATGTAAAAGCCAAGACATAACCATAGAATTTTCTACATTCCACTTCTCATACGAAGGGTCAGCTACCGAAGGTTCTTTCACCTTACCATTCAAATATCCCATCTTCCCTTTACTGGTGAGATATAAGGTTGCTGAACGAGACCAAGCTAAATAGTTAGGCCCATCTAATTTCACAGTTGTGATTTGGAGTGTAGGGTTGTCATTAGTGGGTATTCCTGGACCTATTACCCTACTCTGATGGCTTTCAGAGGTCTGACTAACTTCTGACATGAGGTAAACGGCACTCAACCACCCAAAAAACTAAGTCCAAACACAACGGATATGTCCCCAAGCAACAGATACCACAAGTAGGGTAACAATGTGCAATATGTAACACTAGGCAGCACACAGAGCCCACAAACACCTTACACAGCCCACAAAACACTTCACACAACCCATAAAACACCTGTTAAACCTCCAAACACAGCCCCAAACAGCAAACAAAGAGGTTTTCTAGTGCATACCAGTGAAGGTTACGGCTGGTACAAGGCATATCTCTACAAAAAAAAACCATTAAAACGAAGCAACGAACACAAACGAAGCCTAGGAACCTTCAAGTCGGCACCCTTTGTTGCAGTTTGACCCATCAAACTCAAACAACCAAGGCCGAAATGGGGGTCTTTGCAAAAAAAAGGCCATTTTCCTGGAAAATGAAAGAAAAATTCGAAAAACCCCGTTAAATCATCTCGGATCTGGACAAAAATTCAGAGGCAAGCTCTCCTTGAAGTGGCAATTCAGTGGGTGGGGTTTTTGTGCCCTGATGATGTCAGTGTCCGTACAGCTGTCGTCATCAGATGACGTCAGCAACTGCTGACATCAACAAAATGCTTTTCCTCGACTATCAAACCCTTTTTTTCGCGTACGGATCGATGAGTAGAGGCTTTGATACCAAATGGATTTGTATAACTAATGAAAGAAGAAACAAAGAAAGAGAAGAAACAAAGAAAAAGAGGAGAGAAAATGGCTACTGTAAAAAGAAAGAGAGAACTTAGGCTTTCCTTCTTGTATATTATCTTTTATACTAGTACAAGTACAAAGACAATAGTACCCTTAGCTTATTACAAGTAAAATAAGAGCAATATAGAATCCTTTTCAACAATAAATAGATAAGTTTTTAGGTGTAAGATGGTCTGCAATAAGGGGTTGGTGGTCTTTAAAGCAAACACAGAAGCAGAGGTTCTAGAACTAAAGCTAGGTTGGCGAAAAGTGTACTAGATTTGAAATGGTTGCCGTAAAATTGTAGAGAAAGGGGGAAAAACAGTAGCTATTGAAGAGATGAGGAAAAGAGAAAGATGACAACCAACCATACACTAGTAGAGTCCTTGAAATCAGCCAAAACTGGGAATTATTCTCATCTATCTACCATCTCCTTCGTGAGATTTTCTACCATCTCCTTCGTGAGATTCCTCCCATCTCCTTTGTGAGATTCAACCTATCTCTAGTGTATTTGTGAGATCTCTTTCCCTAGCCTTCTGCTACTTTTTCCCACCCTCATTTTTTTTCTAATTTCCCCATCTATCCTTTGTTCAATCGCTATTCCCTCGTCTTTTGTCATCACATTGCCATATTTGGTTTTTATTGGTGCTTTGATTTTTTATACCTTGCCATAAATCCTTGATTTCGTCCATCTTTGTCGGCACTTTCCTTTATCCCTCACCTTTCTCCTATTCTAACCTTTTCCTTGACATATTTTTCCCATTTTCTCAGCTAACCAACCCCCCATGTTTGAGAAAAGTTCCAAGTGAAAATGACATTTTTTCTTTTTTGTTGGCCCTTATCTCTTTTCATGGTTTCCTCTCCGTACTTATACTACCTTTTGAGTGGTAGGCCAAGCCATGCCCCCTACTCCTACATAATCTTCCTATCGTGGAATTGCCGGGGATTGGCTCGTCCTGCGGCAATCCGTGCTCTTCGAGCCTTGGTACGTGAACATCATCCTGATATTTTTTCCTCTCTAAAACCAAAATTAAAGATGGAAAATTGTCTCGTCTGCTTTCCAACTTGGGCTTCCCCAACATATCCTCAACCCCTCCTCTCCATAAAGCTCATGGTTTATGTCTTTGTTGGCAAAATGGGGTTAAGGTGGAGGTTACTTTTGCGAATGATTCTTTGATTGATGCCCTTGCTTTCTCAGCCCCGTCTTCCACTCCCTGGATATTTACTGCTATTTATGGCCCTCCCTATTGGCAAGGGAAAGCTAATTTTTTCAATTAACTTGGAGTTATTGCTAATTCTTTTCCGATCCCTGCCTGTGCTTCGGTGATTTCAATTGTGTTATCTCTCAAGCAAAGAAGAAGGGTGGTAGGCCTTTTTCTTGTTCTTCGTCTGGTGGTTTGAGGGAGGTAATGGATACTAATGCCTTGATTGATCTTGGTTTTTCTGGAAATCTATTTACATGGAGTAATAAACGGAGCCTTAGTGCTAATATTCAAGAAAGGTTGGACAAGGGAATGGCAAATGGTGAGTGGAGGGCCCTTTTTCCTTTTGCTAGCATTTCTCATCTCCCTGCTTGCTCCTCTGATCACTGTCCTTATTTTACTATCTTGTTTTGGAAATGGTAATTCTGTGGCTCGTCCTTTTAAATTTCAAGCTGTATGGACTCGAGATAAAGCTAGCTCTATTGTTGTGGAATCTGCATGGAACTCTCATTGTCAGGGTCTCCAGCTTTCCGTTTTTGTCACAAAATTAAAGCTTCTAGGAAGGCTCTCTCGTATTGGAATAAACATCATTTTGGATTTATTCAATCCAAGATCCAAGCTATAAAGAAATCCATCTCTGTTCTCCAAGCCTCAGTTCCTTCTGCTGCTATGTTAGAAGCTGAATCCAACTTACAAATTGAGCTCGATGAATGCCATAGAAGAGAAGAAATTTTGTGGAAACAAAACTCTAGGGTGCAATGGCTTAAAGATAGGGGATCATAATACTAAATTCTTCCACCTCTCTACTGTTATTAGGGGAAGGAAGAATTCGATTGATTTTCTCAAGAATAATGAAGGTCTCTAGATTCTAACAAGAAGGAAATTGGTGAGTGCTTCAATCGCCATCTCCAAGATGTTTTTACATCTTCCAACCCTATTTTCCTGAGAGGTTAGAGGGGCTTATTCCCAATTGCATTTCAGAAGAGGATAATGCAAATCTCAGCTTGATCCCTAGATGAGAAGGAAATTAAGGAAGTGTTCTTTCGCATGGGCTCTTTCAAAGCCCCTGGCCCTGATGGCATGTCTATGCTTTTTTACAAACATTATTGGCATATTATCAAAGGCTGAGGTTATTGCTTCTGTCCGTAGTTTTTTCTTGGTAGGTTTCATGATTAAACAGTTGAATCATACTAATATTGCTCTTATTCCAAAGGTTGTCTCTGGCTCCTTGGTTAAACACTTCCGCCCCATTAGCCTCTATAATGTTATCTATAAAATTATTTCCAAAATTCTCTCTAATCGCCTTCAGCCCCTTTTGTCTAAGATGATCTCTCCTATGCAAGCTGCTTTTGTTCCAGATAGGTACGTCTCTGCTAATTCTATTCTTGTCCAATAAATCCTCCACTCTATGAAAAAGAAATCTAGTAAGGTGGATATGGAGAAGGTGTATGATAAAATGGAATGGTCTTTCCTTCTTGAACTGTTAAAATGTTTTGGCTTTAGTGATGTGTAGAAAGGCAATGGATTCAGCAATGCATATCCACTACATCTTTCTCTACCTTGATCGATGGTGGTTCGAATCGGGATGTTCAAACCTCAACATGAGCTTAGACAAGGAGACCCAGTCTCCCTCTTTCCTTTTTATCATTTGTTCAGAAGTGTTGTCAAGACTTATTCATTCGGGCTGAAGATAATGGTGCTATTCATGGCATTAAAGTGAGTAGAGGTTGCCCAAGCTATATCTCACATGCTCTTTGCTGATGATTTGATCCTTTTTGCTAGAGCTACTACATCTGAAACAGAAGTTTTCCTTGGATGCTTGGATACCTAAGATAATGGTGCTATTCTGGCCAATCGGTCAATATGGAGAAATCAGCAGTTCACTTCAGCAGAAATTTTTCTGGCAGACCCGCTTTTCAGTTATGTGGTATTCTTAATCTTAGTAAAGCCCCCCACAATTCCAGATACTTAGGGTTTCCACTGTTTCTTAATTGTTTCTTAATAACTTTAAGAAACAAGCTTTTGGTGACATTGTTGAGCATGGTTCAGAATCACATTTGTGGATGGAAAGCTAAGCTTCTTTCCCAAGAAAGCCGTTCTACCTTGATTTGATCGGTGACATCAACTATTCCAACCTATACCATGTCCACTTTCTGCTTGCCTATGAGTATTTGTAATCCCATTGATTCCTACTGTAGGATATTCTGGTGGGTTTTGTTAAAGGCAATGGGGGTGGTTTGTATCTCAAGAATTGGGATTCCATCTGTCGTCCCAAATATGTGGGTGGTTTTGGTTTTAGACAAGCTAATGATATGAATTTAGCTCTCTTTGCTAAGATGGGATGGCACATGCTGGTTAGTAGTGATAAGCTTTGGGTTAGGATTTTAAAATCCAAATATTGTAGAACTCAAACTTTTTTGGAGACTCAAAAATCTAGTCAAGCGTCTTGGCTTTGGCAAGGTATTTTGAAAACCAAAGATACTCTTACTCAAGGTTCTTGTTTTGTGGTAGGAGATGGTACTAATATTGAGTTATGGAAAGATCCATGGGTGCCTTTTTTGTCTGGTTTCTCTCCTCGACCTCGAGGGGAAAGGAGAGTTGGGGTTAATTTGGTGTCAGATCTATTTCACCCTTCTGGTTGCTGGGATGAGGAAAAACTACAATGTCTTTTTGAACCGAATGTTGTCAGCTGCATTTTGAAGATCCAAATTTCTCCAAGTTCTCACCATGATAGACTTGTTTGGATTCCCAACAAATCTGGTGAGTTTACTATCAAGTCTACTTATCTTCTCAATCAAGCCCCAAGATTTACTTCAATGGGTCCGTGCTCTCCTTTTGTCTGGAATTTGCTGTGGAATTCTAAGCTCCATGAACGTTTCAAAATCCTTCTGTGGAAGCTTCTTTAGAATATATTACCAGTTAGGGCTGTCTTAAACTCTAGATTCCCTTATTGCAGACATTTCTTGTCCTCTTTATAGTGGACCTGAGGAGAATGCAAAGCACCTTTTTATGAATTGTAAGTTGATTGAGATGCTTTAGTTAAGTTCTAAATGGTCTTTTAGGATTGCTTCTGTTTGTTAGCTTAGTCTTTCGGAATGGATTTCTCTGCTTCGTGATAAAGGTAGGCCTTCTCCCAATTAAGCACTTTTGATTCCATGGAATTCCTCCTTTTTACCGTGGTGATGATGGATGTGGTTTGGTTCTCTAGAAACAAGGTTGTTTTTTATCAGGCAGAAGTTAATCCAAAAATACTTCTGGTCAATATTAAAAAGGTTACTGCGGAGCACCTAGCTGCGATGGTCCCTCCACCAGTAATCTCCCTTCCTTAAGCTATTTGGATTGCCCCTCCAAGACCATGGCTCAAGATAAATACTTGTTATAAAATGTAATATGTAATTAGCATAAAGGGTATCAATATCTTTCCATACTTTATATATTTTAATATAAATAAGATTTATTGGGTTTGGGTTAGGTATCAAACCTTAACCATTACAATTACATGGTATCAGAGCCATGCTATAGCCCCATCTCCACCTCCGGTGACCTGGTCGAGCTCCGACAAGTGTCGTCTACCTCCAGCGAGTGTCGTCCATCACCATCCAAGCTTCAACGACCCTGATTTTAGTCACCACAGCCACCACGATAGTCACAACAACCACTACGACATCACGACAGCTACCACGACAGTCAACACTCACCACCAGCCCACCAGCCCACCTCGAACCTTCTACGATCTCTGACAACCTTCTCTTACCCACAACAACTCCCTTAAACTGTTCGGCGATCATCGTGGAACCTTCAAGACTCTTTTTTTCAGGCCTTAACACCTCTGTTCTTGGCTTTTATCCCTACACTGATCTAAGACTCAACCCTGTCTCTCTCCACAAGACAGTAGGATGTCAACAGCTCCCTCTATGACATCGTTGGCAACCTAGAACTCCATTGTTGCCTTGTTTCTCTTGACGTGTTAATGGCTGGTCCACTTTTTCCCAACACTAGTGATGTGTTTGAACTTGGGATTTTTCTTTTGGATTTGTTAAGTGCAATTTGGCATTGTTAGGTAACCTAGATTGAGGATTCCTTATTTTCAGCCAATTTGATACTGTTTATTTAATTTTATTCAAACTTATTCAGTTGGGCCAACCTTATTATTTGGTTGAATTTCCTTTGGTTATGGAGTCCAAAGAGAATATGAACATTAGTTTTTTTTGTCACCGAACTTGCTTCCAATCACAACCATTCGATTGAATGGTAAGAATTATGCTCACTAGGCTCAAGCTGTAGAGGTTTTCCTACTTGGGCGAAAGAAGTTTAAGTTTCTGATTGATGATCCTCTTGCCTCAACTGATAAAACTTATGCTGATTGGAGGGCTGAGGATGCCTAAATTCGTAGTAGTTTATGGAATAGTATAGAACGTAATATCAGTTGCACTCTTATTTTTTTGTAAACTGCGAAACTTGTATGGGAACAGGCTAGGGAGTTGTACTTTGGTAGTAATAACCTCTCTCGGATTTATCAGCTTCATCAGGATTACTTGTCTATTGGTTTAGATGATAAGACTTTGGAGGATTTTTATGCTAAATTTCGAACCAATTTGTGAGGAGCTCAATTTGTATCAGCCTATTTCTACTGATGTTAGGGCAATGCAACGCCAGCGTGATTGTATGAATGTTGCTCAATTTCTTTCTAGTTTATCATCTTCATTTGATTTAGTTAAATCCTTCTCTTAGTGAGGTGTTCAGTCGTCTTCACCAAGCTTCTTTCTCTGACTCGACTACCTCTTCAGGGATTAACCCTCATGATAAATCTGCATTAACTACCACTACCACCACCACTACTATGACGGGGGATGGTGGCAATTTTAGAGGTGGTCGTGGAAGCTGTGGTCGTGGTGGCAAAGGTCGTAATAAAGGACGTGGTTTTCGAAAGTGTACACATTGTGGTGTTGATAACCACACAGTTGATTTTTGTTATAAGCTTTATGGTAGACCCCCAGCTAATTAGGCCATGTTTCATGATGATGAGTTTCAGTCCCCTATTCCTGCCACTCTAATGACCTCATCAGTTCAAAGTAGTCCTTCAATTGCCCCCGCTTCATGAGTTATTTCTATTCCCGAGGATGAGTATTGTCATCTTTTGACCGAATAGTTGAGCTCTGCTCCTTCCTCTACTGCTACTCTTGCTCAAATAGGTACTCCTATAGCTGTCCTTACCTCTCGTAGTTCATGGGTCAGTAACTCTGGTGCTATAGATCATATGGCAGGCACATCAGGTATGTTATCTAATTTGCAACACACTATGTCTCAACCGAAAGTTACTTTAGCAGATGGTTCAACCTCACCTATTTTCGAGTTGGTCACTGCAAGTCTTACTCCCACCTTTCCACTTACCACGGTTTTGTATGTGCCTAAGTTTCCTTTTAGTCTTATGTCTGTTAGCCAGATCACTAAGTGTCTTAACTGTTCTATGACATTCTTTCCAACTCATTGTGTGTTTTAGGATCTCAAGATCAGGAAGAAGATTAGTGGCGGGCATGAAACTAGTGACCTCTACTATTTCACTAAACATGGTTCCTCATCTTCTGCAGCTCTCCAATCTTCTACATCTTTTATGGAGCATCACTATCGCCTTGGCCATCCTTCTTTCCCGAATCTCAAGGTGTTGGTTCTACAATGTCGTCACATTGAGTCATTGTCTTGTGAAGCGTGTCAGTTGAGTAAGCACCATCGTGTCCCTTTTGTTCCTAGGATAGAGCGTCGGGTATCTTGTCCTTTTCATTTAGTTTATTCAGATGTTTGGGGTCCCAATCGAGTCAAGTCTTATTTAGGTTTTCGTTTTTTTGTTATTTTTGTGGATGATTTTTCTAGACTCACTTTTCTTTATCTCATGAAGGAAAGATCAGAGTTGTATGGGATTTTTCGAGCATTTTATGATGAAATAAAGACTCAATTTGATGTTCCTATTCGTATTTTTCGTTCTGACAATGCTAAAGAATATTTTGAGTCTACTTTGTCTCATTTTTTTGTTGAGCATGGCATTATTCACCAATCCTCTTGTAATTACACTCCACAATAGAATGGGGTTGCTGAGCGTAAAATGCAACATTTACTAGAGACCACTCGAGCACTGTTGTTTCAAATGCATGTTCCTAAGCCCTATTAGAGTGAGTTGTTCTCACAGTCTGCTATCTTATTAACCGTATGCCTTCGACTGTTCTTGCTCACAAGACTCCTCATGCCACCTTGTTTCCCCAAGTCAACTCCTTTTCTTTACCTCCCAAAAGTCTTTGGCTGTGTGTGTTTTGTTCATGTGTTGAGTCCAGGAGGCGATAAACTTGAACCCAGATCTATTCAGTGTGTTTTCCTTGGTTATTCTTGAACTCAAAAGGGATACAAGTATTATTCTCCTTCATTGAAGCATCACTTTATGTGTGCTGATGTTACTTTTCTAGATTCTGTGCCCTATTTTTCCTCTAGTTTTGTTGAGGCAGAGTCTTGTCTTCCTAGCTTGCCTTCTCCTTTATCGGTCTTACCTCCTCCTATTGAGAAACCATTGCAAGTGTATACTCGGAGGCGTGCTCCACCTACAATTCCTTCTCCACCGCCCGCTGCTCTATCTTCCCCGTCTAGAGATTCGCCACCTGCTATCACTTCCTCACTTCCCTTCCTGACATCTGATTTGGATTCCTTACCTATAGCTTTGCGTAAAGTTAAGCATTCTTGTACTGCTCATCCCATTTCCAACTTTGTTTCTTATACACATCTGTCTTCTCCCTTTCGTGCTTTTGTTACTTCCTTTTCTATTGTTTCGATTCCTACATCTGTTTAGGAAGCACTATCTATTCCTGGTTGGAAGACTGCTATGGAGGATGAGATGTCTGCTCTTTATCATAATGGCACTTGGGATCTTGTCTCATTGCCTCAAGGAAAATTGTTGTGGGGTGTCATTGGGTATATGTCGTGAAGTACTTATGTGATGGGTTTGTTGAATGATTGAAAGCTCACCTTGTGGCTAAAGGCTATACTCAAACTTACGGTGTGGACTATGCTGAGACATTTTCTCCAATCGCCAAGATTGGGTCAATTCGCATCTTGATCTCCTTAGTGGCTACATTTGTATGGTCCCTCTTTTAGTTGGATGTTAAGAATGCTTTTTTACATGGGGATCTCCACGAAGAAGTTTATAAGGAGCAATCGCTTGAGTTTGTTGCTCAGGAGGAGTATGGGAAAGTGTGTAGACTTCGCAAAGCCATCTATGGTCTAAACAATCTCCTAAAGCCTAGTTTGATAAATTCAGTGAAGCAGTTTTACAGTTTGGGATGCGTTGTTGTTAGTCTGATCATTCTGTGTTTTCACTTATTTCAGATCGAGGGAAGATTTTACTTGTGGTTTACGTGGATGACATCATTATCACTAGAGATGACCAACTGGGCATTGCTAAGTTGAAGACCTTCCTACAAACTAGATTTCAAACTAAAGATTTGGGCAATTTACGTTATTTTTGGGTATAAGTCTCTCACAAAGAAAGTATGTGTTAGATATTCTTGAAGAGACTAGTATGTTGGGGATAAGACCTGTGGAAACCCCTATGGATTCTAATGTGAAATTGCATTGTGATCAAGGAGAATTGTCGCCAAATCCAAAGAGATATCGACGTTTGGTTGGTAAATTAAAGTATCTTACTATCACTCATCCACATATCCTTTGCAATTAGTGTGATCAGTCAATTTATAGCATCACCACGTGTTCTGCATTGGGAGGTAGTTATTAGAGTAGTAAGGTATCTTAAGACTCATCCTGGTCGTAGTCTCCTATATAAAGCCAATGGTCACTTAAGGTGGAAGGATTCATTGATTCAGACAGGGCTGATCTCCTTCTGACAGGAAGTCTACAACTGGATATTGCACCTTTTTGGGAGGTAATCTGATCACATGGAAAAGTAAGAAACAAAGTGTAGTTGCCAGGTCTAGTGCTGAAGTTGAATATCGAGCTATGGCTCATACTTCTTGTGAAATGTCTTAGATTAAACATTTTTGGGAGAAATTGGTTTTGAGGTTCCATTGCCAATGAAGATGTCATGCGATAACCAGGCTGCTATTCACATTGCTTTGAATCCAGTGTTCCATGAGAGGACTAAGCATATTAAAGTAGATTGTCATCTTATTCGTGAGAAGGTGGAGAATGGTTTGATAGTGACCCCTTATGTTTCTATACAAGATCAGCTTGCAAATTTGTTTACCAAGTCTCTATCTAAGGCTCGCTTAGATATATTGTGCTACAAGTTGGGATTATATGATACATACTCTCCAACTTAAGGGGGAGTGTTATGAGATGTAATATGTAATTAGTATGAGGGGTATCAATGTCTTTCCATACTTTATATATTTTAATATAAATAAGATTTATTGGGTTTGGGTTAGGTATCAAACCCTAACCATTACACCATTACAATTACAATACTAAAGTGGCAATTAGACCTTCTTTTTCGGTGTTAAGTGTGATTATTAAAGATTTTTCTAGGACTTTTTTGTATGATTGGACTGCTAAAGTTGGCCATTTGGACCCCTCTGGCAGAAGCTAAGGCAATTTGTTTTGGTTTGGATGCTGCTCTTAAGGAAGGCCTTTTGATGGTCATGCTTGAGGGTGATGCAACAATTGTTTTAGATCCTCTTCAAGATTGGTCCAAAGCCCCGCCTTGGGAGTTTCAAGCTTTGTCTATGGAAGCTAGTGTTAGGATATATTTGTACATATTTCATCTATTAAGGGTATTATGGGTATTTCCCTTGTATAGGGTTTCTAGTATTTATATTCTTTGTAATCTTTAGATTTACTTGAATGAGAATTGCAACTTTTCTCAAAAGCTTTCATGGTATCAGAGCTTGGGTTACGTAAAGCACCTCTTTGTCTTTCTTTTCTCTCTTTGAAGCACTGCTTCTTGATCACGTTGAAGTCGTGTGCAAGTTGTATTGAAGCCCCCATCGTACCCCATCGCACCCCATCGCAGTTCTCTCTTTGAAGCACTGTCGCACCCCTTCACACCCATCGCAGCACTGTTTGAAGCACCGTCGCACCCTCTCGCAGCCTTGATTGAACCTTTTGAACCGTATTGCACCAATCGCAGCCTCTTTTGAACCCTCGAAGCACTGTCGCACCTAGTTGTAGCCTCCATCAAAGCTTCTCAGCCAATCGCAAGCCTCCATCGACACTCCTGCCCTAGTCGCACCACTCGAAAGCTCGTCCCCTTCGCACATCAGTCCTCAGACCGATAGCATCTCGTTTGCCCCAGTTGATCCCTCTACATATCAGTCCCCTCTTGAACCAGCAAGCCCTAGCCTTCGAATTTGCACTAATTTTGAACCAGCAAGCCTTCTCTCTCTCTCTTGCTGGTTGTCAATCTATAACATCACATCTTATCTCCTGATTGCTTACTGGTAGTTGATTTGTGAAGCCCTAAAGCACTGTTTGGTTACTTAAGTAAGGTTATCCATGGCTACTGGAAATTCAGACTCTCTTCAGGCAATTAGTGTCAAGTTGACAGGTGATAACTACACCTATTAGGCTTATGTGATGAAGAATTTTTTAATGGGCAAGAACATATGGGGTTATGTGACTGGAACTATTAAGAAACCAAGTGATGCCAAGATTGAAAAATTTGAAGAGTTACTTTCATCCTAGGAGATGAATAATGCTAAAATTATCACTTGGATTAATAATTCAGTTGAACAATCCATTGGCATGCAATTGGCTAAGTTTTCTACTGTCGAGGAGATTTGGGATTATCTGTCCAATGTGTATGTACAATCCAATTTTGCCAATCGGTATCAATTAGAACATGACATTAGGGAGACCCCTCAAGGGGATCGAAGCATTCAGGCCTTTTATGTTGTTATGACTGGTTTTTAGGATCAATTGGCCCTTACCAAGCCTCGCGAACTGAGCGCGAATTCTGTCTATTGTAATTACCGGGAGGAGCAGCATCTTGTTCAATTTTTTATGGCACTTCGGGATGAATTTGAGGGTATTCGAGGCACTATACTGCATCGGAATCCTCTTCCTTCAGTTGATTCTGTGGTTAATGAATTATTGGCAGAGGAAACTCGTTTCAAATCCAAAAAAGGGTTGCTTCCTTTGCCTGCTCCATCCGTATTTGCAGTTCCTCCCAGACCTCAGACTAGCACCCAAGGTAATCAAAGACCTAAGGTTGCTATTGATGAATGTAGTTTCTGTCATCAAAAAGGTCATTGGAAGATTTAGTGTCTCAAAGTTTTGAATAGGCAGGCATCTGGTTCATCTCAGCAGGCACCTAATTTTAATCCACAGTGGAAGCGGAATGGTCCTAAGCATACAGCAGCCGTTGCACCCTCCACCGATGCACACATTGATCCCTTTATAGTTGCCTTAGCAGAACAATTGCAAAAGTATCTTGGTTCTTCTCAACCCAATGCACTCTCTTTTAACTCCTCTCTAGGTTTGTCATCTCCTCCTCCAGGTATATCTCGATCCACTTGGGTGTTTGATTCCGGTGCCACTCATCATATGACTAATGATCCCTCATTGTTTATCTCTGCTCTTTCTTCTCCACCATCTTTGATTACTGTTATGACTGCCAATGGTACATCAATGCTTTTGGCAGGTGTTGGTTCTGTTTCCACATCCTGTCTCTCGTTATCTGATGTCTATTATATACCTCAATTGTCATTGAATTTGATTTTTGTTAGTCAACTCTCTGACTCTGGATACATTGTTCACTTTTCTTCTATGGGTTGTTCTGTATAGGATCTTCATTCCAAACAGCTGATTGGGACAGGCCGTAAGGTGGGAGGGCTGTATGTGCTGGAGGAGTTGCATGTTCCTGCTTTGGCTGCTTCTATAGTTGATTTGTCTTCTTTTCGTTTGAATCCTAAGTCTTCTAGTTTTTATTTGTGGCATTCTCGCCTTGGACATGTTTCTGCTTCTCGTCGTAAGTATTTAGTCTCTATTGGAGCTTTAGGCAATTTGCATAGTCATGATATTTCTGATTGTAGTGGTTGTAAACTTGCTAAATTTACTGCTTTGCCTTTTAATAAAAGTACCACTAATTCTGTTGCACCTTTTGATCTTGTTCACTCTGATATGTGGGACCTGCACCTGTGGTCACTAAAGGTGGCTCTTGTTAGTATGTCTCCTTTATTGATGATTATAGTAGATATTGTTGGGTTTATCTTATAAAGCATCGATCTGATTTTTTATCTATTTTTGCTGCTTTTCGTGCTATGATCCAAACCCAATATTCTACCATCATTAAATGTTTTTGATGTGATTTGGGTGGGGAATATAGAGACACTGACTTTCTTAATATGTTAACTTCTGGTGGGACCATTCAACAGTCTTCTTGCACTAACACTCCTGAGCAAAATGGTGTTGCTAAGCGCAAGCACAGGCACATCATGGAAACTACACGCTCCTTGTTACTTTCTACCTCTATGCCTAGCTCCTTTTGGGGGGAGGCTCTTCTCACTGCTGTGTATCTTATTAATCGCATTCCTTCTCTTCTCACCTCTGGCATCTTCCCCTTTGAAAAATTGCATGGTAGCTCTCCTGTTTATCACAATTTACGTGTTTTTGGTTGTATTTGTTTTGTTCTCTTACCCAAGGTTGCACGCACAAAGTTATCTGCTCGATCGACTATGTGTGTGTTTCTTGGTTATGGTGATGGGCAAAAGGGTTATCGTTGTTATGATCGTACTGCTAGGAAACTGTATGTCTCTCGTCATGTAGTATTTCCTGAGCATATTTCTTTCTTTTCCCTTCCTTCTGCTATAGATGTTGTTTCTAAATCTAATCTTGTTTATCTTGATCCTTTCCCTGATCCGGTTCCTTCTGACTCTTACATTGGTGACTTAGTTCCTTCTAATCTTCCAGCTCCATCCTCTCGTCCTCCTATTATCCATATGTACTCTCGCAGGAATAAAGCTCCTTCACTTGCAGATACAGCTCCTTCCCCTCCTTCAGCTGCATCTCCTTCAACTTCTGGTGATGTGGATCTCTCTACTCGCTATCCTCAGCGACTTCGTAAGTGCCCTGATCATTTTGGTTTTTCCAATACTTGTTATTCTTCTGACTTTTGTTCTTTCTTATCTTCCATTCATTCTCTTTCTGAGCCTATCTCCTATAAGGAGACTGTTCTTGATCCTCTTTGGCAACAGACTATGAATGAAGAACTTTCTGCTTTGCATACGACCAACACCTGGGATCTTGTTCCTTTACCTTCGGGTAAATGTGCTGTTGGTTGCCATTGGGTTTATAAAATCAAAACCAAAGCGGATGGTTCTATTGAACGTTACAAAGCTCGTTTGGTTGCTAAGGGCATTGACTATGAAGAAATGTTTGCTTCTGTTGCTAAAATGACTACAGTTCGCACCTTAATTGCTGTGGCTGCCGTTCGCCACTGGTCTCTTTCTCAGATGGATGTTAAAAATGCCTTTCTCAATGGGGATTTATTTGAGGCAGTTTATATGGTCCCTCCTTCTGGCCTTGCTCATCCTTCAGGCCACGTTTGCAAGCTTCGCAAAGCTTTGTATGGTTTGAAACAGGCACCTCGAGCTTGGTTTTCTATGTTCTCTGCCGTGATTTGTGACTTGGGTTTTACCTCCAGTGATCATGATTCTGCTTTGTTCCTTCGTTCTACTTCTGCAGGGCACATTGTCTTTTGTTTTATGTTGATGATATGATTATTTCTGGTGATGACTCCACTGGGATTTCTCTTCTCAAAACTCAATTGCAACATTATTTTGAGATGAAGGATCTCGGTTCGTTTCGTTATTTTCTTGGCATTGAGGTTGCTTCGTCTCCCCAAGGGTATCTTCTCTCTCAGTCCAAGTATGCTGCTGATGTTATAGCACGGGCCCCCCTTTCTAATTCTTGAACTACTGATACTCCTATTGAGCTTAATGTTCATTATACCTCTATTGATGGTATTACCGTGACAGATCCTCATCTGTATCGAGTGTTTATTGGTAGTCTCGTCTATCTCACTGTGACTCGTCTTGATATTGCCTATGCTATGCATATTGTTAGTCAGTTTGTTTCTGCTCCAACTTCCGTTCATTGGGCTGCCCTTCTTCGTATTTTACGTTATCTTCGTGGCTCTCTTCATCAGAGTTTGTTGTTTTCCTCTACTTCCTCTTTAGAGCTTCATGCTTTCTCTGATGCAGATTGGGCTAGTGATGCTATGGATCATCGCTCTACTACTGGTTTCTGTGTCTTTTTGGGTGACTCTTTGGTTTCTTGGCGGAGTAAGAAACAGAGTGTTGTTGCTCGTTCCTCTGCTGAGGCCGAGTATCGGGCTATGGCTACTACTGCTGCTGAGATTGTTTGGTTGCGTTGGTTGCTCACTGATTTGGGTGTTTCCTCTTCCTCCCCTACTCCGATGTACTGTGACAATAAGAGTGCTATTCAGATTGCAAATAATTATGTCTTTCATGAACGTACTAAACACATTGAGATTAACTATCATTTTGTGCATCATCATCTTCAATTGGGCACTCTCTCTTTGCCTTTTGTTCCTTCCACCATGCAATTAGCCGACTTCTTTACCAAGTCGCACACCATCCCGCGCTTCCGGTTTCTCCTTAGCAAACTCTCAATGCTTCCTACGGTCACATCATGAGTTTGAGGGGGGGTGTTAGGATATATTTGTACATATTTCATCTATTAAGGGTATTATGGGTATTTCCCTTGTATAGGGTTTCTAGTATTTATATTCTTTGTAATCTTCAGATTTACTTGAATGAGAATTGCAACTTTTCTCAAAAGCTTTCAGCTAGCAACCTATTGTCCAGTTTCTCTATGTCGGTGGTTCACTCGTGTCGCCGTGTAGGTTGTGTAGCCAACTAAGCTGCTCATCATTTAGCTCAATGGGCAGCTTCTTGTAATCTTTTTGGTCCCATTCTTGTAATCATTTAACATTTTGACTCTTAAAATTATGAGGAAGGGAAACATTTAAATTGAACTTACAAATTCCAGAACCTCGATTGCAAGGAAAGTTTCGTTGAAGACAGTTCAATCCATTTAGAACACTGAAAGCAAAAGAAGAATGCATTCAAATGAGAAAGGTGGCAGTAACAAGTTAATAACAGAATTCATGTGACATTTAGTTTGACAACTATTTTAATTAATAAACATGTTTTATGAGGTCAATATTGTTTTCTTATCAGAAGGAAGGATCCCAAAGTGAATGGCAAAGAAGCATTCTCCTAATACAGCAGTTTCAAGAGCACCTTAGTAATAAAACTGGGCTTCCATTAATCAGTTATTTATAAAACTAAAATTGAATTTATTGAGGATAATAAAAAAATGGGCAAACTACATATTAGTGTCACTAACTTTACCCCAAATTTCAATGTGGTGTATAAACTTTTAATTTGTCCAATTTAGTGCACTAACTATACATTAGTGTTTCAATGTGGGTAAACAAGGGACGGCCGTTTAGTTTACTAACGGAGACCTCACGTGGCGCTGACGTGGCATCCCTGGTGGAGTCTTCCCAGGAGAAATTACACATTAGTGTCACTAACTTTACCCCAAATTTCAATGTGGTGCATAAACTTTTAATTTGTCCAATTTAATGCACTAACTATACATTAGTGTTTTAATGTGGGTAAACATGGGACGACCATTTACTTCACTAATGGGGACCTCATGTGCCCTCACGTGGTGGCCCATCTTGCACTGATGTGGCATCCCTGGTGGAGTCTCCCCATTTTTTCCCACCATTTGCATCTCACGTGCGCAGCATCTGAGAGATTACTTACATTGATAACCCCTTATGATCTAGGGCTTCTGACCCAAGAGTGAGAATGGTGGTGGGAGTGGGGGACGCAAGGAGCTACTTTGCTTCCATATCGACTGCGAACTGATCTGAAGAATGGTGAAGATTATCTTTGGGAATGGTGGTAGGGGTGGGGGACGACGCGCGGGTTTGGGGAGGGGAGAGAATAGAGAAAGGATAGAAGGTGGAATTAGGGTTAAGGAGAAGAGGAGAGGGAAAACTCCATTTCTTTGAGGAAGTCGTTAATGTGGCAATAAGGGTGGAGAAGAATGGGGGAAGAGGGAGACTCTCATATCACATAAGTGGCACCAGTGTGTCTGTCTTTCCATGGTGGCAATAGTGGTGGTGGTGGCAGTAGTGGAAGACATGGTGAATATCTTCCTATTTTCAATAGGAGCCTTTCTTCTCTTCAGATAGAAGGGATTGTAATTACGTATGTTGGGAAAGGGAAAAGGGAAATGGAAAATGGAAAATGGAAATGGGAGGGAAGGTGGGGTTTCCTATGCTCTATCATTTGTGACTATGAATGGGTTCGTCGAAACAGCTTTGATGGAGACTCCACCAGGGATGCCACATCGATGGCAGATGGGCTACCACGTAAGCGCACATAAGGTCCTCGTTAGTGAATTAAACAGTCGTCCCATGTTTATCCACATTGAAACATTAATGTATAGTTAGTGCATTAAATTGGACAAATTAAAAGTTTATGCACCACATTGAAATTTGGGGTAAAGTTAGTGACACTAATATGTAATTTCTCCTAGGGAGACTCCACTAGGGATGCCACGTCAGCGCCACGTGGATCGCCACGTCAGCGCCACGTGAGGTCTCCGTTAGTAAACTAAACGGCCGTCCCTTGTTTACCCACATTGAAACACTAATGTATAGTTAGTGCACTAAATTGGACAAATTAAAAGTTTATACACCACATTGAAATTTGGGGTAAAGTTAGTGACACTAATATGTAGTTTACCCTAAAAAAATTCAAGTTAACTCCTTATAAAACAAAGAGAAATCCACCCCTAAAAAAAATATATATATATATCACAAATGGGAAAGATGAATCGCATATAGATTGTCAAACCTTTTTCTCCCGGGGTCCTATTAACATGTGCCCTAAGAGCACATGTAGTGGTAGAGCCAACACATATGGCTAGCCAGAGTTACTAAATAAATATTTATTTGCCTTGATCTAAAACTTTCAATATTGACTCATAATTTGTTATTGGTATGAAATTATGAAACGTCCGAACATTGGCATTACCTTTGATTATATATTGGTAAATATTTGATTGTGATTAAAACTATATGATTTACTGAATTTTTTTTTTTTTTTTTAATTTTGAAATATTCGTGCGATTAGCTTGGCTTATTCCTATGTATGTTGTGTTCACCCATGTTAAATTTTTACGATGAGTAGTCCATTAGAAAGCTTGTATAAGGTGCAGTGGAAGCATGGAGTGCATTGAGCTACGAGTTATTGGATCTGTCGTTTATTAGTAGTAGTTATGCAATAATTTCATTCCCATATGGGAGAATTATTTGACTCTGTTTTGGATGTTAATTATTAAGTTTGGAGTTGGAAGATTTTAAAGTATGACTTTAACGTACTGTTTTAGTTATTGTCGGTGATTGTGATACTATTTGGATCTTTGGAGGTTATTAGTTCTCTAATTTAATTTATTTTGGAAAGTTTATGTCGTGAATGGAAGAATTTTTCTTTCAACATATGTATTTGTTGGATACTGAATGTTAAATCGTACCTCTAGATTCAATTACTAGGGTTTGGGGCATGACACATAGAGACTAAATAAAAGCTATCAAATCCAACTAGCCAAAGAGCAATACAGAAACAAGTGGTCAACAGACTAACAGCCTCTTTTGCACATCACGCAAATGCCTCGGGAAAAGCATTCTGTTAGGTCTTCTAGACTGCCAGTTATCAATTTCCTATCAGCTAACCTCACTTTTGATTATTGAAGTATCTTTGATCACTCTACTTTTCCTAGAGCCTAAATCTCTCACATTCCAACTAATGATCTTCATTGAAACCAACAAACACTTTGAGCCCTTTTTTTATTTATGTGAAGGAGTGTTAGTTTGAGCCTTATGAAGCATCCCTGACTCCTGATTATGTAAATCCACGATTGTCAGACCCATCTTTGCCAAAATATCCTCAATGACAGTCTATCCTCCTCTAAAAGAGAGGCAAAGAACCTAGACTCTGCCATATCCTAACCTCCCAACCTAACCCCGAGCCTTGATCTAAGGAAATGGCATTAGATTTGCCTAAGGCTCCAAACTTACCGGTAATTAAACGGTTCACAATATCCCCATCACTCAATCAGGTACCACAATGTTGCCTATCAAATTTGTATGGCCAAACTTTCTAAATCATCTTCTAAGATTGTGTTGGTGAGGAGAAGGAGAGGAGGAGGAGAAGAAGCAGGAATTGGAATGACATGGAAGTTGGCAACTAACTTACCTTACTCGAGATGATCAGTCCTTACTTCCCCCAAAACTTCAACTGCTACTTAGATCATTACCTTTGAAGAGCACCCTATGACCCTTGTCGGAGACCCCAATGATGTTATGATCTGTCTCCCCTCCATTTACCCCTTCATTCTTATCCCAGAAACAGGCCATAACAACTTAAAATTTTTTTTTTAATGAGAAACGAAATGTAAAAATTGAAATCAATGCGGAAAAAGAGTTCAACAAAACAAAGAGAAAAAAAGAATGGCAATTAGTCCACCCAAAAAAATAAAAAACCAAAAAAAAAAAAGAAAAAGGCATCTTATACCCCAAACAACCTATATAATTTCAAATAAGATAGGGTTTTCTTAACGTGTGCCCTCAAGGCACATGTTAAGCTACAATTAGTGACCCAATCATTGCATTGAAAATGATGAAAATGCATTGTAAATGGTGAAAGTTGCTTGGAAAAATGTGAAAATGCTTGGAAAACTATGAGAACACATTTTTTCATGCAATGATTGGGTTATTAATTGCAGCTTAACATGTGCCCTTAGGGCACACATTAAGAAAACCCTTTCAAATATAACATCACCCAGAAAGAATACCACCTATACGTCCTTTCTATGCCCTAATAACCAAAATCAAAGATGATAAAAATGATCTCCCATGTGCTTCCTCCTAGTCCCTTTGTCAGAATAGATCTCAGTTCAATTTCTAAGAATACAAAACAAAGGAACTCCTTCAAACATCTTATCCATTGAAGCCCATAAAGAAGAAAAGAAAACAACTTTATCCCACAACCCCTATGTGTATTCGAAACTGTCTTTAAACTCCTCACATTTCTCTCCAACCAAATGGCCCAAAGCTTTATCAAAATTGTTGGGAATTCTCACATCTCACATCGTCTAAATATAAAATTAGATATAGCTTAAGATACCCGTTTGTTCTCCACCTAATAGCTTAAGTCTTTAGGTTGGAAACTTAACATCGTATCAGAGCATGTCATTCTTGGGCTCGTTTTTGTTTGTGATCCTATCTTTGTCATCCACATGACATGCACCTTCTTGTCTTGTTAGTGGGGATGGCAATATACCCCCCGATTTGACCCATTCAACGGAAAAAATACCATTTTTATCCTTTTGAAATTGGTGATTGCCATTCTTGTTATTTGCTTTGTTTTGTTTTTGTTAAAATCAACCTTATGTTTCATGTTTATTGTATGATATAGTAACAATTATATCTACCTATAGTGTAATGATTATACTAGGGTTGTTGTTGTGTTGAATATTAATTGTTGAAATCTCCCGTAGCAAAGTTCATGTTTACATAAAAATAAAATAAAATAAAATAAAAAATTATTACTATTATAAATAGAAAACTTTGTATTTCCTAACCAAATGGGAACATTTTTAGCTTTGAGAGTAATGAGGGTTTCATTACCATCAATTCCTCTTGCAGCTATAGGATTTTTCATTTTTACTCATAGATGTTCAAGTAAAGCACTATACCGAGCAGCACTAGTTGTGGCTCCGATATCTAATAAGGTAGATAAAACATATGGTTTATATATAGTTTTTGAAATTAAACTTTCCAACAACATACATGTATCTTTTCTTACCTTGTTGGTAACTAAGATTAATTGTTCAGGATATTTACTTTCAATTTTAATTTGTTGAAATACTACCGATTTTTGTTCTTCAAGGTATGTCGTACTTGGAAGTATAGGATTTTCTGTAAATTCTGTTACTAACCAAGAACTTGTTGTTTCCAAATCTTTCCAATTTATTAATTGTGGTTGAATTTCAGTATCGAATGCTCGTGGTTCAAATAATTCCATCATATTCCTATTGTTGGAAATATACCACATCCCACATCACCCAAATATCAGGTTTGACATAGCTTCGTACACTTGTTTGGGCCCTCCACCTATAAGCTTAGGCTTTTAGGTTGGAAACTTAACTTGGTATCAGAGCATGTTGTTCTTGGGCCTATTGAGCCCGTATTTGTTGCCCACGTGACAGCCTATGTTAAGCCTACACGTGAGGGGGAGTGTTAGAAATATATCACATCCCACATCGCCCAAATATTAGGTTTGACATAGCTTTATATACTTGTTTGAACCCTCCATTTATAAGCTTAGTCTTTTAGGTTGGAAACTTAGCACCTATCAATTTCTTTTATTGATGTTTTTGTGAAATTTGTTAGTTCATGGATTGCTTTTCACTGAACTAATAAATTATAATTATTTATTTTCATATCTATTCCTCTAGTTTGGATACAAATTTTTATCGTGTCACAAATATTTGGATCTTCAATTGATAGGAAATAATTTGGTTTGATTTTAAACCAAACTTGTCAAGATACAAGATTTGATTGTATTCCTCCTATTAATGCTTTAATAGGATCTTCAAATCTTTTATCTAAAACTACTATTAGATAGGAGTATCTAATCCTACTCTAAACAGTGCTGTTATTTCTTTGAATAATTCCGATATGTATATATCGAATCTTTGGATGCTTTTATTTAAGCCTTTTAATTTTATTTTTATCAAATAGAGAGATTTCTATCATTTCATCTTCTGTAGCCTTAGCAGTTGTATTACCACTAGATTGCTCAAACATTCTTGCTTGCCAAATATTAAATTTTGAAATTTGATAAAGTTTTTCATTTTTAACTTCTTTAATTTTATCAAATTTTTCAAAATTAGATTCGTCTATAGATGCTTCTTCACCTAAGACATCTCCTAATTTTATTAGTTGAAACTCCTTGTTTGGAATAGCTTCAAATATTTCTTTATTTTCATTTCTTTCAGACATCTTGAAAATCATGTCTAATTCATTTTTGCTTTCACTTTCAGATTCTGATTGAACCTCATATATTACAATTAAAATGGAAAATAAGAAAAGAAAAGAAAAATTAATCTAATGGGACTTGGGCTCAAGTGAGCAGCCTACGTACCCCTTGCGAGGATAAAAGCCTATGTAATTCGAACAAACAGGGGAAGGTTCTACCCATTGTAAAGGATTATTAATCGGAAATCCATGATTATTCTCTTATAATTTTGGTAAAATATTTTAATAAAACCAAATAATTGTTTGATTTCCAATTAATTGTAAAATTGAATCCATTATGCAAAATCATACATGGGAGCTGGTGGTGTGAGATGTATATGCTGTAAATTAATTTCTTTTATAAAGGTAGTTTAGTCTTTTGATAGTTTAGGGTTAGCTATATATAAACACGCTTGTAATCTCTTCTTTTCTAATGTAATGCGAATAGTTTCTTTGTAAATCTTACATGGTATCAGAGCCCTAGGGGCTGCCGCACCTTCTTTTCCCTCCACCATCGCACTAGATCTTCTCTGAGTATTAGCTCTTTCTTGCAATCACAACACCAGTTCGAAGCTCTTTCTTGTAATCGCAACACCAGATCAGATCTTGTGAAGCATCGCACTAGATTTCTTCCTTCTCCTCTTCTCTACAGCAGTCGAAGTCCTCTCACACCACTGTCATCGCACCATCTGCTTCAGCAGCACCACCGTTGATCTCTCTTCTCCCCAATCGCACATTGCACAAGCCCTAAACCCATAAACCAATTCTTCGCACCAGCAAACTCATAACCCAATCACATCAGTAAACTCATCTTGCCATTCACCATCATTCCAATTCTTCGCACCAGCAAACGCAGAAACCAATCTACCAATAAAATCATTCTATCCATTGTGAAGCATATGTTGCACTCTCGCAATTGCAAGCTTTATTATTGAAGTCAGGAGCCTTATTGCACTCTCGGCACAATTTCCAGATTTGAAGTAGTCTATTGTACGCTATTGAAGTCTTTGGTTTGTAGACTTATGGCCCTCTATTATATATTGATTGCACATCATGGTATATGATAAAATGCAGGCTATTAGCATTAGATTAAATGGTGACAATTATTCTTATTGGTCTAATTTTATGAAGAATTTTTTGGTTGGTAAAGGTCATTGGGGTTATGTTATGGGGTCCGACATTTAACCCTCTAACCCTAAGATTGAGGGTTTTGATAAAATTGTTGCAAAGAGGGAAATGGAAAATGCTCAAGTTCTCACTTGGCTACATAACTCTGTGGAGCCAAGTATTGGTTAGAATTTTTCTAAGTATGATACAGCAAAAAAGGTTTGGGACTATTTGCAGGGTATCTATCTAGAGTCAAACTTTGCAAAACAGTATGAACCGAAGATGTCTATTTGAGGGACATTGCAACAGGGCAAATCAATACAGGAATTCTACAATGAAATGACTAATTAGTGGGATCAGTTGGCACTTATGGAACCCATTGAATTGCAGCGCTTGGATGTTTATATTAATTATCAGGAAAGACAGAGGTTGACCCAATTTCTTATGGCCCTTTGTGATTAGTTTGAACCACTTCGTGGAGTGATTCATCATCGTGTTCCCTCACTAAAGGTTGCTGCAGCGGTCCAAGAACTTATAGCTGAGGAAACCCGCTTTAAAATTGCTCATCCTGCTCCCACCTTCACAGTCAATGTTTACTACCCTCCTCTGCTCAACCTCTAGTATTGCCTACTCCTTCTGTGCATCTCACTCAGCTCACTGGGAAACCTAAACCTCGTGTTAGTGTTGATCAGTGTAGCTTTTGCCATTAAAAAGGTCACTGGAAGCATACATGTCCTAAACTTGCAGCCCAAAACAGACTGTCTACCTCGTAGTCTGTTCCCGGGCACATTCTCAGCTTGCCTATCGTTCTCCATCAGCTTTTGCAGCTCCTGCCTCTAGCAGTGTACCACCTTCTACTTTACAATCTATGCTCAAGTAGCTATAGTCTATCATTGCAAATTTTAGTTAAATCAATAAACTCTCACAAATCACAATATATTGTTGTAAATTTTAGTGATGTTTAATTGCTTATGAAAAGTAATATTTATTAATTTATATTAGAAATTTGTTGATTTTAACAATAAATGCATATAAGCACATACTAGTTTAAATCAATAAACTCTCACAAATCACAATATATTGTTGTAAATTTTAGTGATGTTTAATTGTTTATGAAAAGTAATATTTATATTAGAAATTTGTTGATTTTAACAATAAATGCATAAAAGCACATAATAGTTAAATCAAGGTCAATTGTCAATTGTCAAAATTATTTATTCATTTCAAACTAACATAGTAACCTCCAATGTAGAGTCCTACAAAAATTTAGAAAAGATAAAGAAATAAATAAAGGGGAAAAAGAAAGGAAAAATATATTAGAAATTTTCTGATTTTATATATTAGAAAAATATATTATTATTTAAATTACATATTTCTTTCAATTATACACAATCACATATACAAATTTAAATTCATATATCCAATAAGGAAGTAAATAGTAAATTAGTAATATTATTATATATTTATATGTTCTACACGTATACAAATTATACTTGTATAGTTATATATTATCACGAAATTTGCAGTTGTATTCTTTTAGCAAAAGATGGCATGGAAGAGTGTTGATCCTATATGAGAACATGGGAGTCGTTTGGAGGGTACAGTAAGTGGTATCCAATGTAAGTATTGTCAGAAAACATGGAAGAGTGGTGGGGCAACGCGACTTAAGTACCATTTATTGGGGTCAGATCCAAAAAATAATATAGCAGCTTGCAATAATATGCCTCCAGAGGTGAAAGATGAGATGTACCAACTTTTGACGGGGAAAACCATAGCAAATGCAGCAAAGGCAAAAACAGATTCAAATGTTAAGGGGTGGTATATTGGAATCCCAATCAGATGATGCTAATAAAGATGATGATGAGGACATCTTGATGTACCCAACAAATTTGGATGCGTAGGAAAGAAGGAGCTATAAGAAAGCCTACCATACTTCAAAGGCAAGTGAATGGGAAGAAGAGCAAAGGAGAAAATTGCAATCAGAGGCTGGTTTTGGAAGTTCTGGTGCTGGTGGCTCAGGTTCTGATAGAAGCAAAAACAAAGGACCAATGCCTCCACTTAAACATAGTCAAAGCGTTCGGGTGCCAGAAACTCATACCCCCCCTCTTCCTTCTTTGTATAGATCATCACAATCAAAGCAAAGGACTATTAAAGATGCTTTTAGTAAAGGCAAGATAAAGGTGGGCTTAGGTAGATTAGTTGCAAAATTCTTTATACATGAGAATGTCCCGCCTGAGAAGGCCGCCTCCCATCACTTCAAAAATATGATTGTTGGAGCTCAGTCTTCTGGAACAAGCGTTAATCCTCCCTTCCCGTATGAGATTAGAACTAAATATTTTGATATGGAAGTAATTACTAATTTAATTCAAAATATTAGTATTTATTCATTATTAGGTTTTATTTATGAGCTTTTAATTTTTTTTTTTTTTTTTTTATGATTTTCCTTAAATTTCATTTCATCTCACAGGTGGAAGACATGAATAAATACGTTGCACAGATAAAGCCACTATGGAAGACATATGGCTGTACTATTATGTGTGATGGATGGACGGGTCCAACAAAATTGTCCATCATCAACTTTATAGTATATTGTAAAGGGAAGATAGTCTTCTTGAAGTCAGTGGATGCTTCGGATAGAATCAAGGACCATACGTATATTTATACTTTGATGAGAAGTGTCGTGCAATCAATAGGTAGTAAAAATGTTGTCTAGATAGTGATTGATAATAGTAGCAATCATAAGAAAGCGGGGTAGCTGTTAATGGAAAAGTATAATTTATACTGGACACCCTGCGCTGCTCATTACATCCACCTCATATTTGAGAGGATTGCTGATAAATCAAGTATTAAAGAGGTGATTACTGATGGGAGGATGATCACAAACTTTATATACAATCACAATTGGTTGTTGGCACAGATGAGAGCATTTTGTGGAGGAGACATTGTGCGACCGGGTGCCACTCGGTTTGCCACAAATTATATTGCACTCAACAGCCTATTAAAGAAAAAGGCGGGCTTGAAATCCTTGTTCACTTCTAATGAATGGAATGAACATCCACTGAGTAGAACGCATATAGGCCGTCAAGTTGAATCATTTATTCTAAACCACAATTTCTAGGCTAAGGTTACAAAAGTATGTGGTATTTATGAGCCTCTTTACCAACTTTTACGCATTGTTGATAGTGAGGTATACCCGACCTTGGATATAGTATATTAAGCATTCCAAGTAATGAAAGAGCCCTCCAATCATCTAATCGGAATGTGGCATGGGTCTTAAAAGTTATAAAAGAGCGCTGGGACAAATCAATCGATCATCCTTTATTGTCAGCAGGTATAATTTATATATTAAAAATTTCTAAGTTAAATTCCTATATTTAAAATTATAGATAATAATTTATATATCTTATTTGTTATTTGTTATTTGTTAGTTTGTTAATTGTTACACACTTGCACTACATAAAGTGAAACTAATTAAATAGTATATTTTTGTTTGGCATGAATGCTAGCATACTACCTAAACCCAAAGTATCAATACACTAATAACATTAGTCACAACCAAGAGTTGACTAATGCAGTGCTTGAGGTCTTCCAAAAGTTGGAACCAAACTCCGACAGTGGTGGAGAGATTGGAAATGAGGTAACACAACAACAATAACTATCAAAGTTTATACTTTAATATTTATTCTAGTTAATCACTGATGAAAAGGTTGCACTTGTAGATTATAATGTTTCGAGAAGCGAGGGGTAGATTTGGAAAGAAACTCACAATTGCATCAAGTGAAAGTATGATAGCTGGTGCGTATAGAACTATATAGACTACTGACAAATTTGTTAACTTATAAATTTTAAAGTTGTAAATATAAAATTAATAGTTTTATTTTATTATGGACAGCTGATTGGTGGGATATGTAGGGGTTTCTGCTCCAACATTGAGGGCATTGGCAATGAAGATATTGTCACAAACATGCTCCTCTTCAGCTTGTGAAAGGAACTGGAGCACGTTTTCCTTAATACATACAAAGCAGCGCAATTGACTAGCGTACGAAAGGCTTGAAAAGCTAGTCTTTTGTTATTACAACATGAGGCTGAGGGTCAGAGATATGGAAGCTGAGATGGACAATGCAGCAAAGTTAGAGCCCCTAAATCTGCTTGATATCCAGTTGAACTAGGAGAGGAGAATGAGAATCCTCTTTACGAGTGGATTAGGCCCTCACATATGGATGGGCTAGATGCTGAACCTGATCCAAAGGTGGCAGAAGAAGCTCAAAACCTCGAGATTGACGTCAACAGAGTTATAGCTGAGGAGGTTTTATCAAGCGATGATGCAATGAGAACAGACTCGGTGCATTCTCAGTCTTCTGACTCTTTTGACATCGATACTGGAGGTGGGGATAGTGATGGAAATGATGATGGGGACAATGATGGAGGAGGGGGTGGAAATTATGGAGCTGGAGATAGTCCGAAGCCATTTTTGAGTCCTTTTACTTGTGAAGCAGGTTTCACACGTGACACAGGATGAGGACCATGGCTCTAAGAGAGCAGATCAGGGCAATAGGCAAACATTATTCGAGGAAAAAACGGGGACAAAACACAAGCAGCTAACAAGATGTGGATTCCCTTTCCTCGAATTTTGAGTCTATGAGTATAGGATCAAAACAAAGTCATTTTGGGTATGGAACAAACTCGAGCCAAGATACCTATCCCCATCAACAAGTCCAACCTGTGCCATATCAGTCATATAACCCATATGGGATGGGCCATTATAACACTGATCCCTCATGGCCATATATCTATAGACAACAATATCCATATCAACAACCAACTGATTATATGCCTAATCCATACTCGATGTATCCATCAGTCCCACCACATACTGAGATTGAACAACCAGATTTGCCGCTACTGGAATCCTACGGCATTGTTCTGTTGATGAATATGACCGCCATCTACAGAATTACCTACTCAATTATGCTAATTATATGAAATAGCCAACCTATTGTCGTAATATTACCAATATAGATAGGCAGAATAGGGATAAAAATGATAATTTTAAACCACCAAGGAACTCCATGTGGTATTAAACTACTAATGTAAGTATGTAAGTATGCAAGTGTTTATTGTGTAAATGATAAATATTTACAAATTTTAATCTCATATGACATTTGGATGTTACATTTGCATGAATTTCTATTATTTATTTTCTCATCGTATCACACTATTTATACCCTATACAACACATACTTGTGTTATATACATTTAAATTGCAATTTTTTGATGCTAGATTGTGTATTAGAGTCTAAATCATTGTTCCCAGAGCTTTAATAAAAAATTCCGAGTTTAACACATAATATCCACCATATCTTTAAAACGATATTGATATTGTCGATATATCCAACGATATATCCGATATATCCACATTTTTGGACCCTAGATATATCCATCAATATCAATATTAAAGACCTTGCTACTCATTGGGCTGCTTTGCTGTGCATCTTGCGCTATGTCCGCAGTATGATCTTCCAGGGTCTATTACTTTCCTCTGCTTCTACTTTGACTCTACGAGCTTATGTTGGTACTGATTGGGCTGGTGATGTTAATGATCGTAACTCTACTATTGGTTTCTATGTTTTTCTTGGTGATTCTCTTCTATCTTGGAAAAGTAAGAAGAAATCTGTTGTTGCTCGCTCTACGGCTGAGGCTGAATATCGTGCTATGGCACATGCTACTGTTGAGATTGTTTGGCTTCGATGGCTTCTATTTGCTTTGGGTATTACTATCTCTTCTCCGACTCTTCTTTATTGTGACAATACAAGTGCTATTCAGATTGCCCATAATTCTGTATTTCATGAGTGTACCAAGCGCATTGAGATTGATGGTCATTTTGTTCGTCAACATCTTCAGCTTGGCACCATTGATCTACCTTTTGTCTCCTCCTCCACTCAAATTGCTGATTTCTTCACCAAGACTTGTACATTCGCCCGTTTTCATTTTCTTCTTAGCAAACTCTCAATGATCTCTAGGCTTGCATCCTGAGTTTGAGGGGGGTGTGAGATGTGTATGTTGTAAATTAATTTCTTTTATAAAGGTAGTTTAGTCTTTTGATAGTTTAGGGTTAGCTATATATAAACTTGCTTGTAATCTCTTCTTTTCTAATGTAATGAGAATAGTTTCTTTGCAAATCTTACAGGTGGACCTTCCACCAAGGAATAAACGTCTTGGATATAATGGATATTCAAGAGAAAGATGAAAGTGGATGGATCAATTGATAAATACAAGGCAAGACTTGTAGCCAAAGATATAGACAAAGAGAAGGTGTGGACTATTTTGACACATACTCACCATTTTCTAGAATTACGTCTATTAGGATGTTATATCAAACAAATGTTAAAACGGCATTCTTAAATGGTGAATTAAATGAGGAAATTCATATGGAACAATCAGAAGGGTTCATTGTTCTAGGACAAGAGAAGAAAGTGTGCAGGCTTGTTAAATCATTATATGGTTTAAAGCAAGCACCTGAGCAATGGCACAAAAAATTTGACAAAGTGATGATGTCAAATGTGTTTAGAATCAATTAATGTGACAAGTGTGTCTATGTGAAAGAAAATACAAATGGCTATGTCATTGTTTGTCTATATGTAGATGATATGCTAATTATTGGTAGCAATAATGATATCATTAAAGCCACTAAGAAGATGTTGACAAACAAGTTCAACACGAAAGATATGCGTGTTGCAGATGTTATACTAGGAATAAAGATTTCTAGAACGTCCGATGGACTAGTATTATCTCAATCACGTTATATTGAGAAAAACCTTAGGAAATTTAATGAATATGATTGTAATCAAGCGAGGACACTTGTAGACATAAATCTTCATTTACCTAAAAATGGAGGGCAAGGCATATCTCAATTAGAGTATTTTCAAATTATTAGGAGTCTAATGTACATCATGAATTGTACATGACTTGACATAGCATACTCGGTGAGTAAATTGAGTAGATAAACTAATAACCCAGGGCTAGACGACTGGAAGGCAATAGTTAGAGTACTCAGATATTTAAAATACACTCTCAACTATGGATTACATTACACCAGATATCCAGCCAGCTGTACTAGAAGGATTTAGTGATGCAAACTAGATATCTGATTCAAAAGATTCTAAATCCACAAGTGGATATGTCTTCAAACTTGGAAGTGGAGCGGTGTCTTGGAAATCTTCCAAACAAATGTGTATTGCGAGATCCACGATGAAATTGGAATTTATAGCTGTAGATAAAGCTGGTAAAGAAGTTGAGTGGCTTCATCATTTCTTAGAAGATATTCCAATGTTGTCAAAACCTATGACAGCAATTTGTATACATTGTGATAACCAATCAGCAATTGGTATGGCACAGAATAATATGTATAACGGCAAGTCTCGACACATTCGTCGTAGACACAATATCGTTAGGCAATTGCTCTCAAATGGAGTCATATCTATTGACTATATAAAGTCAAAAGATAACATAGCAGATCCGTTAACAAAAGGTTTGATTAAAGAGCAAGTATACAGTTCATCGAGGGGAATGGGCTTAAAGCCCATATTTTAAGGTTACCATAATGGCAACCCAACTTAACTAACTGGAGATCCCAAGATCTAGGTTCAAAGGGACAACCGAATTATGTGCGACTCAATAGAATCACTTAGGAGATAACTCTTCTACCTATTCCTATGATGAAAAAGTCATGCTTGTAGCATGAACTAGGATATGTTATGCTTTTAATGGTTCTTATATCTTGGAAATCCAAGTGCGGTATAGGAAAATACTCTTAATAAGGATCACCTATATGAGTGTAGAAGGGGCCGTTTCTATGAGAATTATAAGGCTATATTCTCTAGAGCACTCATGAAAACCAAGAATTGTTTAGGGCCAAAATGAACACAATCATGAGAACCAAACTGTGTTTGGGGAGGAATTGTGTGAATTCTATTGTCTTGGTTTGCACAAATAGTTGAATAGTTCAAGACATCATGTTCACTAATCAGCCAGCAAATTCGATAGTCTTTCACAAAGGAAGGTTCAAAGCCACAAGGTACCTTTCTCTATGTAGGGACTTTCCATACTCTCTTTCGTGTTAACATTTTCATTTGCATAGAAATCCAACCAATTTTCATTCATGTGGGGGATTATTAGAGATATTGGTCCAATTATTAATGTGGGTACCATATGTAATTTGAGATGGGTCCATACGGGAATTTGTTAATCTCCATGTGGAGAATTAAAACAAATATTTAATTGGACAAAATCATTAAAGGTTGAATGAGAAATTCTTCTCTAAAGTCACCCTTGAAGAGTTGGTTGAAGAATGGTAATAAAGCTTGTCCCACATTGGAAAATTATGAATTCCTTAGTGAGTTCATATGCATATACATTGGGCCTAGGGTTGGGCCCCAAGGGGCACCCAAGTTTTGTGAAGGGGGGAGGACCTAGCCAACATTAGGATTGGACCAAAAAAACACACGCGCGCGCACCCGCACCGCACCGAAACGAGCTGGGTGGGGTGGGGTGGGGTAAAATAAGACCAACCCATGTGTGTTATTTTTAAGCAAAATTTAATGTTGCTAATTCAAATTTATTACCATCAAGTGTTATGCCTCTTACAATTATGTTCATAAGACACACCTGATCAACAAAGTGTCTTTTAGCTGTTTTGGAGAGTCCATTCAAAGTCAATTTATATATGCATTTCGCACACATTCAGTACGTGATTAAGAGTCAATTTTGCATCATTTTGGGTCGTGTTTAGAGAAAGAGTAAATACATAGTGGGTTTGTCAGACACACAAATTGCAGAGCTTCTTCTGTGTGGTGCAAATCACTGTATCCTAGGAGGCAGACGTCCGAGCGACTCAAAGCACCAAGTGAGGGGCGAAATCTATCTTAAGGACATGGCGTCAAGCGCTAGCCTTAATCATTCAGTTTCTGTTTCAAATGACTTATGGGTACAGTAAGTTTGTTATTTTCTGTCATTTTCTAGATTTTACTTCAGTTCATTTCTGTTTTATATACTTACTGTTTTGACATTGGCAAAATCATATTAGTAGCATTATATTTTCCAACAGGGTTCTGTTTAGTTTCCTCTAGCGTATGCTCCTAAGAATTGAGTAAAACTCCGACTAGGGAATGCTAAGGATTGAACACAAACAAGAAGAGAATGAGTATTTTCCTGCGAGGGTACTAAGGGAGTTTGACCTCTATGTACTAAGAACTCGAACCTTCAATTCTTAAGTTATTCCAGTAAGGATACGAAGGAAATATAACCTCTATGTACTAGCCAAAAGAGTCTTCATCTCCGCCTTGCTCAAGGATGATCTAGCAATGAAAGAGAGGCCCCTTTCTATAGTGAAAGGCCTAGGAATGAATGATTGAGATTAAAAATCTCAAAAACTGATCCAACAGTCAAAAATAGGTCCTTCGTGGCCATGGATGCTCAAAAAGGGAAAAGGATGCGAATTATTAGTCCAAATTTGTCCATTCTTTTTGCAAAAATGCCATAAATTTGAAATTCTAGTGAAAAATAAGAATTTTTTATTAAAATGTTTAATCTTGGATCAATTGGTTGAAATTTGGAAGAAACGGCGCCCAGGAGCTCAAAAGGGACTTTCCGGGAAAATGTCGGTTTGACTCTGGAATTGGCGTTGTTTTGCAATGAAAATAACTTAAAACTTATTGAAAACATTTAAAAAACAGTTTTAAAAATATAACTAACCCAATTGGAAGGATTAGTTTTGGAAACAAGGTCAAGTTTGAAAAGCATTTTTGGAAAAAAACCAAAAGAAAAGGGCTAAAAATTTGTGAACCATGCTTGAGCAAATGTAAACCAATCATACAAATAGATCCCTCATGTCCTTAGGATCGTAATGGAACCGACTGGGTGAGATTTGGAGGAAAACTGAGCACTTGGGAAATGAAATGACAAATTGCCCTTCAAGTCATAAATGCACTATTTCTTCTTTCAAACTCATTCGAATTCCGTCAAAACCAATATGAACATGTTCCTCACTCTCAGATAAAGCAAACAGAGATCAATGCATGCATGCGATGATAAGCTCAATGAAAAGGATAGAAAGAAAAAAGGAAAGAAGATGTAGGAAAATGGGGTGTTCACATATATATGTATATGTAAATTAGTAGTAAAGTTCCTTATTTGTGAGTGTCGTTTCAGAGCTCAAACAATGCTTTGAATGTTAAATTGAGCTCAGGGGAATTTCCATCATTTTGCATGCTGTTGTCTTGGGCAGGTCCATTTAGTCCATTTTTGGGCACTTTGCGTCCTTTGGATCTGGATCTGGATCTGATTGTATTTGAAGTTTTCTTTTTAAGGTGTTTAGGGAATATCTTGTCCTTCTGGGATTAAAGAGTAATATTTTGTGTTAGCTTCTCCAAGAAGCTTTTAGGTGTAATAGAAGGCCAGTTATCTTTGAAGGCTTTATTTTTTAGAGAGAAGAATTTCCACAACTGAGCTAAAGCTCCACAGACTTGGGTTTAAGGAGTTGACATCAAGACATCTTCTGATCCCTCTAACGATGCATTTGTCGGCAAGCATCTACCTCTGTTGGTTGTTTAAATATTGGCTTGTATTTTTGTTGTTTATTTGTTATGTTATTGCTATTGAGAGTTTTAGAACATTTAATAGTTAGAATATTGTTGTTAGGCTGTTTGTTACACATCCAAGTGGTATCAGAGCAATTTTTCTCCTTGTGGCTACTTATTTCTTTGTTATTTTGCGAGTCTAAGCCTTGAAAGTCAATGGCTACAAAAAGTGTCCAAGGAAACCATAGCCAAAGGAGCAAAAATCAATCGACTTGAGATGTTTGATGTGCAGCAAGAGAAAATCCAACATCGTATTGAGATGGTTCCTCAAGCAACTAATAGTCATGCTAATGGAAGTGAGCAAGGGTCTGATCGGGTTAGGGAGACATAAAAGAGACTCAATTGGCTATTTTAGATAGAAAGTGACAATTATAGTAATGAAAGGATGAGTTGATAAAAAAATGTAATGAAAGGGCAAACTTGGAGAGGCCCGCTCAATGCAACGAGAGACCTTAACTGTGGGAATATCGTATCTTTCATGTGTTGCAAAATTCCAAAGAGTATGTAGGTTCAAGTTTTAGAATTTGATTGTAAAATGGATTCGGAAATTTTTTTAGATTAGGTGGATGGCTCATAGCATTGAAAGTTATTTTAATTGGAAATAACTACCTGAGGAAAGGTATTTTAAACTTGTAGGATCAAAGTTGAGAAGGCTAGATTTTATTGGTGGATTCATGGATGGATACAAGGAAAAGTAAGATCAGAGAGGATAAGTTGAAGGAGAATTTGAAATCTTGCTTTTTCCATTGGGAGCAAGGTTTTAAAAAACACGCACGGGGCACGTTTTGGGGTGTATTTGAGGGTAAAACGCACCTGGGCATTTAATTTTGTGTGCAACTCCACCTAGGCGTATGCCCCCCGCAGAGCGCGGCTCCTCTCCATTATTGAGAAATTACTGGACATCCAGTAGATTGAACAGGATGATGACACGTCATTAAAAATGAAAATATGTGGTGAGGATTTATGAGCTGTCATACATTGACCAAAATGCCCTCATTTTGTTATGTTTGGGACTTTTAACAATCTCTAACGAAGATAGGGAAATAAAAAAATAACTCCTCCATGAAATTATTCTCTCACATGTTCTGCCTACCCACAAAACCCCTCTTTCTCTCTCTCTCTCAACGAAATACTCCTCCACAAAGGGTTCCTCTCAAAAGCCTCATCTTTCTTCTCTCTCAAATGAGCAATATTACGAATCATCTTCTCCCATGGCACTATGGTAGGATAGTTCGATTCTCTGAAAATTAACAAAGTATTGTTAATTTCTCTCTTCCTGAGCATTCTATCAAATATATTTTGTGCATGTACTCATTAGATTTCGAAAGGCTTGACTGCGTCGATGGATGAGCATCAAAACTGGCTAAAGAAGAGGCTAAGGAAGAGACTTGATATTACATCGAAGCTGGCACACCAACCATGTAAATATACTGAATGCCTCGAACATTTGGAACAGAATAATTCAAACAAATAATCCATTGCTTGGTCGACCACAATTGTTCAATTGAACATCGGCTTCAAGCTTTGGGGCAACCAATGCACCAATCGCATCGTTCTCCTCATCTAAAGCTGCAATAACTCACAAATTTTCCCACAAAAAGGATCCCAAAATACCACCTATGGAATTCACAACCACATATTTTAATCAGAAAAGCCAAAACACAAACATGCAATTTCCGTTTAAATTGGGCCGAAATCAAATTTGAAGATGGAGAGGACTGGTAAGCAGAGGAAATAGGTTTTTGATTTCCATTGAGTTGTGCATAGTAAAAATGACATTTTAAAACTAAGATTTGTGATTTTTTTTCACTTCTTTTATCAAACCAATAAAAAATATTTTTTAATATAACTTCCATTTGACACCGTTTACAAGCCCAAACGACAAAACTACTAGCATTTTGGATAATGCATAATACCCCATAAATCCTGGCCACTCATTTTCATTTCTAATGACGTGTCATTATCCTGTTCAATCTACTGGATGTCCAATAGTTTCTCTATAATGGAGACGATCCGCACTCCCCCCCCCCCCCCCCCCCCCCCCCGGCATAGGATGCATACCCAAAACCCAAAAAACACACCTTTTTGCATCTTTTTCACAAAGCGTATGCCCACTGTACACAATCAATACTTATGCCTAAACACCAAAACACTATTGTTTTGGTGAATATCTTTTGCTCCTAACCTTAAGCTCCCAACCCTTGTAATTCGTGAACCAAAAAGCAAAGAAAAACTCACAAAGTTACAGCCGAGAAGAAAGAAGAGAATACAACGTCCCTTTCTATGACCTATAGATAAACGATATGACCCTTGGCGAACCCATAGATCGAAGAGACGACCATCGTGCCCTGTCTCCACCGGCGACTAAAGATCCTCACCTCTGGTTGACATATGATCAAGCTATGGAGTCGATGTCGACCGGCATTTGAGATCCTCGCCATCGACTTGACGACAGTCGTCTCTGGTTCCATGATCGAGCGATGAACTCACAAAGAAAGCCCTAGCCATTGACTCTGTTAACCACTGACCCTTTCTGAAAAGTGAAAACAAAACTTTTGGTTTTGTAGTTTTTTTTTTCCTTTTAATTAATTCCTGAGCCTTTCACAACTTGACCTTGGTTTTTTTTTTTTTTTTTTTTTTTTTTCACTCGGTCTCTACTATTATAACTGGGGTCCATACACTACTTTTTTTATACGAGGCTATTTATTATTTTTGATTATTTTTTTTTCTTTATTTTTATAATTCAAAGGAGTCACAAAACGACCTTCATTATTTTTATAAAATATAAAATTGAACGTTATGCCATATTTTTTCACTATATTTAATTTGTTACTTATATATAAAAATAAAAATACTCGTGGGGCATAAGCCCCACAGAAGGAAAAATGCATCGCCTTACACCCACACCTTATCAAATTGTTAAGTTTCCAACCTAAAAGCCTAAGCTATTAGGTGGAGGGTCCAAACAAGTATATGAAACCATATCAAACTTAATAATATTTATACGATATAGGATGTGGGACTTCCCAACACTCCCCATAAAGTGCAGACCTAACACGACAAGAACAGACCAATCACGCAAACAACAATAGGCCAAAGAAAACAACAACAACTAGCTTGCTCTGATACCATGTTAAGTTTCTAACCTAAAAGCCTAAGGTATTAGGTAGCGGGCCAGACAGGTATATGAAACCTTATCAAACTTAATAATATTTATATGATGTGGGATGTAGGACTTCCCAACACAAATGTTATAGGTGTGCAAATATTGGGAATTGCTAAAATGAGTATCCAAAAAGAAGGGTTGATGCAAGGACTAAAATTTCTCAGATATCATAGATATATCCAACGATACTTCGGCGACAATATCCATCGATATATCCATCAATCATAGCTAAAGTAAATTTAAGAAATAATAAATCCTAAGATCTTAATAATAGATTATATATGTAATGTATATATGTGATACATGTGTCTAATATATTTCTCAGGCTTGAATCAATCTAGCTTGTTCAATGGATTCAACAACTGCGTCTTCCATTCAAGACTGATGAATTCTTTGCTGTTAGAAGTGTTGACAACATCTCCCTTGATTGATCTAATAGACAAAGACATATACATACATTCTTTTGTTTAGTTGTCATGAAATTATATAAGCATTCGTTTAGTTATCATATAATTATATTACATCCCAAAACCAAAAACATTACACAAAAATTCAACATACGGAACATAAATCTTTAGTAGGTTTCTATAGACTGCATGTAGGAAAAAAAATGGAGGAAAATTGAGAATTTTGAAATTTGGAGTGTTGAGTTCATAAAGTATGGGCTTATTCTAATAACTTATTAGTAGGGGTTATATTTGTAATTTTCTATGTTTAATGATATAAATATGAGTGCTCAACCCATTTTAGGGTTGCTGCCTACTTTTCTCCACATTTCTATCTCTTCTCTTCTCTTCTCTTCTCCTACAAACCCTAAAAACCCTAACATAGTATCATAGCTTTAGGGTTAGGGTTACTCCTTTTTTTCCTCTTCTTCTCTCTTTTCTCACCCATTTCTCACCTAAACAAGCAAACGCTTAAGGTTTCTCACTAGAGTGCTTGTTTACCACCAAAAATAAAAAATTAAAAAATTGTTCTGTTCACGTAGTTCGTACAATCATACGGATGCCCTTTTTAGGGTGCCTTGTGATGTGTGAAATTGGTGCTTATGTTAGCTTGGTGTTGGGTCAGGGTTTTGAAGCAATACGAGATACCTAAACCCTAGTTGTTCGTGATTTTCGGCTTCTTTCAAGGCTAGTTTCAATTTTTTGTTAGAGTTTCTGGTTAATATGTTTGTATGAGATGCTATTTTGTTGGGTTTGTGGTATGTTGTGGGCATCGTGTGCTATTTCATAAATGTTTACTGTTTTTAATGAAGTTAGGTTGTTGTTGGAGGTGTTATTGTTGAAGTTTAGTGAATGTTTCGATACTTGTCATGCGTTTGGAGGCTGTTACTGCCGTTTTGTGGGTGTTTAGTGGTCTCTTATTGAGATTGGTGGATGTTAGTGCCCTTTGTGACGAAGAATGAGTGTGAGACCTTCGTTGGAGTAGTTTTCAATTAATTTAAAGGGTTTTCAGCAGTGGACAGCACCTTTATCTGAATATTTTAGTACCTTTAAGGAGGAATTTATGTTTCAAAGTTTCTTTTAGGATTGGACTCACAACTTCAGCCTTTGAAAGATCAGATTTTAACAGGCCATGGTGATGTTCCTTCATTGAGTAGTGTGTATGCCCAGCTTCTTCACACTTCCTCTAACTCTTCCTCATCACGGTGCTAATAACAAAGGTCCTTTTCTTGGTGGAAAAATGGCTTTAATGGCGCAAACAGGGGTGGCTTTAATGGTTTAATGGTGGTTCTCAAGGCCATAGTCCAATGTTTGTTGGAGGTAGAAAATGTGGTAGAGGTCGTGGTCTAGGTCATGGTCGTGGTAGAGAAGGTACTAGTAAATGTACCTTTTGTGGGGTTGACAATCATGCTATGGATAGGTTCCATGACCTACATGCTAAACTGTGGGATAATCAATTTGGATAGATTATGTATTCTTCAGATGCGCAGCCTGAGGATATGGGTTTGTTTGTTCCATTCACCAGTCAATCTCCAAATGATTCTGGACATGTGACCTTAATGAAGGAAGAGTCTAAATAAAGCCTTGATTCAGAAGAATCAGAATCTTTCTACTTTGAATGTGGCTACATTTGCTCATCCAGGTAATATTTCTTATTTAGTTTCTTCTATTGCAGGGTTTTTGGGTCATTGATTTAGGAGCATCAGCTCACATGACAGGTACATCAAATTTGTCTTCCTCCATCAGTACGTTGCTTGCTAAATCATCTGTTACTCTTGCTGATTGTAATTCAAGTGAGGAAGTTGGAAGTAGGGTTGTTAAACCCACCTCATGTCAAACCTTGTCATCTGTTCAGTATGTTCCCCAGTTTCCTTTTAATCTTCTGTCTGTCAGTAAGCTTACTAAATCTCTTAATTGCTTAGTGACCTTCTTCCCTTATGGTTGTGTTTCTCAAGACCTCAAATCGAAGAGGATTGGTGGAGTCATGAGAAGGATGGGCTTTATTATCTTGATTCTGCTTTCATGCTCTACGTCTGTTGCTTCTCAAACTGGCGTCTCTCCTCTTCAGTGGCACTATCATCTTGGTCATCTGTCTTTGAAGTCCTTGAAGTCTTTCCAGCACCTTGGTTCTTCTTTTCAATCATTTGTGAGTTTAGAGTGTGAGGCTTGTCAGTTAGGCAAGCATCATAGAGTGTTTTTTGTTCCTAGGGAAACTAATCGTAGGGCTAAGCCTTTTGCACTAGTCCATACTGATATTTGGAGTCTTTATAAACATAAGAGTACGTTGGGTTTTTCTTATTTTGTTATTTTTGTGGATGATTATTTAAGAATGACATGGTTATTTTTTAATGAAAAATTAATCTGAGGTTCCCTCAATTTTTCATTTGTTTCGTCAAGAGGTTAAGAATCAGTTTGGTTGCTCCATCCATACTTTATATTCTAATAATGCTTGAAGTTGGAAATATACCACATCCCAACATTGGTTAATTATAAACCTTGACATGTGTTCATATACCTATTTGGGCCCTCCACTTACAAGCTTAGGCTTTTAAGTTGGAAACTTAACATGGTATCAAAGCATGTCGTTCTTGGGCTGTTCATTTGTGAGCCCGTCTTTATTGTCCATGTGACAGGCCCATTTCTATATTGTTAGGCCTGCACGTGAGAGGGAGTGTTGGAAATATACCACATCCCACATTGGTTAATTATAAACCTTGACATGTCTTCATATACTTGGGCCCTCTACTTACAAGCTTAGGCTTTTAAGTTGGAAACTTAACACTTTAGAAAATGTTAAAGGTTACTTGCAATCTTACTGTGATGATCATGGTATTCTTCATCAAACCTCTTGCTCTTCTACACCTCAACAAAATGGGGTTGCTGAAAAGAAAATTAAACATCTTGTTGAGGTGGCTTGGAGGCAAGGTCTTTAAAATCATCACTATCAACATATCGATATGCAATGAAACTATATTATGCCTCAGTATTATTTTGACAATTTATCGTTGGATATATCGACATATCATTGATATATCGACAAATATCGATATTGTCGAGATAAATAGAGAATATCAACATTTTCCATCATTTACCGCCGATATTTCGACAATATATCGAGGTATATCGAGGAATATCAACCCATGTGACTGACTGACTAAAATCTGAGTGTTGTCACTATTATCCTCTTTTTTTTTTTTCTTTTGTTTTTTACACCTAATGTGCTCTTATATCAGTTTTCAAGGCTGGTTTGGCATCTTCTCTAAGTTTCATGTGAACCCAACCCCCTTTTCCCAGCTCCTTTATTCCTTTACCACCTTTGCAGCCATAACTTATTAGGCTTTTACTCTTTAATATTATTAATTTATTAGTATTGACATTAATTTATACACATTTAAATTTATTAGCATTACTCAAGGCTGGTTTGGCAATTTCTCCAAGCTTCATGTGGTACTAATGTAAGTGTATGACATTAATTTATTGATGTATTGATTCATTATTGTGTAAATGATATATATTTACAAATTTTAATTTCATATGACATTTAGATGTTGAATCTGTATAAATTTCTATTATTTATTTTCTCAGCGCTTCACACTTTTTATACTCTACACAATACATACTTGTACTATACACATTTTAAATTGCAATGTTTTGATTCTAAATTGTGTGTTAGAGTCTAAATCATTGTTTCCTAGAATTTCAATAAAAATATGTGTTTAACTAATAATATCCACCATATTTCTAAATCAATATCGATATTTTTTATATATCCATCAATATATCCGATATATCCGTAATTTTGGACCCTCGATATATCCATCAATATCAATATTTAAGTCCTTGGGTGGCTAGAACTATGATGATTCATATGCATGTTCTCATACATTTTGGAGGGGATGCTATTCTTGCTACGTGCTTTCTTGATTAATCGTAAACTCCATCTGTTCTTAATGGTGCCATTTCTTATCCTATTATGTTTCCTCATATTTTTTTTATTTGATTTGCCTTTCTCGCATTTTTGGGTGTGTTTACTTTGTTCATAATCTTGCTCCAGGTATAGATAAGTTGACTCCCAAAGCTATTAAATGCATATTTGTGGGGTACTCTAGGACTTAAAAATGGTACAAGTGTTGGGATCCTGTGTCGAATCATTGTCCTGTGTGTGCAGATGTTACCTTCTTTGAAACTACCCCATTCCTTGTGATATTGCTCCTAGTTCTAAACTTTTGCAGGTGTACCAACGGAGAGTACGAGTTAATAAAGTTCCACCTTTGACTGAAGCTCCACCAGTATCTTCTTCCCCTAAGGTTCCTCTACCTTCTGATCTTGTTCCACAAGTAAGTCTACATTCTTCGTCTGATTATCTTTGTACTGCTCTTAGGAAAAGTAGACATTCTTATACCGCTCATCATATTCAAAATATTGTTTCCTTATCTCATTTTTCTCTTATTATCGTTCTTTTATCTCCATGTCTTCTATGATTGTTCCAAGTTCACATGTTCAAGCAGTTGTCCTTCCCTAGTTGGAAACATGCCATGGATGAGGAGATGACAACATTGCAACAAAACAATACATGGGAGCTTACCACATTACCTCTGGGTGAACAAATTGTTGGATATCGTTAGGTATATGCAGTGAAGAATAAGTCAGATGGCACAATTGAACGTTCAAAGACAAGGCTAGTGGCTAAATGTTATACTCAAGCATTTGATGTTCATGTTTTGTTGTTTGTCACAACAGTTAAGGGTTGGCCTCTCTACCAATTAGACATCAAAAATGCCTTTCTTCATGGAGACTTACAAGAGGAGGTGTATGTAGAACAAACTCCAGGGTATGTTGTTTCAAGGAGAGTGTGAGAAGGTATATCATCTTAATAAAGCTATCTACAAGATTAAACAATCTCCAAGAGCTTGGTTTGATAAGTTTAGTGTGGTGGTTGGTAAGTATGGCACGAAGTGAACTGTTTCTAATCACTCTGTTTTTGTTCGTCATGTTAAAATGGCTCTATCATTCTTGCAATATATGTGGATGATATTGTGATTACTAGAAGTGATGAGAGTGGTATTATTAGACTCGAGCAACATCTGAGCCAACACTTTCACATTAAAGATCTTGGTCTACTGAGATATTTCTTGGGTATAGACTATAGAGGTTGCACATTCTAGGAATGGAATTGTTCTTTAACAGCAAAAGTATATTACTGATTTTTTGGAAGAAACTAGACTGTTGGGAGCCAAGCCAATTGATACACCTATGGAGCCTAACGTGAAGTTTGACAAAGATGGTGGTGAGTTGTTTGATGATCCAGGGAGATATAGACAATTGGTGGGTAACAGGGTAAGCTTATTTATTTGACTGTAACTCGTCCAGACATCACATTGGGAGGCTATGAGTCGAATTTTGAGATATTTGAAGAGTGCACCTGGTAAGGGGATAGTCTTTAAGTCTTCAAATTCTCTTGAAGTAGTTGGTTTCTCAGATGCAAACTAGGTTGGAGACTATAAGGACAAAAGGTGCATTTCTGGTTATTATACCTTTTGTTGGTGCAAATTTGGTAACATGGAAGAGTAGAAAACAGATTGTTGTAGTCAAGGTCTAGCACTGAAGCTGAGTATAGGGCAATTGCTCATACTACATCTGAAATGGTGTCAGTAAGGTCTCTACTTCAAGAAATGGGGTTCTCAACGGATAGACCGATGAGGATGTTTTGTGACAACCAATCTGCAATGTATATTGCTTATAATCCTATGTTTCATGAGAGGACTAAACGCATAGAGGTTGATAGTCATTTTGTTAGAGACTTGGTAATGAGTAAGCAAATTGCTACAACATATGTATGGTTTGGAGATCAATTGGGTGATGTGTTTACTAAGGCCCTTATAAAGGGACAATTTTCTGAGTTATGTAACAAGTTAGGCATGATAGATATATATGCTCCAGCTTGAGGGGAAGCGTTAAGTTAATAAAGTAGGGGCTTATTCTAATAACTTATTAGTAGGGGTTATATTTGTAATTTTCTATGTTTAATGATATAAATATGAGTGGTCAACCCATTTTAGGGTTGCTACCTCCTTTTCTCTAGATTTTTCTCTCTTCTGTTCTACAAACCCTAAAAACCCTAACATAGAGAAAATAGAATTTTTAAATAAATAAAAAAAATGGAAGAAAGAACATAGTTTACATACTAGACATCAAGTGGGTAATATTAATATTACTAAATCAAAATCATATTCAGAACTAGTGAAACACTATGGTTAATAATCTATTTTTAGATATTCATCTTCATTTCTAGGGAAGATATGTTCATTTCTGAGAGGTTCAATAAGGAAAATCTAAATAATAATTAAAAACAGATAGAATCACCTGATGTTTGAACTATTAATTGTGAAGTTGTTGGCAACCAAATTACTGCATATTACACCCCACAAAGAACTTGAAGTTAGGTTCAAAATTATTTTAATGTATAATGAGCATAAGCATATGCTACATCTTACACAAGTTCCATATAATCATTAGAAAAAAAAAATTAAACCAAAAGCTGGAAGATTAAACTATTACAGGATGGAAAATGAAACATTAAACCAAACAATATAAAAATAAAAATAAAAAAGAAGAAAATAGAACTTCCATACATACAGTCGTAAATTTTGTTCGTTGACCCAAGAAGGAAAGCTCCCTGATAATCCATTGTACGATAAATCTCTGCAGGCATAAGCGCATAACATAACAGATATGTCAGTGATATAATCCATCCAACTTATTACTAGTATCAGCATCAGCCTCAAATTTAGACATCAGAAATCTTAAAATTATTCAATGGTTTTAAATAGTACCATAGTTGCATTGATCTTTGAAAAAAAGGTTTCAACACCCCAGTCATTTAAAATCCATAACCTCTTATCTTGTTTCCCTACGATTCCTCTATATTTTTTCCCTATGTCAGCTAATTTGATAAATATGATAGTGTAAGTGTGTAACACCATCATCAAGAAATTTTACATAGATGAAGCGGCATTGTACTAGTATATGCTCCTAGCAATATGTATTTCGTGTTTATAGAAACTACTGAAGTTAATCTTATCTCTTGGCATTTTCAGTTATATAAACTAATGAAGTTAATCTTATCTCTTGGCATTATCAATTAATGGCTCATCAAAACAAAATGGCATAAAAATCTTAAATTTATATTTTTATTTAAATGTGAAGAGAGAGAAGAGAGAGAAATCTAAAGAATTGAGGAGAGCGAAACCTAAGAGGAGAATAGAAAAGATGAGAAGAACTGAGAAGAAAGAGAGAATTGAGAGAGGAGAGGAAGAGAAAGACTAAGGATAGGGAACTTGGAAGTTGTATTAACTTTAACCATTTAAACTTTGACTATCAATCTCTACAACACATAGTTGATATTGTATGTATATTAATATAATAAAGAAGAAGCATGAAGGAGGAAAAAGAGAAAAAGAAGACCAAAATTAGGGTTCTCTCTTTAGTAAGTTATTATTTATACTTCCTCTAAGATAAAATACATAAGTATCCTTCACAAAAGATTAGATTAAAATAGAGCAACAAAGACGTAAGAACATAAAGGTTGACACAACACTCAAGAATCCCCCACAAGCTGGTTCACAATATCACACTTCTCCAAGATGGGTTTTATTAATGTGTAATGATGTGATGCTCACCAATAAATCAATGCTTCATGAGAGAAAATGCAAGAAAGAAAGAGAAAATCAAGTAAATCTCTTATTTCCAGAGAGAGAAAGAGCTAAAGTTCTAATTACAATTCACAATCTGTTAAAAATGATCAAAAATTGAATACAACTAACTCTCATTGACTATTTATAGACATTCAAAGCTGTAACTACTCTCTAACTAACTCAAACCAAGAAGTAACTAACTCAAACTCACAAAATACAAGTATAGAACTAGGAACTACTCTCTAACTAACTCAAACTAACTATAGAAGCTTCTACAACATATTAATACAACTAGGAAACAAAATACAAGTTAAATCAATTGCTAGAAGCTGCTAGACAGCAGCTTATTATGCCACATCCGGACCCCCCTCTAAAAATAATAAATTACAAAAAATTAAGGGTAAATTGCAGATAACCCCACTGAAGTATAGGGGTCAGCAAATAACCCCCTTATGTTTTAATTTTACCAATGTGCCTCCCGTATGTTTTAATTTTTGTCAATGTGCCCCACCGTTACTCGCCGTTGATGAAAATTGATAGAAAATAGTCACGTGCTACTCACATGACACCGGTAATTGTCAAAAATACCCCTCTCTTTCTCTTTCTCTCTCTCTCTCCCCTAACCCAAACCCCTATCGCATTCTCCCTTTGCACCCGACGGTGCAATTAAAATCAGACATCCTTGGCTCCATCTTCAAAGGTAACCAGCTCGAGATGAGAGCATTCTGTAGATCGATGGAGAAGCCACAACGATCACCCCCATGTTTGTCACTAGCATAGCAACTGATGAACTACAAGCACCCATGGCAGACCCCTTTTTTATGTACATGAACGTTACCGTGGCAGATCAGCTCAGTCGGCATCGATCTGCTCGATGGCTAATACCGGACCAACGCCGAACACCGCTGACGCAACCATGGCAAAGGAGTAATTCGAATCAATAAATGGGTTTAGGTTTCAACCATTGAAGAGAGATAAAGAAAGCCTCAAAAAAAAAAAAAAAGGTCGCACGAAGAAGAAGCAGCCATGGTTGGAACCCGTTGTTGCTGCTACTTCTCCTTTCTCCTCCATTTTTATTTTTATTTTTATTTTTTGGGGGTTTGGGTTTGGGTTTGGGTTGTTGTTGTATGAGATTTATTTTGATATGGATATGGGAGGAGCAGGTGGAGATAGAATAGGAGTGGGGGCAGAGGTCAACGGTGCCATTGAAGAAGCAGGAGTGAAGGGGTCGCACGAAGAAGCAGCCATGGTTAGAACCCACTGTTGCTGCTGCTTCTCCTTTCTCCTCCAATTTTTTATTTTTTATTTTTTGTGGTTTGGTTGTGGGTTGTTGTTATATGAGATTTATTCTGATATGGATATGGGAGGAGCAGGGTGGAGAGAGAGTGGGAGTGGGAGCAGAGGTCAGCAATGCCGTTAAAGAAGCAAGAGTGGAGGGGTTTCACGAAGAAGCAGCAGCCATGGTTGGAACCCGCCATTGCTACTTCTCCTTTCTCCTCCGATTTTTTTTTTTTTTTTTGGGTTTGGGTTTGGGTTGTTGTTGTATGAGATTTACTCTGAAATGGATATGGGAGGAGCGGGTGGAGAGAGAATGAGAGTGGGGGCGGAGGTTGGTGGTGCCGTTAAAGAAGTAGGAGCAGATCAGAGAAGAGAGAGAGAGAGGAGCTACCAGAAAAAATGGAGTTAGCCGGAGTGTGGGGGCACGTGAGGGGAGGGTACAAGGTTTTTTCATCTTTTTACTGCTACCATTAACACCATTAAGCTCAAAAAAATCCTAAATGAGCTCAGGGCCACATTAGTAAAATTAAAACATGAGGGGGGTTATCTGCTAACTCTCATACCTCAGGAGGTTATCTGCAATTTACCCAAAAAGTTAAAACAAATAAAAAATAAAAAAAACTTGTCATCAAGTTTGAAGATGAAATAATAAAGTGGAAGTATCCATGACACGGTTGGTTGGTTTGTTGCCGGCCCTTAACGCCACCCACGCAAGGTCCCTTGCTTTGAAAATCAGCTTCTTCTGCCTAACATCAGCTTTGGACTTGTTTTGGACTTGTGTTTGACATTGAATTTCTCAATCTCAAACCTCTTGGAAGCATGAACATCCTTCATAAATTCAACTACATGTCTACCCTTGTCATATATCTTCTTTGGAAGAGGGAAAGAAACTTGATCAAAGCCTCTTGGAAGCTTAGAACCAAGATCATCATACAGATTTCAATTCCCAAAGAAATGAGCCACTAAATTTCTTTTCTTGATGCTGCCATTGTAGTTCAACCTTCTTTGAAGGAGTCATTTGTTGAGTAACTTTGATAAGAGATGTTTCCTTGAGTTCCTCATCAAAGCAAGGTGCCACATCATACATAGAAGATGACTTGGGAGGCAAATCAAGAACACAATCAACATAAGATGGCTGCAACAACTCACTAACAGCACTTGTAAGTCCAAGGACTTTAATATCGATATCGATGGATATATCGAGGGTCCAAAAATGTGGATATATCAGATATATCGTTGGATATATCGACAATATCGATATCGTTTTAAAGATATAGTGGATATTATGAGTTAAACATGGATATTTTTATTGAAACTTTGGGAAACAATGATTTAAACTCTAATACACAATCTAGCATCAAAACATTGCAATTTAAATATGTATAATATAAGTATGTGTTGCGTAGGGTATAAAAAATATACCGCGCTAAGTAAATAGATAATAGAAAATTTCGCAAATTCAACATTTAAATGTTATATAACATTGAAATAGATTTTTGTAACATTTAAATAAAGAGTGCTATTAGACCAAAGGCCATTGGTTTGAAATAATATTTTAAATTATGTGAAATACTAAGCATAGTAAAATGTACATATATATGTGAATCCTAACCTATTCTAATGTGTAAAAATTTCACCAGCAATCGGCAAAAGGGCATTTAAACATGGCATATATTGAACGATATCAGCGATATATCTTCGATATCAGCGATATATCTTCGATATATTCGATATATCTTCGATATCAGCGATATATCTTCGATATATCGCTGATATCGTTCGATATTTTTTTTTTTGAAAATTCTTCAATTTCGCAACAATATATCGTATCGTTACCCTCCGATATGGCGATATATCGCGATATATCGTCGATATATCGCGATTTTTAACTCCATGCTTGTAACCTCAAAATCAACCTCATACACTGGTGGAATTGAAGCACCAATGCCACCACTATCATCATTTTCTTCCATCAGGCTTGTGGAAGGAAGTAGAGAAGTTGTTTTGAGGTTTAGAGACCACATTTTCCTTCATGGCCAGCAACATGTATGCTCTCAACCAATCTTTTTCTCCAAGATCATCACCAACTTCTTCATTTAAGGGTTGGTCGTAGATGGGTTTCACTTCACACAACTCAATCTCTTCTATTTCCTCCATCGAAAGCACTTTGTTGTGAGTTTTCGTGTCACCACAATTGAAGCATGTAAAGTCACTTTCTTGGAATTGCCTATCTACTTCAACACTTCAAAAATTAGACCAAGTGGGTAAAAATTCAGCCACCTCTTCAAGAGGAACTTGCTGTCCACCACTTTTCTTCCAAGCATTTAAAGTGTCTCCACCCTTAGAATGGGTTTGGGAGTAATGAAATGGAAGAAATTGCTCCTTGAGCTTCTTCCTCATTTTATTCCACCCTCTAATCTTTCCTTTTCCACTCCATTGAAGAAACACTTGTAATTGTTTCCACAATTCGGAAGCTTTTCCTTTTAGGTGAGTAGAGGCCAACTTCACCTTCTTACTATTCGGAACATTATAGTAATCAAATACTGCCTCAAGAGTATTCAACCACTCTTCGAACTCATCTAAATCAAAACATCCATGAAAGTTTGGAAGGTCCTGTAATGACCCAAAATGGGGGTGTTAGTTATATAGTAAGAAATTCAATTTTTAAGTCAATTTTTGTGGATATTCAATAAAAATAATTTTTTGGAAACTTTTTCAGAAAATCCAGCACGATCCCGTCTATAAATAGGACATACCAAGTTATCGACTAATCAGAAAACCTGTGGAAAACATATTTATAATGTTCCTAATTCATCCACACAATATTTCTCAAAATAAATAAATTCTAGGCTGCTTTATAGTCACATGGGTCTCCTCCACATTCACATCCACTAATTATTTTATTATTACAGGTCATGGATTATAATAAACACATGCTTAGGCTTCAAGCCGGAATAAATACAATAATTTTCTTAACTTTATTACACATTCTCTAAATAGAATGCATGCATGCCAATGTACTCCTAAAACCCCAGGTCAAGGTTTATTTTTGAAATTACGACCTACAAGAAAACTAGGGGGTGAGTTATACGGCTCAATAGAAAAACATTTTCCCAAACTAATCCAAGGTTTTAAAATCATAGTTTTATATAGTTTTCAAAGAAACCAACAAAACCATTGTTAGTTTGCAATATATTTTGTCAAGATATAAAAATGTACAAGTATAAAGGATAAACTGCGGAAAATAAATGATTTTGATTTAATACTAACATACCCCACTACCAACACCCCTTTTTATAAAAAGGTAATTAATGATCATTATTTTCTGATATCATAACCTAGCATTCAAGCCAATAATCCTCCCAACTATGTGGGGCCCTCGTGCGCGGAATAAGAGGAAACACAACAAAACATCCCTAGCTGGGACTATAGTAACCTCAACACCGGGAAACATAGCATAACATCCCTATTTGGGACCGTAGTAACCCAGATTCGGGACAATACTAAGTCACCCAAGACTAAAGGATAGGAAAACACAGCATGACATCCCATTTTGGGACCACAATAATCCTGACTCCATTAGCCCCCAACATTACCATTTTTTTTTTTTTTTTCATTTTATCAATTCCATAATTCCAACATAACCGGAAAATTGTATATAAATTTTTCAAAAAACTATGTAACAAGTTTGTATCTTTAAAATCATATGAAATAACTCCCATAAACCATATAATTCATTTCCCAACCATTTTTGTAAATAATGGTTTCAAAAACACCTGTATAAAAGTGACCAATATTTTGACTGCACAAATATAGACAATAGGTTTCAAAACTAACCCATTTTAACCCATAAACATATAAGAGTTTCAAAAATAAGATGAATATAACAAAAGGGTATATAAATCAAATCCTAGATTTTCCAAAACTTATCAAAATCCATAAAATATACCGCATGTATGATATTCATGCAAAGCATACCAAATACATGTACATTTACATGATTTATACACAAACCCCCATGCGTCAATGGTTTAAAATGAAAAAATTCCCCTACCTAAAAATAGAGTGAAGAAAATGCAAAACCAATACCATAGGCGTTGATCCGCACTCGCTAGCATCGAATTGGGGTCCCCGTGCTTCAGGCAAGCCATTGTCAGCCTCCCTTCTCTCTCTCGGCTCCCCTTTCTCTTTCTTTCTTTCTCTCTTTCTCCTTTCTCCCGAAAATGGTTTCTAAACCCATAAAAATATGGGTCAACTCAAGTCAAAGGATGGGGAGAAAAATTGGAATTTCGCTTCTTTTTTTTTTTTTTACTAAGGCCGCCAAAGGTCCTCTTCAAGTTATACTCCAATTTGGAATCTTCATACTCACTAGAAGAGTGGAGGAATTGTACCTTCCCCATCAAAGCTTTCAACTTGTCTCCTCATTCGATCAATTTCATCTCTATAATAATGTTGATTTTGTAGTTGTCCATCATGTATCTTAACATGTAGTTGATTCTCTACTCCGATGTCAAATTTCATTGACATTTTCTCTTCCTCTCACCTTTCCAACCATGTCCACAATGAACCATAGCAGAAAGACCTTCTCATAAGACAGCTGTAAATCCTGATTTCGTGAACAAAATCAGATACGATTTTAAGCAAACCAGATTATAAATCAGGTTTCTGGTTAGAAACTGATTGCAAGCAGGTCGTCACTTCAAGCTTCGAGGATCAAATCAGATCGAATTCTTGAAGAAAGAAGGTAAGATTATCCAAACAGTCAGTAACCAGTTACTGTTGCAAAATCCAATTCAAATCGATCCAGAAGAATCCAGGCTCAGTCAAGAAGAATACCAGACGAATCGATCAACTGAACGTGATCACAATTGATGAAACCACTCTCGACTGGTCCTTGCACTTTAAATTGACTGTACTAAGTCCTTGGAATGGGGCTGCTGACAACAAACTGAAGCTAAGCCACCAACACTGCTGCAATAATACTTCTCAACCAAAGCTGCAAAAGCTTCAAATCACTTGAAAACTGATTAAAGGGGTTCATCACAAGAGATGTCTATCACCAGGAACATCAATTGTGAGGCTTAATTCTCAATCATAAAGGACTCCTATCAATGATTCAATGCGAGGAAGAAGACTGGAGCTTGGATCAACAGCCATGATAGCAACTGATGAATCTAAGTCACCAATAGATTCGATCATAACAGAGCAGCTGGAACTCAATCTTGACTCCAGACTTTACTTGCACAACAATTGCACAAAGAAAACTCGCTGCAATTTGATCACAGAACGAGTACAAGACCTAAAGGTTCAATTATGACTGACTTTCACAACTGCAGATTCAACATTCGAACTCAACTTTCACAGCAGACTTGACTGCAACTGCAATTTCAAGACTCAATCACTTCAGTGGGCTGAAATGAACCCTAGACAAATGTCGAGCACTGCTACTGCTATAATATCTCTCCTACAACAAAATTTCGAGAAGGACAATGGATAAATTTGAATCCTACCAAGGGTACCCATTCAAATGCTACCAAGGGTCGATCAGGCTGGAGTTGGTTGCAACTATGGCTGAAGCCATCATCTCGATTTTCGGCTTAAGAAGAAAAATAATTGAAGCAGAATTCACACCACAAGGATCTTCAGACCCATGCTCTGATACCAAATGATGTCATGCTCACCAACAAATCAATGCTTCATGAGAGAAAATGAAGGAAAATCAAGAAAATCTCTAATTTCAAGAGAGAGAAAGAGCTAAAGCTCTAATTACAATTCACAATCTACTAAAAATGATCAAAAAGTGAATACAAGTAACTCTAATTGACTATTTATAGACATTCAAAGCTGTAACTACTCTCTAACTAACTCTAACTAACCTCTAACTCAAACTAACAACTAACTCAAACTAACAAGTAACAGACCATAAAAGCATTCTACAACATATTAATACAACTAGAAAACAACTGGCCAGTAGCTTATTGTGCCACATCAGGTCCCTTAGGGCACATGTTAAGATACACTAAATGATCCAAAAAGTGCATGGAAAAATGTGTGCACAATTTTCTATTCAAATTTTTCTATGCTATTTTCACCTTTCAATGCTATTTGCACCAGCAAATTCACATTTTTCTATTGTATTTTCACCTTTCTATTATATTTGCACCATTGTCTATGCATTTTCACATTTTTCCATGAACTTTTTGGATCATTAAATGTATCTTAACATGTGCCTTAAGGGCACATGTCAGTAGGATCCTCCAAGTTAGTATTAAAAATTTTGTTGAATACCCTTTTCATCAAGATATCTACAAACTGGTCCTCAGTCTTCACGTAGGATGTACAAATCTCTTCGGAATTCAACTTCTCTTTGATGAAATGCCTGTCAATCTCAATATGCTTAGTCCAATCATATTGCACAGGATTGTGAGTAAAATTGACAGTTCTCTTGTTGTCACAATACAACCACATAAAATCCTTACAATCAAAACCCAGTTCTTTCAATAAAATCTTCAACCTCAACAACCCACAAATTCCAGGTCCCATTGGTCTGTTTGGAACTCTAAGTCAATGAAGATCCAGTTGCAAATTTGCAACTCACCATACTCTAGCATACACATTTCCCAATGAAGGAATACTCCATCTCCTACCAAAATAGGAACTTTCACTATTTGAAAACTAGGGTTGAGACCAAAAAGGAATTTAGAAATGTACAATTGTGCATTTTGTCTCTTGAGAACCTCAACATTGCTCAGTCATAGTGTCGCACCCCATTTTTGCACTTCCTTACTAGGGTTTGTTATTTCATGTAGGTTTTTGTTTTGTTTTTTAGTCTAGTCACTTGCATTAGTTTTTTAGAGTCAAGAGGATAATGGGTATGAATTTTGATTCAATTCGGAGTTGATCTTGAGGGTTAATAAGAGCTTTTGTGACATGAGGGACATAATCGTCTTTTAAGTCACAAACTTTTCATTTGACCTTAAAATGATCTCCAAATTGTCAATTGGAGTGTACATATGATATGCAGTTTACATTTCTTTTTAGCAATTTATTGCCCAAGAAATATTAATATATCAAAAATAGCAGTAAAAAACGTTGTTAACAAAATACAATAATAGTATCAAGGACTTTGCTTTTAACTTTATTATTTTATGCCTTTAATTCTTGTTGGAAAGTACCACATCCCTCATCACCCAAATATTAGGTTTGACATGTTCATATACCTATTCAAGCCTTCCACCTAATAGCTTAGGCTTTTAGGTTGGAAACATAACATTTTATCAGAGTACGTCATTGCCGTTCCTAGGCCTGTTTTTCCTGTGAGCTCATCTTTGTTATCCACGTGACTAGGTTCATTCAATATGACTTCATATACCTATTTGGGCCCTCCATCCAATATTTTAGGCTTCTAGATTGGAAACTTAACATACTATCAAAGCATGTCGTTTTCGTTCACGAGCTCATCATTGTTGGCAGGCCCATTCTAAGGTTGTTTTCGTTCATGACCCCATTATTGTTGACAAGCTCGTTCTTGACTGTTAGGCTAGGCTGCATAAGAGGGGGAGTGTTGGAAGATACCAGATCCCACATCGTCTAAATATAAAATTTGACATGACTTCATATATTTGGGCCCTCCAACTAATAGCTTAGGATTTTGGGTTGGAAACTAAACATGGCATTAAAGCATGTCATTTTCATTCATGAGCCCGTCATTGTTGATAGGCCCATTCTTGTCTATTAGGCCCCACAAGAGGGGAAGTGAGAAAATACCACATCCCACATCGTCTAAATATAAAATTCAACATGACTTCATATACCTGTTTGGGCCCACCACCTAACTACTTAGGTTTTTAGGTTAAAACTTAACATAGTATCAAAGCATATCGTTCTTGGGTCATTTTTTGTTCGTGAACCCATCTTTGTTGTCCTACAACAGGCCCATTTCCATCTTGTTAGGCTTACACGTGAAAGAGAGTGTTGGAAAGTACCACATCCCTACATCGCCCAAATATTGTGTTTGACATAGCTTCATGTACCTATTTAAGCCCTCCACCTAAAAGCCACCTAATAGCTTAGGCATTTAGATTGGAAACATAACAAGTCTTTCACAAGAACTTTACCATAGTTTATGACACAAAGACAGTTTCATAGACTGTGTTACACAGTTACACAAAGCACACATTTAAGCATTTGGTCATAGGTTGATATGCAATACTGGAATCTTACAGTAGTTGTATGACATGATCAAACTATTATTTTAATTCTAGCGCTTTAAATTCAAGGGATGATAGGGATAAGAAGTATAGTCTTGAGCCATCCAAGAACTCCATGTAGTACTGATTTTTATATATGACTATCTTTTTTTTTTATTCATTTATCAATGTGTAAATGTTATGGGACATTTAAATATTGAAATAAATTTATGTTCTTTATTTGCTCAATGTGGCACACTTTTTATACCCTACACAACACGTCTTGTACATAGTTAATTTCTAATCTTTTGATTCTAAATTGTTTATTAGAGTCTAACTCATTGTTTTCCAATATTTCATTGAAAATTCCATGTTTAACTCATAATATTTGTCATATCTCTAAATCGATATCGATATATCCGTGTTTCTGCACTATCGATCTATCCATCAATATCGATATCTAAGTCCTTGCACCAGGCCTACCACCATCCCCCCTCTATTATCCCTTTGAGAAGCAATACTCAATAGAATTTTTTGGGGCAAAAGTGTGTAACATCACATCTTGTCTACTTACCTCACTTTGAATATAGTCAAGTTTGCTTTGCCTTCCCTCTCGCCTTGGGATCTAGATTAGGATAGATGTCAACTGCTCTCCCGCTCTCAATAGAAAGATCACTGAGCTGGCCTTTTCAATCTACAAAAAGATGGGAACCCTAGAATTCCCTCCTACAAGTCAGAATCAAAGGCCATAAAACGTCTAAAAATGGGCATAGCAACAACCTACTGCTTCAAGCTGCCATCCTGAAAGAAGGAATTGAATCGACCAATTAACCAATCTCAGGTTCACGCCTGAAAGCCAAAGCTGGGCTGGCTTCAAAGCCCGGTCACTTCTACTATCTATTATGAAGTAGGATCCTTGAACCAACCCTGCGAACTCCGCCAATAAAGGGGTCAAGCGCTTAGAGTGTAAAGGGCGGCCCTGTTGGTTTGTTTTCAGATTCTTCTTTTTCACATGAATGAGACACAGAAAAAGGTCTACTCTCTTGGGCTGGTTTAAATATCCTCGCCCTCGGTGATTGGGTTCCCACCCAGGCTGTCTGGTTTAGCAGTCTGACCTCAATGTTTGGCTTTCCTGGTTTGGTTATCTGTTAGCTCCTAGCTCTAATTGAGTGGTCGGATCTATCCTATTTGAAATATGAACACGGATGTGATCAAACTCAACATTGAAACTAGCTAGAAAAACCATTATATGTTATAGTTCAACCATTTTGTGAAACATCAAGGCATCTGCCAAACTTGCTGCCCGAGAAGCAAAGAGTTACTTGGGCATAACCCTCATTAAGAATTATGGAGGGGCTTAAAAGCAAAAATTAATAAGTTGCTATTCCATTAAGGTACAAACCCATGTGGCCATCCACCCTAGTCTCTCTCTATATATGTGATATTAAAAGAGAACTAGCACTCTCTAGAGAACATTAGTGGTTATACGGTTGTACCACTTCCCCCTCTCCCTCTCTTAGCTTGTATTGCACAAAGAAGAATCATAGCACTTTAAGGATCTCTTGCTTAGTGTGGATACTCTTTGAGAATTCATATGTTTAGGGTCCATTCTCTTACTTCTTAAGGACCCTTTTGTAAGTATCCAGACCTTCTTTTAGATTAGGGTTTTTGTTAATCATGCACAGACAATAATTTGATTATAGGTTTCAAGGATTCTCTTCATCAATTTTTTTTTGAATGTTTAGGGTTATTACTTCTGCTCTCTTGAGAATCCTTTCAATTCAAGCTAAATGGGTAGTTAGGAGTGCTAATGGGATGGCTAATGAGTTGGCTAAAAAGGGATACTCCACCTTACAAATCTTAGAGGGCATTTTCTTCCTCTGTGACGCTTAGTTTTAGGATTGGGTTTCTTTAGTGTAGTTTCTCTTGTTTTGGTGGGTGGCGAACCTCCTGGGGGGGCATAAAATTGTACGAAACTCATATAAACATATATCAAACACCCATGACACAAATTAGTATGTCAAAATGATCCCTTCTGCTCCAAAATAGAGCAAAAACTTGCATTTGAAAAGCCTAGATCTCTGATTTAGAAAAAATTCTCCCTTTTTCTTTCCAAAAAATAAAGAAAAATTCAAAACTGCACCAAACAAAGTCAGATCGAGATGAAACTTCATGAAGTTACTATCCTCATCAGGATGACCAAGATTATAGGATCAAACCCTTGCTAACATCAGTGTGCATGCAATTGATGTCAGCGAGGTGTTTCTGACGGAGTTCTTCACATTCTGCCATCTATGGATCTCTTGTTGCTCTGATACCAAATTGATATTGTAATGTATATTAATCGATAAAGAAGGAAGAAGGATAAGATAAAGGGTGAGAAGAAAAGAGAGAGAGACCAAAATAAGGGTTCTTTCCATGGTAACTTATTATTTATACTTTTAAGGTACAATACATAAATACCTTGGCAAAGAATAGAATAAAATGGAGCAATAAAGACATAATAACATAAAGGTTGACATAACACTCAACTTATATGTTTACTAGAAAAATAAAAACTAGTTAATGTCACTAATAGTACTAAATACTTGTGACATTCATATAAGGTTCCTATTAACTAGGGGTGCAACTCAATCTGGGCCAGAAGAAAACAGGACTGGACCACTAATTTGGTTCTTTAAATGATGGACCAGAACTGAACCGAATTTGGCATAGAACCGGACCAAACCGAGAAAAACAGTTCGATTCGATCCAGTTCTCGGTTTTTTGTTTTGTTTTTATCTTTTCTTTTGTTTTTTTCTTTTTTCTTTTTTTTTGGGTAAAAGGTAAGAATTTCATTGAATAAGTATTATTATTCATTGATATATATATATACGGTAATGATCCTATCAGCACATGCTGATATAGGCTTATATCAGCACGGCTACAAACCTACAATTGCTGATTATAAACCTACAATTGACTGATTACAAACTTACAATTGACTGACTACAAATGGACGGCTTTTAAATAGCTACAAACATCCCATTTCACTGACTACAAACCTACAATTAATTGACTACAATCGCCCGCGGGCCAGATAATTGTCCACTTGTAGTCAGTCAATTGTAAGTTCGTAATCAGTCAATTATAGGTTTGTAGTGTGCTGATATGTGTTGATAGGATCATTTCTGCGTGTATATATATATATATATATATATAGGTTCTCGGGAATTCAGTCCGGTCCGGTTTTGAAAGCCCCTAAACCATGGACCGGACCGAATATTGTTTGGACCAGACCGGACTGGACCTGACCAAATTGGACCAAATTATTCGGATCGATCCGGTCCTCGGGATTACCCAAACCAACTTGCACCCCTATTATTAACGTGTGTCCTTAGTGCACGAGTTAAGATACATATAATGAAGCTAAAAGTGCATTAGAAAATGTAAAAATGTAGTAAAAAAACAGTGCAAATAACATAGAAAAATGTAAAAATGCATAGAAAATATTAAAATACATAGAAAATCGTGCAAATACATTTTCCCATGCACTTTAAATGTATCTTAACACCTAAGGACACACATTAATAGGACCCCCTTCGTAATTATAAATTAGTATTCAAATGGTAAATTATCACTTTAACTTAAAATTTGTTGAAGTTTATATCTATTGGGATGGGTTTATAGGACCCAAACATGTTCATGTAAGAGACTAATGCACGTATCTTAATATAAAACTATTTATTGTTCTATTTTTCCAGGAAATTTTATGCATCTCTAAATTTTTTTCACCATTCTTATTATGTTTCTCAAAACTTTTCTATTTTGGGGATGACCAAAATGATGTGTCAAAATGAAATTTAATACCTTGGACTCAGTCCATAATAATGTTCTTAAAATGTATAGATGATAGACAAATCTACAAAGTTTTATATTACTAGCTTAACTAGAAGTGAACATTCATACGTTTTCAAGAAGAAACAAACATAATATATACAAAACAGGCTTTAGAACTAAGTGTCTCCTGAAACAACTTCAAGGAATAGAGACTTCGAAAAGAACTTGTGATTATTGATAGAAGCAGCTATCATCTGCTTTTGGGAGAAGTTGAAAAGAGAAAAAAAAAAAAAAAAAAAAAAGGCCACTTTGGAGGTTATTCTGCTAAAGTAATTTTTGCATTTTCATCTTCAAAAACACATTTATTTTAAAAACATATGAAATAAACCACTAAAGATTATTCTAGTGGACATTAGAATTCATTTTTCTAGAAAGTTGCTTCCAAACGTACTATAAACCATAGAAAGGGAACCTGCAGTAAACTGCTGGAATCTTGATTCTTACATACAGACCACCCACCAAAAGGGAGAAGCAAAAATTAAAGAGAAATATTGCATGCATGTCTTGGCCTAACAAGTAGTGCATATCTAGATTCCAACATTACCAGCACAAACTTATGATGCTTAGTCCTATCTTTTTTTAGAGTTTAATCAGATAAAACCCCACTATAGCTTTTTAGGATATTACAACATGTAGTTCTCATGGTTGTTGGATGTTCAACAAAGCATATGGCCCTATATAAAGCAAATGACAAAAGGGATTGTTGTGTTGTATGCTTATATCCCTCAAGTTCACATAGTTGAAAGATTCTTTAAAGTTTAAAACTTTTGATAGATCCACCCTGGATTTGGGAAACCTTATATAAATAACTAACATAGGAATGAGCTTCTAATTTGGAAAATTACAAGGTAGATCCATTCTCAAATATTTTTAACGACTTCAAACACATATATGTGAGATGTACTTACATATTAACGAGAGACGCACTTTTTTGTGCAGGCAAGGAGCCAGTTAACGTGTTATTTCCAATAAACCTGAGCATGAAACAATAAAACATGCTTCAAAAGGATAAAGAGTACATCTTGGAAGGTGTGTGAAACAACTAAAAAAATTTGGTATATTACAAGTAAGAGAGCGAACTCAAGTTGAAAAGCGAGTCTGGAATTTGTCCGGTTAAACTGTTGAAGCTCAAATCCCTAAAAATGATTAATAATCCAATGATTCCAAGGTATAAAAACGTAATATGTAGTAGCTACTGATATTAAAAAAGAAAATAATAATCTTCATGCAGAGCTGGCAAAATCTATAACCTAAACCCATCGATCCCCCGGAATCAAACAAAATAAATAAATAAATAAATGAGTTTGGTTTGGCTCTAAACTGGTCCCTAAACCAACTACAAATAGGTTACGTGTCAGATAGATACAGAAGCAACCAACCCAATAAGTAATTTTCATTACATTTCATTAATTTTATAATTTTACCAAAATAATTGGCTTGCCCAACCAGTTTCTAGGTGACCCCTATGAAATGGGTGATGTTTAGGTTAACGTTGTCCAACCAAATTATCAATCCAGAATGTCTTGGAGCTAACCCACCCTAATTCAACCTGACCCATTGCCAGCTCCTACAGCTATCTGAAGAATCACCCATCAATATAAATAACTTACAGGTGTGACAAACTTTGGTATTCTCCAATATTGGATGGAATAGAACCAGAAATATTGTTATTTCTCAATACCCTGCATAACATGAAACCAGTTTGGTATATTTGATATTTTAAACCACAATTAAGAAGCATATACATATAAAGCACACAAGAACGTGTTGATTTGTAGGTTACAACTTATTGCCTTACAGGGTGCTTAGAAGCTTCATATTCTTAATAAAGTCCAGTGAAGAGCTCCCATTAGATACTTCACTTATTCTCCTACATTTTAATTCATACACCAGATGGTTAGCTTCACAGATTTGCTATATTCGAACACAAGTAACTAATAGACATGAACACATACAAATCTGTCAAAGAGGTTATATTGGAAAATGTCAATGGGATTGGACCATCAAAAGAGTTCCCTTGAAGCCTCCTACAAAAACATTTGTACGAAGTTGATTATAAAATGTACAAAAGTAGCTTTTACAACTAGAGATCAAGGTAGATATATAAAATTTGCAACTTCACAACCTACCGTAGAAAGTATATTTTTTCAGTACATAATGTAATGAAAACTATAGCCAGGTGGAATTTAACCGTAAATGAACAAAGATAAAGAAAACCCATCTGAAAATATTGTCTTACAAGGCTGCAAGATTTGACCAATTTCCTATGAAGTCAGGTATCCTGCCTGTCAGCTCAGTGTCATATCCCCATCTGAGATCCACAGAATTTATTTTTAATTAAATTAGCTCACAATCGCCTTTTTCTTGTCAAAAATATTATAATCTTTCCAAATACGAGAAAGAAATTTCAAAGAGCTCTCACACTGTAGCCAGGTTTTTCAGATTAGCAAATGATGAAGGAATCTGCCCACTAACTCCAGAGCTATCAAAGTAACTGTCAAAGTAACCACTGTTCAGTAATTTGATGCTATTTTACAAGTTGTCCTTAACACTAGCAAAAATTTAAATTTAAAAAAAAAAGGTTCAATCAAGTCATTAGGGACTTAAAATCTCAATATCTGCAGACATTGAGGGTCCGAAAATAGAGAAATATAGAGAGAGAAAAAAAATTTCAATATCGATTTAGATAAATGATAGAAATTAGTACTAAATGAGGAAATTTTCAATGAAATTTTGGAAAATAATAAAATAGATTCTAATAAACAAATCAGCACATTATAAATAAAATGTGCATAATATAAGTATATGGCGTGTAAGGTGCAAATAGTGTGTGCCATGAAACTACAAAATTATACTGATTTAAATTCAGTAATATTCAAAGGGACTTAAATACCGTCGATATCGGCGATATATAGCCATATCCATAGGTAATGATACGATATATTGCTGCGATTTCGTTTTCACATCTTATCGTTAGATATTTTGTCGTTTCGACCATATTTCGTCAAATATCGCTAATACCGCGATATGCCAAGAATGTCGCCATTTTTTCTCCATTTGTCAAAGATATTATGACGAAATGTCGTCAATATTCCTCGATTTTGTTAGAAAACCGACGATATATCATCTTGTCGGTGAAATTTTTTTAACTTTTTGCAGTAAATTTCAGGAAGAAGAAGAAGAAGATATGGGTTTATCACAGTCACCGGTGTCGTTGCTGCTGTCAAAGAAGATTGACATACCTGGTACGTGCCATTGTGGTCATTTTGGTCACCAGCATCACCCACCGTCAAACCTCCATGGATGCTCTGTTTGTGAAGCCTTTTTTCTTCTTTTCTTTCTTTTGTTTGTCCAGCCCTTCGTGACTGGTAAAATGTACTTGTCACCTTCACCGTTACACTTTGCAAAACCTTCCCTTTTTTTTTTTTCTTTTTTCTTTTTTTGGTTTTGATGAGAACATAATTAAACCTTTTAAAATAAAATTAAAATTTTTATTGAAATAACCCTTTTTTACATATTTTTGTAAATGTAGCCAGTAACCTATAATTTTTTTCAACTTTACATTCTTAATTTTAACTTTGTAATACTTTTAAAAGAACTCTACTAATTTTTTATAATTATTTTTGTGAACTCATAATTTTTTTTAAACTATGTTTAGTAATTCACATATTTTAAAATATGATTTCAAGTCAATGGACTTTGGTTTAGTAGTGTTTTACATTTAAATGTTACAAATATATATTTAATGTTCCTAGATGTAGGCACATGTGCGTTGCATGTGGTTATTTTTCAATAATATGAAATATAAATGAAAGAATAATTTTTAAAGAATTAGATATTAATATCGGTTTAGTTAGATTTTTACTTCTAATGAAACTTATAGTGAGTAGTATAACTAATTTGAAAATTTTAAGCTAGTCACAAATAAATTTAGAATATAATAATTCCCAATAATATATAGTAACACAATATTATATTGATTAACCACAAAATTTCAGCAATTGGAAATGAAAATTTAAATAAAAAAAATTAATCATCATCGAAGATATGTGTTGTCACCAATTTACAAAATGTCGTTACTTAATAAGTTGAAGGTATTATATTTTAATAATTGATGAGTTTGAGTAAAATAAAATAAAATAAGTAAACTATTTGCACAAATCAAAGTAACATTGATGAATTTCATAAGTATATTATAATCATGAAATGATCATCATACTATGGAGAAAAACAATAAATTCAAGTTTACCAAATTCTAACCTCTAACGATTGAAAACCAAAAAATTTTACTATTTCCTTTAAAGTTTTGATGGAAAAATATTCATTCACAATGAAAAAACTAAAAAATAACCTTGCATAGAACTCTAATTAAATACAAAAAGAAATGTTTCTTATATAAGTTAATTACAAGAGTATAGATATCTTATATATAAACTTTACTACAATAGTAATTGTCATTTATTCAACTACAATAAGATTAAAAGGGTGTAGAAGGGTAGTTGTGTATTTAAAATTTAAAATAAGGGTATATAGTCAATCAAAAGTTTTTCTCACATTCATCTTTTTATAGGTAGTATAGATGTGACATTTAGATGTTGATTTTGCATAAGTTTCTATCATTTATTTTCTCAGCGCGCTACACTTTTTATACCCTATACAACACATACTTGTATTATATACATTTAAATTGCAATCTTTTGATTCTAAATTGTGTATTAGGGTTTAAATCATTGTTCCCTAGAGTTCCAATAAAAATATGTGTTTAACTAATAATATCCACTATATCTCTAAATCGATATCAATAATTTCGATATATCCATTGATATATCTGTATTTTGGAACCCTCAATATATCCATTGATATCAATATTTAAGTCCTTGATAATATATTACAATTACAATATTATATATATGCATTGCATATATATTATATACATGATATTACATATATACATTATGGATATAATGTATTATTAACATATTAGGAATTACTAGTTCTTTTTGAAATTAGTCAACTTATGTTCAATGGATATATCAGCAAATATTGATGTTGGGATTATATCAATAACTTCCTATAAGAGAAATCCAGATGAATATGTTGGAAAAATATCACATCTCACATCAATTAATTATAAAATTTGCATGACTTCATATACTCGTTTGGGCCCTCCACCTAACAGCTTAGGATTTTAGATTAGAAACTCAACAAAATATATTGGTGATATCAAAGAAATTTTAGTCGTTTATATTCAAGAGTCAAAAAACCATCAATGAAGTGTCAAACTATCATTAAAGAAGGTAAGCAAGTATATCATGCATAGAACAGAAAGTACTATTTAGTAACTGCAGTAGTATTATAAAAAGGATGGTTCTTAGCATGCCCCAGGAGTAATCTGATAGACTTCGAAGCCATAAATGTTCATACATGTGGTATTTCTCTCTCTTCCATTAGGAATTTGAATTGGTGTTTCCCTGAACAACTGAATCTTGAAAATGGGGTTGGTTTGTTGATGCAGCGGAAAATACATGGTCAAAACAAAGCTCACCAAAAACAATCAAGCGTCCACCAATCTGTTGATTGTCATAAGAACAATGCCAAATAGTAGGCAACCACGATCGATATTCACTCAAGAACACAAAGCAGGAAATAAAAGAGAAACTCTCTTTCTCGATATTATTAATCTCAAAAAATAATCAACTTAAACTATTTGCCATAAGACTTACATCCTTTTATATAGAAAACAAGTCCTACGGATTACGAAAACCTAGTTCTACTAGAACAAGCAAATATTGACTCTCTAGGAAACTAATTAAATTAAAAGCAATAATTAAATAACAACAATTAAGACTCCTAAAATATTTAAATAAACTAGAATTCCAATACAACAACAAGACGTCTAACAGCCCATGGTGCGTATCCATATTCAAATTATGCATACGCCTAAAAGGATTATGCGTATGCCGATGCAATCTACATCATTCTCCCTTGTTTGGAGAGAATTCGCTCTTGAATTCGCAGCCTCATTCTCGGAGCTATCTTTATGATAAGGAACTAAGTGCTTTACATTGTACAAACTATGAGTACGAATACTACCACCACACTTGCAACTGCTAATATCGCAGATAGAGTGCTTGATTCGCAATGGTTTGGTTGCACAAAAGTGATCATTCCATACCTTAAAAGTTGATTTACACAAACCTTCAGTGCGTCAAGTTTTTGACTTACCAGCTCAAGTTGTTGTGCAAGTCGTGCATGTTCAACCTCCTCCACAAAACGCGAATATAGGGAATAAATTCTACGTTGCCGCTTTACTACAAACGTAGTTATTTGGGCTCTCAACGCGTCTATATCTTGTTGTATTTGGGCTTTGTCCTTGCGATTAAACACGTCCTCTAAATTGGCTTCACAGCCTACGGCACGTGATCCCCCTCGTCTTGGCATGACAACAAGAACGAACTAGGCTTTGATACTAACTGATGCAGAGGAAAATACACGATCGAGACTAGCTCACCAAATTAATTAACAAGCTTCCACTAATTTGTTGATTGTCGCAAGGACAATGCCAGATAGTAGGCAACCATAATCAATATTCTCTAAAGAACATGAAAGTAGGAAAATAAAGGAAAAACTCTCTCTCAATATTATTAATCAAAATAATCAAAGTCTAAAACTATTTGCTATAAGACTTACATCCTTTTATATAGAGAACAAGTCCTACGAAATAAGAAAACCTAGTTCTACTAGAACAAGCAAATATTAACTCTCTAGAAAACTAATTAAATTAAAAAGCAATAATTAAATAACAATAATTAAGACTCCTAAAATATCTAAATAAACTAGAGTCTCGATTCAGCAGCAAGACGTCTAACAGCCCGTGGTGCGTATGCATATTCAAATTATGCGTATGCCTAAAAGAATTAAGCATACGCTGATGCAATCTACATCACTTGTTAACAAAAAAGTTGGATTCCTTGATGACTTTTGTTGGCCACAGTCAATGTCCACACTTTATGTAAGCACATCGTAATTGAAATCTCACTTTGGTCACTAGTCTTTCCAACAGATGTTCTCATGCTAGTATCGCACTATCACATCTATTCCTATAGCGATATCAATTTGATACAATTTTTTTTCTAGAACACTCCACATTTTCTATCTAAGGGCACTCAGATGTCCCAAAAATATTGAAACGTAACATTGTTTTTTTTTTTTTTTTTTGGATAAGTGAAATGTAACATTGTGTTTTACATAAAATTAGGCAGATAAATCTATCAAAGCATCATGAAGAGGCCATAAAAATAAAAAATAAAAAAAATGGAAGCCAGTATTACAAAGTGTTACATGGACCCTTTACTTTACCCTAGTATCCCCGTGTTGATACGATACGACATGGGTGTGGCTAATCCTGTTGGACACTTCAAGATAGTATAAATTCTTCGAAAAGAAAACAAATTAGAGGTATGAACATGAACTAGCACCCAATACGCATACCTAAGTCCATGTAACAAATCACAAATGACGGCATAAAATTCGTACAAGATCATGAATCGTAAAACTAATCCTATATCATGAGTTGTTGTGATCACTCCCATTTTCTTTCAGATGGCCCCATTGTGGATAATGGAGTTTTACCTATAAATGCAATGTAGTTATACAATTAAAAAATCCAATTTCCATGAGACATCTCAATGAACACAAAGTCAACAAGTGATATTTTCTCATTCTCTCTAGATATTTTCTCAACTGCCTCTGTAAAAATATATTCCATGGTAAAAAATTCTCAAAATGAAACCAAACTGACTTTTTGCTACACAAGTTTCCCCTCTAATCTAAACCTGTTGGAGAGGGATATAGATATCATTGTAGTGCCTAAAGAGAAAAGGAGCCTTATGATTAGGGTTTGGCATACGCACTTCTCCATAACAATCAACCATATTTCTTTGCATCCTTCCTACTATTCGTGAAAAATTCAAATCTTCAAAGCTCTTTTTTTTTTTTTTTTTTTTTTTTTTTGTGGATAATAAAAATAGAAGAGAGAATGAGATGAGAATGAGATCTACTTGAGAAAAGATCCAGATGACAATCGGCCAAGGCATCGTTTGTTTTGATAAAAAACAATACAAAAAAAGAAAATGAATCAATATCGTTGGATGAGGCATGAATTACTGGGATTGTAATATTATTATGCTATATATAATCCATCTTATTTCTTGCAAAGTCGTATCTTACAAATACAAAAATGAATAAATCCACTTTCCATCATTTGGGGGATTACTGAATTTGTTGCCAACAAATTTGTGATCATCTTGTACTACAGTCACTGTTATTAGGATTCCCTAAAATCAATTACAAATTCTAACCAATGACTTAAATATTGATATCAATGGATATATCGAAGGTCCAAAACGAAAATATTGATATTGATTTAGAGATATGACAAATATTATTAGTTAAACATGAAATTTTCATTGAAATTTTGGAAAACAATGATTTAAACTCAAATACACAATCTATAATCAAAAGATTCAAATTTAAATGAGTGTAAGACAAGTGTGTTGTGTAGGGTATTAAAATGTGCCCCCGCCAAGCAAATAAATATAAAAATTTGTGCAAGTTCAACCTTTATATTTGAAATTGCTTTGCTCAAGTCATAAGTTATAACTCATAAGTCATATGATTGACCATTTAATTTATGTCAATTGTTAAATATGATTAAAAATGAATTATAATTAAAGTTTAGAAAAACAACTAAATAACCTTTCTTGACATTATACAAACTATTGATTTAGTATAAATAATTTATAATGATCCATCATAAAAATATAGAACGTACCTGAACCTTATCTTTGAATGTATGATCGTGTGAAGAAAAGAGGCGTTGCCCTTTTTGGCTACTGCCACTATTTGAATGGAGTGTGCCAACTTATGAGTTTATGAATTATGGCTTATGAATGGCTTCGGCCAAATATTGGAATATATAGAAGTTTAAAGCTTTGAAGGCTACACTGTACTCAGCCAAAAAAAAAAGTTTTGAAGGCTATAATTCTGGGACTATAGAAATCACAGGCTTGCTGCCTGATGGAGTCACAAAGCTGCATTTATGGATATACATGCTGTATTGAATGACTAAAAGAAGCTGTCCTATAGGCTATAGCCAACCCTATCAAAAGACGGAACAGAAAAGAAACAAAAAACAGAAGAAAGTAGGATGCAACAATTTTCTGGCCTAAGAGATTATTATAGACTTTGAGGGGGGATGTGGGAAAGTTAAAAAAATATGCAGGGCATGTGAATCTGAAAACTGAATTATTTTGTCCTATATTGCAGGCCTTAAAATTCAAAAAGGCAAAAGCTCGAAAGTGGCTGTCTTTTGCATCAATATATTGGAAAATATTAGCGATAATATGTGAAAAAAAGAGTATAGATTTTCGATAAAATTGATGTTGCGATGTATCTCAATATATCGGGAAGTATCGAAAGATATTTTGATAAAAAGATACATCGGTTGGATTTCATATCGAGATGCTTTGATATGGCGATATATCGCTGATTCGCCGATATATCAGCAATATCACGGATATTTAAGACCATTTCTAACTCTCCTAATTACCAAATGAAGCACAACAAGATTTTCAGCAATTTTCGTGAAAATAAAATAAAAGTGAATAAAGTTGCTGAACTTACAGTTTTTCCAATTTCGATATATTCCCAATCTCAGGTGGCAGAGAGCCAGAGAAGTAGTTTGACCCAAAACCCCTACAGTAATAACAAGTACATCAACAAATCAATATTGTTAGGTTTCCAACCTAAAAACCTGAGTTATTAGGTGGAAGGTCCAAACAGGAATATGAAGCCAAATCAAACTTATTATTTCTACACTATAGGACATGGGAATTCCTAACATTCCCTCTTATGTGCACAGGCATAATAAGAATAGAATGAGCCTGTCACATGGACAAAAGGGGCTCACAAAGGAAACAGGCGCAAGAATGACAACGATTCCATGTTAAGTTTCCAACCTAAAAGCTTAAATTGTTAGGTGAAAGGTCCAAACAAGTGTATGAATCCAAATCAAATTTAATATTTATATGATGTGGGACGTGGAATTCCCAACAAATATAATTCCATGGATTCACTACTCAAGGGTCTAGATAATCAAGATATAAGCACATGAAAATTATAACAAGGAATAGGCATACAATTAAAATTACTAGTAACGACTACTCATTACACCACAGAAAAAATAAAACATTTCACACTAATGCTTCACTGTGATATATCACAACCATATGGGTTACTTATCCAGATGTTCTAGTCAATTAAGTCACATATATTGTACACCAGAGATTGAGATTCAAGCATAATACCAGAGAATATTACTGAACTGTCTATTTTAACGGTTCTCAAATTCAAATTTATTAATTCCTAAGAAACAAAAACAAAAACAAAACAAGCCTTTCAATCTACATAAAACCGAAAACATTAATGTTTGTGCATAAAGAATATAAAACTTTTTTTGGGTGATAATAGGAAAAGAACTTCATTAAAGAACCCAAAACAAACACAACAGAGAGGAACAGCGATAAGAGAGTGAACTAAGGAGGAACACCAAAATCACAAAGTTGTGATCCTACCCCACTTCCAAGAAAGTTTACAAAATTTTAAAAACCTGAACCGCTTACATAGATAGCATAATTTGTGATATTAAGGCAAAACCTCAGTAGATCTCCATGGAACCTGCAAGATGCCTGACCAAACACTTTGAGTCCATGCGAACGATGACCACCAAATAGTTGTGAACCCAAGCACAACGCAACAGCTTTAATATGAACTATAAATTCCATTTTCAAAGCCAAACCTGCAGACATAACTAGCTTGAGTCCCTAACAGTCGACAACAGCCCCACTCTGCCACCTAATCCCTGCCCTCTTTCCAAGCCCCATCACCCATGATAAAAACTGCATCAATAGAAGGGAGCTCACCTATAACCAAACCAAAGCAGGCTTGAAGAACCGAACCCCCTAGACCTCCGAGACATGAGTTACCACTACCGATTTGAGTAACAACATGCGATTAATCTCTACCCTGAGCCTACTGAATCTGATGGTGAATAGCTTCCACTTGACAGAGAACAGAGCTTGGATCGGTCATCTTGAAAAATTACCCCCATTTGCGTCGACAGTAAAGAGCCCACAAAATTGCTTTTACATACACCACAACATTCAGCATATCACACCAATGAGAAAGATAGGTGATTGATAACTTAATCCAACCATTCAAAGATGACATCTAGAGATGATCAACATAAATTCCTACATCAACGAAGGTTGGCTTGAGTAGAAGGGGCTCTTGTCGCTTAAGCAAGGGGTCTCAAGTTCGAGCCCTTGTGGATGCAGCAAAATTTCTTAGGAGAGGTCCCCGCTTCGGCGCCTTACAGCACCTCAGAGGATTAGTCCCCCAGGGACACCTTGGGAAACCAAAAAAACATAAATTCCTACTCTCAACCCAGCCCAAATATGCATTGTGAAATTATCAAGTTTCCAACCAAAATCCCTAAGCTATTAAGTGGAGGGCTCAAATAGGTAATTAAACTCATATCAAACCCAATATTGGGCGATATAAGATGCAGTATTTTTCCAACACTTCACGTGGAAAACAAAGACAGGCTCACGAACGAAATAGCCCAAGAATACCATGTTAAGTTTCCAACCTAGCAACCTAAGCTATTAAGTGGAGGGCCTAAACAAGTGAATAAAGTCAAATTGCATACCTCTTCTGCACATGAGCATAACCATAGACGAACAATCCCACCCATTCTTTTAATCCTCAAGCTTGGAACCAAAGAGCAATAAAATGATAATAGGTATACATCATAGTCAAGGTATTAAATCTCGTTTTGATCTGTTGTTTTGGTTATCCCAAAATAAGAAATGTTTCGAGAAATGCAAATTTGGGCATTACTTCATTGTCTCCTACCCCTATGTAATGTGACAATAAGAGTGCTATTTAGATTGTACATAATTCTGTCTTTCATAAACACATTAAACACAACGAGATTGATTGTCATTTCGTGTATCATCATCTTCAACTAGGCATTCTATCCTTGCCTTTTGTTACTTCTACCATGTAGCTCGCGGACTTCTTTACCATGTCACACATCATCTTGCACTTCCGTTTTCTGCTTGGCAAACTCTCAATGTTTCCCACGGTCACATCAGGAGTTTGAGGGGTGTTAGGGACTCTTGTATTTATTGTATATATTTTTTAGATTGGGGGTATTTTAGGTATTCTCTTTTATAGGGTTTCTTATATTTATACCCTATAATATTCTAATTAGTAATAATAACAATTGCACGTTTTGAAAACTATCATTCCCAAACCTCGATAGTTCCAACTTAGGATCCTCATTGTGACGTGTGGGGTTGTTGTGGGACAGCCTCCCGGCCCCTATGAGAAGAAGTGTTGGATATTATGCATTTCATTATTGCTATTGCTGAAGGGTAGTTCTGTAATTGTGGTTGCTTTAATATATAAATAAAAGTTCAGAAGAGAGCAACCTTGCGGTTGTGTCTCATTCTTCTCCTTTGTCTTATTTCTTCCCTTCTTCTTCATCTTCTTTGATTTATTATACACAAAAAAACTAAAAGCAACCCCAAGCAAATTCCACCACAAACGCGAACTAAGTCTTACCTTCTTCCATCAGTTGATAACTTCACACCCATCCTTGGTGTGTAGACACCAACTGACCATTAGAAGAAACCTCCAAAGCAGCCATGGTGGAATCTGGGAAAATGGATGCCGAATCAAAAATAGCTGTCATCCACAGTTAGCAGCCTTCCCATAATTCTCCATTCTCATCATCATTCTTCACCTTTGTATGCTTTCTATTCTACATAATAAATCTAAAGCGTTGTTCGCCTACACCCACCCCCCGGGGCACCCCACCCCATGTGTGCAGATAAAGCTCTGCGCATGCATTGAAAAAGCCTTCCCTGAAATTTCTCCCCTTTCCCAATTTCCTTCTAACCTTTGTCCAAAGGAAAGATCTGGAACTTGACCATCAACATGAGCCCTTTCAACTCTATTAGTTGGACCCCCCACATTAATGCACCACAAATGATTGGGATGCCCTATACTATTCGTCAAAATATGGGGGAGGGAACGGCTAATGCAACCCCATGAAAGGTTAAGTTTACCCACCCCCCCAATTTTTTAATGAGAAAATGATGGTTCAAAATGACCAAAATGGGCATCAGGTGTTAACCCACGCCACCCTACCCCACGCCACCCCACCCCACCTCACCCCTCATCTCATCTGAATCCTCATTTGCGCGCCAAAACCCCTTACCCTCATGTTCCACTATCCGGCACCCTCTCCGGTACCCTCTCCGGCGACATTCTCTGGCAATTTTGTCTGGTAACATTCTCAGGCGCTCTTCCGGCAACTCTCATCCTCATCTCTCACTCTCTCATAACCACCCCTAACCAATATATCATCTTCATCCCTCACTCTCTCACAACCACCCTTAAACAAAAATCCATAACCCATTTGTAGTAGTTTTTACGTTTTTTATGAGCAATGGAGGAGGAAGAAGTCAGTTGGAATGGTGTTGGCAGCAAGGAGGTATGTATTTTGGCTTTAAAGTATGCAAAAATGGCAATTTTTTTTTATTGTAGTCGCGCAGGTTCGACTCTGGTAATCCGTAATGTTCAGTTTTTCACAACCAAGCATTATGGTAATGTTCGGTTTTACACAACCAAGCATAACTATTTAAGGGTTGTTGTGATCCGTAACTATTTAAGGTTTTACTCTGGTAATCCATAATGTTCGGTTTTACACAACCAAGCATTATGGTAATGTTCGGTTTTACACAACCAAGCATAACTATTTTGTTTGGTTTTAAAAAACCGAACAGTGCATGGATTATTCAGTTTCCAGTAATGCTGTTCGGTTTTAAACAACCAATCATAAAGATTATGTTCGATTTCATCTGACCGTTTAAAACAGATATGTTCGGTTTTATACAACCAAACATGTTGTCAGTGTTTGGTATGCATTAACCGAACAGTTCCAGAATAGTTTTTTTGTTTTTTTTTTAAGCATCGGATTATTACTTTTATTTTACCGTGTTTTATTCTTGTCTCAGGCTTCCTCAAAAGCTAGCATCCACGAGTCGGCATGTGTTATGGATTATAGTAATGAATTCACAAATTATGAGGTAAATAAAACTTATGAAAATTTTCATTTACTTGATGGAATAAATATAATTCATGAAGTTAAAGAATATAAATGAATTTATTTTCATGTGTAGGTCTTCAAGAGTAGAGAAGCATTATGCAATTGGGCTCGAGAAGTAGGAAGACAAAATGGGTTTGTTATTGTGATAATCAAATCTGATGTTACAAGCAAAGGCAGGACAGCATGACTAACGCTTGGTTGTGAGCGAGGTGGCTATTATATAAACAGGAAAAAAGACGTTGAGACCGAACATGAGAAGAAGCGAAGAAAGGAAACTGGTACGAAGAAGTGTGGATGCTACTTTGCCTTAAAGGGTGAGAAGATGCCAGATGATGATGAATGGATATTGAAGGTTTTATGTGGAATACATAATCATGAAGCTGCAAAGTATCTCGAGGGGCACTCCTATACTGGGAAATTATCAGAGCAAGAGAACTCATTAGTGCTTGACATGTCCATGAAAATGAGCCGGCCTAAAGACATTCTAGTTACTTTGAAGCGAAAGGATATACTCAATACAAGCACCTTGAGGACAATCTACAATGCACGTCTAAAGAATAGGGTAAAAGAGAAGGCTGGGAGATCACAAATGCAATATTTGTTGGGTAAGTTAGCTGAGCATAAATACATCGAATGGCATAGGAGTTCTGATGATAGTGATGCCATTTTGGATTTATTTTGAGCACACCCTCGTAGTGTGGAGTTGTTTCGTGCCTTTCCACATGTGTTGATAATGGATTGCACATACAAGACTAATAAATATCGTCTTCCCCTCTTTGAGATTGTTGGAGTCACATCAACTAACTTGACATTCTCTGTCACCTTCGTATACATTCAGCATGAACGGGAAGATAACTACACATGGGCATTGAATAGATTGCGTAGTCTTGTTGAGGATCAAAACATTTTACCTGGTGTTATTATCACGGACAGAGAGTTGAGCTTGATGAATGCTATTGAGAAAGTTTTCCCCAATGCTAGGTATTTATTGTGTAGATGGCACATTTCAAAGAATGTTCTAAGTAATTGCAAGAAGTATTTTGAGTTGGGAGATCAGTGGGAGAAGTTTAACTCCCGATGGGAAACAGTTGTCTTGTCTGCCACTGAATCTGAGTACTTAACTCAAGTGGACATATTGCATAAAAACTTCAATACCTATTCTGAGGCCCTACAGTATGTGTCAAGTAGTTGGTTGACCCCTTACAAGGATAGGTTTGTCTCGGCTTGGACAGACACATGTATGCATTTTGGGAATCGAACGTCAAACAGGTGTAGCTTCTAAACAATTATCAAAACATTGTGTGTTACATTTATAATTTAGCAATAAGATGTTGATATTAACAAATTTTATTTTATTGACCAGGGTGGAAAGTGCACATGCAAGGTTAAAGAAGCAATTAGGGTGTAGTACCTTGAACTTTGAGTTATCATGGGGCGAGGTGCACAATTTAATTGAGTTACAGTACACCGAAATCAAGGCATCGTTTGACAAGAGCTCAATAGTTGCTAAACACAAGATTGCATGTGCAGAATTAAAGGAGATTCGGGGCATGGTATCTATAATTGCATTGGAAAATATCCTTGTGCAGATGCAGCGTGCTAGAGCAATTGGGGTTGATGCTTCAGTATATGGTTGTGCAAACCGTCAGTCCCATGGTTTACCCTATGCACATGAGATTGTAGAATACAAAAGGGAAGGTCGACCTATTCCACTTGACTGCATTGATCAATTTTGGAGAAAACTTGATATCTTGCCAGCTACTAAGAAATAAAATCTAAAATTGATGTGTCAACCATATTTAGATTTATTTCTCCAGATATTCGAAGATGAAGATACAGAATCACAACTGCAGATGCTAAAGAAGTTGAGGGAGATAATAGCTCCACACACATAGAATATCAACTGTAAATCTCTACACACACAGTGTATACACATTTTATCTAGAATACGCACCTTCTAGTGAGAGAGGGTTGTCTTCCTCGTCTTCTCCATCACCGGTGGTCATTAATATGGGGGGTGGGGTGGGAGAACCCCTTCAACTTCCAGTCATGGTGTGTGGGGAAAGGAGGTGGGAAAGAGGGTTATAACTGAGAGGTTTGGGAGGGAAGAAAGAATAGGTACTCGCCATCACCCTCGCCGTCGCCGAGAAGAACTCGCCGGTCGTCACTGCTATGGTGGGTGGGGTGGGTTATTCCAGGCGTGGGGAGTTCTTCCAGATGTCGAGGGTCTTATGTGTGGGGGGGAGGAGTGGGGTTGCTCATCGGTCGGAAATGGGGGCCTTCTCGCCGGTCGGAAATGGAGGACTGTCGCCTGTCAAAAATGAGGCCGTGGGGTTTCTTGTGTCGGGGGTGAGAGGGGTGGCTGAGAGGGTCTCGTGTTTAGAGGGAGTGGAGGACTGTCGCCGGTTGGAAATGGAGGACTGTCGCTGGTCGGAAATGGGGCCGTGGGGTTTCTTGTGTCGGGAGTGAGAGGGGTAGCTGAGAGGGTCTCGTGTTTGGAGGGAGTGGGGTGGGTAAGGCTTAGGTTTAGTTGAAAGAAGGGTACTTTGGACATTTTAGGGGGTGGGCATATACTATTGGGGGGTGGGTATAACATAAGGGGTCAACTTAACTTTTCATGGGGTTGCATTAGCCGCTCCCATATGGGGGAGTTTGGCTTCTTGGGTCTGAACTAACCCATGAGAACCCTGATCACCTTCCTGGGCTTTATCCACTTTAGTAGTAGAATAGGCTGAGAGTGACACCACTTGCACTAAAAGAGTATCTATAGCCTATTAACCAAATGATGATGATGAGCCTGGCTCGAACACGATGACATGCTAACCACATGTTTGTCTTCCTTTGTAATATTAGTACTTCCCAGCTGCAACCCCTGTCCAGGCACAAAATTATCATTCAACTTTGATGACTGAGCCTATTGCACTATGTCTCCCTCATGCAGTCTTCTCTGGGGCGGAAAGCTCAATAATCCACAACTAGTATCTCCACTCTGTAGTTCGCCATCCATATGTTCATCATGCAGAGATGAATCATCCAACACCTCTGTGTTCTCTTCATTTGCTAGAGCGGTATCACCAATTAGAGCAAGCTCTAGCCAAGTCAAATCCAAAAATTTATCCATTAATCTTCCCACAAAACCCTGTAGATGAGTCAGAAGATTGAGTAGTAGGTAGTTGTGACCTTAAATAATCCAAAATGCAAAAGATTCATGTGGTTTGATTATCTCTTCTTTGATTAAACACTATCAGATCCCTTGCATACAAAGGAAAAATCTCATCCACTAACAGAATTTAGTCGTCCCACTGTCTAGCCCTACACAATCTGGCTGTGACCAAGGAATCTGCTTGACTCCTAATAAATGGCAATGAGATCCGTTTACACTCGGTGTAAAATTTTTTAGTCTTACACTCCTTAATAACTTTTTGTAGGATTGATAATTAACAAAACCAATTGTTGGATTGGATATTACTCTCATGGAGATCATGCACGCCAAATTTCACTTCGTTTGGTAATCAAGAACTATTCAATCAGTAAAGCGGCCTAAATTATAGTTTTATTTATAAAAAGTTTAAAGTCTATGTTTTTATGTTTTTATGTTGGCATATTCCGTGTCAAAAGAGTCTTTATGTGTTATATGGTGATTCAAGTTGAATGATGCTTCAAAGATTGACTCAAGCGAAGACTTTAAGGCAATGTGACTCACAGTCACTCTTAGGCAAGGTAAGTGACTATAGATGCCTGGTTCTTATTGTTTTAAATCAATTCAAATCATAATCAATGTTTCTTTCAAAGTTTGTAAGTTTTAAAAATGATTTATAAGGTTTTTATTACAAATCAGGACACCCCGATCGATCAAAGTTGATGGCCTAATCGATCAGCACTATTTTAGATAAGCCAAATAGCCATTACCATACCCCGATTGATCGGTGCTATCCTCGAAAGCTCTTTTTGACTCTGTGTACCCCTGATCGATCAAGGCTCGATCCAGATTGATCGGGATTCGTAAAAAACATATTTTAAAGTTTTTAAAACTTACCTTTTTGATTAAAAAACATGGCTCCACCACTTAGAGTTTCTTAGACTATATATATAGACTCTTTTATCATTGAGAGGGCTTAGCAAGCCTCTCCCAATTAGGTTTTACAAAGTTCATCTTCTCAAAACCTCTGTAGAGCACTTTAACCTAGGTTTTTATATACATGCTCTAGAGAGCTTCAAACCACACACCTTTCACAACCTTAGATCGATGATTGTGAATCTGTTGCGATGGTGATCGAGCTTGCGAATTTATGATTGAAGGAATCGTTGTAAAGAGGTTCGTTGTAACCAAAGCCATGAAGACGGAGATCAATTGTGTGTGATCGTGGGAGTAAAGACAACTACACGGGGTCTTTGTGGTCTATAAGTGTGTCTTGAACTCATTGAGTTTATAGTGGAGTTGCTTCAACTGGACTAGGTCATTCCATTGGTTTTTCCCATCTACGGTTTTCCACGTAAAAATCTCTTAAGCAATCTTTTACTTGCTTTTATATCTACCATGTGATTGTTTTAACTGTGGTAATAGAGATTAATTGTGTTGATAATTAAAATTGGGTAAGATTATTCATAATACCTATTCGATCCCCCTTCTAGGTATTGTAGGCTTAGTATAACCAAAATTTCAATTGGTATCAGAGCGTAGGTTCACTCTTATGGTTTAACAACTTGAGTGTTAATCTTTACATTCAATTCCTATAGTATGGAGCCTATCAAACCTTTAATACCATTCTTTAATGGTAAGGACTATGGATATTAGAAAGCCCTCATGCGAGCCTATCTCAAATCAATTTATGAGAGTGTGTGGCATACTGTGATAGATGAATACACTCCACCTAAGGTGGAAGTGGAAGGTCATTTCATTGACAAACTTAGAGATAAATGGACCAATAAAGATAATGAAGATCTTAAATGGAATTCCAAAGGAATCAATGCTATTTTTAGTGGAATATCTCGAGATGAATTTTGAAGGGTAGCCCATTGTGAGTTAGCAAAAGAGGCTTGGAATATCCTTGAAAAAACTCATAAAGGTACTTTATATGTGAAAAATACTAAAATTCAAATGCTTACTATCGCTACCCCAAAAAGAGGGATGGGATGTTTTCCTTTCCTATGTTTTGGGACGACCCCGGGGCATCCGTTTTCTGGTGGGTGTGTGTGTTGAGTTCGTTTCAAGGGTGCCTTGACCGTCCTAGCCATGTGAGCATATCTAGAATTATCAAGGCTATGGAGTCGCCACCAATCAGGGGGTTTGAGGATATGACTAGGCATTTTATGGTTGATTAGAGGGTGGGGTCATTTGAGATCCCAAAAATAAGTCCATCTAAGGTCTTATCATCAAACGGGTCCATTTGAGGTCCATTTGGAAATTGATTGACTCCTAGTGGTCTGTGAGACTAAAGATTGTGGGTAAAGGGGTTTGGTTACGAGTGGGGAAGGTGTGAGGCACCCCACATCACCCGTTGGAATCCAACGGTTCCCGATTTCAATGATGTTTCTGATTAAAATCCCATTTGATATTGTTGATTTCCTATACAAATGATTTAACACAGAATACCCTTTTGAAGGATGGTGAATTTGTTATTTGAAGAGAGATCCTACAAGGCATTAGAACAAAGTCTCTTTAAAAGTGTTGGTTTTTGAAAGAGTATGCCTTAAGGTTGTGAATGAAAATTGTTTTGAAAGGACCACAAATTCGCCTTCCTTCTCTTGGGTATCTTAGGTCAAATTGATTAACTCTAAAGCATCCCTATCTTGCAGTGGTAAAAATCAATCCTTTATGAAATGATGGAAATGGAAATGATGTGAGTCTATTTTAAAGAATTAATATCAAGTGCGAACTTCTTTGGGATCCAGAGAAAGCTCGAAACTTTTGAAGTCGAGAAACGGGTAAAGAAAAAGGATGCTTTTTGAAAGCCATTGAAATGAAGAGGATGTTCCCTTTTGAAGGGAAAGGATTGCCTTTTGAAGACAGGGGTTCCTTTTGAAGGAGGAAAATGTATTTGATTTGAGGTAAGAACACTTTTGAAGTGTAAAGAAATCTGGTTTAAATAAGGTGAAAGTGAAACTTTATGATTCTTAATCTCAATTAAAAGGAGATCCTGCATAGAATGATGGTGTTTGAAAAATTTGACTTGATTAGGATTATGTCTATGAAAAGAAGGCATGCACCTTTTATTGACAAAAAGAATTTAATCGAGCCACTTTTGGAATGAACTCGTCAATTGAAAATAATATGCATGTCAACAATTTGCTTGTTGGCAAGTGATCCTTTTTGGATCAAAAATCTTTATTTGATAAAGATGGTAATGCTGTCAAAGATGATTTGAGGACAATCTTTTAACAAGGATTTGGGATATAAAGGATCACTTTCAATTTTAGAAGACCTTTTGAAAAAGTACTTAGAGCTCTTGGAGCTTAAAGATGGTTTTGGGAGGAATTTTATCCAAACTTAGTGCGCACTTGAATTAATTGAATAAAAGTGTAATCAACTAAATCTCCTAAGGATTGAGATTTTACTACGTGACATAGGGACACGCAAGAGTTCCTGAACTCGGGGTGAAGTGATTCATCGGAATCTGGCGGGTCAATTGATTAAGTCCATTTGATGGCAATAAGCTATTATGCTATGGAAGAGATTTTAAGCATTTGACGCTGTAAACTCTCTTTCCACAGCATGATAGATTATCTCAAGACATTTTTTGAACATTATTCACATCGGAATAGAATTGAAATATCAACATAGCATGAAATTTCAAGATAAGCACATCGAAAATGTCAAAAGATATATAAACATAATCAACTTTGGCAAGGTTTGGAACTCATGAATGCGATGTTTATTAGTAATAAGGGTAGACTTGTAATTTCAGTATTATATGTTTATTTATATAATAGAAGAGCCGACCCTAATGGGCTAACGCTCTTTCTCTTTCTCTCTCTTTTCACATTACTTTCTCTTCTTTTTTTCTTCTCTATTTTCTTCTTCTCCCATCAAAACATGATATCAAAGCCAACGATCAGAAAGATGATTTGATTTGCAAGTTTGTCTGAAGTCTTAACTGGTGGAAGAAGACTTAGAAGCAAGGATTGTGGACTGTAGCAAGGATTATGGACTTCTGACATTAAATATACTCTTTGGTGATGATCGACTAGGGCCTAATAGAGTCTGTTGGCGGTTGCCTGGTCTTCTAGAAGGTCTGGTGATGATTGGTGTCAACTAAGGTAGATCTGGTGGTCATCAACTGGGTTGTTGCAGATCTGCTGGGGGTTGGCTGGGTATCAGGTAGGTCTGGTTGTGGTTGATTGATGATTATAAGGCTCCTATGGTATTTAACTAGAGTTGATTGGTGTTGTTGGTGACTAATAATGGTGTTAAGAGACCCGAAAAGCATTCTGCCATGGTTGTTTGGGTTGTTTTTGGGGCTGTTTTTGATGTTTTTGATGCTATCTGGGTTGTTTTTGGGGCTGTGTGTGGTGTTTGTGATGCCTAATATAGGTGTAGACATCATTATTTGTGTTATTGTGTTTCTAGTGTTGCTGATTGTGAGGTTGTGCTTTGAATCCTTTGTGTTATTGTGGGTGTTTTGAAGAAATTCTTACTTAAAGTTATAGAATGGCAGATAGTAGTGAAGTTAAACTTGCTCCAAATCTTCCCCCTGATAACTCAGTCATGCAAATAACTACAGTACAATTGAATGAACATAAATATTTGATTTGGGCTTAAGCAGTAAGAGTGTTTCTTGGTGCCAAGGGAAAATTGAAATTTATTTTGTCAAACCCTCCATCAAATACTAGCTCAAGCTAAGAAGAGTGGGAATGAGATAATTATTCTGTGATGACTTGGTTGTGGAATAGCATGGAGCCGCGTGTGAGTGCTAATTATATGTTTGTGAATACGGCCAAGGAGATTTGGGATAGTGTGAAGGAGACTTATTCTATGGAGAAGAATAGTTCCCATGTTTATGAATTGTATGAGAAAATGTTTCTTCTGGACCAAGGTGACAAAAGTTTGGGTTCTTATTATAGTGAGTTTAAGGGAATTTGTGATCAGCTAAATTAATATCATTCATTGACTGTTGATTTAGCTATATTGAAGAAGTAGCATGAGGAATTTTAGGTGTCCAAATTCCTCTCTGGAGTACACCCCGATCTTCAGTATGTTTGTAGTTAAATTTTGGTTAGTGATGGTAGTATACCCTCATTGAGTAATGTATATGCTCGATTACAAAGAGCATCATTGGCTCCTTCTTCCTTATTTGTTTCTACCCCTATAGGCAAGGAGAATTCAGCCCTTATGACATCCTCTAGTAGTTACATGTCTAATTGAGGCCATGGTTCTTATAGAATTACTCGTGGTGCTCGTGTTGGTGATGTGGCTGGTGGTAGGGGTAGTAATATGCGTAGCCGTGGTCGTGGTTATGGTCATGGACGTGGGGGTGTGAGGAGTGTCACACCCCATTTTTGCACCACCTTACTAGGGCTCATCATTTCATGCATGTTTTTGTTTTGTTTTTGAGTCTAGTCACTTGTATTAGTTTTCTAGAGTCACAAGGACAATGGATATGAATTTTGGTTCAAATTGGAGTTGATCTTGAGGGATAATAAGAGCTTTTGTGACTTGAGGGGCATAATCGTCTTTTAAGTCCCAAACTTTTCATTTGAACTTGAAATGATCTCCAAATTGTCAATTGGAGTTCATATGGATGCATAAGAGGTATTTCTAGGTTCAATTTGGTAAGTCAATGGCTCGGGATTAAAATGGCTCGATGTAGTTCAAGTTGGTTAATTGACCCTTCCTTGGGTTAGCTCTAATTGACTCACAATTACCAACCAAATTTTTTCAAATTGACTTTCATTAGTCATCATTTTACCCTCAAAAGTGTTTCATGAAGTTCAATTTTGATATGGCCTGATGATGAGTTTAGTGTGGTTATTTACGGATTATCCTTGAAGAATTAGTGCGAATCACAGCATGAGATTTTTGGTTAAAATGAAAAGAAAATTATTTTATTAAATTAGCCATTTTTATCATGACACTAACACGTGTACGTATGTGATGAGTGTGTGTACGCACATACGATACATGTGCATGCGTGTTAGCGGTCAGTCTCCCAATTTTTATAAAAGACAATTTCCTTTTCCTATTCAGATTAGAAGTCTTTTATCATTATAAAATACCTTTTGATTATTATCCAAAGAAACCTAGTCCAGGAAGGAAAGGGAAACTCCAGATTTCAGCTATAAATACTCTCTTAATGTCTTTAAACAAGGGAGAGGAGAAGAGGGTTGGGAGGGAGTGAAATTCGTCATAATTCAGCAGCAGATTTTCTGAAAACCAGCAGTCGTATTTTAATCATAACTTTTTCATCCGAAGTCAGAATTTGAGGAAATTGGTCTTGTTAGAAAGATAATTCAATTCTCTACAACTTTGTATTTCACAAGCTTTGTCCAAATCCAACGTTTTCATACCCAAAAACGCGATTGAAGTTGCTGCTGCTGCAAAGTGACGAAAATCACTTTTCTTTTCTCTTGTTCTCTTTTTGTTTTCTATTTCTTTTCAAAGTTGAGTTGAGTTTTGATCTCTTTGCTGTGATACCACTTTGACAAAGAGGAGGATTCGTGTTGGTTTGATTCACTCTAAAGACCTGAAGAGCCACGAACAATTACAAACACAAAGGGAGCCACTTTATGCATTAATACTTGAGTGTTTGAGAGAGAATAAGGTATTCTCCTTCTCTATTCAAGCTTAAACTAGGTTTTCATATGGGTTAGGCTTATTGCATGTTAAAGGTAGCCTTTTTATCATGTATTAACACTCTAGCTAGTTAATATACATGGAATATCTATTTTTTATCTACTGTTTAGCATGCTTTAGGGCTGTCCTTTAGGTTTTTAATGCATAGTTATGATTCTTGTGCTCCTGTTTGTCCTTGTGCTAGGATTAGTGTCATTGCATGTTAGAGTTAGGATTTTCATCATGTTATATTGCTTTAGTTAGTTAATATGCATGATATAATTTCTGTTTAGTTTGGTTTTAGCATGATTAAAGTATGTCTTGTGAGTTTTTAAGCATATTTGTGAGTTTAGGGTTTTAGAGTCATTGTTTCGTGTTTGTTTTCATATAGCATGATAAAGTAGACTTTTTTATTGGTTTTTCTTCGTGTTTGCTGTATATGTTTTTCATATAGAGTAAACATGATAGTTTTGCATGCATGTTAGTATGTTTTAGGGTTTTTATGCATGATATGGTTCTAGGAATATGTTAGGACTTATTATTGTTCGCTGTTTTTGCTATTGGCATGCTTAGTGGATGATTTTAGGCCATAATACTATTCTGTCCAGATTTGCATGTTAGTGTTTTCGCATGGTTTTGAGCACTTGTAAGGGTGCAAATAGGTGTGGTATTTGTCCTATGGCAAATAGGGCTGCTCAGGTCTGAAATAGCTAATGCTTGGAGCTAATTGCGCTCAGGTAAGTGGGTGTGAAGGTGCCCCAATTCACCTTTCTTCTTAACTCATTCTCTTCTCCCTATCTAGGGTTAATTTTTAATACAAGTCTATGGTTTAATCAAAGGTTTCCTTCGTAAATAAAATTCTGGTTTTTATTAAAGTTTCCATTTTGTGGATTTCTTTCCTAAAATCAAACTTTCTATCATATTCAACTCTTTTGATCAAATAAGGAAACCTAGGGTTTTAACCATAGGTTTATATTAGGTCTTAACCCTAATTCTAATCGAACTACGTGGACTTTGATCCATGTATTTCGTTGCATGGTACGTAGGCGCTCTTCGTGAGGCTCAAGTCCGTTCTAGGATCCAAGCATCCTAGGTTTATTTTTGTTTTCTTTTCTTCTTTTTCTTTTTCTGTTTTTATGTGCTTATTATGCATGGATGGATGAATGAAATATATGATATGCATGCAATTCTTGTGATGATATACTTGCTGATTTTTGTATGGGAAAGATCTTAATTTAGCCCAAATGAACTGAGAGACCGAAAGGGTGACATGGGTGCCTATAGGTTTTGCCTAGAACCTTCCCATGTCATAACTTAGCCTCCGAATCCCCGATTTCTTTGGTTTTCAAAAGATTGGTTTTTGCCTTTCCTTTTTTTTATGGAGTCATTCAAATTGTTTTCTTAAAACAAACTATTTTTAGGGTTTTCCTTGTTTCCTTTAAAAAATAAGGTGGCGACTCCTTTCCTTTTTCTTTTTCAAACCCATTTTCTTTCAATCCCTTGTGGGCCCAATTTCCGGGGTTCACAAGGAGGTGCACTTATTGTGATGGAGAATATCATTTAGTTGATAAGTATTGGGACTTACATAGTAAACCAGCTTGGGCTCATCAAGTGGTTTATACTGCTGAAGGTAGTACACCACCAGCCCATTCAGTTGGTGATTCATTGCTTCCTGCCAGTGCTACTAATGGTGAGTCTATCACTCTTTCTCGTGAGGAGTACGGTGCTTCAGTTCAAAAGGCCTAGTAATTCTCCACCAATGATGTTGCCACATTTGCTCATCCAAGTATTGTTACTTGCTTTGCTAATTCTCCTTCAGCTTCTTGGGTCATTGACTCAGGAGCTTCTGCACACATGACTAGTAAATCATAGTTCTTTTCTGATTTGAAGCAATTTCCTTCCACCTCATCTGTCATACTTATTGATGGTCGCTCATGTGTAGTAGCTGGCAGTGGGACTATCAATCCTTCTTCTTCTCTGCAACTTTCTTCTATTCATTATGTTCCTCAACTGCCTTTTAATCTTTTATTTGTCAGTAAGTTAACTAAGTCTCTTAACTGTTTCGTGACTTTTTCTCATATGATTTGCACTAGACTTTGAGATTGATTTCCTCACGATTATTATATTGAGCTAGTACTATAAAGTTAATATATTTGATATTTAGTCTTACTCTCTTATGCATGATTAGTGGAGTATTTCAATTGTTTACATGTTTGCACTTTACATTGCACCACTAATATATGTTTTTGGGGTTTTTAAGTTAAATCTATGTATTGTTAATCTTTGTCTTAAAATTCTTAGGGATAAGAGATTTTGAATGACCTATATGTTATGCATTTCCTTGTATCTTATGAAAAAAGCTACCTTTGCATTGTTCGAAGCTGACATGAGGTAATTCATTGTAAGGGTTGGTTGCATCAAAGTGTGAAAGTCGTCATGTTGTTGCAATAAAGAAAAATTGTGATTATGAGCTTTAAATTAAAAAAAATGAATGATATATTGGTTTGGGAAAGGTACAACTATGTATTGCCTTCAAAAGATTTCTCGTTGCTCATGGAAAAAAAAAATTATTGAAAAAGGGGTGAAAAACAATCTTTTCAATTCTAACCTGGTTTGACTCTTTTCCCCTTTTTCTTGGAATTGCAGATCTCTCGTTAATACGATTGGATTTCGTCAATTAACCCCTTGACATTGTTACTGCAATTTCTACACATGGCATGTGAATTATCTTGAAATCTTTTTTTAATTGAGCTTAAAATGTGTGGGACTTTATTGATAAATTATTCTTATATGGTTTATAAGCTCAATTTTTTCTTTTCCACATGTATGTCTCAAATTTTAGTTCTTATTTTATATTTTGGGATCCTTATTCTTGTCTTGTGATGTAAAACTATATTTTTTTGGTGAGTACTCTTTTAGGGGGGAGTTTTATTTATTTATTATTTATTATTTTTTTTTGGGGAGTTTATTTTTTTATTTATTTTAATCAAAATAGGGGATTTTTATTATTTCAGGTACCCAATTCTTTTTGGGTTTGGGTTCTTATTAGCTGTTTCCATCTCGAGTTTGATACCCATTTCTCTTTTTTCTCTTTCTCTCTGCCCGTCACTTTCCTAATTCGAGCCCTAACTTACCTTGCCGAGGATTTCCATCTCCGATGACTCTCCTTGCTACCAACCTCCATTTCCTGTGACCTCAGCTTCTTGTTGATTTCTCTTACCATCCATTTGTGTGTGCTCGCTTCTTTGGCGTGTCTTTGCTTGTCCTGCTACTGCTTTGGCTGGGGTTTTCGATTTCGTCAATGGACTTGAGCTTTGGGGTTGGTGTTTGGATTTCATCGCGTTGCTCTTGTGGTTTCTTTCTCAATTGCACTATGGTTCTTTGTCTGTGGTCTCATGAATTCAGTTTTGGAGTCTGTATCTACATTCTATGGCTGTGTTTGGAGTTTTGATTTTGCTTCTCGATTTGATTTATTTGACCTTGACTACGAGTGAGGTTTGCTTGTTGCCTGTGGTAATTTGCTATTTATGGAAGTGATTTCCTTGAATAGTTGGATTGGGCATTCTCTACTAGTGTTTTCCTTGGATAGTTGGATTTTTCTTTGACAGTGTCGATTCTCGTGGATATTTGGGCATTTGTTTGACAATGCTGACTCTGGACAATTTAATAATGCTTGACTATCTTTGTTTTTGGTTTAGAGGATTTGGGTTGTATAAGCTAGTCTTGGATTTAGTTTTCTCTACTGTAGCTTTGTTACCTTGGATTATTCTACACAAATGCCTTGACAGTGTTGTTTTTGACAAGTGTTTGATAGTGTTTGGCTTATCTTAGCTTCTGTTGTGCTTCTGTGACTAGCTTTGCCTTCTCTGTTGCTAGGTTGTGATTTATTATCATGTTGCATGAGGTTGGTATAGTGTTCGTGTGTGCTTTGATGGCTGGTGGAGCTGGTAGAGGCCATGGTAAGGCCAAAGGGATTGTGATCAATGAATCTCGTGCTGTAAGCAGTGGTAGAAGCAAGGAACAGGCTACTACCTCTGACAAAGGGAAACGAAAGGCTGTTGCTTCTGGGAAAGGCAAAGGCAAACGAGGTACTTGTTCTTCTACGCCTTCTGAGAGCTCTTCTAGCGAGGACGATGTTGAGCACTCATCTGCTGCTTCGAGTGCCTCGAATGAGGATACCCCTATAGATGCAACCGATTTCGGTGTAGCGCCATCTGTTGTGCCAAGGACAAATGTTTTATTAGACATGGTGATGGATATGATTGTGATTAAGCCCTGGTGGAGTATTGATGAGTCTAAGCAGTCTTATTTGTTTCATTTTTTGCACAAGCTTATCAGGGGTGAGCGAGTTATGGATCTCGATGGGCTTGAGAGTGGTTACATCAACCAGCAGTTTTAGCATTGTTATTAGCGATCTATTCTGAATTTGAGGGGTCGCATCCATCCTTGGTTGGTTCAGCTTTTCTATGCTAATTTTCATAACTGGAATATCGATCGTTAGGAGATTCATTCTCAAATGTTGGGGATTGACATTAAGTGTTCTACTGCTATTATTGCTACTTATCTTGGGTTGCGACGGGTTGACAACCTTGCTATTCTTTCTGCCACTCCTTCTCATACTCTGCCTATTTCAAATGTTTATACCTTTTTGTGTGGTCGGCCTATTGAGGTGAAGGGTGAGCTTCGGGCCAGTCGGATGGTAGATAATTATCAGCTACTCTATAAGGTTGTTTAGAATACATTCTTATTGACTTCTCATCAGGCTGGGCTTTTCGTTGAGTATGCTCGTTTTCTGTATACCCTTGTTACTAGTGGGTTTGTTAACTTGGCTTCATTGATTGTTAAGTTAGTCTTTCAGGCTACCAATCCTCCTAACAGCACCTCTGGTTTACCTTTTGGTGTGTTGATTTCTAAGTTTTTGTTGTCTAAGGGTTCCTCCCGATATTCAGTCTCGTCCGCAGCAGGGTATGATTTCTAAGGGAACTGTGAAGCAAAGTTTGGGACAGCATAAGGGGAAGCAGGCTCGGCTTGCTTTGCATTCTACTCCTTTTCCTACACCTCCTCCTACTCCTATTGCTCCTACCTTCGATCAGTTTACTCGTGTGATGGATTTATTGACTGAGATTTGTGATTGGATAGCTTAGATTGAGGATGCTTTGGTTGCTTGTGATGGTCCTCTACTTCCAGTACCTCCTCGTGGTCGTAGTCATAGCCATTAGCTGCTAGGCTATCTTGTTTAGTTTCCTTAGATCTTTTTGGACAGCCTAGATAGTTTGGGGGTTATTGGTGTTTGGTTTTTTGGTGGTTGGCCATCTAGTTATGGCATTTTTGTGGAATTAGGTTTCTTTTTGCCTATTTTAAGCTAGCATACTTTTATTCTATATTTTTTCTGGATTGTCTTGCTTGTTTGCTCTCTTCTGTGTCTTTTGGCATTTTTTATTGTTTCCTGTGTTTCATTTGCTTTGCCAATTCATGACAAAAAGGGGGAGATGATCTGATTGTTTATGCTCCTTGTTTTGCTTTATTTCTATCTGTGATATTATGCTAGGTATTGTTTGTTATTGTGTGTAGATCACAGGTTGAGCATTGAAGTTGAGTGTGAGAGTTTGAGTGTTTGGTTCTTTCCATGTATTTTTTTTATCGAGTTGTAATTCTCATAGTGAGTTTAGGACCTATTCAGTTTTGTGGTTTGGAATAGGTCTTATATCTCATGTCGAGATTTAGGTTGGTTTTGTCACTGGAATTGCCAAAGGGAGAGATTGTGAAGTCCATGTTTCTATGTTAACATATTCTATGTCAAAAGAGTCTTTATGTGTTGTATGGTGATTTAAGTTGAATGATGCTTCAGAGATTGACTCAAGTGAAGACTTCAATGGCAATGCGACTCACATTCACTCTTAGGCAAGGTAAGTGTCTATAGATTCCTGGTTCTTATTGTTTTAAATCAATTCAAATCATAATAAATGTTTCTTTCAAAGTTTGTGAGTTTTTGAAAATGATTTATAAGGTTTTTATTGCAAATCAGGACACCCCAATCGATCGGGGTTGATGGCCTGATCGATCGGCACTATTTTAGATAAGCCAAATTGCCACTACCATATCCCGATTGATCGAGGTTGAGGGCCCGATCGATCAGGTGCTATCCTGAAAAGCTCTTTTTGACTCTGTTACCCCAGATCGATCAGGGGTTGGGTGCAGAACAATCGGCGTTCATAAAAAACAGATTTTAAAGTTTTTAAAACTTACCTTTTTTATTCAAAAACGTGGCTCAACCACTTGGGGTTTCTTAAACAATATATATAGAATCCTTTATCATTGAGAGGGCTAAGCAAGCCTCTCATAATTAGCTTTTACAAAGTTCATCTTCTCAAAAACTCTCTAGAGCATTTTAATCTAGGTTTTCACATACATGCTCTAGAGACCTTCAAACCACACACCTTTCACAACTTTGGATGATTTTGAATCCGTTGCGATAGGGATCGAGCTTACGAGTTCGTGATTGAAGGAATCGCTGTGAAGAGGTTCATTGCGACCAAAGCCGGGAAGACGGAGATCGATCATGTGTGGTTGTGGGAGTGAAGACAACTACATGAGTCATTGTGGTCGATCTGTAAGTGTGTCTTGTAGTCATTGAGTTCATAGTGGAGTTGCTTCAATTGGACTAGGTCTCATGGTTTTTCCCATCTAGGGTTTTCCACGTAAAAATCTCTTATGCAATCTTTCACTTGCTTTTATATCTGCTATGTGATTGTTTTGATTATGGTAATAGAGATTGATTGTGTTGATAATTAAAATTGGGTAAGATTATTCATAATACCTATTCAACCCCCCTTCTAGGTATTGTAGGCTTAGAATAACTGGAATTTCAAAAAGGAAAGTGAATTTATAGATGAGATGGTTAGGAGTATCTGATCATTGTAAAATTTGGTGTGCATCATTTCTATAAGAGGAGTATTTAATCCAACAGTTGGTTTGAAAAAATATTGATTCTCCAAAAATATATCGAGGGGTGTAAGAGTAAAAAGTTTTACACTAGGTGTAAACGAATCCCTCCCCTATATATATATATATAAGAAACAAAATATTATTAACTATAATAAAAAATAAAAAAAGAACAAGGATGCAAAAGAAGGATCCGCATGATAAAACAACATAGTCGCAAATAATCCCGTTGAGCTATAATCCTATCTTCCCGATGCACTTGTACAAACTCATCTGCGTCGGCATTTATTTCGTAAGATATTTGAAGGGTAACCTGTGAATCTGCACCAACATGTGTGTGGCCACGAACTTTAAATTCTTAGGAATACAGTTTGATTCCCACTCCTTGAGAATTAAAAAGGCACCATCTATAGTGCATAGACTGTTGTATAATAAATGAATCTTGTCTAGATGGTCTTTAAAAAGAACAAAAAACACACCTACAAATTTCTCTTCACAAAAGGTCCAAAAAGTCTCCGTTATTGACAAACATGCCAACTAGACATCGCTCCAAGTCTCTAACGACCCCTCTACCTAAAATCATTTGTTAGTCCACTGATGCCAACCAAGTAACCAACATCTATGATATAAACGTCCTTTGTGATTATGACCTCCATCCTTGTCAAACATGCCACATGCATGAAGGTAAAACCCAAACTACTAGCCCAAGGACCCAGAAAACTCAGGGACCGCACAACAAGCAGAAACCCCCACAATCAACAAAACGTGTCAAAAGACAAAAATAAATAAATAAAGAATCTCAGAGAAAAAGAACACTTAAAAAATCACCACCCAAAAAACAATCAGAACCTCAAGGTAGAATAGACTAAAACCTCCAAAAGACACCAAGAAAACAAAGCTAATTACCTCAGAAAAGGATACACTGTAGGTCAAAAGGGATAAAATGAAAGGAAACGCTTCTGAGAGGAGCAAGGGCTTAACAATTTCTCAGTTGGCTTATTATGACTTTAGATAGTTGGTTTGAATCTAGAATATAAAAAGTTAGGCATAAGGATAACTTACAAAGATTTTAAATTGGTAAGCTTTCCAAGTTCCTTCGGAAGCTTCCCTGATAATGCATTACCACCAACAGTCCTAAAAACATTAAAGTAAACATCAGAACATAAAATGAAGTATGCATAACAATTAACATAAATAATTACAACTATCCTATGGTTTTCACTTCAAAAATTAGATGGGATTACAGAGACTCCAAGCGAGTTAGGTTGCCAACGGATGCAGACAGGGAACCTGACAAGTAATTTCGGGCCAAATTCCTGTAAGAAATGGAGTTAACTTAGTATTAATTGACAACACAGACTACAAATAGAGCCTAGGAGGACTACTAGCTAAATGCATGCAACATATATTTCAATTGGCTGAAATTCTACACCATGATTTCGAAGCTCACATTTGATCTAAGCTTACATAAGTGGAAAAATAAAATATTATAATTCAGATAAATAAATGTACAGCACAAAAAATCATACAGATTGGTGAGGAAAGTCAAATTCCATAGCTCGTCTGGAATGACACCAACAGCGTCCAAAAACCAAACTTTCCTGCAAAGACAATTTAATTAAAAGCATGAATTAAATAATATATTTTATTATATTCTAAAATTATAGTCTAAACACTCAAGTTACTTAAAGTCAAGGTTTTAAACCTCAACTACATAATACCATTAAATCTCAACTACATAGTACTGTTAAGTTTCTAACCTAATAGTCTAAACTCTTAAGTGGAAAGCCTAAACAGGTATATGAAGCTATGTTAAACTCAACATTTGGACAATGTGGGATGTAGTATTTTCCAACACTCCCCTTTACGTGTAAGCCTAATAAGACAGCAAGGGACCTGTCATGTGGGCAACAAATATGAGCTCACAAACGAAATGGGCCAAAGAAAGACATATTATGATACTATGTTAAGTTTTCAACCTAAAAGCCTCATCCGTTAAGTGGAGGGCCCAAATAGGTATATGAAGTTATGTCAAACCAAATATTTGGATAATGTGGGATGTGGTATTCTCCAACAAGTACATACATTTTGTTACTTACTTGGAAATTGATATAAGTTCTAAGAATTTAATAAACAAAAATTAAGTATTGTATAGAAGGGTTAGACTTATGCCTCAAATTGGTCGGGTTGATTCCAATAACCTCAAGAGCTGGGGCCTTTTATTGGTCGAGTATTCCAAGAGATTACATTCACGAGGCTTTGATTGTTCTGGTTTGAGATTAAGATTGAAGGTGGCAAAAAGGAAGAATTCAGAATGTGATTGATAAGATTGATGAGGGCCTAGCCAATGTTGATGAGGAGGAGTCCATTGACTCTTTAAGTGAGGCTTCTTCTATCGATTTCCCTCTTGTGTGAACGATCTACGTTAACTTTGATCCTCGTAAAAGGTACGTAGGCCCTCACTTGAACCCAAGTCCAACTTAGCTTTAATTTATTTTTTCTTTTCCTAATTTTTTATTTGTGATGCATGCTTGGAAATTCAATAAGCCCAATCAATCAAATGAGACCGAGTTTCGATGAAATGGGTGCCTATGAGCCATGGCTTGGAAGCTTCCCATTTCGTAACCTAATCTCCATATCCATCATTTTTGGTTCAAAGACTGGTCTGTTTTCCAAAAATGGAGTCAAAATGAGTTTATAAAATTAAATATTTTCAAGGATTCCTTATTCCTTAAAAATAAGGTGGCGAGTCCTAGAAACCTAACATGAACCCTCGAAAATCCCCATTGGATTTTTGATGCTCACATCATATAATAATATGAAATTCTAGTTTTACTAAACCTGTAATACCTAGAAAGGTGGTTGAATAGGTATTATGAAAAACCTTTACCATAGAAGTATGAAGCGAGAGCGGGGGTTGGGGCTATGGCAGGAGCGAGAGTAGGGGCGGGGGGACAAAAAAGAGTCAAAAGGTTTGGGGTGGTGTGGGAAATCTATCTATCTATCTATCTATATATATATATATATATATATATATATAGATAGATAGATAGATAGATTTGATCATGTGCCAGATATCCCATTCAATCACCGCTGTTCGTGAGCGATACACGCAAGCACGTGAATGCGTCATATCATCCACGGACGGCTGTGATCGAATAGGATTCTCCGGGATATCCCACACATGATCAATCCTCTGTATATATAGGGATGAAATTGTGGAGAAAATTCACGCAAAATTTTTTAGTTCGTTAGCATTATAAAGAAATTCAAAAAAAGAAAAAAAAAAGTGCAAACAGTGTTTGTTTTAGAAGCCACACTAATCAGAGAGAGAGAGTGCATGTTTTTAGCTTCTTTTTTCTTTTAAAGAAAAGTGTTGAGTATTTAACTAAGCATTAATCTAATATGATTTAATGGCAATCATATTATTATTAAAAACTTTTTACATTTAGTTAAAGTTAAGAATTTTTTTTTTGGTGGGGAAGGGGGGGGGGAGATGGAGGGAAGAGATCACAAAGATTTGTCTTACTTAGAATAGAGATAGAGTGAGAGAGAATGGAGGTTCTTACAAGGTTCCAACTTGGGAGCGCGGAATCGTGGCTCCATAGCGAAAGCGAGACCCTCCATAAAAGTTCCTACTTCTAAGACCTTTACCAATTTTCATAAATCAATTCAATCTACGAAGCACAGATACTTCAAAACCTCCAACGAATTTGTGGACACCAGAAATCGACTCGAGGGAATCGAGTTTTTGTTCCACTTTTAAAAGGATTTCAAAAAGCAAAGGAGTCGCCACCTCATTTTTAGGATACGAGGAAACCACTAAAAGATTTGTTTTGTAAAAACAAGTTTGACTCCATTAAGGGAAAATAGGTAAGTCTTGAACCAAAAACAAAGGATTCGGGGGCTAGGTTACAAAATGGGAAGGTTCCGAGCCACGGACCGTAGGCACCCATTTCGCCCGATAAATTGATCTCATTTATTAATTGGGCTTAATTAATTTCAACCACGCATAATAACTAAAAATTAAGAAAATTAAAAGATAACAACTAAGCTAAGTTGGACTTGGGCTCAAGTGAGCAGCCTATGTACTTCTGACGAAGATCAAAGTCCACGTAGTTCGAACAAACATGTTAAGGGGAAGAGTTTCACTCCTTGTAGATCTCTATTAGAATCCAATCCATAATCAAACACTTGCTTTTGAAAAACAACTTACTTTGAAAGAAACAACTTTAATTTGAAAACTTGTTTGATTTAGAATCAAAACCCTAATAGAATCCTATAAATAATAAAGCTCATAGGAACATGCATTATCACATAAGCAACTATATCATAGCAATGGAGTTTAGAGATTATACCTGACAGAACTCAGGCAGAGTTCTGTTTGCAACCTTGGGGTTTTTGAGTCGAAAAATTAGGCAGAGTTTCGAGCCTTCAAGCTTTTATAGGTGGCCTCAAGAAGTGGGAGTCGGAAGTCGGGCAAAGCTTCTACTGCCTTCAAACTCTAGAATGGGTCGCAAGTTAGAGGGTACTAATAGGAACGTTCCTCACTAACTATTGAGCCCAAGCTCTTCTTAGAATGAGTCTCAAGTGAAGGGATACTAATAGGAATATTCACCCCACACTCAAGAACTTAAGCTCTTCATTTGCTTATGAATACTCTACTAAGACTTGGTGTAGGACGAAGGAAGGGAGGACCCCTATTTATAGCTAGAGGGTGGGTAGAATGGATGAATTGGATTTAATCTAGCTAAGGATGATCCAATGGCTCAAAATCAATTTTAAAAGATGATATTTATATCAAAACCAAGTGATAATCATCAAAAATTATAAAACATTTTGAAAAAATCCAGATTAGTTGAAGAGATAATGTCAAAATTAAGAGATAAAGCCAAAAAAATTAAAAGGATAAGGGTTGGTGACCAAGTGGACACCTCACTGGCCGTTTGGCCCTTTATGGCATGAAAACGATGGAATTGGAAAATTTTCATCAGACACAAAGTTGTAGAGATTTAAAATAAATTTTTAAAAAGACCAATTTCATCAAAATCCGACTTTTGAGTCAAAAGTTATGGCACAAATACGAAATTTGGTTTTAAAGCATATTTTGGACGAATCTTGTTCATTTTAAGTCCAAATTTATCCATTCTTTTTGCAAAACGTTTTTAACTCAATTTAACACATATTAAGACTCAAATGAAGTCAAAATTGATCCACAATGGGTCAATTGGCCATAAACCAAGCAAATACGGCTCACCAGGGTCCGAAATGTAACTAAAGGTAAAATAAGGGTTTGTATTCCGATTGAGCCATGCTTGTAACAAAAACCTTTTGGAAATCATTTTATTCATTTGAAAACATTAATTAAAGCTCAATTAACACCAATGTGGCCATTAGTTTAAAAATGGGGATTGAATTAGAAGTCAATTTTAAAGAAAATCGACAAATGGAGCTCAACCTGGCACACTATGGACCATCCCTAACCAAATCAAATCCAAACCTTACCAAACTTTAAATCAAGCCTACAAATGATATCTTAAGGACCTTAGGACCATTTCGGGACAAATTTGGTAGGAATTGGATACCAAACAAGAACTATGCAAATGAAATGATGAAAGTGCCCTCTAAGTCGCAAAAGTTCTTATTAGCTATCAAAACTTAACCAAATTGAACCCCGGAAGATACCATGGATTCTTTGGGATGTGTAGAGTCTAACAAGAGAGTTTTAGTGCCAAAATGATGTAAAACCCTACATGTGAGAATGCTCCTAAGGTGGAAAGGTGTGGAATTAAGGGATGAAAATGGGGTGTCTACAGAATCCATATCGGATACAATACACCTAGGATACTCCCCAATACATATCTAATACTTTCCGTACATATCAGAATAGTAACACACATTGCCACATTATTGGATATATCTCCTTGGATACGTTTGAGGTTCTTATAAGGTTCCAATTTGGAAGCACAGAATCGTGGCTCTGTAGCGAAAGTGGCACCCTACATAAAAGTTCCTATTTCTAAGACCTTTACCAATTTTCATGAATCAATTCAATCTACGAAGCCTAAATACTTCAAAACCTCCAATGAATCCGTTTTGAATACGATACACCTAGGATAATCCCCGATACATATCTAATACTTTCTGTACGTATCAGAACAATTACACGCATTGCCATGTCATTAGATACATCTCCTCGGATACTTCTTGGATACACCTCAGATACATTTGGGATTCCTTTAGGGTTAGTTTGCAATTATTTATTTTTTAAATAAACGGGGGTAAACTTAAAAATACATAATACCCATACTTTTATTGAAACAATAAACCCATTTTACTTCTCTTATCTTAATTCTCTTTCCACTATTTCTCTCCTAGGGCAACAATTGTAGAGAAATAGAGCTAAATAGCTATTTTGTAATGTTAATGTCATTCTAGTTTTTTTTTTCTACGAATGACAAACATAGTTCATGCTCATGGATGTGCTCCTTGCATATCTATTCTTACATATTAATTGATTTTGTAAATGTTTCAAACTTTTCTTATACTTATTATTGATGTTTTTGAAGAATTTTCATTGTGGCAAACATGAGATACGGTGTATTTTGCTACACTGTATTATTCACTTTAGGAAAATAACTTCTAGGAAGAGATTCCCAATTTCCCATATAAGAGATATGTTAGGGTATATGATGGTTCATTGTAAAGAATGAACCATCACACCCCATTGGTGGGAGAATAGGTATAACTATTGAGAAGAGGTCCTAAGTCACGATAGGAGTCTAATGACCATTGAGATCATCTCAATGGTCATTGATGCCTTTTGGATGTATATAAAAACACCCTATTGCAACCCTTCTCTCATTCATAAAATTTCATAGTACGTATGTACTCTCTCCTTCCCAAACTCCTACATGTGATCAATAGTCTAACAACACTCGGGAAATCCTTCATTATTCTACCTTGCAAAATCCTACAGTGGTATCAGAACCAGGCTCACATATTGATGAAGAGAGTTGGTAACGCGAGGGAGTACGTAGAGAAATTAAAGGTTAACCACTCAAGAGGATTGTTGGATGATATTCATTGTGTTCTTGATAAAAAAGTTTCAAGTTTAGACACAACAATTCGTTTTAACAATCATCATTTAAGTGTTGTTAATCCCTAGGCTTGCCCATTGACAGTGATTGTTAGTGGTACGGATTCAAGGGATGTAAAAACCATTGAAAGTGAATATAACACAAATTCAAGAGGGTTTGAGTGTATCTTCAAATTCTTCCAACAATTTTGAAGAAATTCAAAGTTTCAATAAAGGGAAGAACATAATTATTGAGGTTTCAAATAGTGTTTCTGAGAAAAATCTCAATTTGGGTGATTCATAGAAGACTTTTTTGCAGAAAAATGTCAAAAATATTGGTTTATTTATTTTCTTTTGTTGTTGTTGTTGTTGTTGTAGAAAATCGTGAATAGTGGTGAAGATTTCCATCGGACTCGACTTATTTCACTTCCGAATCGCAGAAAAACCTATTTCAGGCCCTTCATGCACCCACACACGTCCCAAGGAGTGCCCACGAGCAGCCACGCGCCTAGGAGGTTCTTTACGTGCGTTCACGCGCCTAGATTGCGTGCCACACGCCTGCATCGTGCTTCACACTCCCCCACTCGCACGACACGTGCTTCACGTGCCCGTTGACCCTTCGCTCCACATCCTGCTTTTGACCCACCATTGTAACCTGCCTACCCTTCAACCCGTCCAAGAACCAGTTCAGTTGTGAACCAATTTCCACATATTGGTTCGTCTTCGGCCTGGTTCTCCAATTTCAGTTCAGGCTTGGCCCGATTTTCTTGATTTGGTTCAAATTCGACCTAGATTGCTAATAAATTGGGTTTTAGCCTAATTAGAGGCCCAAACGACCCCGGATTTGCACCAAACTTGGTACCCCCAACAAATTTTCGCATCCTGAACGCAACCGTGGGGTCAAAATCAACTTTTGGATGTAGCAAGAGTCACTTCTGAGTAGGCTGTACAAAGTGTGTTACAAGAGGAAATTGGTGGACAAAAGTCCGTATTGCCTTCCGAGGGAGAATTTTTACAGGCTTGTCTAAGTTCTAATCATTCTAGTAATTAGGATTTTATTTACTTAGAAACACAATTTTTGTTTTACACATTTGTTATTTTCATTTTTTTTACCACAATTTCTGTAATACACAATTAGATATTGTATTTGTTTATTTTTCTACAATAGCAAAGGCTATATTTAACACAATTCAAGTAGAAAAGTTAAACAATGTAAACTTTCAAATTTGGAAAAGTAGAATTTCATTTCTCTCAATACATGAAAAGACCCTATATGTTCTCACAAAAGAAAAACCAATAGAAGTACCCAATGACCCAAACACTTTGAAATTAAAAGAAAAGGGGGAAGAAGATGATATGCTCATAAGAACATCCATTTTAAATCATATGTAAGATGATTTAATTCCTCTTTATGAGGATTTTAAGTTTGCAAAGGAAATTATGAGTGCACTAGAAGATAAATATGGACCAAAATCCGATACTTATATACAATTGTTGTTAGATAAGTATACAGGATTTCAAATGTCCGAAAATGATAGTGTGGGAAATCATATGCTAAAGATGGAAATCATAGTAAAAGATCTATCCATCGCTAGGGCATTCAATTTCCGACAAAATGCAAGTATCCACTATCCTTAATAGTCTTCTAAAATCATGGGACCATGTAGTGACTTCAATAACTTATGGACAAGGAAAATTGTCCATGAGTACATCACCTGCACTATTAGCCCTTGAAAAGGAAAGAATGAATAGGAGAAAGAAAGAAAAAGGACGTGGAAACTTGTTGATAGCAGAGGAAACCTTCAAAAAACAACCAAAGAAAAACTCTTGGAAACCAAGAGGCAAACGACTAAATTTCAAAGTGTCCAAGTCGAAAGATAAAACTTGTTTTAATTGTGGCAAGAAAGGTCATTTCTAAATCGATTGTCGAAGTCCAAAGCAAAATAAAGTCAATGATAACGAGAAATGGTCATGACTGTCTCCGAAGCAATGGTAGCATAAGAGGTAGAAGATCATTGGTGGATTGATTCGGGGGCTACAAGACTTGTTACAAAGAATCGACGCATCTTTACGACTTACAAAGAGAAGGCACAAGGAGAACACCACTTTACATGGGAAACGATACATATGTGGATGTACTAGGCAAAGGTAATTGTAAAATTTCTTATAAAGGGTCTAATTTAGTACTTCAAAATGTATTGTATTCTCTAAATATTCGGAGGAATCTTATTTCTGTGTTTGTACTTGAAAAGAAGGGGTTTGAGGTTTGATTTAGATCAGGTCATGTAACTATTGGGAAGGATGGATGTATCATTCTAAAGGGTGTAAGAATTAATGATGTGTACTCAATAAAGAATATTCCATTTTTCGATTATATTAATGTCTATACTCTGACTAATGATTCTTATTTATGGAATTTAAGATTAGGACACATAAATAAAGCAAAAATGATAAGAATGTGCCAAATGGGATTACTACCTAAAAAAAATCCGATTGAATATGATATATGTGATCTATGTATGAAGGGTAAACTATCTAAGAAACCTTTTTCTAGAAGTTGGAAATTATCAGATTTAAGAAACCTTTTTCTAGAAGTTGGAAATTATCAGATTTACTTGAAGTAGTACACTAAGATATATGTGGACCTTTAAGAACAAAAACATATAGAGGAATGTAATATTTTATAATATTTACTGATGATTATTCAAGGTATAGGTATATCTATCTGATACAACATAAGTCTAATGCTATCGATAAATTTAAAGAATTAAAAAATGGAGTAAAAACCTAATTGGGTCGGTCCATAAAAGCTTTGAATAATGATAGAAGAGGGGAATATGAAGCTTTTGATGAATTCTGCAAAAACTGTGGGATAAGGCATGTTTACACTATGCAATATATCCCAGAACAAAATGGAATTGCAGAAAGAAGAAACAGAACTCTAATGGATATGACAAGATCCATGATGGCATATGTTGATTTACCTTTACACTTTTAAGGGGAAGCCCTATCTACTACAACATATATTCTTAATAAAGCTAAAACAAAAGCCAAACCCTTAACACCTTGTGAGTTATGGACTAGTCGAAAACCTAACATTTCAAACTTAAGAGTTTAGGGATGTAAGGCACATGTATTGATACCAAAACCTCTTAGAAATAGATTGAGTGATAAGATATGGGAATGTTGATTTATTGGATATCCTAACAATGGTAGTGGATATCATTTTTTCCATTTAGAAAATGGATTAATTGAAAGTAGGGATGCTCATTTTATGGAAACCATTAATATGGTGACACCTTTGGAAAATAAAAAACTCTTGGATGAAGAATAAGAGATGCCTACTACACAAGAAAGTTTCCCTATTGATCAAGAAATGATTAATAGTGAGGAAATTAATGAACCTTTTTCAAATGCTTAGGTTAGTGGGGGGAAAAGACCAAGGGAACCATCTGTAAAATTAAGGATCATTATGTCTTCAATATAGAAGATATAGAAGATCTAAGTGAAGACCCAAAGATTTTCTCTGAAGCCATGAAATTGGATGATAGCAAGGAATGGCATAAAGGCTATGAAAGAGGTAACTAGACTCCATAGAAAACAATAGAGTATGGGAACTTATTGATCTACCAAAGGATAGAAAATCAATTGGATGTAAGTGGGTCCTCAAAAAGAAATCAAAAGCAGAATGGAAACTTTGGATAAATATAAAGCTAGATTAGTAGCAAAGGGTTATACATAAAAACCCGATATAGACTTTGTGGATACATATTTGCCTGTGGTGAAATTTACATCCAGTAGAATTCTCATGTCAATTGTGGCTAGATTAGATCTAGAACTACATCAGATGGATGTAAAAATTGCATTCCTTAATAGAGAATTGAAGAAAGACATCTGCATGAATCAACTTGAAGGTTTTCAGGTTGAGGGACGTGAGAACAAAGTCTGTAAACTAAAAAGGTCCCTATATGGACTCAAACAATCTTCAAGACAATGGTACTTGAAGTTCCACCAAGCCATCCTTGGATTAGGATATGAGATGAGTCCATTAGATCACTGTTATGGATGGCAATTTCAACCCGATCCATAGGGTTCCGATCTGATCCATACCTATATAGGCAGATATTTTTTTTTTATATTTTTTTTGGGTATCAGGTCGGGCATGGGTATAATTTTCAAAATTATTTCGAGTACGAGTCGGGCATGGATATAATTTTCAAAATTATTTCGGGTACGAATCGGGCATGGATCTCATATAGAAAAACTTGAGGACCAGACCCAACTTGACTTATACATGTTTTTACATTTTTACCCTCATATATATATATATATATATATATATATAAAATTTTCTAACCCTTAATCCCCAATTTCCCATTCCCTACCCTCACCAACTCAACCCTCAGTCCTCACGCATCGCTTCCCTCCTTCACTCCTTCTCCTTCAACAGTGAGAGAACGGCGGTGCGCCGGTGACATTGTGACCCTCGCCATAGCTGGAACTCCTCGCCTCTCTCTCACTCCCTCTCTTCCCTTTCACTCTATCTCCTTCAGAGTTCAAACAGTGAGATAACGGTGGTTTGTCGGTGACGCTATAATGGCACAACCTCTTGCTCTTTACCCTTGTCATCGTTGGAACTCCTTGCCCCTCACGTAGTCCAATCACGCACCTCAATCTGACCACAGTGACCACCAACACCGGATTTACTCCTTACCCATGGTTTTCTCTCTCTCCTTTCATGGTGAGATCTGACAGCAAGGATTGATGGGGTGGAGATCGATGGCGATGCTCGACGGCAACTTAACAGTGTCATTCATGGTAGTAAGCAAATCCTTTCTCTTTAAAGCTTCTACCTTGTTTGTTTATTTGTTTATTTTTTTTTTATTTTGTTTATTTTTTTTTACACGATGGTTGGAGTTGGTTAGGGTATAGAAGGATCTGTGGGTTGCCAAAGTGATGGTGCTTTACAAGAAACCAGATCTGGTGGCGAATCTTCATTGGTGTTGCTTTGTTGGTGATTACTTCATGACGATGAGCCGATGGCCATAGTTCAATTCCGGGTGTCTGATACAATTTGCTTTACCTTCATGAAAAAAAGTAGCAAAAAAAATGAAATTTGCCTAGAATCGGGCATGGGCGGATTGGGCATGGGTGCCCCAACTCAAGAGCGGATCGAGGATGGAGTTTATTTCTATTGCCCCATCGGGTATAGGGTTGGGTATGGGCATACTAGTTCAATGTTCGGGTCGGGCATGGAGTAGTGTCGACCCACATCCAACCCGACCCATTGCTATCCCTAATCACTATGTATATGTGATGAAGTCCAAAGAAAAGCTAGCAATATTATCACTATATGTTGATAACATATTACTAGCAGGAAATGATATGGATATGATAAACAAAACAAAGAAATACCTAGGATCTAGATTTAAAATGAAAGATATGGGAGAAGCTTCCTATGTATTAGGAATTAAAATTTCTAGAGATAGGAAGTCCAGATTAGTATATCTAGATCAAGAGAAATATCTAGAAAAGATGCTTAAGAGGTTTAACATGGAAAATTGTAAACCAATATGTACACTTGTTTGCGAAGGCTTAAGTCTAAGCAATTCTATGTGTCCACAAAATGAGGAAAAACAAAAAGACATGATACACGTTCCCTATGCCCAGGCTGTGGACAGTCTCATGCATCCTATAACAAGTACAAGGCCTGACATATGTCATGTAGTTGGATTGGTAAGCAGATATCAATCCAATCTAGGAAAAGCACATTAGCAAGCAATAAAGAGGATATTCAGATATTTATAAGGCACTAAAGGTATGAAACTTTGTTTTGGTTTAAGTGATCTAGAAATTGTAGGTTACAGTGATGTAGATTTTGCAGGTGATGTAGATGATAGAAAGTCTACTAGTGGCTACATATTTATGGTAGGTGGAACTACTGTTTCTTAGTTAAGTAAGAAACAAGATTATGTTGCAAAGTATACTATGGAAGTTGAATACATAGTATGTAGCATAGCAAAGAATACTGCAGTTTGGATAAAGCGCTTTATGGATAATTTGAAATTAGGAATACCAAATAGGCCGGTCAATGTGCATTGTGACAATCAATTTGCCATCGCTTTGATAAAAAAATGGAGCAAACAGCTCCAGAGGAAAACACATTGATGTGAGCTATCACTAGATACAAGGTATAGTGGAGAGGGGAGAAATTAAAGTCGACTATATACCCTTGGAAAGGATGGTGGCTGATCCAATGACCAAGGGATTATCTCTGGAAAAGTTCATAGAGCATGTGGCTACAATGGGATTGAGAATCACCCAGGTGTTGTAGTAAGGCATGCAGTATAGTGCATCATTGGATGGATCTCGGGAACGCCTGAGAAGAACAAATTGATGCGACTCTATCTATTTGTGGGGACAAATATTGGTCAAAGATGAGATAGAGGACTCTAGTGAGGTAATTAAGTTATGACGAGAACAATTGAGGATGTAAAGTTCACAATAAGCACCTAATTGATTCTGCATAACACTTAGGCGCATAGTGGTAAAGTCGTTGATAAACTGTATCAAGGAAAACCTTTGCGATGACCTAGAAGGAAGTACTTGATCTAAAATTCGAACGCAGGTCAACATTATTTGTGTTTGGCCGTAGTCGCCAATAGTAAGGGTGGTCAACTATGGTTCCCTATTATAGGTATGTTGGTGCGATTCACTTGAAATAGAGTGAATTGAAGTCGTCTATAACATATCAAGAAATTGACATATTGGGAAATAGGCGCGGTCAAAAAAGAATGGTAAAAGCGTGCGCACATCTGGTCATGCCATTATCTGACACCCATCTGAGGAAAACTCAGATGAGAGTTAGTGCCCAATTGACGAATTTTGGAGGATATTCAATTATGGTAACTAACTAGAGGAAGTTATCGTGTTATCTCATATTTGTCAAGTGGGAGATTGAAGAACTTTCATTGTGATAAACATGGGATATAGTGTATTTTGCTACACCGTATTATTTACTTTAGGAAAATAACTTTCAGGAAGAGATTCCCAATTTCCCATGTAGGAGATATGTTAGGGTATATGATGGTTCATTGTAAAGAATGAACCATCACACCCCATTGGTGGGAGAATAGGTATGACTATTGAGAAGAGGTCATAAGTCACAATAGGTGTCTAATGACCATTGAGATCATCTCAATGGTCACAATTGATGCATTTTGGATGTATATAAAAACACCCTATTGCAACCCTTCTCTCATTCATAAAATTTCATAGTACGTATGTATTCTCCTCCTTCCTAAACTCCAACAGTGTGATCAATAGTCTAAAAGATGCTAGGGAAATCCTTCATTATTCTACCTTGCAAAATCTTACAGTTTTAGACCAAATATTAATATTAATATATTTATTTATTAACGTGTCCCCGCCATATTGTATCTTACATTTTTTTAGAATTACCAAATTGATATATCCATACTATATCGTATCCGTGACCCATATGGCCATATTCGTATCCTAGCTTCATAGAATTCAATCCCTTTACCAATGCTACTCGATCACACAACAAACAAAAACTAAAGCAGTAAATAAACATCACACAAGAGATTTTTACGTAGAAAACCCTAGATGGGAAAAAACTACGGGAACCTCATCGAGAAGAACAAATCCACTATGAGAGAAAACCAAGCACAAGACTCCATAAATCCAAACCCAAGTTGACATCTTGACACCCACAAGCACCTGATCGATCTCCATGGAGGACACCTTCGGACGCATTCCGTAGGCTATCTTTTTGTTTTTGCTGTTCAAAAACATGCCACCCATGCATACGACTGTCAAAAAATAAAAAAATCCATAATCCAAAATTTCGGATTTGGCACCAATACAAGTGGCACAACTCTTCTTCAAAAGTGTGCATGCTACTCCGACGATGCCCACCGGAATACGGTAATCTAAGCGTCAATATGAGCATCATTGTAAAAGCTACGTAGACTTCACTAATAACCACTCAGACCAAGTATCAAACAAATGGGATACTAAAATTCGTAGTCCACAATATGATTGAGAGGACGCAACCAAAATTTAAGCAATAATATGTGCTCGATCATTAATAGAAATACTTACAGTTTGATGATGTGACAAGTCGAGCCCATTATCGTAAGAACAGTCACATTCGATAAGGGGATTGTAATTTGAAGTATCAAAGCTGATCGAGTCAATGGCGGATCCAGTGCATGGTTCTCCGCTTATATTCCATCCCTGACCCGATGCTGAAATTCCCCATTGTTGAAAGATAGAACTCAAAACTGCCCCTGCCATCAAATTTCTTACCATAAGATGATAAGTGCCAAAACAATCAAATAGGACAAAGGCTAGCCATCATTTTCCAGCTGACTACCAAAAAGGTGCTTGCTCTGAAATAGTTGTACATTAACTTGTAAATTCTCAAGATTCAATCAAAGTGATTTGCGTGACATTAATATGAAGTAGCTACCTGCATCAGCATAAGTGATTTCATTTTTCACCATCTGGTATGCCTAACATTAAAGAATAATTGCCAACACATTACACATCCAAGAGGGCCGTTATTCAAACCCCTCAATCTTATTTGTACACTCATTTATTTTAATTTTTAAAATTTTATAAAAATATTAAAGAGTTTTGTAAAATTAGTTACGCTCACTATTAGAAAATATCATTTTAAATAACTTGGAAGAAAAAAATTATTTATAAAATTTGTTGTTTAAATGAATTTTATGCCCATTATAGTTTTTTATTCCATTTTTTTTTTTCCAAAATGTCTATTTAAACGATAAATTTTGGAAAAACTTTTTTCTGTAAAGTTGTTCAAAATGATGTTTTCTTGTAGACCATGCAATTAATTTTTATAAAAATCTTTTATATGTTTCATAAAACTTTGTAAAAAAATTTTCCAAAATCTATTATTTAAATGGATTTATTGGCCATTTATAGTTTTTTTGTTTCATTTGTGCCAAATTGTCCACTTAAATGATAGATTTTGGGAAAAATTTTTGTTTGAAAAATTGTTCAAAATGATATTTTCTTGTGAATCGCATGTGTAATTATTATAAAAACTTTTTTATATTTTTCATAAAACTTTGATAAATTAAAATAAATGTGGTGTGTAAAAAACCATTGAGGGATTGCAATAACCATCCTCCAATTATTCCAATTTCTTAGGCTTACTCTTGAATAGAGCCCATCATGTGTGGCCCGCAATACTTAGAACAATCATGAAAGGGGAGATGTTATTGCAATCTCATAACTTTATTTGTATATATCACTAATCTTTATTTTTCAAGATTTTACAAAGATTATAAAAAGTTTATATGAAAAAATGATTGTGTTGTCTACTATACAACTTTACAGAAGAAATTTTTTCCAGAATCTGTCATTTAAGTATATTTTTTGGCCATTTACCTAATCTGTTTCATTTTTGGCCAAAAAGTCTATTTAGACAAAAAAAAATTTCAAATACTTTCTTATATAAAGTTGTTGAAAATGACGTTTTGTATTGGACGATAAATTTTTATAAAAAAAAATTTATATTTTTTTAAATTTTAAGAAATTAAAATTATAAATAAAATTAAGGAGACACAATAACAGATCCTATAATGAAACGTTTGGGTGTGGGCTTCGATAACCATAAAGGTCCTCGTCCCATTTTTAATGCACAACGCTGGCAGATTATTTTTGAGTCAAATTGTCAAACTAGCATCAAGGGTAATCACACTGAGAAAGTAAGGTAATACGATTTGATTTGATTTATCAACAATTCACTCTCTGCCGTTTGTAAGGTTCTCATTCCATGCTGACACGAGGAAATAAAAAATTAAGTTGGAGTTCTAAAATTGGGATCCGCAAACTAAGAGAGGCCTCCTTTAGTACATTGTTTGTGCTCTACCTGGACTCTTTCTTTCTTTCTTCCATATTTTTTTTTTTTTTTTTTTTTTTTTTCAACTTGATACCAAAAGTTCACTTCATAAAGCAATGTAGACCCTCATCCCGGCTAAATAGCTAACAGAAATGCACGAAAATGCCACGTAACATCCCACATGAAGTATATGTGTCAGGGTTAAAAACTGATTAAGGTAAGTCTAGGTTAAATTTCAATTTAGTACTTCAACTAAAAATTTTCTAATTTAATACCCAAAGTAAACTTAAGTGTACCAATTTAGCCTAAAATATACGTTACAACAAAATTTATTTTTTTAAACCTTCTCTAATGGAATTTGCTATACGAACATGGGATTCAAAAGATAGCATCTCTACAACTAAGATTTAAAATTAAGCCCTTACAAAAAGTTATGCTTATAGGTTTATAATCATCCTTGTTAAACATTTTCAATGGTTTTTCTGAATATTTTTCTTGATCTAAATATAATAACTTTGAATTTCTATCTTTAGCAATTAAATTTATTTTCCATAATATAGGATGCCTCACCCCATGTCTTTGATTTCACATATAAACCCTAGATATGATTTTATATTGTTTATCTTATCTAAATTGTTTCCTATTGGTGAGATGTCATCTACATAAAGTGGCAATATCTTTAACCCTCGTTGCCACTACCATACATAAACACAATAAACTAGCATTCTCATTTCATGTTATATATTAAGTCGTTGTTGGCACTTCCATACATTTACACTCATTTAGTGTTCTCATTTCATGTTTATATATTAAGGGAAACCTGGTGAAAGTTCTAAGTACTATTTTATTGAAGATTGCTTCAGTTCAAATGATCTTTTCAATTAATTAATAGACTTTGTCCTCGTGAAATACAGTCTTGACTTTCGATGATGTAGGTGTAATTACGGATTGGCCCCTCTGAGAAGAGATTATCTTTATGTCAGACTAAAGAAAGGTTTTTATAACAGTCAACCCACTTTTTATGTGAAGTTACAAGATTGACCCTATTTTCATGAGGTTAACTAACCCCTCCTCCTTCCACGATCTAGCATGTCTTAGCGCACAAACTCCCCCTCTCCGGCGAAGTCCATTTTTCCCGGTCAGCTCCATGTTTCCCGATCAACTTTTTTTTTAATGTATTTTTTTAGATGTATGTTTTTAGATGAATCTTTCTTTCTTTCTCTTTTTTTTTTTTTTTTTTTTTTTTTAGATGAATCACCGAAACTACGTATCTTTCAAAATCCTTATCAAAACTCACCGACGGCAACCCATTATCAGAACCCATGCCGTGGTTACTCGAAATCCTCTCCAACAAAGAAACAAAGAAACAAAAATAAATAAATAAATAAAAACAGGAAAAAGAAAGAAGAAGAAGACGACGTCAAGGAGCTGGCGGAGCGCAGTAAGAAGCTACTGCTGCATCTTTTGGGCCAACACCGAAATCGCACCCTACGAGGGTAGATTGTGAATTACAGATGGAAACCCAAAAAAAGAAAAGGAAAAAAAAAGGGAGATCAACGGTTGGAGGGAGAAGGTAGATATTCGTGGGGAAGGGGAAGGTAGACCCCTCGTTGTAGATGGAAACCCAAAACATGGAGTCGACCGAGAGAGAGAGAGAGAGAGAGAGAGAGAGAGAGAGAGAGAGAGAGAGAGAGAGAGAGATGTACCTTCATACGGATCCGTGGTAGCTTGGGCTTGAGCAGTGTCAAGCAAGCCGAAGATGCAAACGGCGTAGAAAGCAGAGACAAACACAAACACTAGAAATGATCCCAACATCATAGGGATATATTTAACCAGCCCAAACGAGCTTGACTAACATATGAAAAATGTTGAGAGAGAGCGAGAGAGATGCCTGAGGATTGATTCTAAATTAAGCTAACTCTAGGAATATGTAAGCTCGAAATTTGGTAAGGCTTTTTGACTAATGGAAAAAATGTTGACATAGAGAGATAGAGAACCAATGAGACTGGACCAAAAAGAGAGAACCATTGAGTGTTTACTGCCGTTTAGGTAGACATTCATTGAATATCTAACTTTCTGTAATCTATAATCTATATCTAACACCTTAACAAGAGAAAATAAGGTGTTTCCCTGTATCTACTGTTCATAGTCATTTTTTTTAGAGTAATCACTGTAAATCAACTGTTCGTAGGTTGGGTTTGTGAGATGATTTACTATAGATGCACTGTAGCAAATGCGTTCTGATGGCCTTGCCCTTCGTTTTGGCGCATTTGTGTGTTCTTTACAAGGGTGCTATGGATATTGAACTTGGGTTGACAATGGTGTCCCCGCCTTTTCTTCTCTTTTCTTCTCTGTTGTTGTAGAATTACCTTTTTGCCCTACTCAATTCATCTCTTTAGCATTTTTATTACTTGGCCTTTGGTCTTTTGGGTGCAATATCTGTACATCGTAACAATATATTCTCCAACAGATTCTCCAACAGAGAGCTCTATCTGACCTCCTTAAGAATCCCAAAGCGTCTTCAGCAAGATTTAGGTTAAGCATTCTTCACCCAGCAAGCACAAGCACAACCCTTCTCTCTATCTTCCTCCCCCACGGAAGTGGATTTGGTGCAGTTGCAACCAGGAACTGCACCGTGTAGTAAATGTGCGATGAGAGACATTTTTGCATATGTTAGAAATGGAGGGCTAGGATTTGAAAGAGGAATTTGACGTCAAATGCGTAACGCCGTGAGCTTGAATCTCAGCCCTCCATTTCTAACACTCGCAAGGTGTTGCTTATCACGCGGCTCCTGCATGATGCAGTCCTTGGTGTTAACTGCAACAAATCCGAATCCATCCCCCACACCCAGGGGCGGATGCACTAAGGTACATTTGTGCGCATGTGCAACCACTCAATTTTTTTAAAAAAAATAATAAGTAATTTTATTTAAATTTTACTTAAGTGCTTTAGCCCCCATTGAGAAAAAAATGCTTAATTTTGATTAAATATGGTTAAATTTTGTTTAATTTTGGTTAAATTTACTAATGTACACCACTTTTGTAGATTGTATAAAGTGTCTGTTTGGATTGGATTCTAGGAGGCCCAAAATCTATTCCACAACGCGCGCCCATAATCTATTTTGGGCCTGTTTGGGTATGTTTTTTCACAATCTATTTTGATGGTGAGAATTGATTTTAATAGATTATGGAAGAAGCTGGGTACCCAAGTTTCTATGAAAAGTTGACTAGGAATCAGTTTTGGTAATTTAACGAAACTTTATGTATTTCTAGCCTTGCCCCCATGTTTTAACACATGAATAAAAGAATACCAAACCATATCCTCAACCCTAGGGATGGCAATTTGACCTGCCCCATAGGAGCCCCGCCCTCGTAGGGGTGGGTTTTTTTGAATTTTTTCAGTTCTCGGTTCGGGTATAGGTTAAATTTTGAATTTTTCATTGGGTGCGGTTCGGTTATGGTATTTACTGGCCCCGACCCGTAGAACCAAACCGAACCATAGAACCGCCCTGCCCCGCTTGTCCTTGTACAATTTTACCCTTATATAAATATAACACACATACATATATATATATATAGGTTTTGTCATATGTGTACCGTAAATTAAGATGAACAAGAAAAGTAAGTTATTGGAATTGAAAATTTGACATTGAAGGAAAAATAAAAAATAAAAAAAAATAAATGGGAAAGATGACTTTTGATGGTGACGTGATATATGAGTTTATTATACAATAGGTATATATAAATAATATATAATTTATTATGTACGTACAAAGGAACAAAGGTTCCTGGATTACACTTTTCGCTTTGGAAAGGGATTTCACTTTTGGATTTGGTAAGGGTAAAGAAAATATAAAAGACTTATTATATTTTATTACTACAAAGTATAAAAAAGTGGGCATTTCAAAGAACTAACTTGAAATGAAATCTAGACTTGTACGTACACAGTTTACTATATATATATATATATATATATATAGAATTGGTAACGTATTTCTATAACTAATTGTATATAGATTTGGGTTAAAACATTCATTCAAATTTATTAATTTATAATTTAACGTAAGTTTATTTTAATGCTACGTTAGTGTATATATTAATTATATTAAATATAGTAAGCATTATAAGGCCATAAGAATTAGACGTTGAACCCTTAATGCACCATTTAGTTGGAAAAACCTTTTAGTTTAAGTATGAATTATTGATAAATAATATTATTGATTTTAGGTTCTGAGTAGCATGCATTGGGATTGTTAGGAGTTTAATCGTTTGGATTGTTGAAGGTTTGGCTTGAGGTAAGAGAATTTGCACAATGTATCGCTCCCTTTGATTAAATAAAAATAAGTCTGATTTTTATTCCTCTTTTGTGAGCCAATGATTAATGAACAATTGTTTCACCGTAAAAGTGTTTATTTCTTATGTACCGTGGGTCAAGCAAAATAGTCATTTATTGAAATTGTTTTACATGTGTTTAAATCTATTCTACTTGTGAAAGATATTTACCAAATGTTTTTTTTGTATAAGTGTGAACTCTAGTTAGATTATTGGTCCGTCCCAGCAGGGGATTCTAATACTGTTGGAAAATTGGTCTGTGCCAGCAGGGGATTCTAATATTGTTGGTCATCAGTACTGATGTAGTGTAAAATCCCACGATGATAGGTGCCTATAAGTGTGAGTCTAGCCAGAGGAAGTACTTGTATGAACTAATGTTTATTGATTTGTTTTATATCAATCAGTAATTTTAAAGTGATTTATCGAATGCATTGCTATCGAAAGTGTTTCAGTGTCATTATTTATTGAATTGAAAGCAAAAGAATTATTTCTAAAAGTTTTTATGCCTATCGAATTGAAAGAAATGATTTATTGTGAAACTCTCTCGTTTTGTTACTTATGTTTTTAAATCAATCGTGCGAATATGCTTTACCTCTTCCTGTATATATTGTGTAATGTTTTCTTGCTGAGCGTTATGCTCACCCCTTATATTTTTCCCCACAGATGAATAGCTTGATGTGAGTGGCTTCCGCGTACGAAGAGCTAGGGTGTCGATGACTTAATCTGCTAGTTTAATTAGAACTTTTATTTTAATAGTTTGAAGAATTAGTTTATTATTTCAGTGGATGTTGTAGTAGGTTATTAGAGGTGACAATTTACTTTGATGGATATGGATTTATCTAGATATTTCAATTAATTGTTGAGACTTTAGTTATGCTATGTCTTGAATTTTATTGTGGATGGATTATTGGAGACAACTTTACTACAGATTGATATCATTAAATGGTCTAGCCTATGTGGGATATAGTCTTATGTGGGTTATGACAATCGTGTTACCAAATCCAATCTTTTGGGTTTGGGGCGTGACAGTCACACTTCACCAGTTCACCCTTAGTCCCTCATTGTTTGTTATTCACCATCTGCCATCTGCCATCCACCGTTTGCCGTCTGCCTACACTAGTCCCCGACTTACCCTCATGGTCTCCCCACCTCAATACCTCACCCTTACGGAGTCACGGTCTCATGGACCTCGCCCTAATGTCTCATATCTACACCAGATCTGAAGCTCGAGCTTTCCCCTCTGTCATCGACGGTGAATAGATCACCAGCGAAGAAGATTCCATTTTTACCCCATTTTTTTCGACCTAAACTCGATGGCGAGGACTGCTGCTTCTCCTTTCCTCTTTCCTTTTGTCATGAAAGGTGGTAGGTTGGTGGGGTTGACTTACATTTCTAAGACTCAAATTAGGAATTTTATTCATTTGTATGTTACGAGTTTTCTTAGGCTTAACAATTGTGGATCATAACAGTGGTTACTTCGAGGGTAACCTGACCTCCTGAACAAGCTAGAGTTGGATAAAAGTTTGCTTAATTCCTTATTGGTAAGGGAAAAAACAATTAAATACATTACAACACCCCATAACTACTACGTCACACACCCCACTACACCCACTACACTAACACAATACATGCTGTAAACACAATAGCAAAATAAACATAGCTATGTAAAGAGAAACTAACAACTACTAGCAACATATTGAGAACGTGGGTCACATTAGTTGAGAATGTGGATGTTCATAGATGGACCACTCAAACATACACGTAACATTCCTCCCTCCTAGGCACAAAGCTCGTCCTCGAGATTTGGAGTCGGGAAACTGTCTTGGACCTTTCGGTATGGTTCCCCCACAAATTTATGAGTTAGACCCTGCCATTTGAACTCCATAGTGAGACAAGTGAAGTCCCATGTAATGGGCCCCAATTGTTGCAGCCATTGTGCTCCCAAAACTACATCACACCCTCCAAGACCCAATAGATAAAAATTAGCTGAGATGATTACTCCTTGCAACTTTAGCTTTACATTGGCACAACAACCTTGGCATGGTATACGATCACCATTGGCAACAGTCACCTCAAATTGCCCACCACTTTGCACCTTAAGTGTTGCCTTCCGAGCCACATTAGGATCTAGAAAATTGTGAGTACTTTCAGAATCGATCAACATCGTCACAACAACCTTGCCCAATCTACCTTTAACCATCATCGCTTGTGTCGTGTGAGAAGCTGTGATTGCATAAAGAGAAATTTCGGATGGGGAATTCAAATCTTCATCTCGTCCTATCTCTTCCTCAAACTTAGCATCTGCACATTCATCCTCCACTCCTTCATTTGGCCAATTCCCCTCCATTAGGAATAATTTTTGTATCTTGTATTTATAGTCTGGTGCGAACTTCTCGTCACAATTATAGCATAAGCTTTGTCTTTTCGCTTCTTCATCTCAATCGGGGTCAATCTTTTGATAATGGTTGACTGTAGATTTTGTTTTCCAAAAGCAATGTACTGAGATGCTTTTCCCAACTCTGATTGTGTCTGTCGTCATCATGACAACACCTTCTCTTCTTGCATTCGGGCCAGACCAATTGCATTAGTGAGAATGGTTGGCTTGAGTATTTGGACACTTAGCCAGATCTCCTCCTTCAACCCACCTACAAAACAGCTTATCATAAAAGACTCGTTAAGGTCCTCGGTGCGATTGGCTAATTCCTCAAATTGAGTTTAATAGTCTTCAACAGTAGTTAACTGTCGTACAGTTTTGATAATAATGCCGTGGGGTCCTCATATTGTGAGCGTCCATAGCAATTTTGTATAGCTAGAGAGAATTGCTCCTAACTTGAAATTGCTCCAGATCATTCCATCCACCGAAACCAACCAACTACCTTTCCGATCATGTTGAAAGAAGCTATCAACAACCTTTTAGAAGTGGGAGTTTGTTGATACACAAAAAAAATCGGTTCGCTTGGTAAACCCACCTTGATGGATCAGTTCCATCAAATTTCGGGAAATCTAATCGAGTCACCCGAGTATGGAAGGCACGATCCGATTCAGATTCAGACTCCGTATGCGGTTGATTGAAGGGCTGGCTATTAGAACTTTCTCTCCTTTCCCCATTCTGCGTATTCGAAAGACTTTCAATCCGAGAATCCATAATTGTAAGCCTCTGCATCACGTCAGTCATCATCTTCCCCTATTTCTCGGTGGTCTCCTTCAACGCTCCCATCATCGATATCATCTCGTCAATCTTAGCATTTCTTGTGGCCTCTGCCATGCCAAGAACTTCCGCTTTGATACCAATGTTATGAGTTTTCTTAGACTTAGCAATTGTGGATCATAACAGTGGTTACTTCGAGGGTAACCTGACCTCCTGGACAAGCTAGAGTTGGATAATAGTTTGCTTAATTCCTTACTAGTAAAGGAAAAAACAATTAAATACATCACAACACCCCACAACTACTACCACGTCACACACCCCACTACACCCCATTACACCCACTACACTAACACACTACATGCTGTAAACACAAGAGCAAAATAGACATAGCTATGTAAAGAGAAACTAACAACTACTAGCAACATATTGAGAACGTGGATGTTCATAAATGGAAAAATCAAACATGCACGTAACATTGTACGGGTGATGTTTTGTGTGTTTGTTTTGGTTTTTTGGAATTTGAATTCCATTTAGCAGATGAGTGTTCAAGGGTTGCAAATTGTAATTCACTTCTTCGCTTCTTCTTCTTCTTTTTCTATTTTTTTTTAATTTTTTTAATTTATTTTGTATGTGGGTGTGGTGATAAGAGAAGTGTTTGTTAATATATATATATAAACCATATGGGGAGTACAAAATATTATGTTCAAGTATTTTATTGTATTCAATTCATATGCCCTCTTAAAAAAACACAAAAAAATTGAAATTTTAGTAAAATCACTTTAGTGGATGTCAAACCAACAAAAACACTACTTATAAGGGTAATATTGTCATTTTAGTGTTAAAATCACTTCAACAGCAACTCTTGCCAAATAGGAAAAAAAAATCACTTATGGTAACAAAATCGACTTTGAAATTAAGAGGATTCTCTTCAGCTACTAGTAGCTTTGATTCTCTTCTGATTCTGATTAATAGCAGAAGTTGCAGCTATCCCAAACAGGCACTAAGAACATTGTAGCGGATAACTCGGCTTTGGTCAAAACTTTAAATAGAATATTCATTAATTTAATTTAAGAAATTATTTGGTAAAGCAGCAAATTGAATCTAGTTTCCAGAAAGGATTTTCATGTGCCATTTCATTTAGAAATAAATTCCCATTAAATTTTGTTTTAACTAAAGGTCACTCTGAGGTAGTTTCCCTGCACAGGACGATTTCTTGTTAACTCTATTTTAAAAAAAAAAAAAAAAAATTAATTATTCCATTGTTAAATTAAGTATTGATATTTTCCGGAATGTGGTGAAACTTTTCTTTGGAATGTTGTATTTAAAAGAAAATATGGTTGATGAATTGTGAACTTTAATTAATGGGGAAGGCTATTGCTATTATAAAAATTCTTAAGTACTCTCCACGTATTTTAAACTTTTCAAGGTTTTATGAATAATATAAAAAGTTTTCATGAAAACTGGACTTGTTGTTTACTAGAAAATATCATTTTAAACAACTTTGTAGAAGAAGTTTTTTTAAATCTGTCATTTAAGTTAATTACTTTGTAGAAGAAAGTCTTTTCAAAATATGTCATTTAAGTTGATTTTTGACAATTTTTCATGAAAAATTTTGTAAAAATGAAACAAAGACTATAAATGGCCAAAAAGTCCACTTAAAATGATAGATTTTGGAAAAAAAAAAATTTTACAAAGGTATTCAAAATAATGTTTTCTAGTAAACAATGCGGCCAGTTTTCATGAAAGCTTTGTATATTTTTATAAAACCTTAAAGAATTTAAAGTTAGTGTGGGGAGGGGGTGGTTGGGAATTTTTTTGGTGGCAATAGCCTCCCTCTTAATTAATTGTTGCACTAGATTTGGCAGAATGATTCACTTGTGGGTGATTAATTTGTATGTATCTATCTTGATATCGTTCTTTTAATTATTATGGTATCTTTTTTCTGCATTCCTCCCAGCCCAAGTTCTGGATCTGCATTGTATTTGCATGCGGTCTAGGATTCTGAGCGTGACATTAACCTAATTCAAATACCTTTAAAAAAACAAGGAGCACGATGAATCTATCTTATTGAAATCAAGAGTTAGAAAGCTTTTTGGTTTAAATTGAATCACATTAAGCAAGAATTTATGGACAGTTTTTGCGGAGTTCATTGGAAAAATCATAACAATATGAACACACTTTATTTTGCATGAATCCAATTTCAAATGAAGCCAACCTTTAGCAAATTTTCCTAGGCATTAACCAATGTGGAGTGAGTGGGTTAACCTATGCCCAAGGATTACTAGAGCTGAAATACCTTATTCAGGGACGAAACTAGTACTTTTTGTTTGGGGTTACCACTTACGCCTTAACATACATACATAAGCACATATACACATATATTGTGTGTATGCAATTATAAAAAAAGTATTGCTTAAGGGTAAATAATTAAATTTGGGGGTGCCACTTTATCAAAATTGAGAATATCACTTCATAAAATTAAACATGTTGAAAAGGGAAAGGGATCAAAAATTTTGGGGGTGCCAAGCATGAGTGTAGGTCTGCCCCTGACCTTATTGGCAAGGAAAAAGGAGCTCCACCATGTCCTCATGGCGGAAAGAACACCTCAATGGGAGACTCTTCGGCAGGTTCTGTCGAATCAACCATCTCCACATAGTAAAAACATTTGCATTTGTTTACAATGATGCCTAGGAACAAAACGCTCATCACAATAATAACAAAGGCCTTGCTTTCTTCTAGCCTTCATCTCTTTCATTGAAATCTTCTTAATAGGTGCAACCATTAACCAGGGTGCCTTAGGTGGAGCTTGAGGAGGTGTATATATGCCGCAACCTGCCACCTCCTGAACTTCTTCTTAAAGTGGATCCAATTGGGGGTGCTATTTGGAGTGGAGTGGATAAGCTAGGTGTGCTGTAATTTGCCCTTCGCAAGCGTAGTAGTAGTTTTTCTTATGGATGTCGAGCCAACTCCATAGCCTCTTCAATGTAGAGGGGGTGAAACATGTATGAATACCTCTTGTCCAATCTCATCACGTAACCCTTGAATATATGTCCCTATTAACCCTTGGGTAGGCATTCAAATTCGTCTTGATACTTTTGCATAGTGGCCAACCCTTGTTGCAACTTTGCCAACATACCGTTGAAGTTTTCATAGTCTGCTGGTCCAAAAGCGAAGTAAATAGCTTCTATAATATATTGTCATGTTAATTGAGGACCCCGGCCAACATATTGTACCACACTTCCCACATATAGGATGGGTATGATGCATAAAAATAGTGGTGGGTCAAATGCCTAGGGGGAGTTGTTTTGGCAAATTCATATTTTGGCAAGAAATTTTGTAAGGGGGTAATTGGTGGGTAGTGTTCATGAGTAGGTTTCTCTGACCACAAAAGAGCTTCGGACATCTGAACCTTTATGGAATCTTTGTGGATCAATTCAAAAAGCAAACAACTGGCCACTGCACTCTGTGAGGACATCCATTTTCATTTAGGCACTTTAATCTATTTTCTTAATTCAGGATAACCACCTCCCAACTATGGCTGCACCATTCTTTTCTTTGCTTATTCTTGAATCCATTGGCAGAATTGGATCTTTTGAGATGATTCTAATCTGATTAGAAACAAAAATAGCCAGATCGAGTATCTTCTCTACCAGAAACACCATCACCAGCAGAACTAGTTTTTGTAATTACAGCAACCCAATTAGCGAAAATAGTCTTACTAGCAATAGCAATAGCAACAGCAACAGCAACAGCAACAGCTGTAATTGCAGCAGTAACTTCGACAAAACTTTTTTCTTGTTCCCTCGATTCGGCCTCCATGTGCATACAGTACGCATGCAACTCCAAGTTTTGCTTCTACAACTCTCCATTTGATTTTTCCTCGGAACATGTCAATCTTTCCCTTAGAACTTGCATTTCTTCCCTATAAGACTCCAATTCATTTGTCAGCTCTGAGATCCCTTCCATTAACAGCATAGCAATTATTACGACAGAGAAAGGACAGAGAGAGAGAGAGTGTGTGTAAAGAGGGAAAATCCCTTGTATTTCAGTGAGTATAATACATGTGCAAGAGAGCTATATATATGTATACAATAGGGAATAATACTGGCATATTCCAAGGAATAATACCGGCATATTCCAAGAATATGCTGAGAATATTCTAAGGCATGGCTGTACAATACTGGGTATAGATAGTATACTCTACAGTACATCGTAACACCCCCCCTCAAACTCAAGTAGGGCTAGTAGAGACCAACTTGAGTTTGGACACTAAATCATGATGGCGTCCTGGTGGGTGTGCTTTGGTGAAGAGGTCAGCTGGTTGATCTGTAGAGGAGACAGAGAGGAGATGAACAGTACCACGACGAAAGTGTTGGTGCACTAAGTGGCAATCAATTTCGATATGTTTGGTGCGTTCATGGAAGACGTCATTGTGAGCAATCTAAATAGCACTACGATTATCACAGTAGAGAACAGTAGTAGTGGGAAGGGGAACTCCAAGAGTAGCAAGAAGCCAACGAATCCAAAGAAGCTCTTAGGTGGTATCGGCGAGAGCACGATATTCAGCTTCAGTACTAGAACGAGCTGTAACAGTTTGTTTCTTGCTGCGCCAGGAAATAAGAGAGGTACCAAGAAAAAAATAGTAGCCAGTGGTAGATCGGTGGTCAGTGGGATCTCTTGCCCAATCAGCGTCAGAGTAGGCACGTAGCTCAAGCGGTGAGTCAACTGAAAAATGAAGGCTATGAAAGAGGGTATCGTTAATGTACCGAAGAATACGTAGAACAGCAGCATAGTGAGTGGACCAAGGAGCAGACATAAACTGACTGACAATGTAGGATAGCATAGGCAAGATCTGGGCGAGTAACGGTGAGATAGACAAGGCTGCTAACTAACTGTCGGTACAAGGTAGCATCACGAAGAGGGGTACCATCGAGAGGAGTGAGACGAACATTGGGCTCGAGAGGGGTGGAAGTAGTCTTGCTATCAGTAAGTCCAACACGGGTGAGAAGATTGGAAGCATACTTGGCCTGAGAGAGTTAGTAGCCACATGGATCAGAAGAAATCTCAAGACCCAAGAAGTAATTAAGTGAACCAAGATCCTTCATCTCAAAGTGTTGGCTGAGAAACTGTTTGAGAGTAGAGATTCCAGCGAAATCATCACCAGTGATAATCATGTCATCAACATAGAGAAGGAGCAGGGTGATGCCATGGGCAGTTTGACGGACAAAGAGAGCAGAGTTATACGGACTAGAGGCAAAACCAAAATCCCTAATAACAGAATTGAATTTGGCAAACCAGGCGCTAGGAGCTTGCTTGAGACCATACAAGGCACTGATAGGAGTTTACAGACCTTGTTAGGGGGATAATCATACCCAAGAGGGGGTTGCATATAGACTTCTTCGCTAAGATCACCGTTAAGAAAGGCATTCTTAGCATCCATTTGAAACAACCCCCATTTGCAAATAGTAGCAAATACCAGTCGACTCCGGACAGAGGTAAGACGGGCAACGGGTGCAAAGGTTTCTTCATAGTTAATCCCATACTCCTGAGTGAAGCCTTTGGCAACAAGGCGAGCCTTACAGCGTTCAATAGAACCGTCAGAACGGGTCTTGATCTTGTAAACCCATTTGCAACCGATAGCAATTTTGCCCAAAGGAAGATCAACCAAGTCCCTAAGTATGAGTTTTGTGCAAAGCCTGCAATTCATCATCCATTGTTTTCTACCAAAGAGGGTTAGTAAAAGCCTCCCAATAAGATTGAGGCTCATGATGGGAGAGAATAGTAGAAAAACAATGAAAGTCACGAAAATGGACTGGCAGTTCTCTTACCTGAGCAGAACAATGAAGAGATGGATCAGGATGTGGAACAGGTGGTGGTGAGGGAGTAGGATCTGGAACAGGATCGGCAGCGGTGTAGGCACTATAGAAGGAACCGTAGTTGGTAAGTCTGAACCTGTGTCATTATCAGAAAATAAAGGAAGAGAGGGGTCAGTGAATAAAGAAAGGGTGGAGGAAAAGGGGAGATGAAATAGGGAAATGGAGGAGAATATCTTGTGTTCCCAAAAGACCACATAACAAGAAATGCGGAAGCGTTTGGAGATAGGATCCCAACACCTATAGCCTTTGTGTTCTATCCCATAACCCAATAACAGTAGAGATGAGCACGAGGTTCGAGTTTGGTACGCTCATGAGGCTGAAGTAACACAAAACAGACACATCTAAAGACACAGAGAGTACTGTAGGTAGGAGGTATACCATAAAGCCGTTCATAGGGAGATTGATTGGCAATGACCAGAGAGGGAATGTGATTGATAGTGTAAACAGCTGTGAGGGCAGCTTCTCCCTAGAAATGCTCGGGACAAGAGGAAGAGATAAGGAGAGAACGAACAGTGTCAAGAATGTGACGATGTTTGCATTCGACATGACCATTTTGCTCAGATGTGCCTGGGCAAGAACGATGGGGAAGGGTACCCTATTATTGAAGAAAGTGGAGGAAGTCAATGTCGCAGTACTCCATAGCATTATTTGCACGAAAGATTTTAATAGGACGCGAAAACTAAGTGGTAATCATGTGGCAAAATTATAATAAATCTGTTTCAGTTCAGAGCGATGCTGTATAAGATAAATCCAAGTAAAACGAGAATAATCATCAATAAATATAACAAAATACTTGGATCTACCCATAGTGGTGGTAGGAGAGGGACCCCAAATATCATAATGAACTAAGTCAAATAGGGCAACAGAAATAGAATCACTATTAGAAAAAGGTAAAGCAGGTTGTTTACCAAGCTGACAAGATAAACAATCATCATGTTTATTTATTACAGGGCCCAAAATACCACTAGAAGCTAGTTTTTGTAAACGACTAAAAGAAACATGTCCTAAGCGAGCATGCCAAAGAGTTAAAGATGGAGGAGTGGAAGCAGCAACAGAGTGAGCTGGAGAAGTAAGGTGGGAGGGAGTATGGAGGTTGACCAGTTCAAATAAGCGTCTAACTTTACGGCTGGTCCCAAGTGTCTGTCCTGTCTTTGGATCCTGCACAAGACAACTAGAGGAAGAAAAAATAACGGTAAGACCAAGTTCACAAAGTTGTCCCACAGAAATGAGATTTAGAGTAAGTTGAGGGATGAAAAAAGTATCGGGAAGAGATTTTAGGGTTAGAAATGTGTCCAATGTGAGCAACATTCATGTGGTAACCATCAGTAGTGTGAATAGCAGGAAGATGAGAGTTAAAAAGTTTAGTGGTAAAAAGAGAGGGATTAACGTCATATGATTACAACAAGCAGAATCAAAATACCAAGAAGAAGTACCTAGTGTGACGGACAGAGTAGTAGGAGGATGATTACCAGATGTGGAGAGGATCTGTTTTAGGAGAACAGTTAGGTTAGCCATTGGAGAAAGAGGAAGTGGAAGAGGTGGGTGGAAAAAGATCCTCAGTGGCAGCAGTAGCAGTGGACCGTTGGCTAGGCTTGAACTGGTTGGACCTGGAGGAATTGCCTTTGGAACGATCAGTGCGTGGTTGGGGATTGGGATTGCGAAGGCAATCATTTAAGAAATGGCCCGGTCCTCGCTTGTGACAGTGCTTATAGACTCGAGTAGGGCAGTGAAACAGAGTATGATCAGGTTCATGACAAAACTTGCAACCTTTACCTAACTGAGAAGAACGCCCGTAAGGAGGAGTAGTAAGAGCAGTGTTGGTATGCTGAAGGTGTGCTGAGAGGGGAGCTGTAAGAGCAAATTCAGTAGCTGGAGGAGGTCGAGTGCAGCGGCGAGTCTCATAGGAAACTAGCTCAGAAATAGCACTTTCGAGGGTCGGTAGTGGAGTACGATGAAGTAAAATTGCACGAGTAGGCTCGAAGACATCATCCAAAGCCATCAAGAAATGGATCAAACGCAGCTGGTTTCGGTAACTAAGGAACTTGGACGCATCTTGAGAACAGCTCCAAGTAGGTTTTGAAAGTGCCAATAAGTCCCAAAGAGCCTGCATTCGGGAGTGGAAACTGTCAATGGCTTCTCCAGGCTCCTGATGCATATGGTGGAGTTGATTTAGGAGTTGGTACTGATGAGAGAGACCAGCAGTGGTGTAGCGATCGGCAAGGAAATCCCAAACATCTTTAGCGGTTTCCAAACGGCCAAATTGCATACCAATTGATGGAATAGAAGTACTGCCAAAAGTAGAAATGATCTTCTGATTCTTACTATCCTACTTTCAAGGCGATCCAAAAATTTGGCGTCAAGTTCTTCCAACCCTTTCTTGGGTTCAGTGATATCACCAGTGACAATGTGCCAGAGTTTGTGACCTCAAAGATAGCCAGACATGGCCTGTGCCCAAAAGACATAGTTTGACCATTGAGGATGAGGGGAATGTTCATTGCAAGCTCTGAGGTACTCATAATGGAGATAATTGCACACTCAGAGCAGAATTAGACAAAAAGAGGTCAAAAATGAAATCAGAAGGTCGAAAATACCTAGGAAGGGCTGGTCGTGATGTCAAAAAGAGCTCAGGAATAGCCCAAAATAGCAAAAATCAGCAAACGGGTGCACTATTGAACCAGTTCTAGGGCAAACTGGATTGGAATTGTCCTAGACCTAGTTTAGCTGGAACCTGTTTGGCTAAAGCTGGTTCATTAGTGAACCAGTTCTGTTAGGATGATGAGGGAGGAGTTGCTGATGTGGCGCTGACGTGGCAGTAACGTGGCGCTGATATGGCAGTAACTTGGTAGCTAGTGATGACGTCGTAGATGACGTGGTAAGTGACGTGGTAGTTAGGATAACGTGGCGTCAGAGGTGATGTGGCAGATGATGTGGTTGGCTAATGTGTCGAGAAGATGTGGCATGATGACATGGCAAACTGATGGCGTGGTGCTGACGTGGTGTGATAACGCAGTGTGCTAACGTGCTGCTGACGTGGCCTATAGCGGTGCACTTAGGCGCGTAAGGGCGCATGAGTGTTGCAGGTGCGAGTAGATCTCACTCGCGGGGCATTGGGCGACGCGTGAGGGCACGTGTAGAGGATTCCAACAACGTGCTTTTTGGGGTTTTGTAGCGCGGAGCGGGACGAAGCGATTTGAGGTGGAGCAAGACTTGGGTGATGTGCAGACGGTGTGTGAAAAATAAAAACAAGTTTCGAAGTTGCTCGTCGCTGGAAACAGTGAGAAAAGAAAAGAAGAAAAGAAAAAATCAGAGGACCAAACTTAGCTCTGATACCATATTACGACAGAGAAAGGGACAGAGAGAGAGAGTATGTGTAAAGAGGGAAAATCCCTTGTATTTCAGTGAGTATAATACATGTACAAGAGAGCTATATATATGTATACAATAGGGAATAATATTGGCATATTCCAATGAATAATACCGACATATTCCAAGAATATGCTGAGAATATTCTAAGGCATGGCTATACAATACGGGCATGGATAGTATACTCTACAGTACATTATAACAGCAATTTATCACTTTGCTCTCTTCTATGGCTTCAACAGAAACTTTCTGCTTAATAGATAGGAATGGAAATGGGGCGGGTCGGGGGTGGGTCGACCATACCATCCCCGACCCTAACATTGAAACCGTATGTCCAAATCCGCCCCTAAACCCGACGGGCATAGAAACTAAGAACCATCCCCGACCCTATGGCTTCCTAGGAAAACCATCCCCACCCCACCCCTGCCCAAGCAAAAAAAAAAAATTTAGCCCAATTTTTACAAATATAAGATAAAACATAGGAAAAATTAAAAAAATTAAAAATAAATCACTAACTCAGTCCTTCTGATGGGGGATCCTTCAGCTTTACCATGATACATTTCAAATAGACGTCCAACCATTAGATCTGGTGTAACCGTGTAGATCTGGCGAGAGAAAACAAACCACAGCGAGAGACGGCGAGAGAAAATGAGGAATCAAAGCGAGGAATCAAGGCAGATCTAATGTAGATCTGGCGAGAAACGGTGAGAGACGGCGAGGTCCGTGAGACCAGTGAGTCACTGACTTCGTAAAGGTGAGGCGGGACTAGTGTCGGCACTCGGCAACGGCGGACGACGAGGGACTGCCTGCAGCCGGACTGAGCGTGAACTGCCTGGTGAAGTGTGAGACTGTGAGTGTGTTGCGTGAGGGAGGGAGGGAGAGAGTGACTGACAGACTGAATGAGGGTTGAGGGAGAGACCGAGAAAGAGGGATCTGAGTGGAGTCAGGGGGGGCGGCTAGGGTTTTTTGAGTTAAGTACTTAAGTCTTATAGGTTATATATATAAGGGTAAAATTGTAAAAGGACAGGCGGGGCGGGGCGGGTCTACGTATCGGTTCGGTTCTACGGGTCGAGACTAGTAAATACCAAAACCGAACCGCACCCGATGAAAATTAAAAAAAAAACCATACCTGAACTGAGAACAAAAAAATTTTTTAAAAAAAAACCCGCCCCTATGAGGGCGGGGCGGGGCGGGGCTCCTATGGGGCGGGTCAAAATTGCCATCCCTATTAATAGACCATATTACCTTTTCCTCCTCGATATCCAATCGAATGGAGATAAGATCCTCTGTAGGTTTTTTCTTGTAGGGCTTTTCATGCCCTATAAACTTTGATGATCCAACTGCTCTTTAATTTTATTCATTTATAAACCAAATGATACGGTGCCATGAAAAGCCCTACAAGATCCTTAGAAAAAACCTATAGAGGATCCCAATTCTTTCCAAAAGGGCATCAGTAAGTTGCATTGCTAAGTCTTCCTTTTTCTTCTACAAACATGTTGATAATGCTTTAATTTCCAAGTTTTGACGGTACGATTCTGATTCTTCCAACTTTAGTCTAAGGCCTAAACCTCTAACTGCAACATATTCAGATTAATTTTGATATGTTAAATTTTTCAGTGAGTGATTCCAGTTCTAAAGCCGAACTATTATTTCTGAATATAGCCTCTTATTTTACCTCAAATGCAGCAAAAAAAGGTTCATCCTCTACGACCTAATCTTTCTTTTTTACTTTTCCTTAATTCTCCGCCCATTTGGAAGCTTTTCCACCAATCCAACCTTGTCCCTCACATCTTGGAAATAAAAAATATTTATGATTTTGTCCAGCCAGTGCAGAAATTCTTTTGGCTCCAAATCACCATCAAACTAGTAGACATGAGGTTAAACACCACGCCTATCGCGTGCACGGTGCACCACCCGCAGTCACATCACGCTAAACATATTGGCCATTTGCTAGCCTCAGCTCCTGTGTGGACAAGCAATGATAGAAGGATCGAAAAGTGCCATGGGATTGACTCCTCAGTGCATTTTCAGCAGTAATATTCCATTTCGATTGAAAAATACAGTCGGATGTTTGGGGTGGTCGTAAGTGATCAAGGGGATAGTAACTCGTATCACGGGAGGAAACTTTACACAGAGTTCCCATTACTATTGATGGGTGGCTCCACAATTTCTCACGCGCACAGGCATCCTAGGTAATTCAATCTCAATTGAATATTGATTAATCAAATAATTAATTAAAATTTCATTTTCCATTGAAAGTGATCATTAAGTCTGACTGAATGGTATTACTAAATCCCTTTTACTATTTGTAAGCAAAAATATATCATGAAAAAACATCATTTGAAAATATGGGTTTTTCTAATAGAAAACAAAAATTCTTATTCTCTTTAATTAATTGGGCAATTAATCCCTCGAAATAGTAGCAAAAAATAATGAATTTTCAATTAATCCCTTGAAAAGTCTCTCTCTCTCTCTCTCCAGTCAATATATTAAATGCTCATCTCTCTCTCTCCAAAAGTTGGAAACAGTAAATTCTATTAGACAAGAAACCATGAATTTTTTTTTTTAAAAGGTGACTAATTGCTAAATAAGTTTTACCTCATTGACTAATTGAGTTAGAAAAACTCTTGCTTAACTAATTATTAATATTTTACCTAATTATGGACTACACATCAATTCTCTCTCTCTCTCTCTCTCTCTCTCTCTCTCTCTCCAAAAAAATAGAGATAATAAAATAAATAAATTAAATCCCAAAAAGCAAGAATGAATTTTAAATCATTTTTTTCACTATATTAAGAGTTAATTAATATTATTTATTTCAATATATTAAATATAAAAAAACCTCTATCAGAATTCTTGTCTTAGGCCTCAACTTGTATCAAGCTGCCCCTACGAGAAGCATTGATACCCATTTGTTGATACTAGTTATTGTACACGTGCGTTGCACGTAGATTTTTTGTCAACAATAAAATGATTTAAAGATCATCAATTATTTTTCCTAAATAAACTATATAAAAAATCGATACTTCCCAAAATCTTTTTAGCTTGAATAGGAATTGACCCTTTTCATGTAGCATAGCCCCTCATCTAATGGTAATTATCTCTTCAATATTGTCCATATCGATTAAATATAAACTTTATTTACTTAAGGAAGGTTATGCAATCATTTGTTCTTTAACATTTAATCTATATCAAGTGTGAAGATTTGAGATGTTAAGAAATTATTTATTACTCCGTAAAAGGTTTTAGTCCATGTACATCAAATGATTTAGAAAGAAATGCTAATACATAATGACACGTAACTATCAAGAATCTTGACAAATAACTTATTTATTGTCCACTAATAAAGAAGTAACCAACGAGAGTTGGCCTGGCGGCAAAGGGGTGAGCTGTAAACTCAGACATCTCGGGTTCGAAACCAGTCAATCTCTCTTGGCCAACCACCAGGGCTATTAGCCTGGACGTTAAACGACCTCATGGGGCAGGTGGCTCCGCGTATGGAGCAGGGATTAGTCAGCCTCTGGTAGTTCGGACACCTCGTTGCTTTGGCAAAAAAAAATAAATAAATAAATAAATAAATAAAAATAAAGAAGTAAAAAAGAGAATAATTAGAACCAAAATAAATTGAGAAAGTATATACTTAATCTCTAAAGAGAATTTAATTTGGTTGAATTGTTAATCATATGGCAAGTCCATTGTATCGTAGAAATTATATGCAAAAGAATAGACTAAATTTATTAATGAATTAGTAGTTTATATAATGTGACTTACACATCAACAAATTTTAGTACATTTTGGATCACTTAAAGAATAAGTACATGCTAAAAAAGATAAGAGTCCTAACATCATATTACTATCATGGGATATTATTCACTTCATCCAAATGAAACTTTACTATTACCTCTCTTCAACTTCTTTGTATTTTTTTTTTTGCTGAAGAATTTATAGGATCCCCACTTTGTAGCGAGACATTCTACAATGCATCATTGGAGCTCAGCATCCCATTAATTGAAACAACCAAAGATAACATAGCACGAAAACTAATATTAGGATTCAAAAAATGGGAAAAATTACAAATCAAAAAAATAAGACAAGATGCCTCATCAAGAACATTTAGAAACCTAAGGCCCTTGTCTTTCGGCCCACCCCTCAAATCACCCATAAACAGTGTAATCTTGAGAAAAGAATTTTAATCTCCAAGAAAAAATCAGAAAGACAACATAGAGATTGAGCATTTAAAAAAAAATAAAAATAAAATACATATCTCTTACAAGGGATTTTTTATTAGCAAGAAAAAATTAGAAAGAGAATGAGCATATAAAAATAGCTTTTCAATTTCCATCGGATATTTCCAAAAACAATTTTTCATCAAAAGAAAAAATATAATTAGATGATTTACCACGTAAAATAAAGTGTTTAGCATTCAAAAACAAAAGCATTTTAGCAAATTGCTTATGAAACTCTACCAATCAAATCAAAAGTAAGTGAAAATACTCACAGCAAAAATAAAAAATACAAAACCAAAAACTTGAATAAAAAAAACTTTAGGAAAGATATATAGAATTTAAATGAAATATGTTTACATAAAATTAATTTCTCAGAAGAACAAAATTAAATAAAACCTAATGTGATTATTAGCATTCAAACAAAAACCCACTCAATAAATTTCCAGCACAGTACCATATATATATATATATATATATATTATAATTTGCAGAGTAAAACTTACCAGAGAAGGGAGAAGTCGCCGTTAATGAAAAAGGTGGAGAGAAGGTTGAAGCTACTCTTGATTGAGAAAGTGGAATTTATAATCCGACAATTTGTTTATTATATACGAATTATAGTTTCCGTTTCCTTAGAATTCCTATCTGGGTTTGGTTTTATTTAATTATTATACGAATTATAGTTTCCTTAAAATTCTTATTAAGGTAAGTATTTTATATTACTATATTTCTTTTATATGCAGAAGGGTAGTTATATAGTTTCTTAAATTCTTATTAAGGTATGTGTTTTATATTGCTATATTTCTTATATATGCAGAATGGTAATTGTATAGTTTCCTTCGAATTTTTATTAAGATATGTGTTTTATATTACTGTATTTCCTATATATGCAGAAGGGTACTTGTGTATTTAAAAATTAAAATAAGGATATATTAGTCAATCAAAAGTTTTTTCACATTCATCTTTTTATAGATACTAGATATAGCACACGTGTGTTGCACGTGAATATTTTTAAATAATATTAGTTATACAAAATAATAAATACATAAAGATTTTATATTTTTTCATAAAAGATAAAGTTTAAAATTTGAAAGTACAACGAAAGATTAAAAACTCTTTAGATATATATTCATAATTTTTTTTCTTCATAAAACGAAATATTTAAAGAATTTATATTCATATATATTATCATGCAACTTGATAGTTACTCTAAAAAAAGAATTTGAGTAAAAATCTAACTTTAATTTGTTAAGAGTTTGAATTAAAATCTAACTTTCATTTGTTACCAAATGATAAGAATGTTTATTATGTGTTTCAATTAAAAGAAAAGTAAATATGCATTTTTTTTTTTAAATAAGGGTATATTGGTCATTCAAAAGTTTTTATGAGATTCAACCTTTTATAGGTAACTAGTGATAGCATACGTGCGTTGCACGTGAATTTTTTTTGTGAAAATTGTTTTTTTTTTTTTTTTGAAATGAAAATAAAAATAATTTATTTATAAAAAATCATTAGTATTATATTATATTAAATTTTGTTATAGTTTGGTCTTTGAATCATTAGCATTACCATTAACATATGAAGAATCAATAAAAATTTATGATGATCATCCATCAAAACTAAGCACAAAAAGTGTATATATATGAGGAAAAAAAATCAAAATCAAAATAATTTATTTATAAAAAATCATTAGTATTATAGTATAGAAAATTTTGTTATAGTTTGGTCTTTGAATCATTAGCACTAATACATGAAGAATCAATAAAAATGTATGATGATCATCCATCAAAACTAAGCACAAAAAATGTATATATATGTGAAAACGGTGCATGAAAGAATAAAAAAATCATACAATATCAACTCCATATACTTGGAAAAGAACAAGAAGTAAGGAAGGGTTTTTATTTGATGCTTTCCCCTTTTTGTCTAACCAAGCGCAAAGTGGCCCGCTAAAATAGTAATCCAACTAAATAATTAGAATATGTAATAAATACTAATTTAAAAAGGATTAGGATTGTTGAGCTTATTTAGATTAGGAAACAATAAGAGAATAGGATTGTGTCATATGTGTATTATCAATGTGGCATAACCCAATCATAGTCACCAGATGGAATCAAAGACGTAGATGCATCCTATTATTTTAGGAATCAGCTAACCAATAGAAAGCACTACTCGTAGAGTAATAGAGGCCTCAAGCTACCATTCAAAGGAAGTGTTAACCTTGCCCTTATTTACCTCTTTTTGGGGTTGGCTAACGATAGAGAGGAGAGTCCATTGAGGATGAACATTTGAATTGGGCCAAGCTCGTGGTATGAAACCTTTGAAATTGTAATTATGTAATCTTTTTAATATATATATATATATATTAGATTGTTTAAGGTATGTGTTTGATTCTTTGAATTCCTATTTTATAAATTAAGGTATGTGTTTTAGAATTATAGTTTCCATATTCCTTTATATTTTTATTTATTATATAGGAATTATAATTTCCATTTCCTTTGAATTTCTATTTATGTTTTATATATTAAGGTATGTGTTTTAGAATTATAATTTCCATATTACTATATTTCCTATATATGCAGAAGGGTGGGTAGTTGTGTATTTAAAAATTAAAATCAGGGTATATTAGTCAATCAAAAGTTTTTCTTACATTCATCTTTTTATAGGTAGTATAGATATAGATTTGCAGAGCAAAACTTACCAGAAAAAGGAGAAGTCGCCGTTAACCAGAGAAGGGAGAAGTCGCCGTTAATGGAAAAAGTGGAGAGAAGGTTGAAACTACTCTTGATGGAGAAAGTGGAATTTACAATCCGGTTGTTTATTTATTATATAAGAATTATAATTTCTGTTTCCTTTGAATTCCTATTTGTGTTTTATATATTAATGTATGTATTTTAGAATTATAGTTTTCATATTACTATATTTCTTATATATGCAGAAGGGTAGGTCGTTGTGTATTTAAAAATTAAAATAAGGGTATATTAGTCAATCAAAAGTTTTTCTTACATTTTTTATAGGTAGTATAGATATAGATTAAGGGGTGGAGAGGTAAAGATTGGTTCCATTGTTTGTCAAAAAAATAAAATAAAATAAGAAATAAAAATGTATAATGTGCAAGTAAATCAAATCACGCTAGATAGATTGATGTCCAAATTCATTTCCCAATTGACATATCCAATCTCATAAAAACTTTTGGAGTCCAAAACCCATTTGAGTGCCATATAAGATACGTAGAACTGATTTCCTGCTCAGTCTCAAGTAATTAATATCCTCCCCACAAGCGGTGCCCTCGTGTAAAAATAGAGATACTCACCCTAAAAATGCAAGGAATTCCAACTTAAACCCATGACTCTGCTATCATTTATGCATTTCCAAAACGCATTTCCAAAACCAACCAATCTGAAATCCAATGGCTAACTCAAGCCTAAAAACCATAATATCCATAGTGTTTTCTCAACCAACAAAAATCTATAATTTCCACGATGAAAAATAAGCTTTACACATAACACTTGGAAATGTAAATCCAAAAACTCCACCTAGTTTATTTATTCATTACAAAATACAAAAAATCCACCTCTTAACATATAAACAAGATGTCAAACTTATAAAATTGAAATAGAAAATAGGGGATAAAAAAACAAAACCATTTCACAAACAAAATACCCCTGTACTTGTGCAGTGCATATATGCTCAAGAACCTTTTTTTGGAGGCAGAAAAAAAAAAAACACCCTATTGAAGTTTTAGGAAATAAGAAACAAAAAAGAATATTCCTCACTTACTGTCTCCAATATCCTCATGGAGCATGGGCTCTAATTGGTGACTGGCCTGCAACAACCACTGTGCTTTGACCTGTTGATGAGTTGTAATATTGACTGTTATCCATTCTTATAGATGAAGTGTCACTCATAGAGCTCATTGCATCGTTAAATTTCCAGTCACCCAAGTATCTAGGTCTGGAAGTTACAGTGCTAACTTCAATATCTCCCGAAAGCATATGCACCACATGGGACATCGGTGGCCGTAGTGTTGGTGATGCTTGAATGCACAAAAGGGCTACTCTTATCACTAGTTCTATTTCTTCCTCATTGAAACCAGATAATTTTGAGTCCACTAGTTCAATTTCGCGGTTGTTCTCATGTAGGTACCAGGCCTAGAAGCAAAACAAAAAATAAAAATAAAAATGATAAGATCAATGAAAGAAACAATTTTAAATGGAAGAATATTCTTAAAGATCATGATTCTTAACCCAAGAAAAATTTTAAACGGAAGAATATTCTGAAAAATTGTTCTCTGTTTGGTCAAGTTAAGTGGATGAGAACTAAATATCTTATTCTTATTAAAAAGGAAAATTTCTTTCTATTTTAACCCGAGAGCCAAAAATCAAGGGGGTGGAAGAATATTCTTAAAGATTGTGATTTTTGCTTGTAATGGCATTAGGTGGTCTCTAGGTAATGGAAAGAATATTCATTCTTTGGTTGCCTAATTGCTCTATGATAAAGCTAGTTTTTGAATGGTCCCTAGAAATAAAATTAGGGATTTAGATTGGAATCTAAAAGTGGTCAATGTTATTTTCCCAGATAAATATTGGGATTGGGAAAAAAAATAATAATTTAATGGATACAATCATAACTAGAAAGATTTTTAACTATCCCATTCTAGTTAGTGATTCTATAGAGAAGATTTGGTGGGGTCATGCTTTGAATGTCTATTTTTCAATTAAAACAACTACCCGGCTTCATAAGTTCATAGAAATATTGGATGTAAAAGAAAATGGTCAATTAATTTGCATAAACATAATTTTAGTAGGATTTGGAAGTTGAAGGATGTGCACCAAAAATTAAGAGTTTTATGTGGTTCATGCATAGTAGGACTTCTGGTGAGGAAAGTTCTATACGATAGAGGTTTTAAGATTGATTTTAATTTCTACTTATGTGATGAAGATGTTGATGGTTATACCATATTTTTATGAATTGTTTAAAGATGCTTGGAATACTATGGAAGGAGCTCTCTTATTCCTAATGAGGATGTGGATAACATGGTTGTTTGGGTGGAAAATATTTACAAGAATTTTATTAGGAAGAAAAAAAAAAAAAAAAAAAAAAAAACTGAATAAGATGATGAAAAAAATAACAAACTTACCATAGAAAATTTGGTGTGCAAGGAACAATGCTATTTTTAGAAATGATCCTTTTAATAAACTTTAGGTTATTGAGAGAGAGACAAATATTTTTTTTGACTTTTGGATAATGTTAACATTCAATCAACTAGTTTCATGAATAGGCTGCAAAAGAAGAAGAAACTAGTTTATTTGTTGGATTCCTCTTGACAAAGGGTGGTTTAAATTAAATTTTGATAGTTCGGTTAAAAATAGAAAAAGGAGCAGCTAGTACCATTATTAGAGATAGTTATGCTAATCCAATTATCAAGCAAGAGGTTTCTCTTGATGACATACTGCAGTGCCTAAAATGGAAGTGATGGCACTTCGTAATGGTCTTTTTCTTGCAAAGAAAAAAGGGAATAAAAGAAATTATTTAGAAGGGGATGCTAATATTATGATTAATAGTATTGTTAAGTTACAAAGTTGCACTTGGAAGATTTATAATATTTTAAATAATTCCTATCAATATTATTTTAGACAGTGGTATGGATGTAAGGATAAACCATATTTATAGAGAAGGAAATAAAGTTATTGATTTCTTAGCTAATTTAGATCATAGAATTAAATGCAATTAGATTTGGGATTCTAATTTTCCTAGACAAATTTAAGAAATTCTTTGGGAAGATGCTATAAGTAGATCTAGCCCTTGCCGGTGTAGACATTTTTCTCTTCTACCAAAAAAAAAAAAAAAAAAAACAGAAAAAAAAAAATGCAAATACCAAACAAAAATATTGTCATTACGAAAAAAAAGTTTAATTACAAAAAAAGAAACTAAAAATGCATATGATATCATTTCTTGAAATTCTAAAAATGATCCTATATATATATATAACACGGAAGAGACTCATTGCAAATCCTGGTGAGTACAAAGAGGGACAAATTTAAAATGTTTGAACGTATGATGGAATTATTCCATTTCCATGGGATGCCTAGAAAACTACCTAGTTCCCAAGCCCCAATAATGCTTCATCGTTTATCATTACCAAAAAGAGAAAGGAAAATATACATAAGTGTACTTTAACCATGTCATTATGAATACCATAACCATAGCTAGGATCAAAATGAAAGCATCTAAGAAGTGTCAAAAGGATCAAAGCATAAACAGCATTATGGTACAGAAAATCATACCCATTCAAGCAGATATATCTCTTCTTCTTCCAAGCTTGGGCTAGAATTTGGCCTCCCACTCACAATCTCTAGAGCTACAACACCAAAGCTAAACACATCAGCTTTTTCTGTAAGATGCCCACGCATGGCATACTCAGGTGCAAGGTACCCACTACAAAAACACCCAACTTATTACTTCAATATATATAGGAATCCATAAATAAAAAATAAATTATTGAGAAAGAAAATCAAGGAAATAGTTTTTTGAGGATCCTACATTGTCCCTGCTACGCGTGTGTTTATGTGGGTCATTTTGTCATCATAAAGTTTGGCCAAACCAAAATCCGAAATTTTGGGATTGAGATCGGAGTCGAGGAGAATATTACTGGCCTTCACGTCTCTGTGTACAATTCGAACTCTTGACTCCTCATGAAGATAAGCTAGACCCCTAGCTATCCCCTTGCAAATATCAGTAACGAGCTGACCAATTGAGATCCAAACTACTCTTTCCTGTTTCATTCATGCCAAATATAAAAAAGTTATCACCCTGTTAAAAACATAGCATAAACATAGAGCTGCAAAGATGGTATTCTCATACCAAATAATGCTTGATCAAGACTTTTGTTTTCAAGATACTCATAAACAAGAAGTCGTTTATCTCCCTCGATGCAGCATCCATACAATTTCACAAGGTTACGGTGTTGCACAGCAGATATGGTAGCTATTTCTGTTACAAACTGACTCTTTCCTTGGCGGGATGATTCAGACAATTGCTTCACAGCAACTACTCTCCCATCATTAAGTGTTCCCTACAAAGTACACAATTAAAATAAAAAACTGATGAAATTATTACACTTGTGAACATAATTTCTATTATCATATCATGCTTTATTTTTATGTATCAATGTATCAGTTGAGCTATAGATTCAGGGTAAAAGATGAAGAAGAGACAAGAAGAAGAGGAGAACATAGAATTTAGAGAATAGGTTTAGGTCTGCTAAAAACAGCCCCCACCTTTAATGATCTTATCTATACACAAGCGATATATTCCCTCCATCCCACAAAGATAGGCCATTTTTGCTACTTTTTCTATCCCAAAATGTTTGTCCATTTTGAAAAGTCAAATCATAAATTTTTTGAACTTTCCTATACTACCCTTTGTTATTTCAATAATTACTCTCAACACAAAACCTAATAACAAGTAGAAGAGGGTATTTTTGGACAGATGAAGTTTAATAAATGACAAGTCAATGCAATGATGACTTTTCTTAAACTGCATATTTTGCCAAACTTGTCCTATCTTTGTGGGACTGGAGAGAGGAATCAAAAATTACATAAATACCCTTGAATCATAAAAGAAAAAAAATAAGTAGAGAATAAAATCTATTCCAACACTCCCCCTCAAGTTGGAGCATACACATCAAAGATGCCTAGCCTGGAAGATGAATGCTTAAAAGATGCACACGCTAGCAACTTCATGGGGATATCACTAAGCTGATCATCAAAACGAACATAGGGAGTAACAAGTTCTTTGCCCAACAATAAATCCTGAATGAAGTGACAATTGACCTTGATATGTTTGGTGCGCTCATGGAACACAAGATTATCAGTAATAAAGATAACGGCCTAATTATCACAACACATGTGCATAGGAGGAGGAATTGCAACTCCGAAGTCACAAAGAAAAGTGCAAACCCATAGCATCATGTTTTGCCCCAGCACTAGAACGAGCAACTGCATTCTGCTTTTTACTACGCCAAGTAACAAGACTATCTCCAACAAACATACAACAACCAGAAGTAGACTGACAATTAGTTAGCACAACTACTGGACCAATCGGCATCACTAAAACCAATCACTTATAATTTATAAAGAAGTAGATGTATGATAATCCTCAACCAGGAGCACTCTTTACAAACATTAAGTCATATGCATGTTGTGAAGTCATTTTGTTCCTCTTTACTGAGTCTCTAAAATAATAAAGTACTCCAATTTCTCTTTGAACAAAAAGAGAAGCAAGGTTGGCCAAGTAAGTCATTATATAATGTAGAGTTATCTTGTAGGTTGGCAAAGTCCGTAGTCAAAATCAAGTTTAAGTTGAGTCACCTATCCATCCTTGATTCATCAAGTCTTTCAAGTTGAAAGTTCAAGCGTCTCAAGGACCAATGTGAAGATTTCTCAAGACAATTGCTTTGAAACTCACACTTTAGAAACTAGTGTAAAAATTCATGCAAAGTGTTTTGATGTTGAAAACTTTAATTCAACTCAAAATCAGATATTTTGGACCAATCAAACCTGGTTGTGTTTAGGCAGAAACTTGCCCTTCGCTATTGCCTGAAATGGATTTGTCGAGATCGTCCTTGAAGTATTGGGTTGAATTCTTTGTAAATTGCTTCAATGCTTATTCCTAATTTAGACCGGTCTAATTTGGCCTTTGACCAGTTCCCATGTATAATTCTATTGGTTGAACTACGCCTTGGACTGGTTGAACCCTACCAGAAACTAGTTTCCCAATTCAAATCGATTCTTTTTCTAGCTAATTTGTTCCTAGGTTTGACTATGACTTTCACAAACTATTTAAAGGGTTTTAGTGCGTGAATTTCAATGCTTTCTCACCATATTTTAGAGAATTACTATCGAATAATTTCTTGCTCTAGAAAATTAAAATTCATAGAAAGGCGTTATAATTTTATTTATTTATTTATAGAATGGTGTTCTTGAGTACAAAAATAGACATCGTTTTGAAGTTTTCAGGACTCTTTTGATTCCAATGACTGTTCCTAAAATATTTTGGGGATGCTATTCTTACTTCTTATTATCTTATTTATTGCATGCCTTCCTCTATTCTTCATGGTGGTATTCTCCATTTTGTGTTGTATCCTGATAGGTTCTTTGCATTACCCACCACATATCTTTAGTTGTGTATGCTTTGTCTATGTCCTCACTCCAAGGAATGATGAGTTAGACTTCATGCTGTTAAATGCATTTTTATTGGTAATTTTAGGACTCGAAAGGTGTAAATGTTGGAATCCTCAGTCATGTTGCTATGTTGTTAATGTTGATTTTACGTTGTTTGAAGTTACATCCTTCTTCTCTACTTATGTTGGGCTTTAGATCTTGATATTCTTGCGTCTTCCTCTATTCTGTTGCCTATTCCTCCCATTATTATTCTTGCTAGCATTGTCATGTCTCAAACTATAATATATATTTTTTTTTTATCAGCAACAAAGAAGTATATTATAGTACTCAAAATACGGAGATACAAAGTACCAGGAGAAGAGAGGGGGGACCAGAGATCCGCCCTAACAACAATAATAAGAACAGTCACAAGTCATAAAACAGAATCAAAAACAAGAAATATTCAAACTAGCTCTTCACAGTCCTCCAATCAAGTTTCAGTAAAAGGAAAGGCGTGGTAGCAAAGGCCTTGGATGACTTTGCCCAAAAAGAGCCCAAAAAATGGACTTTATCCCACAAATCAACGAATGAGACTTCCTTATCCTCAAAAATCCTCCCATTCCTTTCATTCCATACAACCCAGAAAACTGCCATAAAAGTGCAATTCAAGAGAGTTTTTGCCTTCTTACCCCTCCCCATACCCCAGAATTTAATATCAAAGAAGCTCCTTACGCTGCCCGGCACTACCCATTCCTCGCCTCCAAAGCTGAACAACTTCTGCCATAATCTTGAAGTCACAGGACAATGTAGGAATAGATGGTCAACAGTCTCGGCTGCCCCCTTGCACATGATGCACCATTGTGGGCTTGCAGCGAGAGAGGGTCTCATTCTTTGGAACCTGTCATTAGTAGTGATGCTTTTGTGAAATGCAGTCCAAACAAAAAACTTAACTTTGAGGGGCACACTCGTCTTCCATATTAACTCTGAAGGAAAACAAAGAGGGGGCTGAGAAGAACCAATCAATTGGTCAAAAAAGGATTTGCAAGAAAAAGCTCCAGAAGAGTTAGCGATCCAAACCCTCTTATCAGGAATAGAAAGTCTTAGCGAGAAGCCTGCCAGAATACCCAACAAGTAGACTAGATCTGAACTCTCCTTGTCATTAAGATTCCAAAAGAACATAAAATCCAAATCTCAAACTATAATATCTAAACCGTTATAGGTGTATTGCCACTGTATACAGGCAACAAGGAGTGAAGAATCGCCTGCTCCACCTCCTTCCTCATCTACTTCGTTTAAGGTTCCTAACTCATTTACTACTCTTGCTGACCTTTCTATCGTTCTCTAGAAAGGTACTTGTACATGCACTAAACATCCTATTGATAACATGGTTCAAAGTCTCAGTCTCGGTCCTTGTCGTGTTTCGGTCTCAATCGTCTCGGTCTTGCCCATCTCATCGGGTTTCGGGTGAGACGCAACTTTACGCATGAAAGAGTGTTAAAAAAAATCTAAAAAAATAATAGAAAAATCAGAAAAATATCATAAACACATTGGAACCATCAAATAAGCAAAACAATTAACTTTGGGCACATACTATGGTTAAGTACACTAAAACAGGCATTAGCACGTTTTTTTATTATAAAATACATAATATTTAATAAGTGTTTTTTCTCTTTTGAAATAAAAGGTATGATTATTATTTATTACTATATTAAAAAGAAGTAAATTAAAAATAACTTATAAATCACAAATGATTACCTTTTAAAACTACCTACTTCCTTATGAATGATGAAAAATAATGTTTTGAAAATATAGAAATTGTTGGTTAATTTCTATAAATAAACAATCTTATACTATAAGATATTGCTTTTTCAGATTAAAAAATAAAAAATAAAAAATAAAGACCAAGTTGTAATTTATGGTGGGTCAAAGGGTCAAAAAAATAAAAAAGCATGATGTATTGATAAGAAGCCACAGACAGCCATTCAGCCCCTCCCGTCCAAAGTGATTATATATATATATATATGTCTCATCGACAAAAGGAAAACAGAGAAATGAAGAAGAGAAGAAGAAGACGATGACGATGACGATGGCAATGAGGGTGCACGTCGATGGTGACGACGACCACAATAGGTTCTCCTTCTCTCTCTAGCGCGCACTGGATTTCAGGCACTGTGAACTCGAGACAAAGCTCGAACCCACCTATCGAGCACCCTACGCCGGAAGAACCCACTTGTCAAGTACCCTTGCGCCGGAAGAACCCACTCATCAGTTGACCTTTGACCAAATCTATTCTAATCTCACACGAGATGTGCAAGATCTCGTCCGAAACTCACTGTGTCAATGGGATCTCGTGCGTAACGCCTCGTCTCGAGCGAGATCACACTTGTGTTGTCCGAGAGAGAGTATCCTGTAAATATTTTGTACTGATGAGATTTCTCGTCTCACCTAGTGGCGAGACCGAGATGTCTCAGCGAGATCTCATTCGTTTCGAATGAGACTTTGAACCCTGATTGATAAGGTTGTTTGTTCTTCTCATTTGTCTCATCCCTTTCGTGTGTTTGCTAGTATGTTTTGTTCTTTGCTCTCTTTCTCAGGGATTAGCTTGGATTAGCTTCTTCTAGTTATAAGAGTGCTATGGATAAGGAAATGTAAACGTTGTTAGAGTTATTATTTTCTTTCCTTTATTTTTCCTGAAGGGTAGTTTTGTACTTGGACTTATCTGTATCATAAATAAATACTATGTTAGAAGGAGAAGGGTTATTGAATAAACCCTAAACCTTTCTTTTCCATCTTCTTCTCTCTTTCTCTCTCTCATATCTAACCTAAACCTTAGATTACAACTCAACTTGGTATCAGAGCAACCTAATCGATCCTTATGTGACAAATCTAAAGAATAGAAGAGGAGCATAGCAAGAAATCATCGACACAGATATGCTAACGTCATCAACGTAGATGCTGACGTCAGTAAGGTGAGTTGATCCCCCCAATCTGGTCGACTCACCTAGGGAAATTTTTTGGTGAAGTTTCGTCGCGATCCGAGGTCGTTTCGTATGGTTTTTGAATTTTTCTTCCATTTTTCCAGTTTTGAGTGCAATTTTTAAAAACTCCAGTTTTTGGGACTTTGGATTGACTTTGTTGCTTGGGGTAGTCTCTATGGGTGCTGACTAGGTGATTCTTGAGTGGCTTTGGTGTTGTTTTGATGTTTGGATCACAATCAGTTGTTTTTTTTATATGATTTAAAGGGGTCGGCTGTGTTTTTTCTTGAAGTTTGGCCTCTGTTTTCATGGTTTCCTGATTTTGCTGCTTTGGTATGGTGGTTGTAGCCTTGCTCTAATTCATCTTGCTATGTAAAGAGGGCTGTTTATGTGCCTTTCCATCATTTTGTAAATCTTCTTGTGGATTTGTCAAGTGTTTTAGGAGGTTTGCCTTTTCTCAAGTCTCTTATTGCTTCTTTGACTGATTTAAGGGTCTATTGGTTTAGTATCAAATCTGTTTTTTTTTTTGTTTGAACCTTGTGTTTGAGATGGTAGAAGAGAAATCTAGCACTAAGACTGAAGAAAAACTCCCCATTTTTAATGTTAACAATGATTTGCCTAAATCTGTCACTTCGAAAAATTTGAATGGTCTGAATAACATGGCTTGGGCACATGTAGTTAGAGTTTATTTGCGTGCACATCGAAAGTTGAAGTATTTGACTGACAATCCTCCTAGTGCTAGTGATTCAACTTATGAAGATTGGATTTGTAAGGACTCTGCTATTATGGGATTGCTATGGCATAGTATGGATCCCAATATTGCTACAACAGTTGAATTTTGTAACTCCTCCAAGAAAACTTGGGACTCAATTGTAGATTCATTTTCTCATCAAAGTAACATTTCTCGTGTGTATGAGCTCTATGAAAAAATTTTCATCACCAAACAGTCTGGAAACCTTTAGCTGAGTATTATAGAATACTTAAGAATTTGTGGGATCAATTATTGCAGCATAGGCCTTTTACCACTGATTTAGAGCAGCAGAAGAAGCAATGGGAGGAGTTTATGATTGCTAGCTTATTGTCTGGTTTGGACTCTGATCTTTATGGCTTTAAAGATCAGATCCTTGTGAGTAAAACCTTGCCTATGACTGCTAATGCCTATTCCCGGCTATTGCGTTCTTCCCTAGGACAACATTCTCCCTTGATTAGTTCCACTATTACTTCTTTAGAGACTACTGCCTTGGTCTCTAACAGTGGAAGCTGTAGGGGATTTCATGGTGGTTCCGCAGTGCCCGTGGAAGCTGTAATTTTCGTGGTGATTCTCATGGTGGTGGTGGTCGCGTTGGTGGACGTGGTGATAGGAAGTGCAATTATTGTGGGGGTACAAATCACACTGAACCTTATTGCTTTCAGAAATATGGTAAGCCGAATTATGTGAATCAAGTCAGTGATGGTGTAGCACAATCTCAAAGTATGGTACAGTCACAACCCACCTCTATTGGATCTGCTTTTTCTAGTTTTGGTTCTCGTGATACGTTCAGCACTCAATTTGGTGAGCTTCTTGTCCAACACTTGCACACTGCACTTCCTTTTTTACATCCTTCTTGCTCTTCTACTGCTACCTTAGCCAATTCTAATATTGCATGTGTCGCACCTTCTCCCTCTTCATGGATTATTGATTCTGGTGCTACCAAAAATATATTTGGTTTATCATCTTTTTTTTTTTTTTTTTTTTTTTTTTTTTTTTTTTTTTTTTTCTGATTTAACACTTGTTAATCATCATGTCGTGTTAGCTGATAGCTCTTCTCAACCTATTCATGGACAAGTTGTTCTCTATCCCACCACCTCTCTTTCCTTACCTTCTAATCTTTATATTCCCAATTTTCCCTTTAATTTACTCTCTATTAGTCAGTTGACAAAAGCGTTACAGTGTGAAATTCTTTTCACTACTACTTCTTGTATTTTTCAGGACCTCAAGACCAACAAGAAGATTGGTTTGGGGCATGAGAAGGATGGTCTCTATCTTTTGGATCTTGGTGAATCCCTGTCTCTTAGTTCATCCGCTTTGCCTGCTACAATTTCTCCTCTTCAGTGGCACTTCCGCTTAGGTCATCCATCTTTGGCTAAATTGAAGATTGCTATTTCCTTATTAAGTCCTTTGTCTAAATTAGAGTGCGAGGCATGTTAGCTAGGAAGCATCACCGGTAGTTCTTTTCCTAGTAGTAATCATGATTGTCAGTTTGAGTCATTTTCTTTGGTTCATACAGATATTTGGGGTCCATCTCGAACTGCTACTTTGAGTGGTTTTCATTATTTGTTGTTTTTGTTGATGATTATTCCCGAATGACTTGGTTGTTTTTAATGAAAGAGAGATCTGAATTGCCTAGTATTGTTCTTTAATTTTATAATGAAATTCTTGTTCAATTTAATAAGCGTATTAAGATTTTTTGATCCAATAATGCATTAGAGTATACCTAGACCATTATGAATTCATTTTACATTGATAAAGGCATTATTCATTCAGACTAATTGTTCTCACACTTCCCAGAAAAATGATGTGGCTAAGCGGAAACACCGTCATTTACTTGATATTGCTCGCACTTTAATGTTCAATATGAAGGTACCTAAACATTTTTTTGGGCGATGCTGTTTTAACTGCTTGTTATCTCATTAATTGCATGCTTTCTACTGTTTTGAATCATAAGTCCCCTTTTTCTCTTGTTTATCCTACTCAGCCTCCTTTCTCCCTCACTCCTTAGGTTTTTGGTTGTGCTGCTTTTGTTCATGTGCTTGATTTGGGTGAGGATAAATTATCTCCTCGAGCTTGGAAATGTGTCTTCCGTGGGTAGTCCCGTACTAAAAAAAGCTATCGTTGTTACAGTCCTGATTCTCGTCGCTACTTTGTGAGTGCTGATGTCATATTTTTTTAGTCTACTTCCTTCTTTTCCTCCCAAGGTGAGAATCTATTTTTAGATTTCATATCTTGTTGTGAGGGGGAGCGTTCTTTTCCCTCTCCTACTCTTCCGATGCCTATGTCTCCACCTATAGGTCACTTCTCTAGTTTCCTCAACTCCTTCTAACCTTCTGTTGTAGGTATACCACCGATCTCAAGATAGGCATGTTATTTCTTATGGCCCTGTTCCTACAGCTTCAAGGTCTGAGGATCCTATTTTGTCTCCTTCCTTGAACACCGATGATTTACCTATTGCTCTACACCGAGGTAAAAGGACTTGTACACAACATCCTATTGCTCATTTCTTGTCTTATAGTCATCTTTCACCTTGTTTGCAGTCTTTTGCTTGTTCTTTGTCCTCTATTTCTGTTCCTTCATCCTATAAGCAAGCACTCTCTTCTTCTAGTTGGAAACAAGCTATGGATGAGGAAATGAGCGCTCTTGACAAGGACCACACCCGGAAGCTTACTCCCCTTCCTGTAGGAAAACAGACAACGGGTTGTCATTGGGTTTATACAGTTAAGTATCTTCCTAATGGTTCTATTGAACGTCTTAAAGCATAGTTGGTTGCGAAAGGCTATACCTAAACCTATGGTGTTGACTACTTGGAGACGTTTTCCCTGTTGCTCACCTAAACTCTGTTCTCATCTTGCTCTCAATGGTTGTTAATTGTTCTTGGCCTTTGATTCGGGACTTGTTGCTTAAATAGCACTTCAAATCAGCAATGCCAGCTAAATCACTCCCATAAATAATAATGTCATCCACATAAACAATCAAAACAATGGTGCCAATAGTGGAATGACGAACAAAGATGAAATGATCAGAGGTAGAACGTTGGACATAGGAGCTGACTAACGTTATAAAAAAAGGAACATAGGAGCTGGCTCACTTGCTTCCAGGAAAACATGAAGTGGGTTGTCGATGGGAATATGTGGTTAGTATCATCTTGGTGGTACAGTTGAGAAAGCTTTGTTGATGGCTAAAGGTTACACTAAAACCTTTAGAGTTTACTACTTTGAGACTTTTCCTCTGGCTCGACTTACCTCTAATCATGTGTTGTTAATGGTTGAAATTGTTAAGGGTTGGCCACTTTATCAACTTGACATTACTAATGTTTTTCTTTATGGTAATCTTCAGTAGGGAGTGTACATAGATCAACCTATTTGGTGTGTTGCTTAGGGGAAGCTCTATCAGGTGCGCAAGTTAAAGAAAGCATTTAATAGGTTTAAGTAGTCTTTGAGGGTGTGGTTTGATAAATTCAGACACATAGCAAGTGCATATGGGTTGAAGCAAACAATGTCCCATCATTTGATGTTTATGAGACATAGTGAGAAAGGCATTATTATTCTTGCTATCTATGTATACGATATAATGATTAATGAAAGCGATACTGAGAGTCTATAGTATTCAAAATATCATTTAAGCAAACATTTTCATATGAAATACTTGTAGAAACTTCATTATCTCTTAGATGTTAAAATGGCTAGATTGAAGGAAGGAAACTCATAATCTCAAAGAAAATATGTATATAAATTTCTTGATGAGTCTAGTATGATGGGAACAAGAACAATTGACATTTAAATAGTCCAAATATAGAGTTTAGCAAAGATGAACGAGAAGCCTTTAATGACCCATGTTGATATGAGAGACTTGTGGGTAAACTAATTTATTTGACCGTGACACGCCTTGACATTACATTTTTTATAGGAGTGGTTATTTAGAGTATATAAAGTTACACAATTGACTTTGGAAAGTTGTAAGTCAAATCTTGAGAAATTTAAAGATTACTTCTGGTAAGGGTTCAGTTTTGAAATCCTCAAACAATTTAGAGATAGTTAGTTTTTCAAATTCCAATTAGGAAGGTAATCATTTGGATAGGAGGTCTGAGAAAGGATTCTATACTTTTGTGGGTGGTGATCCTATTACATGGAAGAATCAGAAGCAAAATGTGGTAGTTAGATGAAGTGCAGAGGTCGAGTTTAGAGCCATGGCTCATATAGCTTGTGAGATATTGTGGACTTGTGGGTAAAATATCTTTTACAAGAAATGTGGTTTTTTAGTAACAAGCCTATGAAGATCTTTTGTGACAATCAAGCTACTATGTATATTGGTTGGAATCCTCTATTTCATGAGAGAACCCAAGCACATTGAAGTTGATTGTTATCTTGTCTTGGATTTAGTGGAGAGGAAGCAAATTGCTGTCATTTGTTTGGTCAAGTGCACAGCTAGGAGCTCCATTTAATATTATTAAGGGTTTGTTTATTAATCTTTGTGACAAGCTGGGTGTGATAGATATCTATACTCCATCTTGAGGAGTGTTAAGAGTTTAAGTATATTAACTATTAAGTAGTGGTATATTTGTAACTTTACCTTTGTTATGACATATAAGGGTTGGTCTAGCCTTCTATGGTTAGCTGCTAACATTCTTCTCTCTATTCTTTATCTCTTTTCCTTTCTATTCTCACTTTCCTATTTTACAAACCTAACAATCAACTCCATTCGTAGAATTTTATTAAACTTAAATGGCCGAAATCAACAAATTGATCAATTTTTCTGTGTGGATTGAGTTTGAGACCCATCAAGTGGTGGGTTCCAAACCTTTTTATTTTCTATTATCCAATATTAAAAGCACCAAAAGCTCCTTCCATTAATATACATTAACAAATCATTTCTTGCTAGGAAGACATAGAGAATTGGATCTTGCACTATAATCAAGGACTTAAATATTGGTATCGATAGATATATCGAGGGTCCCAAAACACGGATATATCAAAAATATCGATATCGATTTAGGGATATGACGGATATTATTAGTTAAATATGGATATTTTCATTGAAGCTTTGGGAAACAATGATTTAGAGTCTAATAAACAATTTAGAATTAAAAAAAAAAATTGCAATTTAAGTGTGTGTAATACAAATATGTGTTGTGTAGGGTATAAAAAATGTAACGCGTTGAGCAAATAAAAAATAGAAATTTATGCAAATTCAATATTTGAATGTTACATAACATTGAAATACATATTTGTATCATTTAAATGTAAAGTGCCACAAGACTAAAGGCCATTAGCTTGAAATTATATTTTAAATTTTGAGAAATACTAAGCATAGTGTATATATATATATATAATTACACGATAATTATAAAAAATGAGTAAAGCTCTTTTTCTTTTTTAAATCAAAATGATAAGGAAGATTAGAGCTCTTATGAAAGGGCTACAAATCTAAAGGTAAGAAGGTAAATTTCTTAGAAAAAAAAAGGGGGGGTGGGTATGAAGGTAAAGTTAAAAGAATTATGGCTTACATTTAAAAGTGGGTTTTTAAATTATTATGCCTTTTTAAAAAGGGTTATAATGTGGAATTGTGAAAAGTCCACTTTATCTTTCAGGATCTGGGCTCAGCAAACAAAAGTAAAAAAGAAGAAAAAAAGGGCACCAAACAAAGAGGTGAAGAGAGCTTCCATTGGGGTTTGACAGTAACGCCAGAGAGCCAAGACGATGGTAACTGGCATGGTGATGATGATGCAACAGCACTGTACCAGGTATGTAAGAGGTTGTCTTCTATTCTTCTTTTTCTCTTTCTTCGACAACAAGAACAGTGGTGATGGGGATGGTGAGGGTGAGGGTGAAGGTGAAGGTGAAGGTGAAGGTGAAGGTGATGGTGACGGCAGGCTATTCTTCTTAAAGATGGATATTGTCGGTATTAATCCAAAACTGCTAAGAAATAGCTTGATTTCATCGATATGTTCGATGTCCTCAATATATCGGGATATTGCCAATAATATCTACGATAACATGTTAAAACAGTAAGGGAAGCCATATCTTTATCGACATCCATCGATACAATGACATATTGCCGATATATTCGATTTTTAAGACCATGGCTACAATAAAATCAGTTCTTTTTACTAGACCAAGTTCAGAAAGTAGTTGCAATAAAAATTAATGTACAACTTAACCCCAATAAATAAACTAAAATAATCATCTCATGTAGGTGTAACATATTCCACCATCTAGGTTAGGATCCTCTACACCTGAACCTCATTTGGTATGTCCTAAGAACCAATTAGAGAAGTATGCCACAGAATCTTGTAAATTCAATTGGATTTGGATTCAAGCAAGGCGTCGTAATTGAATTGAGGATGGATATGAAATCTCAACACCCCCCCCCCCCCCCCCCCCCCAAAAAAAAAATATATATATATATATAGCAGCAACAACACCAACTCTTATTGGAAATCTGGCCAAAAGGTCAAGATTTTTTAAGATTGCATCAAATTTAAACAACCAAATTTCAAGTTTTCAACTGTAGATTTGAAAATTAAGAGAAGCTTAATAGTCAACTGTAAATACTCTGAATATTTTAATCTCGTACGAAAGTTGAGTGTTCGAAAAATAAATGCAGACTAAACATAACCTGCATGCTCACTGGATTGTACACATGCAGTAGAACTGGTAACTGATGATGGGAAAGAGGATATGGTTCAAAGCGCGTCTTAATAAAATTATAGTATCTACCACAGTATCAGGGCTTCAGCTTTTCAAATTTTGTTATTTCAACAATTATTGCAATTTATGGCCTCCTACCTATCACTGTCACACTATGCATGCTTAGGAGGGTGCCATCATCAATAGAAATATGAATGCAATGTGTTTATCTATATATATATATATATGTTCGCATTTCATGGGCTATGACTGGAAATAAACTGGCAATTACAACAATTGTAGATGAGCTACAAGCCTTCATATCAGGTAATTGGTACCAATATATGGTGTACCAAAACAGGTTCATACCATTATGTTGGTATTGACTTGTGCTCCACCACTTGTTTTTCCTTAACTAATATGATGACTTACCTTATAAACAGGTCCAAATCCTCCCTCTCCAAGCTTATTATCAGGATTGAAGTCTTCAGTGGCATTCCTTAGTTCAGCAAAACTGAAAGTGTATGGTCGGGCATCTATCCCTAGGAGCTCTGCAAATTCAACACAAACAATTTATGGCTGTGATTCTGTTTATAAAGTCATTAATTTTCCTATTTATCATGTAAGCCGAAATTTGCACACTTCAAACTTTAGTCCACCTTTGACCATGAGATATAGATCAGGAAGAGATTGTACATTCTTTCCCAGATGTTTTGATGCCTCTTTATAATATTTTAGAATAAAACACCCTAACTGCATCCTCATCCAGAATATTGTTTTGACTGAAGACGAGAAAATTGGTGGAAAGAACATTTGAGTTGTCAATAAACTTGGGTTTGAAGTAACTCCTCTTTCTCACAACTTCAAAAGAGTGGGAAAACAGACAAAAGTCTGGTTTTTAATGGTGCTTCTTGTCTTATGTTCGGTGATAACATGTGCTATAAACAAGACAGCAACTGGCATTTCTTGCAGCCTTTGAATTTACCACATTGAAGCATGTTTCAGTGGAGCATCCAAAATACTAGAACCACAGGCAGACAAACAACACTATATATGAACCATGGCATTACAACCACATGAAGAAGGCAGACTGCTTTATACATACACAAAACCGAATCTTTTAAGTTACCTTTATCCTCATTGGTGAGTGGCCTTTTTCTTCTTTGAACAAAACAGTACACTGCAAAAACAGACAGAAGGCTTACAACTCCAAGAGCAATGACAACTCCCATAATCAAGCTGGTCCTATTACTCTTCTTGGTTGGAGGGTTGTTACTAACAGTCGGAAAGAAATCTGTACAAATGCTTAGTAGTCAATAAGTTGGCATCAGCATGTGAAAATATAAAATTTTAGCTCCCAAACTGCAACACATATTTATGAATCACATTACCTGGGGTAGCACTAATAGCTGAAATAGAAGGTCCATATGTGCCTTCAGAAGGTATGCTGTGAGTCCCCTTTCCAGCCCAAAATAGATGGATTTCAAGGTAGTTTTCCAATACTTGAGCCTTAAATTCCTTATGAACAGCTCGGAAAGAGGTCCCACCTGCCTCCTTTTGTATGTTAAAATCTTTTGACATTAAATTTCCCTGGATTCAGCAATTTAACAACTTTAAGAAATATTAAAGAGAAAAATAGAGATTACTTGCATAAGGAATTAGGAGACAGACTACCTCAAGGTTCAATGAATTTATGTGTCAACTTAATCAGAACATATTTGATATTCAGGAATTATTTTATGCTGGAAAGTAAATGGATTTGTGAAGTTATTGGGAAAATATTGCAAATAAATCAGGAAGGTAGTTATGTTGACAAATTGGGAATAGAGTTTCAAGAATAATTAAAATTTATTAATAATAAGTAAGAAACTATTCTCAATATTTGTGGTTTATACACCAGTCGAAAAAAAAAAGAAAAAAACCAAATATTGTGTTTACGTAAACATAATAATAAAGGTGTAGATATCTCAATACTTCTAAATCTGTATAAATTTGTTGTAATGATCACAAGTCAGACATGATGATCAATTGTAATTTTTTACTAGCAAGTAGCAACACAAACACTATGCTATGAAAGAAAAACAAAATGCTTCAGTTTAGGATAGAACAACAAAAAGAACATTCTGGAATAATCAAATAATTCAATTCAGACCTGGATATAAATATCAAAAACACGCCTCCCAAGACTCATCCATGTTTTAGAATCTAGGATTGCTGTCTCTGCAAACTGGAGGCTCAAGGTATAGTTACCATTCTCAAGCCCCAAGCCATAGTATCTTAGCGATCCAGCAGAGATTCGTGCCGTCTTGAACAGCTCCGAGTCTAAAGTATTTGTGAATGAAGATGGTGAAGAACTGGTGTACTGAGGATTGGTGGTGCCAATAAAGAATCCAACATTGCTAACAGCCCACCTGTTTGTGTCAGTCACGAAATATGAAGCAGGACCAAGCATCTCATTATCCTTATCAAATGTAATCCCATCAGAAGATGTAATCCTTGGACCACCACACTTAATTGAAAAATTATAATCTGCACAACAATGCAAAGAGGCACTTATCAAAGTAAATTCAGAAAAAATTGTTTCAAACTTTCAATTTGCAAAGTTAAAATCACCTACCCCTTTTATGCGTTGATAAATATACATGTTATGCAATCAAGCATGCCAGTGGTTAAAGAGCATCTGGTCCATGTTTGGAGAATTTCATGAAGTTATCTTTGAACTGAAGACATGAAATTTCTCTACAGTATGAATTTGATATCTCAAAATACTCTAACGGAACTCAAATATGCTGAAACCCTAACTATATAGTATGACCTATAATTTCTCCACAATAGTGGACAATGTAGGACAACCCTTGAGAATAAGGTTTGCCTAATATTATGTACAGGAGGACCAGAATGGTGTTTTCTTTCCTATTTATGAAAGAAACATAAGTTTAAAGTTTTTTAGAATAAGGGTTGATTTTGGTTGCAGTTTTGGAATGAATATGGTTGGTTTAGTTGTAGTGGTTATTGTGAATTTGTGAGATGTAAATATCTTTATTTCTCAAGGGTACTTTAGTCTTTGCGTTGTATAAGGGTTTAGGCTTATTAATATATCCATTTGCCCTCTGTATGTTCTTTGCAGATTGATTTTTTCACCAAGACTCATACTTCTGCTTTTACTTGGAAAACTTTCAATGCTCTGGGGGTTCGGGTTCGCATCCTCAGTTTGAGGGGGGGGGGGGGGGGGGGGGAGGGTGAAATGTAAATATCTTTATTTATTTAGGGTAGTTTATTCTTTTAGTTGTATTAGGGTTTAGGCTTATTTATATACCTTATAATCTTTCTTTTGGAACTAATGAGAATTGTTCTCTTTGCAAACCATCAATAAGGGTTGATTTTGTCAGAGAAGAGATTAAAGTCACATGATGGTCACCAATGGCTCTGGTCATTGCGCAATGAACAGGACATCGCACAGGTGATAAAAGTAGAATATATATAATACACATGCAATACATATATATAAGATCATAAAATATAATTGATGTAGGACATTTAGAAGGGAAATATCAAAATTTGAGATTGTACGCTTTGTAGAAGGGTTAGGGTATGGATTGATTACGGCTTGAAGGTTGGAAAGTTGCTAAAAGTTGAGGAAATCGCTGCTGTGAAATTTGTACTGAAACTATTTCAGGGCTTAGCTGTGAGTCTGTGACTATATGAGGGTTTGGGGTGTTAGGATAAAGGCTTGATGGTTGGAAAAGGGTTGGGGTTATAAAAAGATAAGTTTTTAGTTGTAAGATGGATCTGCAATAAGGGGTTGGTGGTCTTTAAAGCAAATGAGCAGCAGAGGTTCTAGAACTAAAGCTAGGTTGGCGAAAAGTGTACTGGATTTGAAATGGGTGCCGTAAAATTGCAGAGAAAGGGGGAAAAACAGTAGCTATTGAAGAGATGAGGAAAAGAGAAAGATAACTACCAACCAAACAATAGTAGAGTCCTTGAAATCACTCCTAATAAGATGAAGGAATAACACCTTCATAAGGTTTAAGAGAGCTCATACCAGCGGCAAGTTTAATAAATTGCATTCATTGATTACAAAATTCTTCTATTAAATTACTTATATAGGACCCCCTCGGAGAGCAAGCAAACTTGAAACACACGCCAATTTGGAGCAAACAAGCTTCCAAGTTCCATCATGAGCCAACCAAGCAAGCTTACTAGACAAGCTAAGTGAACCTAGACCAAGTGGATTTGGATTACATCCAAAAAGACCCAACAGAACTGACCCAAATTAATAAAAAGGCCAAAAGATAAAGCCCATACATGACACAGCCCACTTATCCACACTACAGGCCCAAAACTTTAAATTTTCAAAATACCCTCGACTCCATAAAACTTAACACAATTTAAATTAAACTAGACTAGTAGTATACGAACTTAAAGAAAAGATTAAAAAGACGACAAGACCTCCATTGTTGAATTCTTCCTACCTAGAGACCTTTTATGATTTGAGCTTTAAAGGTTGTTCTCTAGTGTTAAGCTATATATCTAGCTCACCTAGATTTTTGAGCAAGGTTTGGTTGCTCTCCATTCATCCACAATCAAGCATGGTGTCCAGGATGGCTATCTTGGAATCTGCTGTGTAGTGGGCTAAGCACAGGGAGAGCTTGGTTTACAAGGGCAAGAAAGAGCATACCGGGTCAATCGCCAATGGATTTGGGATTGTAAAGTATTTCTTACTTTGTCTTGTAAGTTTTGTTTAATTTCGTGGATCGATTGGATTGAAGGGCCGTGGTATTTCGCCGTGGTTTTTCTCCAGGTTTGGGGTTTTCCACGTATGTCGTGTGTACATCCCTTTATTACTTTTCATCTTTATATTTTGATATGTTTGTGATGGACGTAGATGAACTTTGAAGTGTTGTGTGCTGCATTTGTAGTATGTGAAGGAGAAATGATTATATTGGAAGTGTATTTTTCCTTGCAAGTGTACCTAATTAACTGTCCCCTAGTTGTGGTTGTTTTTGTGACCTAGGTTGTCACTTGAATCCTAAGAAAAGCACTGTTTCTATAAAACTCCTTAACCCAAGGGAGTAATCTTTTTCACACTCCTCACCGAGGGGTCAGAGCCCCCTCGTCATTGTTCTCTACTGGCTACAATACATTATTATCACCATTATCACATCAGCAATTAAACTGTAAGGAAAATTCATAATTTAAAGATAAGTGCTAAATTTAGCCCCATTAAAATATATGCAATTCTCATTCCCAAGAAAAGCAATGAAAGGATAAGAATTTATTTTCCTGGTCCTAGAGAACATTAAATTTTGATGGCTTAAATTTGTGGTATTATTCTCTTGAAATAATTATCCTAAAAGACCTCTCTCCTTTTTCAGGGTCATATTGTGGTGTAACAGTAGAAGTCTTGGGTTACAAAATGCAAAGTCACAGATCCAAGGCCTGATATTAGAAAAAACAAAGGTTAAGACAGTGTCCAGCTCACCCTCCCAAAACTCTGCTTAGCAGGACCAACAATGGGTACTGACCTTTTTACGATACCAACTTATGTATTTAATATTTTGAATCTTAAAATTATGAGGAAGGGAAACATTTAAATTGAACTTACAAATTCCAGAACCTCGATTGCAAGGAAAGTTTCGTTGAAGACAGTTCAATCCATTTAGAACACTGAAAGCAAAAGAAGAATGCATTCAAATGAGAAAAGGTGGCAGTAACAAGTTAATAACAGAATTCATGTGACAATTACTTTGACAGCTATTTTAATTAATAAACATGTTTTATGAGGTCAATATTGTCTTCTTATCAGAAGGAAGGATCCCAAAGTGAATGGCAAAGAAGCATTCTCCTAATACAGCAGTTTCAAGAGCACCTCAGTAATAAAACTGGGCTTCCATTAATGAGTTATTTATAAAGCTAAAATTGAATTTATCGAGGATAATCAAAAAAGTCAAGTTAATTCCTTGTAAAACAAAGAGAAATCCACCCAAAAAAAAAAAATATATATATATATATATATATATATCACAAATGGGAAAGATGAATTGCATATAGATTGTCAAACCTTTTCTCCTAGGGTCCTATTAACATGTGACCTAAGAGCACATGTAGTGGTAGAGCCAATATATATGGCTAGCCAGAGTCACTAAATAAATATTTATTGGCCTTGATCTAAAACTCTCAATATTGACTCATAATTTGTTACTGGTATGAAATTATGAAACGTCCAAACATTGGCATTACCTTTGATTATATATTGGTAAATATTTGATTGTGATCAAAACTATAAGATTTATTGAAATTTTTTTTTCCTGAAATAATCATGCGATTTGCTTGGCTTATTCCTATGTATGTTGTGTTCACCCATGTAATATTTTTAAGATGAGTAGTCCATTAGAAAGCTTGTTTAAGGTGCAGTGGAAGCATGGAGTGCATTGAGCTAGGAGTTATTGGATTTGTCGTTTATTAGTAGTAGTTATGCAATAATTTCATTCCCTTATGGGAGAATTATTTGACTTGTTTTGCATGTTAATTATTAAGTTTGGAGTTGGAAGATTTTAAAGTATGACTTTAACGTACTGTTTTAGTTATTGTTGGTGATTGTGATACTATTTGGATCTTTGGAGATTATTAGTTCTCTAATTTAATTTATTTTGGAAAGTTTATGTTGTGAACGGAAGAATTTTTCTTTCAACAATGTATTTGTTGGATACTGAATGTTAAGTTGCACCTCTAGATTCGATTACTTGGGTTTGGGGCATGACACATAGAGACTGAATAAAAGCTATTAAATCCAGTTCCTAGACTGCCAGTTATCAATTTCCTATCAGCTAACCTCACTTTTGATTATTGAAGCATCTTTGATCACTCTACTCTTCCTAGAGGAGCCTAAATCTCTCACATTCAACTAATGATCTTCATTGAAGCCAACAAACACCCTGAGCCCTTTTTTTATTTATTTGAAGGAGTGTTAGTTTGAGCCTTATGAAGCATCGCCAACTCCTGATTATGTAAATCCACAATTTACAGATCCATCTTCGCCAAAATATCCTCAAAGATAGTCTTATCCTCCTCTAAAAGAGAGGCAAAGAACCTAGACTCCGCCATATCCTAACCTCCCAACCTAACCCCGAGCCTTGATCTAAGGAAATGGCATTGGATTTGCCTTAGGAAGGCTCCAAACTTACTAGTAATTAAACGGTTCACAATATCCCCATCACACAAGTCAGGTACCACAATGTTGCCTATCAAATTTGTATGGCCAAACTTTCTAAATCATCCTCTAAGAGTGTGTTGGTGAGGAGAAAAGGAGGAGAAGAAGCAGGAATTGGGATGACATGGAAGTTGGCAACTGACTTACCTTACTCGAGATCAAGGACTTTATATCGAAATCGGTGAAATCAGTGATTGCCAATCTTGTTATTTGCTCTGTTTTGTTTTTGTTAAAATCAACCTCATGTTTCATGTTTATCGTATGATATAGTAATAATTATATCTACCTATAGTGTAATGATTATACTAGGGTTGTTGTTGTGTTGAATATTAGTTGTTGTTGAAATCTCCCGTAGCAAAGTTCATGTTTACATAAAAATAAAAAATAAAAAATTATTATTATTATTATAAATAGAAAACTTTGTATTTCCTAACCAAAGGGGAACATTTTTAGTTTTAAGAGTAATGAGAGTTTCATTACCATCAATACCTCTTGCAGCTATAGGATTTTTCATTTTTACCCATAGGTGTTCAGGTAAAGCACTATACCGAGCAACACTAGTTATGGCTCTAGTATTCTAATAAGATAGATAAAACATATGGTTTATAGTTTTTGAAATTAAACTTTCCAAGAACGTACATGTATCTTTTCTTACCTTGTTGGTAACTAAAGATTAATTGTTCAGGATATTTACTTTCAATGTTAATTTGTTGAAATACTACCGATTTTTATTCTTCAAGGTATGTCATACCTGCAAGTATAGGCATTTGCACATTTTTTATTGCAATAGCTTTTCCTTATCATTATTTTTATGTTCATATTTTTTAGATGAAGATGTTGATACTTCGTCTAATAGTTTTATATTATTTCGACGATTATCAGTGAAATAAAAATTATTTCTTGCTAATTGAAATTTTATTGGTTTATAGAATTTTTCTTTAGGATTTTCTGTAAATTCTTTTACTAACCAAGAACTTGGTATTTCCAAATCTTTCTAATTTATTAAACTTGGTTGAATTTCAGTATCGAATGCTCGCGATTCGAATAATTCGATCATATTCTTATCAGTTTCTTTTATTGATGTTTTTGTGAAATTTGTTAGTTCATGGATTGCTCTCCACTAAACTAATAAATTATAACTATTTCTTTTCATATCTATTCCTCTACTTTGGATACAAATTTTTATCGTGTCACAAATATTTGAATCTTCAATTGATATGAAATAATTTGGTTTGATTTTAGACCAAACTTGTCCAGATACAATATTTGATTGTATTCCTCCTATTAATGCTTTAATAAGATCTTCAAATCTTTTATCTAAAACTACTACTAGAAAAGGAGTATCTAATCCTACTCTAAATAGTGTTATTATTTCTATTTGAATAATTCCGATATGTATATATCAAATCTTTGGATGCTTTTATTTAAGCCTTTTAATTTTATTTTTATCAAATAGAGGGATTTCTATCATTTCATCTTTTGTAGCTTTAGCAGTTGTATTACAACTAGATTGCTTAAACATTCTTGCTTGCCAAATATTAAATTTTGAAATTTGAAAAAGTTTTTCTTTTTTAACTTTTTTAACTTCTTTAATTTTATTAAATTTTTCAAAATTAGATTCGTCTATAGATGCTTCTTCACCTAAGACATCTCCTAATTTTACGAGTTGAAGCTCATCATTTGGAATAGCTTCAAATATTTCTTTATTTTCATTTCTTTCAAACATCATAAAAATCACATCTGATACATTTTCACTTTCACTTTTAGATTCTGATTGAAACTCATATATTATTGAATCAATGTCAGAGACTTCTTCTCCGACTAAAACTTCTAATTGTTTTTCCTCAAAAATTTTATCATTTGTTTACCCCCTTTTCCTTTCTTAGGACATTGTGGTGCTATATGACCTTCTTCATCACAGATAAAACATTTGCATTTAGATTTTCTCCTAAATGTATGTTTTCTCTTTCTTACATATTTTTTTCTTAGGATTAGGTTTTTTACCTTTCCATTTCACAAATTTATATTTTCTAAATTTTCTCTTTTTCTTATACGGGGTTGATTTTTTACAACCAAATTCCCATTGCTCTCGCATAATTTTGCTACATCCTTTTTCGCTAAGTTAGACTTTTCACTTGCTTAACAGCTTTTTGTGTTATGCAATGCTTAGTTATTGTTCTTTTAGCATATTGAATTCTTGCTCCTAATGTGTCTTTTGCACCATTAGAACTACTCAAGAATTTTTTATATTCATCATTACAAAGTTCATCCCATGGTGAGGGTAACTTATGAAAGAACTGACCTAACCAAAACTCTGTTTTTGGAGAGTTAAGTTTATGGTAATATTCTTGATAAATTTTTCAAAGGATTTTAATTCACATATGCTACATATTCTAGCTTTTGTTAGCATATACTCCTTGTGAATTTCTTCCTGTTCTTCAAATTTAATTCCACAAAATTCTCTTCTTAGAATTTGTGCAAATTCATTTAATATTTTATCAAATGTATTAAATTCAAGTAGTAAGCTAGCCTTTTCTTGCTTACTTTCATCTAATGCTTCCTATCTTCTAAGCAAATTTAAGCAATCTCCTTGAAGAGTTGCACATATGTAGTCTAAAATCTTTCTTTAGACCAACTACTTTTATATGTATTTATGACAATGGACATTGATTGTGCCCATTCTCTTAATGTTTGACCATAATTTTTAAAATCAATATTTTTTAAGTCTAAATAGACTCCACCTGTTGTAACATTGATTTTACATCTTCAACTTGCATAGGGTCATCATAAGGGTCATTATAAATGGGTGATTCCCAATCATTCCTATGAACTCTAGGAAGTGGTTTTTCTTCCTCATCGGTCTCAATCTATTTTCTTTTTCTAGAGTCATCATTATGAGAGTCATCATTGTTCTCTTTTTCAGAATTAATGATTATTTCTTCATCTACTGAAGTACTGCTTGTACCTTCAGAACTACTTGATAGACCGAATTTTCTACCTTCTTACTCATCTCCTAAGTTTTCTTCTTTTACACTATTTGGCATAAAAGAAACTTCAGACTTGTTAGCTGAATCACTAGACTCTTCTAATTGAAGACCTAACTCAGAATTATATTCAGCTTTTACAATAACCAACACACATCGGAACAGAATCTTCAGCTAAATTATAATTTTTTTTTATTTTTTAAATATTATTATTATTTTTTTCTCTTTATGTAAACATGAACTTTGCTACAAGAGATTTCAACAACAACTAATATTCAACACAACAACAACCCTAGATAATCATTACACTGTAGGTAGATATAATTATTACTATATTATACAATAAACATGAAACATGAGATTGATCTTAACAAAAACAAAACAAAGCAAATAACAAGAATGGCAATCACTGATTTCAAAAGGATAAAAATAGTCTTTTTTCCGTTGAATGGGTCAAATCAAGGCGTATATTGCCGTCTCTACTTGTTAGGCCTATACGTAAGGGGCAGTGTTGCAAAGTCTCACATCCCACATCATCTAAATATAATATTTGATGTAGCTTAATATACCTATTTGGGCCTTTACTAATAGCTTAAGCATGTAAATTGGAAATATAACAATAATTGCACGACTCCACAAGGAAGTGGTCCCTCTAGAACCTACCTATCGTACCATAACCAAATAATATGGCCTTGTCAAATAGACGCTGCCAAAGGCCCCTAGACTCATTACTGTGTCAAAACAGATGATCCATAGACTCTCCACTATTCTTACAAAAAATAGTGTCATTTGATTGATCCATAGACTATCCACAATTCTTTGCTGTTAGAAGTGTTGACAGCATCTCCCTTGATTGATCTAAATAGACAAAGACATATACATACATTCTTTTGTTTAGTTGTCATGAAATTATATAAGCATTCATTTAGTTATCAAATAATTATATTACATCCAAAAAACAAAAACATTACACAAAAATTCGACATACAGAACATAAATCTTTAGTAGATTTAGATAGACTGCATGTAGGGAAAAAAAAAAATGGAGGAAAATTAAGAATTTTGAAATTTGGAGTGTTAAGTTCATAAAGTATGGGCTTATTCTAAAAACTTATTAGTAGGGGTTATATTTGTAATTTTCTACGTTTAATGATATAAATATGAGTGCTCAACCCATTTTAGGGTTGCCGCCTACTTTTCTCCACATTTCTATCTCTTCTCTTCTCTTCTCCTCTCCTAAAAACCCTAAAATAGTATCAGAGCTTTAGGGTTAGGGTTACTCCTTTTTTTTCTCTTCTCTCTTTTCTCACCCATTTCTCACCTAAACAAGCAAACGCTTAGGGTTTCTCACTAGAGTGCTTGTTTACCACCAGGAAAAAAAAAAAAATATATATATATATATATATATATATATATATAGATAGATTTGTTCTGTTCACATAGTTCGTACGATCATACGGATGCCCTTTTTAGGGTGCCTTGTGAAGTGTGAAATTGGTGCTTATGTTAGCTTGATGTTGGGTCAGGGTTTTGGGTCAGGGTTTTGAAGCGAATACGAAATACCTAAACCCTAGTTGTTCGTGCTTTTCGGCTTCTTTCAAGGTTAGTTTCAATTTTTTGTTAAAGTTTCTGGTTGATATGTTCGTATGAGATGCTGTTCTGTTGGATTTGTGTTATGTTGTGGGCATCTTGTGCTATTTCATGAGTGTTTACTGTTTTTAATGAAGTTTGGTTGTTGTTGGTGTCTATGTTACATGAACTCGGGTACGGGTGTCGAGTGTGGGTATGTGTCTAGGTGTCGGATTCATCTACTTTCTAAAATTTTCCACTAGTTTGAAGTGTTTGGCAAGAGCACCCACACCCATCTCACATGTGTCCGACACGGGTACGTCACACATTTTGAAGTGTACATGTAACATAGGTTGGTGTTATTGTTGAAGTTTAGTGAATGTTTCGATATTTGTCATGCGTTTTTGAGGCTGTTACTGCTGTTTTGTGGGTGTTTAGTGGTCTCTTATTGAGATTGGTGGATGTTAGTGCCCTTTGTGACGAAGGAGTGTGTGACCTTTGTTGGAGTAGTTTTCAATTAATTTAAAGGGTTTTCAGCAGTGGACATTGGACAGCACCTTTATCTGAATATTTTAGTACCTTTAAGGAGGAATTTATGTTTCAAAGTTTCTTTTAGGATTGGACTCACAACTTCAGCCTTTGAAAGATCAGATTTTAACAGGCCATGGTGATGTTCCTTCATTGAGTAGTGTGTATGCCCAGCTTCTTCACACTTCCTCTAACTCTTCCTCATCAATTCAGCAAGGAAGAGATAATTCTGCTTTGGATGGATCTACTGGTAATAGAAGTCGTGGTGCTAATAACAAAGGTCCTTTTCTTGGTGGAAAAATGGCTTTAATGGCGCAAACAGGGGTGGCTTTAATGGTTTAATGGTGGTTCTCAAGGCCATAGTCCACTGTTTGTTGGAGGTAGAAAATGTGGTAGAGGTCGTGGTCTAGGTCATGGTCGTGGTAGAGATAGTACTCATTACTTATCCAAAAAAAAGAGAAGGTACTCGTAAATGTACCTTTTGTGGGGTTGACAATCATGCTATGGATAGGTTCTATGACCTACATGCTAAACTGTGGGAGAATCAATTTGGATAGATTATGTATTCTTCAGATGCACAGCCTGAGGATATGGGTTTGTTTGTTCCATCCACCAGTCAATCTCCAAATGATTCTCATGTGACCTTAATGAAGGAAGAGTACAAATAAAGCCTTGATTCAGAAAAATCAGAATCTTTCTACTTCGAATGTGGCTACATTTGCTCATCCAGGTAATATTTCTTATTTAGTTTCTTCTAGTGCAGGTTCGTGGGTCATTGATTTAGGAGCATCAGCTCACATGACAGGTACTTCAAATTTGTTTTCCTCCGTCAGTACTTTGCTTGCTAAATCATCTGTTACTCTTGCTGATTGTAATTCAAGTGAGGAAGTTGGAAGTAGGTTTGTTAAACCCACCTCGTGTCTAACCTTGTCATCTGTTCAGTATGTTCCCCAGTTTCCTTTTAATCTTCTGTCTGTCAGTAAGCTTACTAAATCTCTTAATTGCTTAGTGACCTTTCCTTCTGGTTGTGTTTCTCAAGACATCAAATCGAAGAGGATTGGTCGAGGTCATGAGAAGGATGGGCTTTATTATCTCGATTATTGTTAGTAGTATAGAGTTATTTTGGTTCCTTTCTTATTGTAAAGGAATTATTGTATTTTTGCTACTCTTTTATATAAGTACTACATAAAGGAGAGAGTGCAGTTAGACACCTCAACCTGATTCTCTCTATATTCTCTCTTTCTCTCTTTCTCTCTTCTTCTCCTTGAACCTCCACAAACCCTAACCCTAAACACTTATCCTAGCAATGTAACTTGGTATTAGAGCGTCCGATCCACTCCCACGCACACTAAGGAAGAAACACAGCAGATTTGGCTCGATTTCTAGACCAATACAGGTGCTGATGTCATCTGCCAGAATGATGATGTCAGCATCCGTACATACACCTTTGTCTGGCGACACTTGGTGTTGGTTCGCACATCTCTCCTGGTTCTAAAAAGGATTTTTCCAAAAATTTTTACGCCATTTGCAGGGTCTTTTCTATTTTCCAATATTTTTCTCAAAAAGTGACTAATTTTTTATCTTCTCATCGAGACTCGTTGGATGCTGTTTGATGCTTGGGTATGTAACCTTGAGGGCCGACTAAGGCTTCTTGAAGCTGGGTTTCATTCTTTTTGAGTTTGGTTGAATTTTGGATAAATTTCTCTTGATTACAAGGGTCGGCTGACTGAAAACAGCCTATAACAGGTCAGTTTGTGCTTGTTTTTTGCCTTCGAGCAGTGTTGTTTTTGATGTTTGGGTTGTTTCTTGGTGTGTTGGACAGTCGTTTGCTTTGAGTTCTAGTTCTGTTGGCTTGTGCCCTTTGTTGAAAGGGTTTGATCTGATATTTGGGTCCTTTGGTATAGATTTACTGTAATAGAAGTGCTCTTGGTGCTGGTTTGAGGTTTTGGTGGAGTTTGCATAGTCCTATGTTGATTAAGGGTGTCGGCAACCTTGGTTTTCTGATTTGGCAGATTACTTTTGTTCTGTTTCAGCCTCTTTTCTGATCTTTTTGGTTGTTGGTTTTGAGGAGCTGATTTGTTTTCAGCTTTTGAGTTGTTGCGATGGCTGCAGAACAGCTCCCTTCTCAGCCTACAGATAAATCAACCTTCTTCCGGATTGATGAGATGCCCAAATGTATTACTTCCAAGAAATTGAATGGTGTGAATTATTTATCTTGGGCACATGCCATTCAAATCTTCTTATGTTCACAGAAAAAGTTGAAGTTCATCACTAATACTCCCCCTACTACAAGTGATCCGACTTATGAAGATTGGATGTGTGCGGACTCATTTGTTATCGGTTGTTTATGGCTTAGTATGGAGCCACATATTGCTACCACAGTTGAGTTCTGTAACACCTCCAAGAAGATTTGGGATTCTCTAGCTGATTCCTTTTCCCATCAAAGCAATGTTTCTCGTGTTTATGACTTGTATAAGAGCATTTTTAGTACTCGGCAGTCTGGGAAGCCATTAGCTGAGTATTATAGTACTCTTAAAAATTTGTGGGATCAATTGTTGCAGCATTGCCCTTTGGGAGGAGTTTATGGGACTCATTTGGGAGGAGTTTATAATTGCTTCTTATTGTCAAGATTGGATTCTGATCTCCATGGCTTCAAAGATCAAATTCTTGCTAATGAGACTTTGTCTACAGCTTCTAATGCTTCTTCTAGGTTGTAACGCTCATCCTTGGGACAACAGTCTACCAGCTCTAATACTCTTGCTCCTTTAGAGTCTATTGCCATGGCCTCTAGCAGTGGTAGTCGAGATGACTTTCGTGGAGGTTTCCGTGGTGGCCACGGAGGTCGTAATTTTTGTGGTAATCCTCGTGGTGGTGGTCGATCTGGTGGCCGTGGTAACAGGAAATATGATTATTGTGGGGGTACTAATCATACTGAACTATATTACTTTTAGAAATATGGCAAGCCCAACTATGCACATCAAGTAACTGAGAGCCCATCAAGTAATTGAGAGCCCTGTCCAACAACAATCATAGACTCAACCTACTTCTATGAGCCATGCAACTTCTGGTTCTACTTCTCGTGATGCACTTAGTACTCAACTTGGCAAGCTTCTAGTCCAGCATTTGCGCACTATTCTTCCTTCTACACCGTCTTCTAGCTTTACTCTTCCTTCCATAGCTACTTTAGCTAATTCGGGTAATCTTACTTATGTCGCAACCACTCCCATATCTTGAATTATTGATTCTAGAGCTAACAACAATATAGGTAGTTTATCCTCTTGTTTTTCTAATTTGACTCCTATTGACCATAATATTGTATTAGCTGATGGTTCTTCTCGGCCTGTTCATGGTAAAGGTGTTCTTCATCCTACCACTTCCTTATCTTTACCGTTAAGTCTTTATGTTCCTAATTTTCCTTTCAATTTACTTTCTGTGAGTCAATTAACTAAAGCTTTGAATTGTAACATTCTTTTTACTCCTACTTCTTGTCTCTTTCAGGATCCTACGACCCAGAAGACGATTGGTTCAAGGCATGAGAAGAACGGCTTATATTTTTTGGATCATAGTAGCTCACCTTTCATCAGTTCATCTGCCTTAACTGCTACAGTCTCTGCTCTTTAGTGGCATTTTCGCTTGGGTCATCCATCCTTGGCTAAATGCAAGAGAGCAATCCCTTCGTTGAGTCCTGTGTCTACTTTAGAATGTAAGGTTTGTTAGTTACGCAAGCATTATCCTAGTTCTTTTCCTAGTAGTAGTCATGATCGTCAGGCTAAGTTGTTTTCTTTGGTTCACACAGACATTTAGGGGTCCTCGTACTTCTACCTTGAATGAATTTTGTTATTTTGTTATTTTTGTTGATGATTATTCAAGGATGGCATGGTTGTTTTTATTAAAAGAACGGTTTGAATTGCCTAATGTTATTATTCGCTTCTATAATGAGAAATTTGCTCAATTTAACAAGCACTGTTAAGATTTTTCGATCTGATAATGTATTAGAATATATTTAGACCATTATGAATTCTTTTTGTGCTAACAAAGGTATCATTCATCAGACTAGTTGTGCATATACTTCACAGCAAAATGGTGTTACTGAGCGTAAACATCGTCACTTATTAGATGTTGCTCGCACTTTGATGTTCAATATGCATATCCCTAAACATTTTTGGGGTGATGCTATTCTTACTGCATGTTATCTCATTAATAGGATGCCTTCTGTTGTTTTAGGTAATAAGTCTCCTTTTTCTTTCTTATATCCTGATTGTTCTCCTTTCTCTATTACTCCTCGTGTGTTTGATTGTGTGGCATTTGTTCATATTCTTGATCCTGGTCAGGATAAATTATCTCCTCGAGCTCGTAAGTGTGTTTTCCTTGGGTATTCTCGTACTCAAAAGGGCTATCATTGTTACAGTCCCGAGTCTCGCCACTATTTTGTGAGTGCTGATGTCACCTTCTTTAAGTCAACCTCCTTCTTTTCCTCCTCAGGTAAGACTTTATCTTTTAATCTCATATCTTGTCGTGACGGGGAGCCTACCTTTCCATCTCCTACTCTTTTGATTCTATCTCCCTTGTGCTCCATTCTCAAGTTCTTGTGCTCCTTTTGATCCTCCCTTACAGGTATATCGGCGATCTCAAGATAGGCGTGTTGTTTCTTATGGCCCTGCTCTTGCCTCTTCTCAGTCTGCGGATCCTTCCTTAACTTCTCTGAGCACTTATGATTTTCCTGTTGCTCTTTGCCGAGGTAAATAGACATGCACTCAACATCCTATTGCTCATTTTGTGTCCTATACTCGTTTTTCCTCTTGTTTGCGCAATTTTGTTTGTTCTTTGTCTTCTGTTTTTGTTCCCTCTTCATATAAGCAGGCTTTATCTTCTTCTGGCTAGAATCATGCTATAGATAAGGAAATAAGTGTTCTTCACAAGAATCACACTTAGGAGCTCACTTCTCTTCCCAGGTAAACAGCCAGTGGAATGTCGTTGGGTTTACACTGTCAAATATCTTGATGGTTCTGTTGAGCGTCTTAAAGCGCGACTAGTTGCTAAAGGTTATACTCAGACATATGGTGTTGACTACTTGGAGAACTTTTCTCCTGTTGCTCGCCTGAATTCAGTTCGTATTTTACTTTCCGTGGCTATTTGTCATTTTTGGCCCTTGTACCCACTTGACAGCAAGAATGCTTTTCTTCACGGTAAACTTCATGAAGAAGTTTATATAGACCAACCTCCTGGATATGTTGTTTCTGATAATGAGCACCTTGTTTGTTGATTGAAAAAGGCATTATATGGTCTGAAACAATTACCTCAAGCCTAGTTTGATCGCTTTAGCACCGTTGTTCTTGGGTACGGTTTCCAACGTTCTACTTCTGACCATTCAGTTTTTGTTTGTCGCTCCTCTATGGGAACCATTGTACTCATTGTTTATGTGGATGATATTATTATCTCTGGGGATGACTTTATGGGTATCACTGCTTTGAAACGCTATTTAGGTCAGCATTTCCACACTAAAGACCTTGGTGCTCTTCGGTATTTCCTTAGGATTGAGGTTTCCCGTTCTTCTTAGGGTATCTCTCTTTCTCAGCAACAGAAATATGTTCTTGATTTTTTGTCGTCTCTTGGGTTCTCGTCCTGCTGATATTCCCATGGATTCTACTATTTAACTTGATGGTGAGCAAGGCGAATTGTTTGCTGATGTTGGTTGTTATTGTCGAATGGTTGGGAAGTTGATTTATCTTACTATTACTCGTCCTAATATCACTTATGATGTTGGCATGGTTAGTCAGTTCACGCATGCTCCACGTCAACCTCATTTTGATGCTGTGTGTAGAATTTTGCGTTAATTAAAAGGTGCGCCTGGACAAGGGTCAGTTCATGCATGCTCCACGTTAACCTCATTTTGATGCTGTGTGTAGAATTTTGCATTACTTAAAAGGTGCGCCTAGACGAGGCATGTTATAGTCCTCTCTTTCTTTGACTATGATAGGATTCAATGATGCTGATTGGGCTAGTAGTCGTACTAATTGTCGGTCCACCTCCAGCTATTGAACCTTTGTTGGAGGTAATCTTGTTACCTGGCGTAGTAAGAAGCAAGCGGTTGTTGCTCGTTCTAGTACAGAAGCTGAGTATAGGGCTATGGCTCATACAACTTCTGAGTTATTATGGGTCCAATCTATTCTTTGTGATATGGGTATTGTAGTTCCAACTCCGATGGCGATGTATGTTGATAATCATGCAGCTATTTTTATTGCCAACAATCCTATCTTTCATGAGTGCACCAAGCGTATTGAGGTTGATTGTCACTTTATTCGGGACTTCTTGTTGTGGAAGGAGCTTGTCACTCCGTATGTCCACTCTAATCTTCAACTTGGTGATCCCCTCACGAAGCCTTTAGCTCGTGCTCCTTTTCAGAAGCTTTCTTCCAAGCTGGGCATTTTTTATATCTATACTCCAACTTAAGGGGGGAGTGTTAGAGTAGTATAGAGTTATTTTGGTTCCTTTCTTATTGTAAGGGTATTATTGTATTTTTGCTACTCTTTTATATAAGTACTACATAAGGGGGAGAGTGCGTTAGACACCTTAACCTAATTCTCTCTATATTCTCTCTTTCTCTCTTCTTCTCCTTAAACTTGCATCAAACCTAACCCTAAACACTTATCCTAGCAATCTAACTATTATGCTTCATGCTCTACATCTGTTGCTTTTCAAACTAGCGTCTCTCCTCTTCAGTGGCACTATCGTCTTGGTCATCCCTCTTTAAAGTCTTTGAAGTCTTTCTAGCACCTTGGTTCTTCTTTTCAATCATTCGCAAGTTTAGAGTGTGAGGCTTGTCAGTTAGGTAAGCATCATAGAGTGTTTTTTGTTCATAGGGAAAATAATCATAGGGCTAAGCCTTTTGCGCTAGTCCATACTGATATTTGGAATCTTTATAAATATAAGAGTACGTTGGGTTTTTCTTATTTTGTTATTTTTGTGGATGATTATTCAAAGAATGACATGGTTATTTTTTAATGAAAAATTGTTTTGAGGTTCCCTCAATTTTTCATTTGTTTTGTCAAGAGGTTAAGAATCAGTTTGGTTGCTCCATCCATACTTTATATTCTGATAATGCTTTACGTTGGAAATATACCACATCCCACATTAGTTAATTGTAAACCTTGACATGTCTTTATATACCTATTAGGCCCTCCACTTACAAGCTTAGCCTTTTAAGTTGGAAACTTAACACTTTAGAAAATGTTAAAGGTTACTTGCAATCTTACTGTGATGATCATGGTATTCTTTGTTAGTTATATGCCCTACAACCAGAGACTTAAAAATCGTTGATACCAGCGATATATCGACAATATATCGCCGTATCGACCATGCTCGATACGATATCCTCGTGCGATTTTATTTTGGTAACTTATTGAGAGATATATCGGTATATCAACAATGATGTAGGAAGGCTAGCAGTGAAGGAGTCGTGTTTCACACTTTCACGTGAAAGGAAGGACTAATAATGGAGGAAAAGCAAGCAAAGAGCCAAAGAAAAGACTGATCAACAATCTAGAAAAGTGATATTCTTCTAGAGTCGATATTGTCGATATATTATTGATATCATCGATATTTTGAACGATATCGTCGATATATCCACAAAATCTCCACGATAAATCAAAGAAATCAGACGAAATTTAAAGAAATCGATATATCGACAATATATCATGATATCATTCGAAATTGAGTTTTTCGCAACAGCATATCGTATCATCTACCTTCGATACAACGATATATCGCGATATTTCGACGATATATCACGACATTTTAGTCCATGACTATAACTAACATGTGGGTGCCTATTACATGAATAGGTACACTGAATGTGACCATAGAATTTGAGATCAACTAAATGGAGTTTTACCAGCTTGTCAATCAGTTTCTTATAGTTGCAGTGGTACAAGTAATCCTTAGACCTAAGACACCATAGTTGTCTTATGCATATAGCCTTAGAAGTTTGATAACACTAAGTGTAGATTCCTGTGGGGTTTACAAAGGTGTTCATTGGCCCTATTGATATAAGCGTGAAGGCATGTGAGTGATCAATAAGGAATCCATCACTTCTAGTAAAGGGAGAGAATGTTCTCATAATAACACTCATAGATATAACTCATATGAATCAGTGGCCACTGTGTGATGATGATCATGGAAAAGGGTTTTCATAGTGCATCTAATGAATTAATATTTTGGGTAGATTCATAAATGTATTGAATTAGGGATTTGACAGACTTCCATGTCCTATTAGTTCAAACAGAGACATTGTGTATGATGGAAGGATGCAATTGTAACCTTTAAACTATAACTGAAGGGTTCTCTGTATGTTTTAAATTCACCTCATTTAGGACCACACCATGAGCCATTGCTAGATGTTACTCATGATTAGTAGAAGACCTAATTGATATAAATTGGTTATAATCAGTTAGGGAATTAGAAGGAGTTCCAATTAGACCCTTAATGGAAAGTGTTCCATTGTGCACTTCTTATGCTATTCCTACTACACGATGATGTGAACCCAATGGGTCACACACCAAAAACGCAAAGAGGAACATTAAAGCTTTGAGAGAAAGGACAAAAGTGAATAAGAAAAGTTCTAAAGGGCCAAACTTGCATTGGATGTAAATAGAAGGGGTTAATGTGCAATTTCAGGAAGTTGCAAATCCCACATAAGGTGGGATTTCCCCCTTCATGGCCAGCCCTATTGGTGTCTATATAAGGCACACTAGCATGTGCCTTAGGTATTAATGAAATTCACTCTCTCCTTCACCCTTGGGCGAACCTTGAGGAAGCTCTCTCTCTCTCTCTTCTTCTCCTCTTCTAGCATTCAACAAGGGGAATTAGAAGGAAGCTTGAAAGCCTTTGCTAGTTGTGGATACCGTAGAGGCAGAGGACTTGTGCTGCTCAGTAGCTTCTTGTTCAAGGATCATTCATTGCTGTCCAGAAATTCAAAGCTTGAAGTTTGAAGACTTGAATCAACTATAAGTGCTCTAACCCTTCTTCTAGTTAGGGTTTTATGTTTTGTATGAACCACAATCAGATTCATGGGCTTTAAAGAATTGTATCATGATTTTTGTTTATCATTATGTTCCACTTTGTAGTTTTTCTCTACATCAATTCCTTACATTCTTCATCAAACCTCTTGCTCTTCTACACCTCAACAAAATGGGGTTGCTGAAAATAAAATTAAACATCTTGTTGAGATGGCTTGGAGGCAAGGTCTTTAAAATCATCAATATCGACATATCAACAGGCAACTGAAACTATATCATGCCTTGGTATTATTTTGACAATTTATCGTTGGATATATCGACACATCGTTGATATGTCGACAAATATTGATATTGTCGAGATAAATAGAGAATATCAACATTTTTCCATCATTTAGCACTATATTTCGACGATATATTAAGGTATATCGAGGAATATCAACCCATGTGACTAACTTACTAAAATCTAAGTGTTGTGACTATTATCCTCTGTTTTTTTTTTTTTACACCTAATGTCCTCTTGTAGTAGTTTTCAAGGCTAGTTTGGCAGCTTCTCCAAGCTTCATGTGAACCCAACCCCCTTTTCCTAGCTCCTTTAGTCCTTTACCACCTTTACAGCTCTAACTTATTAGGCTTTTTCTCCATGTCTTCTATGATTGTTCCAAGTTCACATGTTCAGGCATTGTCCTTCCCTAGTTGGAAACATGCCATGGATGAGGAGATGATAGCATTGCAACAAAACAATACATGGGAGCTTACCACATTACCTATGGGTGAACAAATTGTTGGATTTCGTTGGGTATATGTAGTGAAGTCAGATGGCACAATTGAACATTCAAAGACAAAGCTAGTGGCTAAAGGTTATACTCAAACATTTGATGTTGATTACTTTGAGACCTTCTCCACTACTGGTGCGCCTAGCATTTGTTTGTGTTTTGTTGTTTGTCACAACAGTTAACGGTTGGCCTCTCTACCAATTAGATATCAAAGATGCCTTTCTTCATGGAGACTTACAAGAGGAGGTGAATATAGAACAAACTCCAGGGTATGTTATTTCAAGGGGAGTGTAGAGAAGGTATATCATCTTAACAAAGCTATCTACGGGATTAAACAATCTCCAAGAACTTGGTTTGATAATTTTAGTGTGGTGGTTGGTAAGTATGGCATGAAGTGAACGGTTTCTAATCACTCTGTTTTTGTTCGTCATGTCAAAATGGTTCTATCATTCTTGCAATATATGTGGATGATGTTGTGATTACTAGAAGTGATGAGAGTGGTATTATTAGACTCAAGCAATATCTGAGCCAACACTTTCAAATTAAAGATTGGTCTGCTAAGAGCCTGAGATATTTCTTGGGTATAGACTATAGAGGTTGCACATTCTAGGAATGGAATTGTTCTTTAACAGCAAAAGTATATTACTGATCTTTTGGAAGAAACTAGACTGTTGGGAACCAAGCCAATTGATACACCTATGGAGCCTAATGTGAAGTTTGACAAAGATGGTGGTGAGTTATTTGATGATCTAGGGAGATATAGACGATTGGCGGGTAACAGGGTAAGCTTATTTATTTGACTATAACTCGTCCAAACATCACATTGGGAGGCTATGAGTCGAATTTTGAGATCTTTGAAGAGTGCACCCGGTAAGGGGATAGTCTTTAAGTCTTCAAATTCTCTTGAAGTTGTTGGTTTCTTAGATGCAGACTAGGTTGGAGACTATATGGACAAAAGGTGCATTTCTGGCTATTGTACCTTTTGTTAGTGCAAATTTGGTAACATGGAAGAGTAAAAAACAGATTGTTATAGTCAGGTCTAGCATTGAAGCTGAGTATAGGGCAATGGCTCATACTGCATGTGAAATGGTGTTGGTAAGGTCTCTACTTCAAGAAATGGGGTTCTCAACGGGTAGACCGATGAGGATGTTTTGTGACAACCAATCTGCAATGTATATTGCTTATAATCCTATGTTTCATGAGAGGACTAAACACATAGAGGTTGATTGTCATTTTGTTAGAGACTTGGTAATGAGTAAGCAAATTGCTACAACATATGTATGGTCTAGAGATCCATTGAGTGATGCGTTTACTAAGGCCCTTAGAAAGGGACAATTTTCTGAGTTATGTAACAAGCTGGGCATGATAGATATATATGCTCCAGCTTGAGGGAGAGCGTTAAGTTAATAAAGTAGGGGCTTATTCTAATAACTTATTAGTAGGGTTATATTTGTAATTTTCTATGTTTAATGATATAAATATGAGTGGTCAACCCATTTTAGGGTTGCTGCCTCCTTTTCTCCAGATTTTTCTCTCCTGTTCTACAAACCCTAAAAACCCTAACATAGAGAAAACAGAATTTTTTTTTTATAAAAAAAAAAAAAAAAAGAATTAAGAACATAGTTTACATACTAGACATCAAGTGGATAATATTAATATTACTAAATCAAAATCATATTCAGAACTAGTGAAACACTATGGTTAATAATCTATTTTTAGATATTCATCTTCATTTCTAGGGAAGATATGTCATGTTCATTTCTGAGAGGTTCAATAAGGAAAAACTAAATAATAATAAAAATAAGATAGAATCACCTGCTGTTTGAACTATTAATTGTGAAGTTGTTGGCAACCAAATTACTGCATATTACACCCCACAAAGAACTTGACGTTAGGTTCAAAATTATTTTAATGTATAATGAGCATAAGCATATGCTATATCTTACACAAGTTCCATATAACCATTAGAGAAAAAAAAAAATTAAACCAAAAGCTGGCAGATTAAACTATTACAGGATGGAAAATGAAACATTAAACTAAACAATATAAAAATAAAAAAGAAGAAAATAGAACTTCCACACATACAGTCGTAAATTTTGTTCGTTGACCCAAGAAGGAAAGCTCCCTGATAATCCATTGTATGATAAATCTCTGCAGGCATAAGCGCATAACATAACAGAAATGTCAGTGATATAATCCATCCTACTTATTACTAGTATTAGGATCAGACTCAAATTTAGACATCAGAAATCTTAAAATTATTCAATGGTTTTAAATAGTACCACAGTTGCATTGATCTTTGAAAAAAAGGTTTCAACACCCCGGTCATCTAAAATCCATAACCTCTTATCTTTGTTTCCCTACGATTCCTCTATATTTTTTCCCTATGTCAACTAATTTGATACATATGATAGCGTAAGTGTGTAACACCATCATCAAGAAATTTTACAAGATGAAGCGGCATTGAACAAGTATATGCTCCTAGCAATGTGTATTTCGTGTTTATAGAAACTAATGAAGTTAATATTATCTCTTGGCATTATCAATTAATGGCTTATCGAAACAAAATGGCATAAAAATCTTAAAATTTATACTTTTATTTAAATGTGAAGAGGGAGAAGAGAGAGAAATCTAAAGAATTGAGGAGAGAGAAACCTAAAAGGAAAATCGAAAGATGAGAAGAACCGAGAAGAAAGAGAGAACTAAGAGAGGAGAAGAAGAGAAAGACTAAGGATAGGGAACTTAGAAGTTGCCTAACTATAACCATTTAAACTTTAACTATCAATCTCTACAACTAATAGTTGATATTGTATGTATATTACTATAGATAAAGAAGAAGCATGAAGAAGGAAAAAAAGAGAGAGAGAGAGAGACCAAAATTTGGGTTCTCTTTAGTAAGTTATTCTTTATACTTCCTTTAAGATAAAATACATAAGTTTCCTTTAGAAAAGATTAGATTAAAATAGAGCAACAAAGACGTAAGAACATAAAGTTTGACACAACACTTAAGAATCCCCCACAAGCTGGTTCAACAATATCACATATGCCAGGTTCTCCAAGATGGGTTTTATTAATGTGTATTGATGTGATGCTCACCAACAAATCAATGCTTTATGCGAGAAAATGCAAGAAAGTAGAGAAAATCAAGGAAATCAAGGAAAATTAAGTAAATCTCTTATTTCCAGAGAGAGAGCTAAAGTTCTAATTACAGTTCACAATCTGTTAAAAATGATCAAAAATTGAATACAACTAACTCTAATTGACTATTTATAGACATTCAAAGCTATAACTACTTTCTAACTAACTCAAACCAACAAGTAACTAACTCAAACCAACAAAATACAAGTATAGATCAACCTCCTAGTTATATGCCCAATCCATACTCAATGTATCCATCAATCCCACTAGATACATTCCCATGATTTTTGGAATCATTAGATTGGGTGTCAAATGAAGGAGCACCTCTTGAGACTAGTGAATTAGATTTACCGTCACTGGGAATCCTAGAACATGCTTTTGCTTAAGAATATGACCGTCATTTACAGAATTTCCAATTGAATTATGTTAATTTTATGACATGGCCAAACAATTGTCGTAATATTACCACTATAGGAAAGGCAGTATCAAGATAGGAATGATGATTTTGAACCACCAAGGAACTCCATATAGTATTGAACTACTAATGTAAGTATGTAAGTAAGTGTTTATTGTGTAAATGATAAATATTTACAAATTTTAATCTCATATGACATTTAGATGTTAAATTTGCATAAATTTCTATTATTTATTTTTCTCAGCATATCACACTATTTATACCCTACACCACACATACTTGTATTATATACATTTAAATTGCAATATTTTGATGCTAGATTGTGTATTAGAGTCTAAATCATTATTTCCAGAATTTGAATAAAAATATCTGTGTTTAACTCATAATATCCACCATATCTTTAAAACGATATCGATATTGTCGATATATCCATATTCTTGGACCCTTGATATATGCATCGATATCAATATTAAAAGTCCTTGATCAAAGCATATCGTTCTTGGGTCGTTTTTCGTCCATGAACCCATCTTTGTTGTCCCACAACAGGCCCATTTCCATCTTGTTAGGCTTGCACGTGAAAGGGAGTGTTGGCAGGTACCACATCCCACATTGCCCAAATATTGTGTTTGACATAGCTTCATGTACCTATTTAAGCTCTCCACATAACAGCTTAGGCTTTTAAATTGGAAACATAACAAGTCTTTCACAAGAACTTTACCATAGTCTATGACACAAAGACATAGTTTCAAAGACTATGTTACACAGTTACACAAAGCACACATTTAAGCATTTGGTCATGGGTTGATATGCGCTATTGGAATCTTGGAGCATTCTACTCCATAACAATATGAGCATTATTTAAAAATTTGCAATACTATTTATAGTAGTTGTATGACATGATCAAACTATTATTTTAATTATAGCGCTTTAAATTGAAGGGATGATAAGGATAAGAAAAATAGTCTTGAGCAATCCAAGAACTCCATGTCGTACTGATTTTTATATATGACTATATCTTTTTTTTTAATTCATTTATCAATGTGTAAATGTAATGTTTTTTAATGTTATGGGACATTTAAATATTGAAATAAATTTATGTTCTTTATTTGCTCAACGCAGCACACTTTTTATACCCTACACAACACGTCTTGTACATAGTAAATTTCTAATCTTTTGATTCTAAATTGTTTATTGAAGTCTAACTCATTGTTTTCCAATGTTTCATTGAAAATTCCATGTTTAACTCATAATATTTGTCATATCTCTAAATCGATATCGATATATCCGTGTTTCTGGACTATCAAAATATCCATCAATATCAATATCTAAGCCCTTGCACCAGGCCTACCACCATCCCCCCTCTACTATCCCTTTGAGAAGCAATACTTAATTGAATTTTTTGGGGCAAGAGTGCGTAACATCACATCTTGTCTACTTACCTCACTTTGAATATAGCTGTGCACAACTATGAGGGGAAAAAGAGGCTCCTTTCCCAAAATATGAACACAGATGTGATCAAACTCAACATTGAAACTAGCTAGAAAAACCATTATATGTTATGGTTCAACCATTTTGTGAAACATCATGACATCTGCCAGACATGCTGCCTGAGAAGCAAAGAGTTACTTGGGCATAACGCTCATTAAGAGTTACGTAGGGGCTTAAAACCAAAAATTAATAAGTTGCTATTCCATTAAGGTACAAACCCATGTGGCCATCCACCCTAGTCTCTCTCCATATATGTGATATTAAAGGAGAACTAGCACTCTCTAGAGAACATTAGTGGTTGTACAGTTGTACCACCTCCCTCTCTCCTTCTCTTAGCTTGTATTGCACAAAGAAGAATCGGAGCACTTTAAGGATCTCTTCCTTAGTGTGGATACTCTTTGAGAATTCATATGTTTGGAGTCCATTTTCTTACGTCTCAAGGACCAGTTTTGTAAGTATCCAAACCTTCTTTTAGATTAGGGTTTTTGTTAATCATGCATAGACCACAATTTGATTATGGGTTTCAAGGATTCTCTTCATCAAAAAGAAAATGTTTTGAATGTGGAATGTTTAGGGTTATTACTTCTACTCTCTTGAGAATCCTTTCAATCCAAGCTAAATGGGTAGTTAGGAGTGCTAATGGGATGGCTAATGAGTTGGCTAAAAAGGGAGACTCCACCTTACAGATCTTAGAAGGCATTTTCTTCCTCTGTGAGGCTTAGTTTTAGACTTGGGTTTCTTTTAGTGTAGTTTCTCTTGTTTTGGTGGGTGGGGAACCTCCTTTCAAGGGCATAAAATTGTACGAAACTCATATAAACACATATAAAACACCCATGGCACAAATTAGTATGTCAAAATGATCCCTTCTGCTCCAAAATAGAGCAAAAAATTGCATTTGAAAAGCCTAGATCTCTGATTTAGAAAAAATTCTCCCTTTTTCTTTCCAAAAAATAAAGAAAAATTCAAAACTGCACCAAACAAAGTCAGATCGAGATGAAACTTCATGAAGTTACTATCCTCATTAGGATGACCAAAATTATAGGATCAAACCCTTGCTAACGTCAGCATGCAAGCAATTGATGTCAGCAAGGGCTTTCTAACGGAGTTCTTCGCATTCCGCCATCTAAGGATCTCTTGTTGCTCTGATACCAAATCGATATTGTAATGTATGTTAATGGATAAAGAAGGAAGAAGGAGAAGATAAAGGGTAAGAAGAAAAGAGAGAAAAACCAAAATAAGGGTTCTTTCCATAGTAACTTATTATTTATACTTTAAGATAAAATACATAAATACCTTAGCAGAGAACTAGAATAAAATGGAGCAATAAAGACATAATAACATAAAGGTTGGCATAACACTCGACTTGTATGTTTACTAGAAAAATAAAAACTAGTTAATGTCACTAATAGTACTAAATACCTGTGACATTCATATAAGGTTCCTATTAACCAGGGGTGCAACTCGATTTGGGCCAAAGGAAAAACAAGACCAGACCACTAATTTGGCTCTTTAAATGATGGACCAGAACCAAACTGAATTTGGCATAGAACCGGACCAAACCAAGACCGTTAGAACCGGACCGAACCGAGAAAAAACGGTCTCGGTTCAGTCCGGTCCACTTCTCAGTTTTTTGTTTTGTTTTATCTTTTCTTTTCCTTTTATCATTTTTTTTTTTTTGTTGAGTAAAAGGTAAGAATTTCATTGAATAAGTATGATTATTGATTGATATATATATATATATACTTTAGGTTCTCGGGAACTCAGTCCGGTTCGGTTCTGTAAACCCCCTAAACCATGAACCGGACCAGATATTGTTTGGATTGGACCAGACTGGACCTGACCAAATCGAACCAAATTGCTTGGATTGATCCGGTCCTCAAGTTTACCCGAACCAACTTGCACCCCTATTATTAATGTGTGTCCTTAGTGCACGAGTTAAGATACATATAATGAAGCCAAAAGTGCATCAGAAAATGTGAAAATGTAGTAAAAAAACAGTGCAAATAACATAGAAAAATGTGAAAATGCATAGAAAATATTAAAATACATTAAAAAATCGTGCAAATACATTTTCCCATGCACTTTAAATGTATATTAAGACCTAAGGACACACATTAATAGGACCCCCTTCATAATTATAAATCAGCATTCAAATGGTAAATTATCACTTTAACTTAAAAATTTGTTGAAGTTTATATCTATCAGGATGGGTTTATAGGACCCAAACATATTCATGTAAGAGACTAATGCACGTATCTTAATATAAAACTATTTATTGTTCTATTTTTCCAGGAAATTTTATGCGTCTCTAAATTTTTTTCACCATTCTTATTATGTTTCTCAAAAATTTTCTATTTTGGGGATGACCAAAATGATGTGTCAAAATGAAATTTGATACCTTGGACTCAGTCCATATCCAAAATGATGGGTCAAAATGGAATTTAATACCTTGGACTCAGTCCATAATAATGTTCTTAAAATGTATAGATGATAGACAAATCTACAAAGTTTTATATTACTAGCTTAACTGGAAGTGAACATTCATACGTTTTCAAGAAGAAACAAACATAATATATACAAAATAGGCTTTAGAACTAAGTGTCTCCTGAAACAATTACAAGGAATAGAGACTTCGAAAATAACTTGTGAGTATTGATAGAAGCAGCTATCACCTGCTTTTCGGGAGAAGTTGGAAAAAAAAAAAAAAAAAAAAAAAAAAAAGCAACAAAAAATGGCCCACTTTGGAGGTTATTCTGTTAAAGTAATTTTTGCATTTTCATCTTCAAAAACACATTTATTTTAAAAACATATAAAGAAACCACTAAAGATTATTCTAGTGGTCATTAGAATTCATTTTCTAGAAAGTTGCTTCCAAACAAGGACCAAAATATCGCGATATATCGACGATATATCGCGATATATCGCTATATCGCCCCTTAACGATACTGATATTCCTTCACTGTATTTGAGAAATTGGAAAAAAACCAGATATCGAGCGATATCGACGATATATCGCGATATATCGTCGATATATCGTTTGGTTTATATATCGCCTGTTTTATGCATATTATCGCCAAGATATCGTCGATATATCGACGATATCGCTCGATATATCGCTAGTTTCTGTTTAAAATCATTTTTGCTGATTTCTGGTGAACTTTTTCACATTATTTGTGCTTTTCACTACATTTCACGTGAAATAAAGTGAAAGAGGAGTAGGTCCTTGCTTTTGGCAGCCCTCCCACTAGGCTTTTACTGTTTTTTGCAGGCCTTTGCATCCATTTTTGCTGATTGCATGTGAAAATTTTCACATTATTTGTCCTTTGCACTGCATTTCACATGAAATAAGTAAAAGATGGGTAGGTCCTTGCATTTGGCAGCCCTCCCACTAGGCTTTTACTGTTTTTTGCAGGCCTTTGCATCCATTTTTGCTGATTGCATGTGAAAATTTTCACATTATTTGTCCTTTGCACTGCATTTCACATGAAATAAGTAAAAGATGGGTAGGTCCTTGCTTTTGGCAGCCCTCCCACTAGGCTTTTACTGTTTTTTGCAGGCCTTTGAATCCATTTTTTGCTGATTGCATGTGAAAATTTTCACATTATTCGTCCGTTGCACTGCATTTCACATGAAATAAGTAAAAGATGGGTAGGTCCTTGCTTTTTGCAGCCCTCCCACTAGGGCTTTTGCTGCCTTTTGTAGCCCTTTGCAGGGCAAAGATGCCCACTAACCATCCCACCAGCCCTCCCACCAACCATTTGCAGCCTTTTGGAGCCATTTGCGGTACCTAACCCTCCCACCAGCCCTCCTTTGCAAGCCCTTTGTAGCCTTCTTCACGTGAACAAACATTGGTGTATTGTCCTTCATTGTCCTTTGCAGCCCTTTAGCATGCTTTTTTTTTTTGTTGCATTGAGAAACAAATGGGCTTTCATCATTTCCCACTTCCGGTTATCACTCAGACACTCATCACTTCACTTCATCAATCATCCTCAATTCCTCATATAAGTGATAAGTCTATAAATTTGTATGATTTGTGAACAAAGAAGGAGCAAGAAGGTGCTGAGAAAAAAGAAAGTAGTGCATCTGTGAGAAGCAAGTAGCAAGGCAACAGCAGACAGTAGTGCATCTGTGAATTAGGCCATTTGTTGAAGACTTGAAGGTCATATAATTTATATTCTGTTAATTTGTACAATTTTAGTTAATTAGTTATGTGAATATGTGATTATGTCTTATAATGTCTAAATAATTTATTTATTTCAAATTTTCAATTCATTATTTCTATCCAAATTAATTTATACTTATAAAGTTATAATCCCTTAGATAGTTAGACCACCTCACGTACTCACTTTAGTATTAAATATTAATTATGTATATTTGTTTCAAATTTTCAATTATATACTAATGTGTTAAATTATTTCAGTAAGCCAGTAATTCATAATTCATAATTTCTTATTATTTCATTTATATTAAATTTATATATTTCTTTTAATTTTACACAATCACATATGCAAATTCATATGTTCAGACATCCAGTAACATAGTAAATAACTAAATACTAATGTTATATAGTTATATAGTTATATAGTTATATATTCTACAAGTGTTAAATTAATTTGTCATATGTCCAATTTAATGTGTTAAATCATTATAGTAAAGCCAATAATTCATAAATCATAATTCATAATTTTCTTATTATTTTAATGATATTAAATTTATATATTTCTTTTAATTTTACACAATCACATATGCAAATTAATTTGTTATAATCATTATATATTTCTACATTTCTACAAAATCACATATGCAAATTAATTTGTTATATCATTACATATTCTACTTATATATTAATTTGTTATATACTTATATATTATATCATCATATTCATATACCTATATAGTTATATTATATTATCATTATATATTCTACAAGTGCTAAATTAATATGTCATATCATCATATGTCCAATTTAATGTGTTAAATTATTTCAGTAAAGCTAGTAATTCATAATTCCAATTTCTTACTACTTCAATGAATTTATATATTTCTTTTAATTTTATAAAATCGCATATGCAAATTAATTTGTTATATCATTATATATTTCTACATTTCTACTGATATATAATGATATTAAATTTATATATTTCTTTTAATTTTACATAATCATATATGCAAATTAATTTGTTATATAATTACATATTCTACTTATATATTAATTTGTTATATCATCATATTCATATATAATTACATATTCTACTTATATATTAATTTGTTATATCATCACATTCATATACTTATATAGTTATATCATATTATCATTATATATTCTACAAGTGTTAAATTATTTCAGTAAAGTTAGTAATGCATAATTCACAATTTCTTATTATCTCAATGAAATTAAATTTATATATTTCTTTTAATTTTACACAATCATATATGCAAATTCATATGTCTAGTAAGTAAATAACCTAAATACTAATGTTATATACTTATGCATAAGATTTGCAGTTGTATACTTTTAGCAAAAGATGAAAGGAGCGAAGAGTGTTGATCCTGTGTGAGAACATGGGAGTCGTATAGAGGGTACAGTAGGTGGTATCCAATGTAGGTCTTGTCAGAAGACATGGAAGAGTGGTGGGGCGACGCGGCTTAAGTACCATTTACTGGGGTCAGATCCAAAAAATAATATAGCACCTTGCAACAATGTGCCTCTAGAGATGAAAGATAAGATGTATCAACTTTTGATAGGGAAAGTTGTAGCAAAGGCAGCAAAGGCAAGGAGAGATTCAAATGTTAGACAAATGTTAAGGGGTGGTATATTAGAATCCCAATCAGATGATGCTAATGAAGATGATGATGAGGACATCATGATGTACCCAATAAATTTGGATGCGGAGGAAAAAAGGAACTATAAAAAAGCCTACTGTGCCTCAAAGGCTAGTGAATGGAAGAAAGAGCAACGGAGAAAATTCCAATCAGAAGCTGGTTTTGGAAGTTCTGGTGCTGGTGGCTCAGGTTCTGGTAGAAGTAAAGGCAAAGGACCAATGCCTCCACTTAAACGTAGTCAAAGCGTTCGGGTGCCAGAAACTCATATCCCCTCCGTTCCTTCTCTGTATAAATCAGCACAATCAAAGCAAAGGACTATTAAGGATGCTTTTAGTAAAGGCAAGATAAAGGAGGGCTTAGGTAGATTAGTTGCAAAATTCTTTATACATGAGAATGTCTCGCCAGAGAAGGCCGCTTCCCATCACTTCAAAAATATGATTGCTAGAGCTCAGTCTTCTGGAACAGGCGTTAATCTTCCTTCCCCATATGAGATTAGAACTAAATATCTTGATATGGAGGTAATTACTAATTTAATTCAAAATATTAGTAGTTATTCATTATTAGGTTTTATTTATGACCTTTTAATTTGTTTATATGATTTTCCTTAAATTCCATTTCATCTCACAGGTGGAGGACATGAATAAATACGTTGCACAAATAAAGCTATTGTGGAAGACATATGGCTACACCATTATGTGTGATGGATGGACAGGTCCAACAAAATTGTCCATCATCAACTTTATGGTATATTGTAAAGGGCAGACAGTTTTCTTGAAATCGGTGGATGCTTCAGATAGAATCAAAGATCATATGTATATTTATACTTTGATGAGAAATGTCGTGCAATCAATTGGTAGTAAAAATGTTGTCCAGATAGTGACTGAGAATGGCAGCAATTATAAGAAAGCGAGGACAGCTGTTAATGGAAAAGTATAATTTATACTGGACACCCTGCGCTCATTGCATCGACCTCATATTTGAGAGGATTGCTGATAAAAAAGGTGTTAAAGAGGTAATCACTGAAGGGAGGATGATCACAAACTTTATATACAACTACAATTGGTTGTTGGCACAAATGAGATCATATTGTGGATGAGATATTGTACGACCAGGTGCCACTCAGTTTGCCACAAATTATATTGTACTCGACAGCCTATTAAAGAAAAAGGCGAGCTTAAAAACCTTGTTCACCTCTAGAATGGAATGAACATCCACTGAATAGAACACAAATAGGCCGTCAAGTTGAATCACTTATTCTAAACCGCACTTTCTGGGCTAGGGTTACAAAAGTATGTGGTATTTATGAGCCTCTTCACCGATTGTTGTGCATTGTTGATAGTGAGGTATACCCAACCTTGGGTGTAGTATATCAAGCATTCCAAGTAATGAAAGAGACCCTCCAATCATCTAATCGGAATGTGGAATGGGTCTTAAAAGCTATAAAGGAGCGCTGGGACAAATCAATCGATCATCCTTTATTGTCGGCAGGTATAATTTATACATTATAAATTTCTACGTTAAATTCCTATATCTAAAATTATAGATAATAATTTATATATCTTATTTGATATTTTTTATTTGTTAGTTTGTTACACACTTGCACCACACAAAGTGAAACTAATTAAATTGTATATTTGTGTTTGACATGAATGCTAGCATACTACCTAAACCCAAAGTATCAATACAAGAATAACATTAGTCACAACCAAGACTTGACTAATGCAGTGCTTGAGGTCTTCCAAAAGTTAGAACCAAACTCTGACAAGGGTGGAGACATTGGAAATGAGGTAACACAACAACAATAACTATCAAAGTTTATATTTTAATATTTATTCTATTTAATCACTGATGAAAAGGTTGCACTTGTAGATTATAATGTTTCGAGAAGCGATGGGTAAATTTGGAGAGAGACTCGCAATTGCATCAAGAGAAAGCATGACAGCTGGTGCGTATAGAACTATATAGACTACTAACAAATTTGTTAACTTATAAATTTTAAAGTTGTAAATATAAAATTAATAGTTTCATTTTATTATGGGCAGCTGACTAGTGGGATATGTATGGGGTTTCTGCTCCAACATTGAGGGGATTGGCAATGAAGATATTGTCACAAACATACTCCTCTTCAGCTTGTGAAAGGAACTAGAGCACATTTTCCCTAATACATACAAAGCAGCGCAATCGACTAGCGTACGAAAGGCTCGAAAAGCTAGTCTTTTGTTATTACAACATGAGGTTGAGGGTCAGAGATATGGAAGCTGAGATGGACAATGCAGCAGAGTTAGAGCCTCTAATTCTGCTTGTATATCAGTCGAACGAGAAGAGGAGAATGAGAATCCTCTTTACAAGTAGATTAGGCCCTCACATATGGATGGGCCAGGTGGTGAACCTGATCCAAAGGTGGCAGAAGAAGCTCAAAACCTTGGGATTGACGTCGACAGAGTTATAGCTGAGGAGGTTTTATCAAGCGAGGATGTAATGAGAATAGACTCGGTGCATTTTAAGTCTTCTGACTCTTCTGACACCAATACTGGAGGTGAGGATAGTGATGGAAATGATGATGGGGATGAAGGAAGAGGGGGTGGAAATTATGGAGCTGGAGCTAGTCCGAGGCCATTATTGAGTCCTTTTACTTGTGAAGCAGATTTCACACATACAACACAGGATGAGGACCATAGCTCTAGGAGAGCAGGGCCAGGTATCGGGGCAATAGGCAAACATTATTCGAGGAAAAAAACGGAAACAAAACACAAGCAGCCAACAAGATGTAGATTCCCTTTCCTCGAACTTCGAGTCTATGAATATAGGATCACAACAAAGTCATTTTGGGAATGGAACAGACTCGAGCCAAGATACCTATCCCCATCAACAAGTCCAACCTGTGCCATATCAGTCATACAACCCATATGGGATGGGCCACTATAACACTGATCCCTCAAGGGGCATATATCTATGGACAACAATATCCATATCAACAACCAATTGATTATATGCCCAATCCATACTCAATGTATCCATCAGTCCCACCACATACAAATGAAGGAGCTCCTGAGACTGAACAACCAGATTTGCCACCAATGGGAATCCTACGGCATTGTTCTGCTGATGAATATGACCGCCATCTACAGAATTATCTGCTCAATTATGCTAATTATATGAAATGGCCAACCTATTGTCGTAATATTACCAATATGGAAAGGCAGAATAGGGATAGAAATGATGATTTTGAACCACCAAGGAACTCCATGTGGTATTAAACTACTAATGTAAGTATGTAAGTGTTTATTGTGTAAATGATAAATATTTACAAATTTTAATCTTATATGACATTTGGATGTTATATTTGCATGAATTTCTATTATTTATTTTCTCATCATATCACACTATTTATACCCTACACAACACATACTTGTTTTATACACATTTAAATTGCAATTTTTTGATGCTAAATTGTGTATTATAGTCTAAATCATTGTTTCCCAGAGTTTCAATAAAAAATTCCGCGTTTAACACATAATATCCACCATATCTTTAAAACGATATCGATATTGTCGATATATCCAACAATATATCCGATATATCCACATTTTTGGATCCTCGATATACCCAGCGATATCGATATTAAAGACCTTGCTTCCAAATGTACTATAAATCGTAGAAAGGGAACCTGCAGTAAACAGCTGGAACCTTGATTCTTACATACAGACCACCCACCAAAAGTGTAAAGCAAAAATTAAAGAGAAATATTGCATGCATGTCTTGGCCTAACAAGTAGTGCATATCAAGATTCCAACATTACCAACACAAACTTATGATGCTTAGTCCTATCTTTTTTTAGAGTTTAATCAGACAAATCCCCACTATAGCCTCTTAGGATATTACAGCATGTAGTTCTCATGGTTGTTGGTTGTTCAACAAAGCATATGGCCCTATATAAAGCAAATGATAAAAGGGATTGTCGTGTTGTATGCTTATATCCCTCAAGTTCACATAGTTGAAAGATGCTTTAAAGTTTAAAACTTTTGATAGACCCACCCTGGATTTGGGAAACCTTATATAAATAACTAACATAGGAATAAGCTTCTAATTTGGAAAATTATAAGGTAGATCCATTCTCAAATATTTTTAACGACTTCAAACACATATATGTGAAATGTACTTACATATTAACAAGAGACGCACTTTTTTGTGCAGGCAAGGAGCCAGTTAACATGTTATTTCCAATAAACCTGAGCATGAAACGATAAAACATGCTTCAAAAGGATAAAGAGTACATCTTGGAAGGTATGTGAAACAACTAAAAAAAATTGGTATCTTACAAGTAAGAGAGCGAACTCAAGTTGAAAAGTGAGTCTGGAATTTGTCCGGTTAAACTGTTGAAGCTCAAATCCCTAAAAATGATTAATAATCCAATGATTCCAAGGTATAAAAACAGTAATATGTAGTAGCTACTGATATTAAAAAGGAAAATAATAATCTTCATGCAGAGCAGGCAAAATCTATAACCTAAACCCATCAATCCTCCAGAATCAAACAAAATAAATAAAGAAGGAAAGAAAACAAGAGTTTGGTTTGGCTCTAAACTGGTCCCTAAACCAACTACAAATAGGTTATGTGTCAGATAGATACAGAAGCAACCAACCCAATAAGTATTTTTCGTTATATTTCATTAATTTTATAATTTTACCAAAATAATTGGCTTGCCCAGCTGGTTTCTAGGTGACCCCTGTGAAATGGATGATGTTTAGGTTAATGTTGTCCAACCAAATTTTCAATCCAGAATGTCTTGGAGCTAACCCACCCTAATTCAACCTGATTCATTGCCAGCTCCTACAGCTATCTGAAGAATCACCCATCAATATAAATAACTTACAGCTGTGACAAACTTTGGTATTCTTCAATATTGGATGGAATAGAACCAGAGATATTGTTATTTCTCAATACCCTGCATAACATGAAACCAATTTGGTATATTTGATATTTTAAAACACAATTAAGAAGCATATACATATAAAGCACACAAGAATGTGTTGATTTGTAGGTTACAACTATGTTGCCTTACAGGATGCTTAGAAACTTCATATTCTTAATAAAGTCCAGAGAAGAGCTCCCATTAGATACATCACTTATTCTCCTACATTTTAATTCATACACCAGATGGTTAGCTTCACAGATTTGCTATATTTGAACACAAGTAACTAGCAGACATGAACACATACAAATCTGTCAAAGAGGTTATATTGGAAAATGTCAATGGGATTGGACCATCAAAAGAGTTCCCTTGAAGCCTCCTACAAAAACATTTGTAAGAAGTTGATTATAAAATGTACGAAAGTAGCTTTTACAACTAGAGATCAAGGTAGATCTATAAAATTTGCAATTTCACAACCTACTGTAGAAAGTATATTTTTTCAGTACATAATGTAATGAAAACTATAGCCAGGTAGAATTTAACCGTAAATGAACAAATATAAAGAAAACCCATCTGAAAAAATTGTCTTACAAGGCTGTAAGATTTGACCAATTTCCTATGAAGTCAGGTATCCTGCCTGTCAGCTCAGTGTCTGATCCCCACCTGAGATCCACAGAATTATTTTTAATTAAATTAGCTCACAATCGCCTTTTTCTTGTCAAAAATATTATAATTTTTCCAAATATGAGAAAGAAATTTCAAAGAGCTCTCACACTGTAACCAGGTTTTTCAGATTAGCAAATGTTGAAGGAATCTCCCCACTAACTCCAGAGCTATCAAAGTAACTGTCAAAGTAACCACTGTTCAGTAATTTGATGCTATTTTACTTGTTGTCCTTAACACTAGCAAAAATCTAAATTTTTTTAAAAAGGATCAATCAAGATTAGGGACTTAAAATCTCAATATCTGCAAACATTGAGGGTCCAAAAATAGAGAAATATAGAGAGAAAAAAAAAATTCAATATCGATTTAGATAAATGATAGAAAGTAGTACTAAATGAGGAAATTTTCAATGAAATTTTGGAAAATAATAAAATAGACTCTAATAAACAAATCAGCACATTATAAATAAAATGTGTATAATATAAGTATGTGGTGTGTAAGGTGCAAATAGTGTGTGCCACTCAGCAAAAAGAAACTACAAAATTATAATGATTTAAATTCGTAAATTTCTAACTCTCCTAATTACCGAATGAAGCACAACAAGATTTTCAGCAAGTTTTGTGAATAAAATAAAAGTGAATAAAGTTGCTGAACTTACAGTTGTTCCAATTTCGATATATTCCCAACCTCAGGTGGCAAAGAACCGGAGAAGTTGTTTGCCCCTAAAGCCCTACAAAAATAACAAGTACATCAACAAATCAATATTGTTAGGTTTCCAATCTAAAAGCTTGAGCTATTAGGTAGGAGGGTCCAAATAGGAATATGAAGCTAAATCAAACTTAATATTTCCACACTGTGGGACGTGGGAATTTCCAACACTCTCTCTCATGTGCACAGGCATAACAAGACCAGAATGAGCCTGTCACATGGACAACAATGGGCTCATAAAGGAAACAGGCCTAAGAACGACAACAACACCATGTTAAGTTACCAACCTAAAAGCTTAAGCTATTAGGTTGAAGGCCCAAACAAGTATATAAAGACAAATCAAATTTAATATTTATACGATGTGGGACGTGGGACATGGAATTCCCGACAAATATAACTCCACAAATTCACTACTAAAGTGTCTAGATAATCAAGATCTAAGCACATGAAAATTATAACAAGGAACAGGCATACGATTAAAATTACTAGTGACGACTGCTCATTACGGCACAGAAAAAACAAAACATTTCACACTAATGCTTCGCTGTGATCAAGGACTTAAATATTGATATCGATGGATATATTGAGGGTCCAAAAACACGGATATATCGGATATATCGATGGATATATCGAAAATATCGATATCAATTTAGAGATATGGTGAATATTATTAATTAAACATTTTTACTGAAACTTTAGGAAACAATGATTTAGACTCTAATACACAATTTAGAATCAAAAGATTGCAATTTAAATGTCTATAATATAAGTATGTGTTGTGTCTTTGTATAAAAGGCGTGACGCGGTGAGAAAATAAATAATAGAAATTTATGAAAATTCAACATCTAAATGTCACATGCAATTAAAATCTATAAATATATATTATTTATATAATAATAAATCAATACATCAATAAATTAATGACATACACTTACATTGGTACCACATGAAACTTAGAGAAGCTGCTAAACTAGCCTTGAATAATACTAATAATTTCAAATGTGTATAGATTAATGCTAATACTAACAAATTAATAATACTATAAAGTAATTCATAGTCTACACTAATAAATTAATAATACTATAGAGTAATAGCCTAATAGGTAACAGTTGTAAAGGTGCTAAAGGAGTGAAGGAGCTGGGTAAAGGGGGAAAGGGGGTTGGGTTCTTGTGGAGCTTGGAGAAGTTTCCAAAAAAGCCTTGAAAACTACTTCAAGAAGACATTAGGTGTGGGAAAAAAGGGGACAATAGTCACCCCACTCAAATTTTAGTCAATAAGTCACATAGGTCGATATACCTCAATATGATCGATATTTCTTGATATACCTTGATATATCGTCGATATTTCGACGATAAATGGTGGAAAAATGTCGATATTCTCGATATATCTTGATATTCTCGATATTCTTCAATATATCGATGATACATCGATATATCTAACGATATATTGTGAAAATTATACCGATGCATGATATCGTTTCACTGCTTGTTGATACGGCGATATATCGTCAATATCAACGATTTTTAAGACTATGGTTGTGATATATCACAACCATATGGGTTACTTATCCAGATGTTTTAGTCAATTAAGTCACATATATTGTTACACCACAGATTCAAATTCAAGCATAATACTGGAGAATATTACTAAACTAGTCAATTTTAACAGATCTCAAATCCAAATTTATTAATTCCTAAGAAACAAAAAAAAAAAAAACAAAAACAATAAAAGCCTTTCGATCTACATAAAACCGAAAACATTAATGTCTGTGTAAAGAATATAAAACTTTTTTTGGGTGATAATAGGAAAAGAACTTCATTAAAGAACCCAAAACAAACACAATAGAGAGTAACAGCGATAAGAGAGTGAACTAGGGAGGAACACCAAAATCATAAAAGCTGTGACAAAGTTGTGATCCTACTCCACTTCCAAGAAAGTTTACAAAATTTAAAAAACCTGAACTGCTAACATAGATGGCATAATTTGTGATATTAAGGCAAAAGCTCAGCATAAATCTCCATGGAACCTGCTAGATGCATGACTAAACACTTTGAGTCCATGCAAATGATGACCGCCAAATAGTTGTGAACCCAAGCACAATGCAACATCTTTGATATGAACTATAAATTCCATTTTCAAAACCAAACCTAGCGGACATAACTAGCTTGAGTCCTTAACAGCCAAGAACAACCCCACTTTCGCCACCCAACCAATGCCCACCCAATCCCTGCCCTCTTTCCAAGCCCTGTCACACACAATAAAAACTGCATCAATAGAAGGAAGCTCACCTACAACCAAACCAAAGCAGGTTTGAAGAACCGAACCCGCTAGATCTCCAAGACAAGAGTTGCCACTACCAGTCTGAGTAACAACATGCCAGCAATCTCTACCTTGAGCCTACTGAATCTGGTGGTGAATAGCTTCCACTTGATAGAGAACAGAGGCTGGATCTGTTATCTTGAGAAATCATCCCCATTGTGTTGACACTAAAGAGCCCACAAAATTGCTTTTACATGCACCACAACATTCAGCACATCACACCGATGAGAAGGAGAAGTGATCAACCACTTAATCCAATCATTCAAAGATGACATCTAGAGATGATCAACATAAATTCCTACTCTCAACCCAACCCAAATATGCATTGCGAAATTGTCAAGTTCCTAACCAAAAAGCCTAAGCTGTTAAGTGGAGGGCCCAAACAAGTAAATGAACTTATATCAAACCCAATATTGGGCGATATGGGAAGTGGTATTTTTCCAACACTCCTCCTCACATGCAAGCGTGTCACGTAGGAAACAAAGATAGGCTCACAAACTAAATAGCCCAAGAACGACATGCTTTGATACCATGTAAAGTTTCCAACCTAACAGCCAAAGATAGTTAAGTGGAGGGCCCAAACAAGTAAATAAAGTCAAATTGCATACCTCTTCTGCACATGAGCATAACCATAGACAAACAATGCCACCCATTCTTCAAGCCTCAAGCCTGGAACCAAAAAGCAATAAAATGAGAATGGGTATACATCATAGTCAAGGTATTAAATCTCATTTTGATCTGTTGTTTCGGTTATCCCAAAATAAGAAACGTTTTGAGAAACACAGATTTGGGCATTACTTCTTTGTCTCCTACCCCGATGTAATATGACAACAAGAGTGCTATTTAGATTGCACATAATTCTGTTTTTCATAAACACACTAAACACATCGAGATTGATTGTCATTTTGTATGTCATCATCTTCAACTAGGCACTCTATCCTTGCCTTTTGTTACTTCCACTATGTAGTTTGTGAACTTCATTACCATGTCACACACCATCTTGCGCTTCCATTTTCTGCTTGACAAACTCTCGATGTTTCTCACAGTCACATCATTATTTTGAGGGGGGGTGTTAGGGACTCTTGTAATTATTGTGTATATTCTTTAGATTGGGGGTATTTTAGGTATTCTCTTGTATAGGGCCTCTTATAGATTTATACCCTGTAATATTCTAATTAGTAATAATAACAATTGCACCTTTTGAAAACTATCATTCCCAAACCTTAATAGTTCCAAATTTGGATCCTCATTGTTACATGTGGGGTTATTGTGGGACAACCTCCCAGACCCTATGAGAAAAAGTGTTGGATATTATGTATTTCATTATTACGATTGCTGAAGGGTAGTTCTGTAATTGTGGTTGCTTTAATATATAAATAAAAAGTTTAGAAGAGAGCAACCTTACGATTGCCTCTCATTCTTCTCCTTTCTCTTATTTCTTCCCTTCTTCTTCATCTTCTTCTTTCTTCTTTGATTTATGCACAAAACAAATAAAAGCACCCCAAGCAAATTCCACCACAACCACAAACGCAAAGTAAGTCTTACCTTCTTCCATCGGTTGATAACCTCACACCCACCCTTGGTATGTAGACACCAGCTGACCATTAGAAGAAACCTCCAAAGCAGCCATGGTGGAATCTGGGAAAATGGATGCCGAATAAAATATAGCTGTCATCCACAGTTGGCGGTGTTAAGTTTCCAACCTAAAAGCCTAAGCTATTAGGTGGAGGGCCCAAACAAGTATATTAAGTCATATCAATTTTTTATATTTAACCAATGTGGGATGTGGGACTTGCCAACACTCCCCCTCACATGCAGGCCTAACAAAACAACAACGGGCCTGTCACGTGGACAACAACAATGGGCTCACAAACGAAATAGACCCAATAACAACAACAACAATAACGAGCTCATAAATGAAACAACCCAAGAACAACATGCTTTGATACCATGTTAAGTTTCCAACCTAAAAGCCTAAGCTATTAGGTGGAGGGCCCAAACAGGTATATTAAGTCACATCAATTTTTTATATTCAAACAATGTGGGATGTGGGACTTGCCAACAGGCGGCCTTCCCATAGTTCTCCCCTTTCCCAGTTACTTTCTAACCTCTGTCCAAAGGAAAGATCTGGAACATGACCATCAACATAAGCCCTTTCAACTCTATTAGTTGGACCCCCACATTGGTCCGTCACAAATGACATGGACTGCCCTATACTATTCGTCAAAATATGGGGGAGTTTGGCTTCTTGGGTCTGAACTAACCCATGAGAACCCTGATCACCTTCCTGGGCTCTATCCACTTTAGTAGTGGAATAGGCTGAGAGTGACACCACTTGCACTAAAAGAGTAGCCAGCCCATTAACCAAATGATGATGATGAGCCTGGACCGAACTCAATGACATGCTAACCACATATTTGTCTTCTGCTCTAATATTATTACTTCCCAGCTGCAACCCCTTTCTAGGCACAAAATTATCACTCAACTTTGATGACTAAGCCTATTGCACTATATTACCCTCATTCAGTCCTCTCTCTGGCAGCAAGCTCAATGATCCACCACTAGTATCTCCACTCTGCAGTTCCCCATCCACATTTTCATCATGCAGAGATGCATCATGAAACACCTCTGTGTTCTCTTCATTTGCTAGAACGGTACCACCAATTAGAGCAAGCTCTAGCCAAGTCAAATCTGAAAAGTTATCCATTAATGCTCCCACAAAACCCTGTAGATGAGTCAGAAGATTGAGTGCTAGGTACTTTTGAACTTCAATAATTCAAAATGCAAAAGATTCATGTGGTTTGATTATCTCTTCTTGGATTAAACATTTTCAGATCCCTTGCATACAAAGGAAAAATCTCATCCACTAACAGAATTTAGGTGTCAGCGCATCGCACTGTCTAGCCCTACACAATCTAGCTGTGACCAAGGAACTTGCTTGACTCCAATGGCAATGTACCCCAAATGACATATACAGCCCCAATAGGACACAACTTGAAAACATTTCCATATATATATAAGAAACAAAATATTATTAACAATGTAAATTAAAAAAAAATTTTAAAAAAAAACTATTAAAAAGAAAAATAACAAGGATGCAAAAGAAGGATCCGGAGGATAAAACAACACAGTCGCAAATAATCCCATTGAGCTACAATCCTATCTTCCCGATGCACTTGTACAAGCTCCTCTGCATACACCCCAAGAAAGTTGGCATTTGTTTCGTAAGATATTTGAAGGGTAACCTGTGAATCTGCACCAACATGTGTGTGGCCACGAACCTTAAATTCTTAGGAATACAGCTTGATTCCCACTCCTTAAGAATTAAAAAGGTACCATCTATAGTGCACGGACTGCTGTATAATAAATGAATCAGTGTCCACAAGATCTTTAAAAGAACAAAAAACACACCTACAAACTTCTCTTCACAAAAGCTGCAAAGAAGTCTCCGTTATTGACAAACATGCCAACTAGACATCGCTCCAAGTCTCCAACGGACCCCTCTACCTAAAATCACTTGCTGGTCCATTGATGCCAACCAACATCTACGATATAAACGCCCTCTGTGATTATGACCTCTATGCTCTATCCTCGTCAAGCATGCCACATGCATGAAGGTAAAACCCAAACTACTAGCCCAAGGACCCAGAAAACTCAGGGACCCCACAACAAGCAGAAACCCCCACAATCAGCAAAACAGTGTCAAAAGACAAAAAATAAACAAATAATCTCAGAGAAAAAGAACACTTAGAAAATCACCACCCAAAAAACAATCAAAACCCCAAGGTAGAACAGACTAAAACCTCCAAAAGGCAAAAAGACACCAAGAAAACAAAGCCAACTAGCTTAGAAAAGGAAACACAATAGGTCAAAAAGGATAAAATGAGATGAAATGCTCCTGAGAGGAGTAAGGGCTCAACAATTTCTCAGTTGGCTTATTGTGACTTTAGGTAGTTGGTTTGAATCTAGAAAATAAAAAGTTAGGCATAAGGATAACTTACAAAGATTTTAAATTGGTAAGCTTTCCAAGTTCCTTTGGAAGCTTCCCTGATAATGCATTACCACCAACAGTCCTAAAAACATTAAACTAAACATCAGAACATAAAGAGAAGTATGCTTAACAATTAACATAAATAATTACAACTGTCCTATGGTTTTCAATTCAAAAATTAGATGGGATTACAGATACTCCAAGCGGGTTAGGTTGCCAACAGATGCAGACAGGGGTCCTGACAAGTAATTTCGGCCCAAAATCCTGTAAGAAATGGAGTTAACTTAGTATTAATTAACAACACAGACTACAAATAGAGCCTAGGAGGACTACTAGCTAAATGCATGCAACATATATTTCAATTGGCTGAAATTCTGCACCATGATTTCGAAGCTCACATTTGATCTTAGTTTACATATGTGGGAAAATAAAATGTTATAACTTATAATTCAGATAAATAAATGTACAGCATAAAAGATCATACAGATTGGTGAGGAAAGTCAAATTCCATAGCTCATCTGGAATGACACCAACAGCATCCAATTTAAAAACTTTCCTGTAAAGAAAATTTAATTAAAAGCACGAATTAAATAATATGTTTTATTATATTCTAAAATTATAATCTAAACGTTCAAGTTACTTAAAGCCAAGGTTTTGAACCTCAACTACATAATACTGTTAAGTCTCAACTACATAGTATTGTTAAGTTTCCAACCTAAAAGCCTAAGCTGTTAAGTGGAGAGCCTAAACAGTTTTATGAAGCTATGTGAAACCCAATATTTAGGCAATGTGGGATGTGGTATTTTCCAACATTCCCCCTTACGTGTAGGCCTAACAAGACAATAAGGGACCTATCATGTGGGCAACAAATATGAGCTCACAAACGAAAATGGGTCGAAGAAGGACATATTCTAATACCATGTTAAGTTTTCAACTTAAAAGCCTAAACTGTTAAGTGGAAGGCCCAAACAGGTATATTAAGCTATGTCAAACCCAATATTTGGGTGATGTGGGATGTGGTATTCTCCAACAAGTACATACTAATTTTTGTTACTTACCTGGAAATTGATATAAGTTCTAAGAAGTTAATAAACGAAAATCAAGTATTGTATAGAAGGATTGGGCTTATGCCTTAAATTGGGTTGATTCCTATAACATTAAGAACTAGGGCCTTTCATTGATCGAGGATCCCAAGAGATCACATTCGTGCAAGGACGATATGGTTAACAAGGCATTAGATTGTTTTGGTTTGATATTGAGATTGAAGGTGCCAAAAAGGAAGAATTCAGAGTGTGATTGATAAGATCGATGAGGGCCTAGACAACGTTGATGAGGAGGAGTCCATTGACTCCTTAAGTGAGGCTTCTTCCATCGATTCCCCCCATGTGTAAACGAACTACGTTGAATTTGATCCTCGTAAAAGGTACGTAGGCCGCTCACTTGAGCCCAAGTCCAACTTAGCGTAAATTTATCTTTTCTTTTCCTAATTTCTTATTTGTGATGCATGCTTGGAAATTAAATAAGCCCAATCAATCAAATGAGATCGAGTTTGAATGAAATGGGTGCCTACGAGCCATGGTTTGGAACTTTCCCATTTCGTAACCTAATCTCCATATCCATCATTTTTTTATTCAAAGACCACCTATTTTCCGAAAATGGAGTCAAAATGAGTTTATAAAATTAAATATTTTCAAGCTTTCTTTATTCCTTAAAAAAAGGCGGAGAGTCCTAGAAACCTAACATGAACCCTCGAAAAGCCCCACTAGATTTTCAATGTTCACATAATATAATATGAAATTCTGGTTTTACTAAGCCTGTACTACCTAGAAAGGGGGCTGAATAGGTATTATGAAAATCCTTTAAGTGAAAAACCTTTACCTATAAAGGCATAAAGCGAGAGCGGGGGCGAGGGCTAGGGCTAGGGCTAGGGCTGAGTCAGGAGTGAGAACAAGGGTGGGGGGACATAAAAGAGTCAAAGGTTTGGGGCGTGTGGGAAGTGTTTGTGGAAAATATAGTTATATAGGGATGAAATTGTGGAGAAAATTCAAGCAAAATTTTTTATTTCAGTTAGAATTATAAAGAAATTCAAAAAAAAAAAAAAATGCAAACAATGTTTGTTTTAGAAACCACACTAATCAGAGAAAGAGAGAGCATGTTCTTACCTTCTTTTTTCTTTTAAAGAAAAGTATTGAGTATGTAACTAAAGCATTAATCGAGGTTCTTACAAAGCTCCGACTTCGGAGCGCGAAATTGTGGCTCCGAAGTGAAAGCTGGCACCCTTCATAAAAGTTCCTACTTTTAAGACCTTTACCAATTTTCATGAATCAATTCAATCTACGAAGCACAGATACTTCAAAACCTCCCATGAATCTGTATCAAATACGATATGCCTAGGACATCGGATACTCCCGATACATATCTAATACTCTCCGTACATATCGAAATAGTCACACATTGCCACGTCATTGGATACATCTCCTCAGATACACCTCCGATACGTTTGGGATTCCTTTGGGGTTAGTTTACAATTATTTATTTTTTAAATAAATGGGGGTAAATTTAAAAATACATAATACCTGTACTTTAATTGAAACAATAAACCCATTTTAGTTCTCTCATCTTAATTCTCTTTCCACTATCTTTCCGCCAGGGCAACGATTATAGAGCAATAGAGCTAAATGGCTATTTTGTAACGTTAATGTCATTCTAGGTTTTTTTTTTCCTACAAATGACGAACATAGTTGATGATTATGGATGTGCTCTTTGTATATCTATTCTTATATATTAATTGATTTTGTAAATGTTTCAAACTTTTCCCATGTTTATTATTAATGTTTTAGACCAAATATTATATTAATATATTTATTAACATATCCACGCGAATCGTATCCTACATTTTTTCAGAATTGCTGAATTGACGTATCTGTGACCCATATCTGTATGTGTGCTTCATAGAATTCAATCCCTTTACTAATACTACTTGATCACATAACAAACAAAAACTAAACCAATAAATAAAAATCGCACAAGATATTTTTACGTAAAAAAACCACGGTAACCTCATCTTGAAGAAACAAATCCACTATAAGAGAAAACCAAGTACAAGACTCAAACCTCACAGACTCCACAAATCTAAACCTAAGTTGACGGCTTGACTACCACGATCAGACGATCGATCTCCATGTCCTCATACCTTCGTATGCATCCGACCACTTCTCATAGCGATTCTCCAAACCACAAACTCACAAGTTCGATCTTTGTCACAACGGCTTTAGCAAGCAATAGCCTACACACAAAAGATAGTGTATTGGATTGTAGTTTTAATGATCTCTAGAACATATGAGTGAAACCTAGGTTGATGAAGTCTAGAGAGAGATGGAAGCAAATTCAACTTTCAAAACCTTTTGGGAGAGGCTTCCTTAGGTTTTATCAATGAAGAGAACATTTATATAATTTTTGAAAATACCCCAGCAAAAAGGATTCAATTTTAGGCAACATACAATAATCCCAAAATATAATTTTTCTAACTCAGCACACCCTAATCGATTGAGGTTGATGTCCCGATCGATTGGGGTTACATAAAAGCAAAAATTTGCATTTTGTGAATGTCCCAACCGATTGAAAGTTATTTCCCAATCAATTAACTTGAGCCCAATCAATTGAATTGGTAATCCCAATCGATTGGAGTCAAACAGAGGCCAAAACAAAACACTATATACATTTCCAATTGATTGAGATCGTCCCAATCGATTGGTTTTAACCTATAAAGCATGAATACTTTAAAACCCCGAACGAATCCAAATCATATCCATATCAGATACCGATACGCCTAAGATACTACCCAATACATATATGTTCGTATTGAAATAGTAACACACATTGCCACATCACTGGATACTCCTCAAATACATTTGGGATTCCTTAAGGGTTAGTTTGTAAATTTCTATTTTTTAAAATAAAATAGGTAAATTTAAAAATACAAAATACTCATACTTCAATTAAAACAATAAACCCATTTTAGTTCTCTCATCTTTGTTCTCTTCCTACTCTATCTCTCTCCTAGGACAACCATTGTAGAGTAATAGAGCTAAATGGCTATTTCGTAATATTAATGTCATTCTAGTTTTTTTTTTTTTTCTATGAATGATGAACATGGTTGATGCTTATGGACATGTTCTTTGTACATTTATTCTTACATATTAATTGATTTTGTAGATGTTTCAAACTTTTTTATGTTTATTATTATTATTAATGTTTAAGACCAAATATTAATATTACTATATTTATTTATTAACATATCCCTGCCGTATCGCATCCGATTTTAGAATTGCCAAAAATGACCAATTAATCAATTTGAAACCCATCCTAAGGTAATGTGAAGTCAAAGCAACTATCCACCTATGGTCAATATAGTTTCTAGGTCTCTTACCTACCTACAGTGTGAGTGTGAACCTTGGAGCTTCAAAACCTTAAACATTGTAGCACCTTTGGAGCTTCACAACAACTCAAACAAACCAAGACTAAACATAGACAATTTTGACACAGAATATGCCAATTAAGACACATGGACTTTACATAATATACATCGTTTTATATATTTAAAAAAATTGTAAATAATGAATGTTAGTATACATATCCTAATCAGATTAGGTTAGGTTTAAATTATACATAAAAGAGTCTTTAAAGGGGAGTCATCCTCTTTAAATCAAAAACAGTAGAAAGGCATAGGAATGATCTACATCATCTTCTTATTCAAGTTGAAAAATCAAGTAAACCCTGAATCAAAAAGTTCCATTAATATGTGTTCAATTATATATAGAGATATATGAATATAATATATATATATATATATATATATATATATATGAATGAAATAATTATTTTAATATATATTAAGTGAATGTAAGGTTTGGTCCTCCTTTGATTTGTAGACAATATTTTAATCTATATATATATAGAGAGAGAGAGAGAGAAAGAGAGATAGAGAGAGAGAAGAAAGTGCCCTTAGGGCACACGTTAAGATACATTTAATGAAGCTAGAAGTGCATAGAAAAATGTATTTTCAAAATTTTTTATGCATTTTCACATTTTTCTATGCTCTTTGAACTAAATTTTTCGCATTTTCATGTTTTCCCATGCATCTATTACTTCATTAAATGTATCTTCACGTGTACCCTAAGAGCACACATTAATAGGAATCTAATAGAATGGTGTTTGTGGTCCTATTAAATGTGAATCATGTAGTTGCCGCCCTATATAACATATATATATGTATATGGTCAAGATCAGGGGACACAAGATTTGACACTATAACACAAATTTTGAGGTCATTGTTTGGGGAGGATAGACAAGGTGGCTTTGCGATCGTAACCTCAAGGTTCTCGCGATAAGAGAAAAGTCACTCTAATTTGGGGAGGAAGGATAAAGTGGCTTTATGATCGTTACCTCAAAGTTCTCGCGAGAAGAACAAAGTCGAGAGCTCTAATTTGGGGAGGAAGGATAAGATGGCTTTGCGATCATTAACCCAAGGATCTGGCAAGAAGAGCAAAGTCGAGGATCATAACGGTGATCTCATCGATGGTCTCCCACAACATCTTTACCAATTGCACCATCGTTTTGTGCAAAGTGAAGCTTTTTTGTCCTCTAGCAGGGAGAAAGATAAGTCGAGTGACATTTCTAGAGCAATTTTGGTCAGAGATCATCAAAATTTGGGGTCTGCTTTTAATGATGCCAATTCTGTTGCTAGGAATTCTTTTATCGCCGACTCTTCGGAGGGTTATGAAACCTTCACTGATTAAAGTTCGAATTCAAACTCTTCTATGTCATTTGCAAGCGAATTAAAGTCTAAAAAGGTGGAAGAACCAAAGGATCTTCTGAGGACTTATGTTAAGCAAGCAAGGATAGATCTTCTTCTCATTCTGTGTCAAAAGTACATTCTCTTGTAAAAGCTTTGGCAGGTAATTCTAGTAACTTTGAGGGGCATAGTGCGGCTCCTATTTCAATTGTCAAAGAAGTTGAAGGGTCTTCTAGGAAGGGCTTATCTATAAATGTTTGTAGTGTTGTTCTTGTTTTAAATACATCCATGTTGAGAATTATTTTTATGAGGCTAGTGGCCAATTTTCTAGGCCTCGTGTTGAGAATTTTTCAACTCTAAATGCTTGTGATCATACTGTTATTGTTAATCATAGCACTGGTAAGGACATAGCTCTTGTAGGGGAAAGTGTCAAACCACTATCAATTGAGCAACAGAATCTTCGATTTTGTTGGGAGAGGTGGGGGCAAATCAAGGTAAGGAAATGGTGGTTAGGAAAGGAGTAGAAAGGGGTAAGGAGCCAAAGGAATCTAATGATGGTGTTTCTCTTAGTCTTAATGAGGATGGTTGGGCTAATTTGAGAAAGTTCAAAGGAAAATTGAAATTGTCCTGGTAAAAAGAAGGGGTAGAGTTCTAGGTTCAGTTAAGTCCGAGGTGAGGACTAGTTCTGCTAGGAGTTGTAGTTCCAAGAGGGGTGTTAGAGAGCTAAAACAATCTTCACTCAGATGTTAACTATGATGGGTCAAGTGTTTCTAAGTTTAATAAAGGGGTTATCTCTTTTAAATGAAGATTATCAGTCGAGGTTTGGGCTCCAAGAAGAAGCGGTGTATCGTTAAGGATCTCTTGCAAAAAAATAATCCTGATATTGTGATTTTCTAGGTAACCAAGCCTGAAGTGATTGACTTGAGAGCATGGACCAAAATGTCGACAACATCAATGATATATCGTCGATATATCATCGTATCGTGCACTTCCGATACGATATGTTGTTATGATATAGGAGGAATTTGAAAAAAACTCAATTTCAAACGATATCGACGATATATCGATTTCTTTAAATTTCATCTAATTTCATTGATTTGTCGTCGAGATTTTGTGGATATATCATCGATATATCAACGATATCGGCCCCAGAAGAATATCGCTTTTCCAAATTTTTGATCAGCCTTTTCTTTGGCTCTTTGCTTGCTTTTCTTCCATTATTAGTCCTTCCTTTCACGTGAAAGTGTGAAACACAGCACCAGCCTTCCTTCACTGCCTGCATTATTGCTTTTCTTTGGCTCTTTGCTTGCCTTTTTGAATTTTTGCACTGTGAAAGTGTGAAACACAGCATTCCTTCACTGCCTCCATTATTGCTTTTCTTTGGCTCTTTGATTGCTTTCTTTAATTTTTGTACTGCTGAGTTGCTGATTGTTGGGCTGGATGTTGACTTGCTGGATTGCCTTTGCTTCTTTTGCTTGAAGAAGCTAAAGCCAAGTGCTCCACTGCTCCCTAGTCCCTAGTCCCTAGTCCCTAGTCCCCTACTGAGTTGCTTTTTTTCTTTTGTTGCATTATTGCCTTATTGGCTCATTGGTTATTGCATTCTTCCTGGCATCGAAAAGTTGCAGAAACATCCCCATTTACTATTCTTTTTTTGCTGCATTGAGAAACCAAACCAGTTAGTTCAAAAATCAAAACTTCAATGAAATTTGTATTCCCACTTCCCACTTCCCACTTGGCCACTTCCAAGTTCCCACGATCCCTCATCAATCATCCCACTATAAGGAAGTAAGGAACGATAGCAAATTAGCAAGTAGCAAGTTGGAGTTAGAGATCAAAAGAAGCTGAGAAGAAAGCAACTACCAGCAGATAGCAATGCATTAGTTGAAGACTTGAAGCCTTGAAGGTTATAAACTTATAAGTTATAACTTATATTATTGTTAACATGTTGATTTTGTTTCTTAATTCTTATAGTGTCAATTGTCAATTGTCAAAATTATTTATTTATTTCAAACTAACATAGTAACATTCAAAATTATTTATAGAGGGGAAAAAAGAAAGAAAAAATATATTAGAAATTTACTGATTTTAACAATAAATGCATATAAAAGCACATAATAGTTAAATCAAGAAACTCTCACAAATCAAAATATATTGTTGTAAATCTTAGTGATGTTTAATTGTTTATCAAAAGTAGTATTTATATTAGAAATTTGCTGATTTTAACAATAAATGCATAAAAGCACATAATAGTTAAATCAAGGTCAATTGTCAATTGTCAAAATTATTTATTTATTTCAAACTAACATAATTACATCCAACTTAAAGTCCTACAAAAATTTAGAAAAGATAAAGAAATAAATAAAGGGGAAAAAAGAAAAGAAAAATATATTTGAAATTTTCTGATTTTATATATTAGAAAAATATATTATTATTTAAATTACATATTTCTTTCAATTATACACAATCACATATGCATATTTAAATTCATAAATCCAGTAAGGAAGTAAATAATAAATTAGTAATATTATTATATACTTAATTACTTATATAGTGTTGATCCGGTATGGGAACATGGGAATCGTATAGAGGGTACAGTAGGTGGTATCCAATATAAGCATTGTCAGAAGACATGGAAGAGTGGTGGGGTGACGCGGCTTAACTACTATTTATTGGGGTCAAACCCAAAAAATAATATAGCACCTTGCAACAATATGCCTCCAGAAGGAAAGATGAGATGTATCAACTTTTGTTAGGGAAAGCTACAGCAAAGGCAGCAAAGGCAATGAGAGATTCAAATGTTAGACAAATATTAAGGGGTGGTCTATTGGAATCCCAATCAGATGATGCTAATGAAAATGATGATGAGGACATCATGATGTACCCAGCAAATTTGAATGTGCAGGAAAGAAGGAACTATAAGGAAGCCTACCATGCTTCAAAGGCTAGTGAATGGGAGGAAGAGAAACGGAGAAAATTCCAATCAGAGGCTGGTTGTGGAAGTTCTAGTGCTGGTGGCTCAGGTTCTGGTAGAAGTAAAAATAAAAGACCAACGCCTCCACTTAAACGTAGTCAAAGTGTTCGGGTGCCAAAAACTTATGTCCCCCCTATTCCTTCTCTGTATAGATCAACACAAGCAAAGCAAAGGACTATTAAGGATGCTTTTAGTAAAGGAAAGATAAAGGAGGACTGAGGTAGATTAGTTGCAAAATTCTTTATAAATGAGAATGTCCCGCCTGAGAAGGCCGCCTCCCATCACTTCAAAAATATGATTGCTGGAGCTCAGTCCTCTTGAACAAGCGTTAATCCTCCTTCCCCATATGAGATAAGAACTAAATATCTTGATATGGAGGTAATTACTAATTTAATTCAAAATATTAATATTTATTCATTATTGGGTTTTATTTATGACCTTTTAATTTTTTTTATATGATTTTCCTTAAATTCCATTTCATCCCACAGGTGGAAGAAGTGGAAGACATGAATAAATATGTTAAATAGATAAAGCCAATGTGGAAGACATATGGCTGCACCATTATGTGTGATGGATGGACAGGTCCAACAAAATTGTCCATCATAAACTTTATAGTATACTGTAAAGGGAAGACAATCTTCTTGAAGTCGGTGGATGTTTTGGATAGAATCAAGGACCATATGTATATTTATAGTTTGATCAGAGGTGTCGTGCAATCAATAGGTAGTAAAAATGTTGTCCAAATAGTGACTAATAATGGCAGCAATTATAAGAAAGCGGGGCAACTGTTAATAGAAAAGTATAATTTATACTGGACACCCTGCGCTCATTGCATCGACCTCATATTTGAGACGATTGCTGATAAAAAAGCTGTTAAATAGGTGATCGCTGATGGGAGGATGATCACAAACTTTATATATAATCACAATTGGCTGTTAGCACAGATGAGAGCATTTTATGAAGGAGACCTTGTGCGACCGGGTGCCACTCGGTTTGCCACAAATTATATTGCACTCGACAGCCTATTAAAGAGAAAGGCGGGTTTGAAATCGTTGTTCATTTCTAATGAATGGAATAAACATCCACTCAGTAGAACACAAATAGGCCGTCGAGTTGAATCCTTTATTCTAAACCACTCTTTCTGGGCTAAGGTTACAAAAGTATGTGATATTTATGAGCCTCTTTACTGACATTTGCGCATTGTTGATAGTGAGGTATACCCAACCTTGGGTATAGTATATCAAGCATTCCAAGTAATGAAAGAGGCCCTCGAATCATTTAATCGGAATGTGACATAGGTTTTAAAAGCTATAAGGGAACGCTAGGACAAATCAATCGATCATCCTTTATTGTTGGCAGGTATAATTTATAATTTTATACATTATAAATTTCTAAGTTAAATTCCTATATCTAAAATTATAGATAATAATTTATATATCTTATTTGTTATTTGTTATTTGTTAATTTGTTACACACTTGCACCACACAAAGTGAAACTAATTAAATTGTATATTTGTATTTGACATGAATGCTAGCATACTACCTAAACCCAAAGTATCAATACAATAATAACATTAGTCACAACCAAGAGTTGACTAATGCAGTGCTTGAGGTCTTCCAAAAGTTGGAACCAACCTCCGACAAGGGTGGAGAGATTGGAAATGAGGTAACACTGCAAAACTAACTATCAAAGTTTATATATTAATATTTATTCTATTTAATCACTAATGAAAAGGTTGTACTTATAGATTATAATGTTTCGAAAAGCGAGGAGTAGATTTGGAGAGAAACTCGCAATTGCATCAAGAGAAAGCATGACAGGTGGTGCGTATAGAACTATATAAACTACTAACAAATTTGTTAATTTGTAAAGTTTAAAGTTGTAAATATAAAATTAATAGTTTCATTTTATTATGGGCAACTGACTGGTGGGATATGTAAGGGGTTTCTCCTCCAACATTGAGGGCATTGGCAATGAAGATATTGTCACAAACATGCTCCTCTTCAGCTTGTGAAAGGAACTGGAGCACGTTTTCCTTAATACATACAAAGCAGCGCAATCGACTAGCGTACGAAGGCTTGAAAAGCTAGTCTTTTGTTATTACAACATGAGGCTAAGGGTCAGAGATATGGAAGCTGAGAGGGACAATGCAGTAGAGTTAGAGCCCCTAAATTTGCTTGATATATCAGTCGAAATAATAGAGGAAAATGAGAATCCTCTTTACGAGTGGATTTGGCGGTCACATATGGATGAGCCAGATGGTAAACCTGATCCAAAGGTGGCAAAAGAAGCACAAAACCTCGGGATTGACGTTGAAAGAGTTATAGCTGAGGAGGTTTTATCAAGCGAGGATGCAATGAGAACAGGCTCGGTGCATTCTAAGTCTTCTGACTCTTGTGACACCAATACTAGAGGTGGGGATAGTGATGGAAATGATGATGGGGACAATGATGGAGGAAAGGGTGGAGATTATGGACTCAGAGCTAGTCCAAGGCCATTATTGAGTCCTTTTACTTGTAAGCAGATTTCACACATGTGACACAAGATGAGAACCATGGCTCTAGGAGAGCGGGCCAAGTATCGAGGCAATAGGCAAACATTATTCGAGGAAAAATGTGGATATATCGGATATATCGTTGGATATATCGACAATATTGATATCGTTTTAAACATATTGTGGATATTATGATTTAAACATGGATATTTTTATTGAAACTCTGGGAAACAATGATTTAGACTCTAATACACAATCTAGCATCAAAAAATTGCAATTTAAATGTGTATAACACAAGTATGTGTTGTGTAGGGTATAAATAGTGTGATATAATAAGAAAATAAATAATAGAAATTCATGCAAATGTAACATCCAAATGTCATATGAGATTAAAATTTGTAAATATTTATCATTTACACAATAAACACTTACATACTTACATACTTACATACTTACATTAGTAGTTTAATACCACATGGAATTCCTTGGTGGTTCAAAATCATCATTTCTATCCCTATTCTGCCTATCCATATTGGTAATATTACGACAATAGGTTGGCCATTTCATAGCATAATTGAATAGGTAATTCTATATATAGCGGTCATATTCTTCAGCAGAACAATGCCGTAGGATTCCAATGGCAGCAAATCTGGTTGTTCGGTCTCAGGAACTCCTTCATTTGTATGTGGTGGGACTGATGGATACATTGAGTATGGATTGGGCATATAATTAGTTGGTTGTTGATATAGATATTGTTGTCCATAGATATATGCCCTTAAGGGATCAGTGTTATAGTAGCCCATCCCATATGGGTTGTGTGACTAATATGGCACTGGTTGGACTTGTTGATGGGGATAGATATCTTGGCTCAAGTCTGTTCCATACCCAAAATGACTTTGTTGTGATCTTATACTTATAAACTCGAAGTTCGAGGAAAGGGAATCTACATCTTGTTGGCTACTTGTGTTTTGTCTCCGTTTTTTCCTCGAATAATGTTTGACTATTGCCTCGATACCTAGCCTTGCTCTCCTAGAGCCATGGTCCTCATCCTGTGTCACATGTGAAATCCACTTCACAAGTAAAAGGACTCAATAATGGCCTCAGACTATCTCCAGCTCCATAATTTCCAACCCCTCCTCCATCTTTGTCCCCATCATCATTTCCATTACTATCCCCACCTCTAATACCGGTGTTAGAAGAGTCAGAAGACTTAGAATGCACCAAGTCTGTTCTCATTGCATCCTCACTTGATAAAACCTCCTCAGCTATAATTCTGTCGACGTCAATCCTGAGGTTTTGAACTTCTTCTGCCACCTTTAGATCAGGTTCACCATCTGGCCCATCCACATGTGAGGGCCTAATCCACTCGTAAAAAGGATTCTCATTCTCCTCTCCTATTTTGACTGATATATCAAGCAAATTTAGGGGCTCTAACTCTGCTGCATTGTCCATCTCAGCTTCCATATCTCTGACCCTCAACCTCATGTTGTAATAACAAAAGACTAGCTTTTCAAGCCTTTCGTACGCTAGTCGATTGCGCTACTTTGTATGCATTAAGGAAAAAGTGCTCCAGTTCCTTTCACAAGCTGAAGAAGAGCATGTTTGTGACAATATCTTCATTGCCAATGCCCTCAATGTTAGAGCAGAAACCCCATACATATCCCACCAGTTAGCTGCCCATAACAAAATGAAACTATTAATTTTATATTTACAACTTTAAAATTTATAAGTTAACAAATTTGTTAGTAGTCTATATAGTTCTATACACACCAACTGTCATGCTTTCTCTTGATGCAATTGCTAGTTTCTCTCTAAATCTACCCCTCACTTCTCGAAACATTATAATCTACAAGTGCAACCTTTTTATCAGTGATTAAATAGAATAAATATTAAAATATAAACTTTGATAGTTATTGTTGTTGTGTTACCTCATTTCCAATCTCTCCACCCCTGTCCGAGTTTTGTTCTAACTTTTGGAAGACCTCAAGCACTGCATTAGTCAACTCTTGGTTGTGACTAATGTTACTATTGTATTGCTACTTTGGATTTAGGTAGTATGCTAGCATTCATGTCAAACACAAATATACAATTTAATTAGTTTCATTTTGTGTGGTGCAAGTGTGTAACAAATAACAAATAACAAATAACAAATAAGATATATAAATTATTATCTATAATTTTAGATATAGGAATTATACTTAGAAATTTATAATGTATAAATTATACATGCCGACAATAAAAGATGATCGATTGATTTGTCCCAGCGCCCCCTTATAGCTTTTAAAACCCACGTTGCATTCCAATTAGATGCTTGGAGAGCCTCCTTCATTACTTGGAATGCTTGATATACTATACCCAAGGTAGGGTATACCTCACTATCAACAATGTGCAACAGTCGTTATAGAGGCTCATAAATATCACATACTTTTATAACCTTAGTCTAGAAAGTGTGGGTTAGAATCAATGATTCAATCTGACGGCCTATTTGCAATCTACTCAGTGGATGTTCATTCCATTGATAAGAAGTGAACAAGGTTTTTAAGCCCGCCTTTCTCTTTAATAGGCTATCGAGTGCAATATAATTTGTGGCAAACCGAGTAGCACCCAGTCACACAATGTCTCCTCCACAAAATGCTCTCATCTGTGCCAACAACAATTGTGGTTGTATATAAAGTTTGTGATCATCCTCCCATCAATGATCACATCTTTAACACCTTTTTTATCAGCAATCCTCTCAAATATGAGGTCGATACAAAAAGCAGCGCAGGGTGTCCAGTATAAATTATACTTTTCCATTAATAGCTCTCCCGTTTTCTCATAGTTGCTGCCATTATCAGTCACTATCTGGACAACATTTTTACTACTAATTGATTGCACGACACCTCTCACCAAACCATAAAAATATATATGGCCCTTATCAGCTCCCCCGCTTTCTCATAGTTGCTGCCATTATCAGTCACTATCTGGACAATATTTTTACTACCAATTGATTGCACGACACCTCTCATCAAACCATAAATATACATATGGTCCTTGATTTTGTCCAAAGCATCCACCAACTTCAAGAAGACTGTCTTCCCTTTACAATATATCATAAAGTTGATGATGGACAATTTTGTTGGACCTGTCCATCCATCACACAAAATGGTGCAGCCACATGTCTTCCACAATGGTTTTATTTGTGCAACGTACTTTTTCATGTCTTCCACCTATCAGATGAAATGGAATTTAAGGAAAATCATAAAAAAAAATAAAAGGCCATAAATAAAACCTAATAATGAATAAATACTAATATTTTGAATTAAATTAGTAATTACCTCCATATCAAAATATTTAGTTCTAATCTCATACGGGGAAGAAGGATTAACGCCTATTCCAGAAAACTGAGCTCCAGCAATCATATTTTTGAAGTGATGGGAGGCGGCCTTCCCACACGGGACATTCTCATGTATAAAGAATTTTGCAACTAATCTACCTAAACCCTCCTTTATCTTGCCTTTACTTAAAGCATCCTTAATAGTCCTTTGCTTTGATTATGCTAATTTATGCAGAGAAGGAATAAAGGGGATATGAGTTTCTAGCATCCGAGCGCTTTGACTACGTTTAAGTGAAGGCATTGGTCCTTTATTTTTACTTCTACCAAAACCTGAGCCACCAGCACTAGAACTTCCAAAACCAACCTCTGAGGCATGGTAGGCTTTTTTATAGTTACTTCTTCCTTCCGTATCCAAATTTGCTGGGTACAACATGATGTCCTCATCATCATCTTCATCAGCATCATCTGATTGGGATTTCAATATACCACCCCTTAACATTTGTCTAACATTTGAATCTCTCCTTGCCTTTGCTGCCTTTGCTGTAGCTTTCCCCGTCAAAAATTGATACATCTCATCTTTCACCTCTGGAGGCACATTGAGGCAAGGTGCTATATTATTTTTTGGATCTGACCCCAATAAATGGTACTTAAGCCACGTCACCCCACCACTCTTCCATGTCTTCTAACAATACTCACATTGGATACCACCTACTGTACTCTCTATACGACTCCCATGTTCCCATACAAGATCAACACTCTTCGCTCCTGCCATCTTTTGCTAAAAGAATACAACTGCAAATCTCGTGATAATATACAACTATACAAGTATAATTTGTACACGTGTGGACATATAAATATATAAGTAATTAAGTATATAATAATATTACTAACTTACTATTTACTTCCTTATTGGATATATGAATTTAAATATGCATATGTGATTGTGTATAATTGAAACAAATATGTAATTTAAATAATAATATATTTTTCTAATATATAAAATCAAAAAATATCTAATATATTTTTCCTTTCTTTTTTCTCCTTTATTTATTTCTTTATCTTTTCTAAATTTTTGTAGGACTCTACGTTGGAGGTTACCATGTTAGTTTGAAATGAATAAATAATTTTGACAATTGACAATTGACCTTGATTTAACTATTATGTGCTTTTATACATTTATTATTAAAATCAGCAAATTTCTAATATAAATATTACTTTTCAAAAACAATTAAACATCACTAAGATTTACAACAATATATTGTGATTTGTGAGAGTTTATTGATTTAACTAGTATGTGCTTTTATATGCATTTATTGTTAAAATCAGTAAATTTCTAATATATTTTTCCTTTCTTTTTTCCCCTTTATAAATAATTTTGAATGTTATTATGTTAGTTTGAAATAAATAAATAATTTTGACAATTGACAATTAACACTATAAGAATTAAGAACAAAATCAACATGTTAACAATAATATAAGTTTATAACCTTCAAGGCTTTAAGTCTTCAACTAATGCACTACTGTCTGCTGCTAGTTGCTTTCTTCTCAACTTCCTTTGATCTTTAACTAGTTGCAACTTGCTACTTTGCTATCATTCCTTACTTCTTTATAGTGGGATGATTGATGAGGGATCGTGGGAACTTGGATGTGGCCAAATGGGAAGTGGGAAGTGGGAATACAAATTTCACTGAAGTTTTGATTTCTGAAGTCTGAACTAATTGGTTTGGTTTCTCAATGCAACAAAAAAAGAATAATATATAGGGGGATGCTTATATTGGAAGGAGTGCTAGTGTTTCACACTTTCACATGAAAGCCTGTGTTTGGTTCCTTATACTAGAAGGAGTGCTAGACTGCTAGTGTTTCACACTTTCACTTTCACGTGAAAGGCTAATCACCAATGGAGCAGGGGAGCACTTTCAAGGGACTAATAATGGATAAAAATTGGAAAAGCCAGTAAACAGCCAATGTTTCACACTTTCACATGAAACTGTGAAAGGCTAATCACTTTCAAGGACTTTCAAGGACAAATAATGGAGGAAAACTACAAAAGGCAACAGCAAACAACCAAAGAAAAGGCTGATCACCCACTCAGGCAAAACGATATGCTTCACAGGGTCGAATCTCTATGATAAATCAAGGAAATCAGCCGATATTTAAAGAAATCTAGATATCATCGATATATCGACGACGATATCGTTTGATTTTTATTTTTATTTTTTTTGAAAATCTTTCAATTTCGCAACAATATATGGTATCGTCCACCTCTGATATGGCAATATATCGCGATATATCAACTATATATCGCGATATTTTGGTCTATGCCTATACCCTAGTTTACAACTCAATTTGGTATCAGAGCCTCCTAATCGATTCTTGTGTGACAAATCTGAAAAATAGAAGAGGAGCACAGCAAGAAATCCTCAACACAAGGTCTGCAGACGTCATCAGAGGAGATGCTGACATCAGCATGTGACATCAGCAAGGTAAGTTGATCTCCCCAATTTGATTGATTCACCTAGGGAAAATTTATGGTGAAGTTTGGTCACGATCCGAGGTCGTTTGGTATGATTTTTGAATTTTCTTATATTTTTCCCAGATTTTACTGTGATTTTTTGAAACTCCAATTTTTGGGACTTTGGCTCGAGTTTGTTGCTTGGGGTAGTCTCTATGGGTGCCGACTTAGGTGATTCTTGAGTGGATTTGGAGTTGTTTTGATGTTTAGATCACAATTGCTTGTCTTTTTATGTGATTTGAAGGGTCGGCTGTGTGTTTCTTGAAGTTTTGGCCTCTGTTATCATGTTTTCCTGGTTTTGCTGCCTTGGTATGGTGATTGTAGCTTTGCTCTGAGTCATCTTGCTATGTAAAGAGGTCTAGTTATGTGATTTTCCATCAAATTGTTGATATTTTTGTGGGTTTCTCAAGTGTTTTGGGAGGTTTTCTATTTCTCAAGTCTGTTATTGCTATTTCTCAAGTCTATTATTGCTTCGTTGACTGATTTAAGGATCTGTTGGTTTAGTTCTATATCTGGTTTTGTTGTTTGAACCTTGTGTTTGAGATGGCAGAAGAGAAATCCAATACTAAGACTGAAGAAAAACTCCCAGTTTTTAATGTTAACGATGATTTGCCTAAATCTATCACTTCGAAAAAGTTGAATGGTTTAAATTACATGGCTTGGGTACATGCAGTTAGAGTTCATTTACATGCTCATCGGAAGTTGAAGTATTTGACTGACAATCCTGCCTAGTGCTAGTGATCCGACTTATGAAGATTGGATTTGTGAGGACTCTGCTATTATGGGTTTGCTCTGGCATAGAATAGATCCCGATATTGCTACTACTGTTGAATTTTGTGACTCCTCCAAGAAAATTTAGGACTCCATTGCAGATTCTTTTTCTCATCAGAGTAATGTTTCTTGTGTGTATGAGCTACATGAGAAAATTTTCATCACCAAACAGTCTGGAAACCTTTAAGCTGAGTATTATAGCACACTTAAGACTTTGTGGGATCAATTATTGCAGCATAGGCCTTTTACCACTGATTTAGAGCAACAGAAGAAGCAATGGGAGGAGTTTATGATTGCTAGCTTATTATCTAGTTTGGACTCTGATCTTCGTGGCTTTAAAGATCAGAACCTTGCGAATAAGACCTTGCCTACAGCTACTAATGCCTATTCCCGGCTATTGCGTTCTTCCCTAAGACAGCCTTCTCCCTTGCTTAGTTCCACTATTTCTTCTTCAGAGACTACTGCCTCGGTCTCTAACAGTGGAAGCTAGTAGCGGATTTGGTGGTGGCTATGGGGGCTATAATTTTCGTGGTGGTTCTCGTGGTGGTAGTGGTCACCTTAATGGACGTGGTGACCGGAAGTGTAATTATTGTGGGGAACAAATCACACTAAACCTTATTGCTTTCAGAAATATGGTAAGCCAAATTATGTGAATCAAGTTAGTGATGGTGTAGCACAGTCTCAGAGTATAGCACAGTCACAACCCACATCTGTTGGATCTGCTTCTTCTAGTTTTGGTTCTCGTGATACATTTAGTACTCAGCTTGGTGAGCTTCTCGTCCAGCACTTGCGCACTGTACTTCCTTCTTTACAGCCTTCTTCCTCCTCTACTGCTACCTTAGTTGATTCAGGTAATATTGCGTGTGTAGCAGCTTCTCCTCTTCATGGATTATTGATTCTGGTGATAATAAAAATATCTCTAGTTTATCATCTTGTTTTTCTGATTTAACACCTGTTAATCATCATGTCATGTTACCTGATGGCTCTTCTCAACCTATTCATAGGACAAGGTGTTCTCCATCCCACCACCTCTCTCTCTTACCTTCTAGTCTTTTAGTCTCCAAGAAGAAGATTGGTTCGAGGCATGAGAAGGACGGTTTTTATCTTTTGGATCCCAGTGCCTCCCTGTCTCTCAGTTCATCTACTTTGTCTGCTATAGTTTCTCCTCTTCAGTGGCACTTCCGCTTGGGTCATCCCTCATTGGATAAACTAAAGACAAGCTATTCCCTTATTGAGTCCTTTGTCTAAATTAGAGTGTGAGGCTTGTCAGCTGGGGAAGCATCACCGTAGTTCTTTTCCTAGTAGTAATCATAATCGTCGTCATTTGTTTTGGATTCATACAGATATTTGGGGTCCTATCTCATACTGCAACTTTAAGTAGTTTTCGTTATTTTGTTGCTTTTGTTGATGATTATTCCCGAATGACATGGTTGTTTCTGATGAAAGAGAGGTCTGAATTGCCTAGAATTGTTCTACAATTTTATAATGAAATTCTTGTTCAATTTAATAAGTGGATTAAGATTTTTCAATCTTATAATGCATTAGAGTATACCCAAGCCATTATGAATTCATTTTGCATTGATTGAGGACATTATTCATCAGACTAGTTGTTCTCACACTTCCCAGCAAAATGGTGTGGCTGAACGGAAACACCGCCATTTACTTGATATTGCTCACACTTTAATGTTCAATATAAAGGTGCCTAAACATTTTTGGGGTGATCTTGTTTTAACTGCTTGTTATATCATTAATCGGATGCCTTCTACTATTTTGGATCATAAGTCCCCTTTTTCTCTTGTTTATCCTGCTCAACCTCCTTTCTCCCTCACTCCTCGGGTTTTTGGTTGTGTTGCTTTTGTTCATGTGCTTGATTTGGGTCAGGATAAATTATCTCCTCGAGCTCAGAAATATGTCTTCCTTGGGTACTCCCGTACTAAAAAAGGCCATCGTTGTTACAGTCCTGATTCTCGTCGTTACTTTGTGAGTGCTGATGTCGCATTTTTTTAGTCTACATCCTTCTTTTCCTCCCAAGGTGAGAATCTATTTTCTGATCTCATATCTTGTTGTGAAGGGGAGCATTCTTTTCCCTCTCCTTCTTCCGATGCCCATATCTCCACCTGTGGTCACTTCTCCGGTTTCCTTAGCTCCTTCTAACCCTCCATTAAAGGTATACCATCGATCTCAAGATAGGCATGTTATTTCTTATGGCCCTAGTTCCTACAGCTTCTCAGTCTGAGGATCCTGTTTTGCCTCCTTCTTCCTCGAGCATCAATGATTTACCTATTGCTCTACACCGAGGTAAAATGACTTGTACACAACATCATATTGTTCATTTCTTGTCTTATAATCGTCTTTCACCTTGTTTGCAGTCTTTTGCTAGTTCCTTGTCCTCTATTTCTGTTCCTTCATCCTATAAGCAGCCACTATCTTCTTATGGCTGGAAACAATCCTATGAATGAAGAAATGAGCGCTCTTCACAAGAACAACATCTGAGAGCTTACTCCTCCCCTTCCTCTAGGAAAACAGACAGTGGGTTGTCGTTGGGTTTATACTGTTAAGTATATTCCTGATGGTTCTACTGAACGCCTTAAAGTGCGGCTAGTTGCGAAAGGCTATACCCAAACCTATGGTGTTGACTACTTGGAGACTTTTTCTCCTGTTGCTTGCCTAAACTCTGTTCGCATCTTGCTCTCAGTGACTGTTAATTGTTCTTGGCCTTTGTATCAGCTTGATATTAAGCATGCATTTCTTTCATGGTGATCTTCAAGAGGAAGTGTATATGGATCAACCCCCAGGATATGTTGTTGCTGAGAATGCTCATCTTGTATGTCGCCTTAAGAAGGCCTTGTATGGCTTGAAACAATCTCCTAAAGCTTGGTTTGATCGATTCAGTGCTATTGTTCTTGAATATGGGTTCCAACGTTCTACCTCTGATCATTCTGTCTTTACCCGTCATTCCACTACTGGCACCATTGTTTTGATTTTTTATGTGGATGACATTATTATTTCTGGGAGTGATTCACCTGGCATTGCTGATTTGAAGCGTTATTTGGGCTAGTATTTTCATACTAAGGACATGGGTGCTCTTCGATATTTGCTTGGGATTGAAGTTGCTCGGTCTTCTCGGGGTATTTCTCTTTCCCAACGGAAATATGTCCTTGACCTTTTGTCTGAAACAGGTCTCTTAGGCTCACGCCCTGTGAATACTCCTATGGACTCTACTTGCAAAACTCGACAGTGAACAAGGGTGATCTGTTTATTGATGTTGGTCGCTATCGTCAGTTGGTTGGAAAGTTAATCTATCTACTATTACTCGCCCTAACATTACTTATGCTTGTTGGTGTCGTTAGTCAATACATGCATGCTCCTTGGCACCCTCATTTTGATGCTGTTTGTCGTATTCTCCGTTATCTGAAGGATACTCCTGGTAGAGGCCCCTCTGCTTCTCTCCCTAGCACTGGCTTTAGTAATGCTGATTGGGTTGGTTCGTGTTCTGATCAGTGGTCCACGTCCGGTTATTGTACCTTTGTTGGTGGAAATTTGGTTACTTGGCGAAGTAAAAAGCAAAATGTTGTTGCTCGTTCTAGTGCTGAGGCTGAGTATCGAGCTATGGCTCATACGGCTTCTAAAATGTTGTGGGTTCGTGCTCTCCTTCGTGACATTGGTATTGATGTTTCTGTTCCTCTAGAGATGTATTGTGATAATCAGGTTGCTATTTTATTGCTAATAATCCTGTCTTTCATGAACGTACCAAGCATATTGAAGTGGATTGTCACTTTATTCGAGACTTGTTGCTCCGGAGGGAGCTTATTACTACATATGTTCGTTCGAGTGATCAGCTTGGTGATATCTTCACAAAGCCTCTTGCTTGTCCATCCTTCCAACAGTTGTCTTCCAAGCTGGGCATGTTTGATTTGTATGCTCCAGCTTGAAGGGAGAGTGTTAGAGTTATTATTTTTATTGTTTTACAGTGTTTATTATTTCCTTTATTTCCCGAAGGGTAGTTTTGTACTTGGACTTATCTTTCTTATATAAAAACAATATGTTAGGAGGTAAAGGGTTATTGAATAAACCCTAAACCTTTCTTCTTCATCTTCTTCTCTTTTTATCTCCCTCATATCTAACCTAAACCCTAGTTTACAACTCAACTAATGTGTTTGGTGAAATCAAAGTTCTGAAGAGTTCTATTTCTAATAAAATTGAGGAATTGGATTGTTTGGAGGGAGGTTTAATTGATGAAAGTCAAATATTAGAGAGAAAAGAGTTGAAGAAGAAGTTAGATGATGTTATATTTTAAAAAGAAATTTTGTGGGCTCAAAAAGCTAAAGTGAAATGGTTAAAAGAAGGTAATAACAATACTAGTTTTTTTCATAGAGTGGCTAATGATAATAGGAGAAAAAAATCGACTGATAGATTAAAAGTGGATGGGGGTTTGCTTATTGAGAGTGAGGAGAGCATTGTGAGTGAGATTTTTAACTTTTTCTCTTCTCTTTATAGGTCTGATGGGAGGGAGATACCAGGAGTAGATGGTTTAAGTTGGTCCCCTATTGATGCGGGTAGCACTAATAGATTAGAGAGACCTTTTGAGTTACAAGAAATAAAGGAGGCTATTTTTAATTGTTGTAGAGATAAGGCTCCTAGCTCAAATGAGTTCACTATGGCTGTGTTTCAAGATTATTGGGATGTGATTAAAGATGATTTAATGAAGGTTTTTGTTGAATTATTTGAGAGTGGGATTGTTAATAGGAGCACTAATGCTACATTTATTTGCTTGATTCCTAAGAAAAGTGATTCTTTGAAGATTAAGGATTTCAGGCCAATTAGTTTAGTTTCATCATTGTATAAGATTCTAACAAAGGTTTTATCTAGTAGATTGAGAGAGGTTTTAGGGCAACTATTTCAGATGCTCAAGGTGCATTTGTGGAAGGTCGTCAAATTTTAGATTTGGCCTTGGTAGCTAATGAAGCTATGGAGAGTTATAGGCAAGGACTTTAATATCGATATCGATGGATATATCGAGGGTCCAAAAATGTGGATATATCGGATATATCGTTGGATATATCGACAATATCGATATCGTTTTAAAGATATGGTGGATATTATGAGTTAAACATGGATATTTTTATTGGAACTCTAGGAAACAATGATTTAAACTCTAATACACAATCTAGCATCAAAATATTGCAATTTAAATATGTATAATACAAGTTTGTGTTGCGTAGGGTATAAAAAATATACCGCGTTAAGTAAATAAATAATAGAAAATTTTGCAAATTCAACATTTAAATGTTATATAACATTGAAATAGATTTTTGTAACATTTAAATATAGAGTGCTATTAGACCAAAGGCCATTGGTTTGAAATAATATTTTAAATTATGTGAAACACTAAGCATAGTAAAATGTACATATATATATGAATCCTAACCTATTCTAATGTGTAAAAATTTCACCAACAATCCACAAAAGGGCATTTAAACATGGCAATGTCGATATCTTGAACGATATCTTGTTTTTTTAGAAATTCTCAAATATCGTAATAGGATATCGTATCGTTGGTGGCCGATATGGTGATATATCACGATATATCGATGATATATCGCGATATTTTGGTCCCTGGATATAGGGTGGGAAAGAAGGAGGGGTTATTATTTAAAGTTGAATTTAAAAAAGCCTATATAATGTGAATTAGAATTTTTTGAATTTTGTCTTAGAAAAGAAAGGTTTTGGAGAGAGATGGAGGAAACAGACTTTTGGGTGCCTGTCTACAACAAATTTTTTTGTGTCAATTAATGGTAAACTAGGTAATTCTTTTTTGGCATCAAGGAGGATTGAGACAAGAAGATCCTTTATCTCCATTTTTGTTTACAATAGTTGCCAATGTTTTGGGGAGACTTGTGGATAGAACCAGGGAGGTCGGGTTGTGTAAAGGTTTTGTGATTGGTAAAGATAGGGTTTCCGTCTCTCAGTTGCAATTTGCAGATGATACCTTATTTTTCTCTTCAAGGGATGAGCATAAGTTTTTATATATTCAAGATATTCTTAACGTTTTTTAGATGGTATCGGGTCTTAAGGTTAATATGGTGTGTGCTATTGTGGGAATTAATTGTGAGGGTGAGAAAATTCAAAGTAGCTAACCAGATGGGATGTTCTATTGGAGAGCGGCCTTTCATTTATTTAGGTCTCCCTTTAGGGGGGAATCCTTATTCTGAGACTTTTTGGAGCCTAGTTATTGATAGAGATATAAAGAAGTTGGATAGTTCGAAGAAGACTCTGATTTCTAAGGGTGGGAGATTGGTATTGATTCAATCTGTTTTGTCAAGCATTTCCACTTATTATTTGTCTCTCAGGATTCCGGCTTCAAGTTGCTAGGTTGTTAGAAAAGTTAATGAGATATTTTGTATGGGAAGGTAGTAGTGAGGGCAAGAAAGATCATTTGGTTAAGTGAGAGGTGGTGTCTAGACCCAAGTCTCAAGGGGGGTTAGCTTTGGGAAATATTTTGGAAAGAAATGTTGTTCTAATTGGCAAGTAGCTTTGGATGTTTCCTCTCGAGAGTGGCTCTTTATGGCATGCTACTATTAGAAGTAAGTATGGTGTGCAAGCAAATGGTTGGGATGCTCAAACTTGTCCTAGGGCTGTCTTTGGAAATTTATTTCCCAGGGTTTGGATCGTTTTTTGGAGTTTACTAATTTGTTAGTGGGGAATGGGGTTAGAGTGGGGAATGGGGCTAGAGTGCGTTTCTGGGAAGATTATTGGAGAGGTGATGCACTTTTTTGTTCTTTGTTTCCTCGCTTGTACAAACTTTCCTTGTCACATAATGCTTCTATCTTATCTTTGCTTTCATCTAAGTCACTTTTCTGGTTGGGATTTCAATTTTTTTTGAAATCTCAATGAGAAGGAAAGTTTAGAGTTGGCATCTTTGTTATTGTTGGATAATTTTTCGTTGAGATGGCCCATTGTTAATAGGAGGATTTGGACTGCCCATTCTTCTGAAGTTTTTTCTTGTAATTCTTACTTTGAGAATTTGATTGATTATCGTATCTCTTTCCCCTCTTTTCCCTCCAATCTGACATGGAAAGCCAATGTGCCCTATAAAGTTAAGTTTTTTGCCTATACTTTAGTTCACAAGAGAATCAATACCAATGACAAGTTTCAAAGGATGAGGCCTCCTCTTTATGTGAGTCCTCAATGGTGTATTGTGTAGAATGGCAGGGGAGACTATTGATGACCTCTTTTTACATTGTCATGTGGCTATTCAGTTGTGGCAGCGTCTTTTCAGATGTGGTTTTGAGTTTTGGGTGATGCCAGGATGTGTTGAAGGAATATTAGCCATTAACTTTTAGGGTTTAGGGAGGGGTAAGAAGGTGAGAATTTTTTGGAATTGTGCTTTCTTGGCTGTTTTTTGGGTTGTTTGGCTTGAAAGGAACATGAGAATTTTTTAGGATAGGAATCTTCTCTGGATGACATATGGGATAGAGTGAATCTTTTGGGACCTTTTTGGGCCCTTTCCTCTAAGGAATTTGGTGATTTTCCCTTTTTTGTTTTGAAATCCGATTGGAGGGCTGTTTGTAGCTGATTCAGTAGGCTATCTTTTTGGCTTCTGTTTGCTTGTATTCTGGTTTTGGTGGACTTCTTGCCCCCATTTTGTAATTTTTCTTATTTTCATTAATAATATCATTTTTGCTGCTGTTCAAAAACATGCCACCCATGTATACAATGTCAAAAGATAAAAATAAAAATCCAAAATTTCGGATTTGGCACCAATACAGGTGACACAACTCCTCTTCAAAAGTGTGCCTGCTACTCCGACGATGCCCACTGGAATACAGTAATCTAAGCATCATTGTAAAAGCTACATAGACTTCACTAATAACCACTCAGACCAAGTATCAAACAGATGGGATACTAAAATTCGTAGTCACCAATATGATTGAGAGGACCCAACCAAATGGGTCAACCAACCATCAAGGGAACCCACCTGAATCTAAGCAATAATATGTGCACATTAATAGAAATACTTACAGTTTGATGATGTGACAAGTCGACCCATTATCATAAGAACAGTCACATTTGATAAGGGGGTTGTAATTTGAATCATCAAAGCTGATCGACTCGATGGCGGATCCAGTGCATGGCTCTCCGCTTATATTCCATCCCTGACCCGATGCTGAAATTCCCCATTGTTGGAAGATAGAATTCAAAACTGCCCCTGCCATCAATTTTTTTTATTATTCCGCTGCCATCAAGTGCTAAAACAATGAAATAGGACAAAGGCTAGCCATCATTTTCCAGGTGACTACCAAAAAGGTGCTTGCTATGAAATAGTTGTACACTAACTTGTAAATTCTCAAGATTCAATCAAAAAAGATTTCCGTGACATTAATATGCAGTAGCTACCTGCATCAGCATATGTGATTTCATTGTTTCACCATCTGGTATGCCTAAATCAAAGAATAATTGCCAACAGATCCAAGAGAGCAAGGTATTCAAACCCCTCAATTGTACACCTATTTATTTTAATTTTAAAATTTTATAAACAAATATAAAAGATTTTTATAAAAATTGGTTCGGTTTTCTATTAGAAAATATCATTTTGAACAACTTTGTAAAAAAAATATTATTTATAAAATTTATTGTTTAAATGAATTCTTTGCCCATTTATAGTTTTTTGTTCTAATTTTTTTTCCCAAACTATCCACTTAAACGACAAATTTTGGAAGAACTTTCTCCTGGAAAATTGTTCAAAATTATGTTTTCTTGTGGATCATGTGATTTTTTTTATAAAAATCTTTTATATGTTTCACAAAACTTTAAATTTCCAAAATTTGTTATTTAAATGGATTTATTAGCCATTTATAGTTTTTTTGTTTCATTTTTTGCCAAAATGTCTACTTAAACGATAAATTTTGGAAAAACTTTAGTTTGAAAAGTTGTTCAAAATAATGTTTTCTTGTGAATTGTGTGCCTAAATTTTATAAAAACCTTTTATATTTTTCATAAAACTTTGAAAAATTAAAATAAGTGCGGGCTATTACCACCACAACAAATACTCTACCACCCCACCACTTTATTCCCCCTAATTTTCACTATAGGCACCCCTCCATATTCCTAAACTACCCCTAATTAAAATCTGAAGTTTATATCCACCCCACCCACAACCCGTCTCATCTCAAACCCTCCTCCCCTATTTGTGGATTTTTATAGGTGCCGATGGCAACGCTATCGATCTCCTTGTCAACACACCAGAAATCGTGTGTCACTCCAACGCCAATTCCTACACGTCGATGCCAATGACGTTTCCATCTAGCACACCCCATATCACCTCCATCTCCTACTGCGTTCTTTTGGATTTTTTTTCATCGGAATATGTAACTTTAATCGCTAGAATTTTTTTTGCCAAAAAAAAATGTCGCAACATATGTTTAGATCTATATGTCAAAAAATACGTGTTGGTTCAGTTGAAGACAAACGAACATACTGTCGGTTTCCGTCTCATGTAAGTTGTTCGGAGTTCTAAAACTGAATAACACAAATTTGTTCAGAGTTATAAAGTTGAACAATTATAAAACGTTTAGAGTTACAGAAATGAACATGCCTCCAATGTTCAATCATCACTGCAAACACCTCATTTCGCACCGCCTAATTGATTTTAAATCCCTTTTTAATCACGATGATGAGGCTTATTATTCGTCTTAATAAATGCAAAGTGATCCCAAATGAGCTAACGAAGTCACATGCAGCAAAAGCCTACAACCATTTTCCATGAAACCCTTGTTGCGTACGCACCTATCATGGGTGCAAATGCATCCCGATGCTGTAAACATCCACTTGCGATGCGTACACACCCCTTTGTTTTTATGGAAACTCTCATTTTTGGTATTCCTTTCTCTCCAATCCTACCTATTGATATGGAAGGACTTTGTTTTGGTATGATTTGACGAGGAACCGGGATGACTCCCACAAAACCCTAATAGCCCCTATAATCACTACTATAGGTTTAGGTCAAAATAGGAACCCTAACTTGGGAGAGTCACTATATACTCGACCCAAAAACCCTAACTCAAGGATTGGTGCTATGATTTCGAAGGCTTGGAGGGGAGCACTTTGCCGGATTGAAGGTGTTTCCGTATTGACTTCGTTTAATATGATCAGTTACATGCATAGTAATATCGACTAGTTTCTTTTATTAAGATTCGAGTAGATTTTAGTTGTATTTCATGACATCTTGTATGCTTAATATTGGCTAGGTTTTATATTAGTTTGAATGATTATTTGCTAGTGAATTAATGCCATTTGCTTACCTTTCGCATTATTATCATTCAATGGTAAGAATGCGCATGGATTGAGCAAATAGCTCTTTGGGTCTACTTTGTTCTTTATTCTATTTTGTTTATCCTTTTTATTAAGCATGCATGAATCTGTCAGTAGAGTGATAATGTTCTATCAGTAGTTAAAGTTTGGTTCCTACAGGTTGTGTACGCAACATCTATGGTTGTGTACGCACCCACTTTAGGCAGACAGGTCATCTTTCATATATTTCTGTGTTCTGTCTTTCTTTCTTTCAGATATGTGTGAATCAATAGTTGAGTTTGATACTACTTTGCTTAAAGTTCACGCTATGTGCCCAGGGTGCGTATGCAACCACCATGGATGCATACGCACCCCGTGTTTGGCATACAGACTGGTTTGCTGATTCTTTGGTTTTCTTTTTGGTTGATAGTTGTTTAGTACTCTGTATCTTATGCATGGACTTAAATATCCACGATATCTTCGATATATTCACGATATATCCGTGTATCCTGTACCCCTCGATACGATAACTAACTGTCATATCTTTTTTGCAAAATATCTTTACGATATTGTCGATATTTTCGATATTATTGATAAAATCTCAATATATCTCAATATATCCATGATATTTTCTTTTTTTTCACATAGTATCGCCAATATATCAAATATATTGATGATATATCGAAATATTCATTTTTTTGTTATCGTGTCAAAATTATCACTTCTTACTCTTTAAGTATTAATTTATATAAATATTCCAACTATATTAATGGCTTAAATTAGTGTTATGAAATAACATCATTCATTTACTGTCTTAAAATATTTGTTCTTTTGCTTGGCGTAGCACATTTTTTATACCTTACGCAATACATACTAGTCTCATACACATTTAAATAGCAATATTTTAATTCTAAACTATTATTTAGAATCTAATTCATTGTTTCCTATAGTTTCAATGAAAATATACTTGTTTAACTAACAATATCCGTCGTATCTTTAAATCGATATCAAAATTTTCGATATATCCATCGATATAGTCGATATATCCATGCTTTTAGACTCTCGATATATCCATCGATATCGATATTTAAGTCCTTGATTTTATCTATATTCTATATATCTATTGTAAATCTTCTTTTATTTTGCTTATTTATTATTTTGGTCATTGTTGCGTGTCATTATTCATTGCGTGATTTAGGGTGGGATTTAGTCGGATACTTAGCTAATTAAAGCCAATAGTTATGTGTGGGGGCCGGTTTTAACCGAGCATTACTGGGTGCCTAATACCTTTCCAGTGATGTACCCTAGCTTCGAACCAAGAATTCTTTGGTTATGATGAGTTAGACCCTACTAGGGGTTAATTAGTTCCCAAAGCTAAATTGGGTGGGGACTCATCTCCGCACTAGCCTTTCGAAATTAGTTAGCATACTCATAAACCGCGTGGTTTAGGACATGGTGCTCACAATCACTGTCCGAACATATTTAACATGTTCAAATTCGAAGGTTCAAACATGGCGAAATTCAGTACAAGAAAAAATGAAGAAAAACTTGACAAAAAATATATAAATACTTATCTTTTGGTTGCTAATATAATTTATAACAATGCTTTGCTCGTCCGTTATTCAATATAACATTAGAAATACTAATTTTTCATATATATAAGAATTTTGGGTCAAGTTTATTAGGATTTGTGAGAGAATGAGGTTTAGAGATGGTGCAATGTTTTTGGAGTTGGAGGTGGGGTGAAGATAAGAAAATTTCCTATAAGGTTTTTAGTAGATATGTCCTTAATGATAAGTGCACAGTTGGATATAAAAATAATAACTTCTTATTTTAATTAGTGGGGAGCTTAAAGTACTTTATGAAATAAGGTGCGTAAAAAACCATTGAGGGATTGCAATAACCATCCTCCAATTATGCCAATTTCTTAGGCCTACTCTTGAATAGAACCCATCAAGTGTGGCTCACAATACTTAGAACAATCATGAAAGAGGATGTTATTGCAATCTCATAACTCTAATTGTATATTCCACTAATTTTATTTATTAAGATTTACAAAAATTATAAAAGGTTTTTATGAAAAATGACATATTATCTACTAGAAAACATCATTTTGAACAACTTTATAAAAAAAAAAAAAATTTCAAAATCTGCTATTTAAGTAGATTTTTTGCCATCTACCTTGTTTATTTCATTTTTTTGCCAAGAAATCTATTTAGATGAAATTTTTTGAAAATACTATCTCATGTAAAGTGGTTCAAAATGATGCAATCTAGAGATTGATCAATTTTTATAAACTTCTTTGATATTTTTCTAAAATTTTAAAAAATTAAAATTAGTGAATGTACAAATAAAGTTAAGGAGTTGCAATAACAAATCCTATCATGAAACGTTTGGGTGTGGGCTTCTAGACCCATAAAGGCTCTTGTCCCATTTTTAATGCACAACGCTGGCAGATTATTTTTGAGTCAAAGTGTCAAACTAGCATCAAGGGTAATCACATTGAGAAAGTAAGGTAATACGAATTGATTTATAAACAATTCAGTCTGTGCCGTTTGTAAGGTTCTCACTCCATGCTGACACGAGGAAATGAAAAATTAAGTAGGAGTTCTAAAAATGGGATCCGCAAACTAAGGGCCTCCTTTATTACAATTGTTCATGTTCTTCCTAGACCTTCTTTTTTTTTTTTCTTCCTTTTTTTTTTCCAACTTGATACCCAAAAGTTCACTTCATAAAGCAATGTAGCCCCTGACTCCAACTCCATCTAAACGCCTAACGGAAAGCTACTTGGCATCCCACATGGAATCTAGTGTCAGAGTTAAAAACTAATTAAGGTAAGAGAAACTTTTCCCTATACTCTAGGTTAAGTTTCAATTCAGTACTTGAATTAAAAAATTTCTAATTTAATATCCAAAGTATACTAAGTGTACCAATTTAGTCCAAAATGTAAGTATCAGCAAAACTTATTTTTCAGAACCTTCTCTAATGCAATTTGTTATACGAAGATGGGATTCGAAGGATAGCATGTCTACAACTAAGGTTTAAAATTAAGCCCTTGCAAAATGTTATGCTTGTAGGCTTACGATCATCCTTGTTAAACCTTTTCAGTAGTTTTTCCAGATATTTTTCTTGATCCAAATATAATAACTTCGATTTCTATCTCAAGAAATTAAATTTATTTCCCATAATATAGGCTGCCTCACCCCATGTCTTTGATTTCAAATATGAACCCTAGATATCATTTTATATTGTTTATCTAAATTGTTTCCTATTAATGATATGTCATCTACATATAGTGAGAATATCTCTAGCCCTTGTTGACACTGCCATACATATACAAAGTGAACTAGTATTCTCATTTCATGTTTATATATTAAGCCCTTATTGGCACTTACTTAGCGAGAGAAAAAAAATAAATAAATAAATTTGAAGAAAGAAAGGAAAAAAAGAAAGAAAGAAGAAAAAAGAGGCAGCCCTTATTGGCACTTCCATATACACACTCATCTAGTGTTCTCATTTCATGTTTATATATTTAGGAAAACCTAGTGAAATTTCAAGTAACATCGTTTTGAAGATTGCTTGAGTACATATGATCTTTTCAATTAATTAATAGACTTTGTCCTCGAGAAATACAATCTTGACATTGACTGATGTAGGGGTAACTACGGATTGGCTCCACTGGGAAGAAATTATCTTTATATCAGCCCAAAGAAAGGTTTCTATTACTGTCAGCCCATTTTTATGTGAAACTACAAGATTGACCCTATTTTCATGACTTTACCCCCTCCTTCCACGATCTACCCTATGATTACATAATTAATTCATATGCATCATCACCACATGAACGTGCGCACTCCAGGAACTTATGACTCTTTTACTCACCAGATGCACTCCGTGTTGGACTTGGGCTTGCGAAATTCTGAGACTCCAATTTTTAGGTTCGCGAATTTATAATTTCACTTCATCACTTATCTCTGCACTCCTCAAAAATAGGAAAATAGGACATAAAGTCTAATTAAATTTTATTATCACACAAAAGGAAAAAGTTACAATTGAAATAGGAAGCCATGGTGTAGATTCAAATTGATACAATTGTATTGATGAAAAGGAAAGAGAAAGAGGGAGAGAGATTTGTTAAACAATGCAATTTACATCGAAGGTGTTAATGTCATTTTATGTATATGGTTAACACCATTAAACCAACCATCTGGACAAGAGGTGCCAGGGTAGTCTTAAGATTTTTTTGAAATGTATAAAATTCCTACAGGTGTCTAGCGAGACTCCCACGAGTCTATAAAAACTCTAATTGAGTTTAGAGAACATCGTAGATTTTAAAAAATCTCTTAGAAATTTTTTGAGTACATAGAGTTTTAATGAATGTTTAGTAAGCGTTGTTTGAGTACATAGAGTTTTAATGAATGTTTAGTAAGCGTTGTGAGACTCCTACAAATTTATAACGACTTTAATTAAAATTAAAGAACGTCATAAACTTTAAAAAGCTTCTTAGGATTTTTTGGAGTATATGCACAAACTCCCCCGGCTTTGGCCAGGTCCATTTTTTCCGGTTAGCTACGTGTTTCCCGACCAACTTTATTTAAATGTATATTTTTTTAGATGTATAATTTTAGATGATTTTTTTTTTTTTTTTAATTTCTAGATGAATCACTGAAACTACGTATTTTTCAAGATCCTTATCAAAACTCACCGACGGCGACCCATTATCAGAACCCATGCCGTGGTTACTCGAAATCCTCTCCAACAAACAATCAAACAAACGAATAGAAATAAAAAAAAAAAGGGGAAAGAAAGAAGAAGAAGACGACGCCGAGGAGCGGGCGGAGCGCAATGAGAAGCTCCTGCTGCATCTTTTGGGCCAACACCGAAATCGCACCCTACGAGGGTAGATTGTGAGTTGCAGATGGAAACCCAAAAAAAGAAAAGAAAAAAAAAAAGGGAAATTAACGGTGGGAGGGAGAAGGTAGATCGTGGGAAGGGGAACGGGAAGGTAGACCCCTCGTTGCAGATGAAAACCCAAAAAAAAAAAAAAAAAAAAAAAAAAAAATGAGAAAAGAAAAAAAGGGCAATGGTGGGAGGGGGAAGGTAGATCGGGTGCAGAGAACAGAAGGCGGAGGGAAAGGGATAAAATCATGTAAGGTAATTTTTGTAATTACACATAAAAAATGGGTTGGCTGAATTTTTTAGACTTGACATTCGTGGACTGTTGTAAGAACTTTTCTTTGGACTGATTTAAAGATAATCTCTCTCTAATGGGCCAATCCATATTCACCCTCTGCAACTCCAAATCCATTTAATGGAATGAAATGGTTGTTACCAATCAGTTCTGGGTAATATTCTCCTTTCGAAAAAGGGGGTTTGCTATATTAATTCCACAATCTGCTGCATCCACCAAACTCTGTGAGAAACGACTCCATGTAGCAAGATCATGAAAATAATGATGTATAAATAGGCTTAACGGGGTCGACTCAGAGAGAGATGTACCTTCATAAGAGAGAGAGAGAGAGAGAGAGAGAGACATGTACCTTCATAAGGATCCGTGGTAGGTTGGGCTTGAGAAATGTCAAGCAAGCCGAAGATGCAAACAGCGTAGAAAGCAAAGACAAGCACAAGAAATGATCCCATCATCATAGAGATCTAGCCAGCCCAAATGAGCTTGACTAATGAAAAATGTTGAGCTTATCCAAAAAAAAAAATAATAATAATAAATGTTGAGAAAGAGTGAGAGAGATGCCTGAGGATTGAATCTAAATTAAGCCAACTTTAGGAATACGTAAGCGCGAAAGCCATTCATTCATTAATATTGTTTCCAGAAAGGGCCAATGACCACCTACGGCACTACACCAGAGTACGTGGGCACGTGGCTGATTGTAGGCCGTGGTGTTCAAGTACTATGTTGGCGTACTCCCGCTAGCGCAAGTTAGCAGCGCGATGGATTATCATATGGTAGTCGCACTAATCTTTTAAAACCACACCGTTAATTAAATCGGAAAAGAGATTGGGTTAAGAATCACTAATTCAACCGTCGATGTCAACCAGAAATTAAATAGTGACATCATCATAATGTAATAAATATTTTATTTATAAATTAATTATAAAAATTAAACAAAAAACTACCAAAAAATACATTATGGTAAAAGTCTCCAAAAAAATTGTATCTTGAATTTAAAATATATAAAAGAAAACTAGTTTAAAAATCAAATGCTTTTAGAAGCCTAGAAGGTTAAGGCATTTAGGGCTTATTTGGTTGTCTAATTTGAAATTAAATAATTTGATAAATTTTACATAGTAGTAAAGACATAATCCATTATCTTGAATTAACAAATTCTTTAGGTTGATTTTACAACATTAACTATAGTGATAATTCCAACATTTTAAAATATTCTAAGTCAAGGTGATGAATTTATACATTCAACCTTATGTAAATTCTTTTGAATTGTTTAATTTTGAATTGGATGCCCAAACAAGCCCTTAGTCTTTTATCAAATATATTACTATAATATTTGTAGTAAAAAAAAGAATAATATACAATCTCTAAAAAATTTGCTTTCTCCAATGTAAATTTCAGGATGATCAAAAGCAACAAAACAGAAAATTATGTAGAAAAAAAATGAAAATATCATCATTATCCATGCTTATTCTTTTTTCCAAATAATCAATTAAGAACAAACCCATTCAAGTCGTAGGTTTCAATTTGTTGAGAGTTGATAAAAAAGAAATCAAAACTCTGATAACATCAGATTCTTTTGGAATGGAAACAAATAATGGTTAGAATGTCATTTTAGCCAATAGTTGGTAAAGGAGAAGACAGATCAAAATGTAGAAGAAGGAGACATGGTGGCTTTAAACTCAACATAGAGGACTAGAAGAGCTGTAGAGCATCGTGAGAAGGATAGAGAAAGCCCAAAACCCTAATCGCAAATTAATGGAAGAGTCAAGAGCTGCTTGCTACCTTTTTTTTAACGATTTTTCACTTATACTAAACCCGTTCGTGCGGTTCATCTCACCTGCAAGCGGTTTACAAAAACTGCCAGTTCAACCACTGGTTTAAATAGGTTTTAGCAAATTAAAGTAGTTTTAAGTATAAAACGGTTTTAAGGGGCAATCCAGACCAGAGCCTAAATTGGTCGACGGTTAAACCAATTGAACCTAAACCAATCCGATTTGGATTTCAAAACACTGAGTACCACCAAGGCAAACGTACATATGCTTACCCTCTAATCCAGTTATTTAAATTCTATACAATGCTTCCCCAACAAACCAAAATTAGGGGTGAGTAGGTGACATTCAATTTTTTTTTATTTTTTCTAAATTTATATTCAAAAGAAATATCTTAAATTTGTTAGTTTTTTCAAAAGCTGTTTTTAAGGGTGGCTATTGTCACCACAAAATTTCATAAGCACCCTCACTTATTATAAACTTCTCAATGTTTTATAAAAAATAAGTAAATTACAGAAAACCCCCTGAAGTCGGGGAAGGGGGGATCAACAGATAACCCCCTTATATTTTAATTTTACCAATGTGCCTCCCTTATGCTCTATTTTTGTCAATATGCCACAATTTCTAAATGGGCCAGGCTATTGCTACCACTCAAAATACTCTAAGCACCCCATTATTTAAAATAATTTGTTAAATTCTTTATATCTAAAAGGTAAATTTACCAATAAGGACATGTCTACTTAAAGACTTAAAAAATTTCCTATCCCCACCCTACTTAACCCTCAACTTCAAAAACATTACACCATCTATAGACTTCATGCTCTCACAAACTCTAACAACCTTGACACCAAATCTATATTTACATGAAAAATGGACGAGAAAAGCATTGATAGAAATGATATTAGCAACCAAAAGGTAAGTACTGATACACTTTTTTTTGAGTTTAGCTTAATTATTTTGTATACTGAATTTCGTATTGTTTAGTTTCTCGACTCCGAATATGTTTACAATGTTCATTTCTGTAACACCGAACTCTTTTAATGTGTTCCGACTTCTAAGTCCGAACAAAGTTATTTGGTTCTATTTTCCAGCTCCGAACAAATGGATATTGTTCGATTATGTAATTCCGAACAAATGGATATTGTTCACGTGTAGGAGTTTGAACAACTTAACTATACAACAATTGAGAATTGTTCGTTTATGAAATTGTGAATGAATTTTGAGTATTTGTGTTTATAAGTCAGAACATATAAGAGATGTTCAGTTTTAAAGGTTTAAATGTTTTTATATTGTTATTTTTTATAAAGCAAACATATATACTTTGTTCTTACTAATAGGTCCAAACAAATAAGAGATGTTTGGTTTTGAGTAACCGAACAGTTTCAAAATTTTTTTTTTTGACATTGTTTATTTATTGTAGGGTGATGATGTGTCCACTCAAGGTAGCATGGTTGAGTCTGCTTTTGTCATGGATTACAGTAGTGAGTTTACTACTTATGTAGCGTCGGCATTGGTTACCAGTGAGGCAATAGTGTTAGTTCGTGTTGGCGTCGGCTTGTGGTGGCGTCCGTTCATGTCGGCATCGGCATCGACGTTGGTTTTCAATGAGGCAACTCGCCATTAGTTTCCGATGAGTCTTGCGGAGGATGATGCCATCTTCTTTGATAAAGGGCAAGGGGTTTGAGAGGGGGACGGGTTACAGGTTGGGGGTGCGGTGGGTGGGGTGGAAAAATGTTTAGAGAATTTTTTATTAAGATATTTTAAGAAGATGAGGGGGAGTGCTTTTAGTAAAATGTGAGGGGATTTAATTAGTGGGAGACTTAGAATATTTTGAGTAGTGGCAATAGCCTGTCTATTTCTAAATTTATGTTGATTGCTTTATGATAGTCCACTTGTGGTCATTTTATTTCTTTTTGTTTGATGGTAAATATATATTTTTACTAATTTTATGGAGCAATTCTAGACTTTTAAATGTTATGTGTTTCTGTTTTGCAGGTTGGTCGAGCAGTTAAGACCTAAGTGTGCTCTCCATAGGTCACTATTTCTACTGCTCATAGTTATTTCTACCTGTGTGGATATGAGAAGTCTCACACAGATTGTGAAGGGATTAATCTGAATTGAAACCTCACAAGAGTAAACCTCATAGGAGTAAGGTTTCGAATACCCTAATCATTCATAACCAAAAGATAAAAAATGTAGTTGGTTTCCATCCTATGTTGGCCGCTGAGCATAAATGATGGGGTGAGAGAGTGAGACGAGACGGGATTAAGGTTTCCAAAATTAATTGAGATGAAATAATAGTTGAACCCCGTGATAGAATTAAAACAAAATTGAAATGAGGTAGTTCCAGTCGGGGTTGAGAAAGGAGTCCCCGTCCCCAGGGTAAGCGGATGTAGTAGAGAAGTACCAAAAAGTATACGAGTTTACAAAACATACGCGATCGATGATCTCAATAGTGGACTGTCATACTCCAATGGACGACCAAGCCCAAATAGCCCAATGGACCACCTAGTTTTCTCTCCACATCCTACATAGTAAGGATGGCACATGATTGTCACGTAATAGAATTTTTTTTTATTTTTTTTATTTATAAAAGGGGCGGGGGGGCCCTCCGGCGGCCCGGGGGTGGTGGAATTACACTTTGGTGAGTGCTTTCCAAAATAATACCAGAAGACAATGATTGACAATGAATTTGTAGTAAGTAAGTTGAAAGTTGACAGTTGATTTTTTCTTTTTCTTTTTTTTCTTTTCTTTTGGTGGTGGACTAGCTTAGGATGCCCAAAAGTCGTAAGAAAGTTTGAAGTCTATTTGCATTAATATTTGGGGGCAGGGTTGTGCTTAGGTTGGTTTGAAGTGGTTTAAAGAAAAATTATCAACCAATTCACTTATAGTGGGTTATAAATTTTTCAACCTTGCAGCCAAATCTTAAGTGTTAAAAACTGGTGGATTGATTATTTTTTAAGCAATTTGTCAATAACGGTTTGGGTGGGTTTGATGGGTTGTATCATGTTATTTTTAATTGAGGCATTTCTAATATATTGGGCCTAAGCTAATTAATATGTTAAAACAAAATTAATAAATCAAGAAAATATAATTATTTAATGTGGTCAAGTGAAACTTGATACATACTTACATATTATTTTAATTTCAAATATGAAAATTATGATTTTATGGGAAAAAAAACACTTGATCAATGTTGATGAAATTGGTGATAGTTAATGTTATTAAAGGTTAAAGGACCCAAAACTCAATATCCTAGCAAAATACTAATAAAATAATACATTATTATAAAATTAGAGATATTTGGTATTTATAATTTTATACATATATTATTAAAGGTGGGGCCGTTTGGTTTATTGGTAGTTTGACAAAGTTTAACCAACCAACCAAACCAAACCGTCAATTTTATTGCTTAATCCGCCTAAACCGCACCGCTTAACCTCTCAAACTGCTTAAATCGGTGAAAAATGGAACAGATTAGTTTGGTTTGACGGATTAGACGGTTTTTTGCACAACCCTAGTTGGGGGAATTTTAGAGTAGTCAGACTATTAGAAAATAATTACAGTTAGTAGTTAAGTTGGGATTCATTTATTAAGAAAGTAGTTATTTGTATTAAACTGTAATTATTTTCTTGGCATATTTTTGCCTTTTTTTATATGATATTTTTTATAAGATCTTTTTCTTTTCCTAGGCTTGAGGGAGTGCACATTAAATTATAAATAATTTAGCACCATGCTAAGGTGATTGGAACCGTCAAATAACCAATATTAGAATATCAAAAAAATACTACTAAAATAATCAAAATAATTTTAATAATAATTATTTAATCTTTTAATCTCGGCTATCTAATAACATATTCAATAACTTCAATCATCCCAGCATGGCTGAATTTTTATTTAGAGCTCAGCATCAAATCCGTTTTAGGTTGCAAGGTTAGGCAGGTGGTGAAATTAGCTAAGTGTACTTCGTGTCCTTGGCTCGTTTTGCTAATTCCTCTACGTCTGAATGCTGCTTCGTAGTCCACTTGGTCTGTTGGGTTCCACGTACTTGGTTAGTTGGTTGGTTTTTTATTTATTTTCTTTTCTACTTTTCGTTTTTTGGACAAAACTCTCCCGACAGTCCCGCCGCCCACCTTATTTAATAAATTGTCCCCGTTTCTCATTTTCCTTTTTTATTGTAAAGAATTGTCCCCTTTTTTCTTTTTCCTTTTTTATTTAAAGATAAAGAATTGTCTCTTAGAGCTTGACATTCACAAGTAGAGTCGAGGAATAAAATGGCCCCGGCATTAATAAGGATCACAAGCTGAGCGTTGGGGCGTCAAAGTTGACTGATATTCACTGCAAAAACTACGAGATTACAGTAGCCAATTCTTGACATTGAGTTGATCAGAAGTTCTGATCAGAACCATGTCAAGATTAATCCTGTGGAGTCAGAACAATATTCTTGCATGCAAGGTCAGGACTCAAGACGTATTAATTAATGATAAATATTTTAGAAAACAAGAAATTCTCAATGGTGGATTATATTGAAATTTTGTTTCTTAATTTTGTATGCGGTACAAAAATGATTCTAATAAATAAAAGGGTCAAACTCATCAATGTTTTGGATAAAAAAAACAGCTAAAGGGTTAAAATAAATTTTTTGACACCACGTGACCGTGTCACAGTTACATGGAAGACTCACTCTGAAATTACAAATTAGAGTCTAGAGAAATAAAATGGCTCCTTTGGTCCAACCATGTGAGCTTTTTAAGTGAATTATGTGTATTTTTTGCATCGCTACAGTGTAAAAATGCATCGGTACAATGAAAATATATCATATGAAAAAAGTGACTACATCAATACATGTGAAGAATTTTTTGCTTAACCCACGCCTCTGATCATTTTTTAGAGGATAATGTAGCAAATTTGCATGTGAGCCATTTAAATTATATTTGCCTCACTAAATGCATCACCCATTAAAGCACCTATTTTTAATACATGAGGTAAAAAGTAGCTTTGTCTCACATTTTGCCTCACCAATGAAATAGACCATGATCCATTTTTAATAAGACATACCTTCTAATTCGGATTTCATTTAAAATATAATGCATAATTATATTATTGGATTAATTAAAAGAGGGCTGGAAGATTTTTTTTTTTTTTTTTTTTTTTTTTTTTTTTGAGAAATTTTTTTTCGACATAGAGAAAACTCATCAAGGGTGCCTGAACATTACGCCACTTAAAATGGGCACATCATATTGCATATGATTGAGACTAGTATTCGCACGCTTTGGAAGAAAAAATTATGAGAAAGAGAAAGAGAAGGAGAAAGGCATGAAGATGGAGTCAAGTTATCCAACTCAAGTCTGCATTATTTTGAAGTTTTTATCCCAATGACATTTTTTTTTTTTTTTTTTGTGCCTCATCCTTTGTAAGTTTTCCACTCTCCCTGCGTTGGAAGGTTAGGCGGGTGTTGAAATCAGTTTCTTTCTCCCCATTATCACTGTTTTGCAATTGTTCTTTCCATTAACAGAGATTTTTTTCTTAATGGATAGACTTTTATCAATAATGTTTGTTATCGAGATCTTTTATTTTATTACTCTCTCCATTCCAAATTAAGTGTTCCCTTTGAAAAAACACGCTTTTTAAGAAAACCCTATTAAATGTTTTTACATCAATGCATTTGTTTTAAAATTCCAATTTTGCCCTTAAGTATGTAAAACATTAGAAAAAGTGAGAATACCTTTTCAAAAGTATTTTAAGAAATGAATAAAAAATAATCATTGACTTTTGAAATAGGACAATTATTTTGAAACTTACCAAAAAAGAAAGTAGGACACTTATTTAAGAATGGAGGGAGTATTTTTTAAAAACCTAAACCTATAAGAAAACAAGTTGAACATATCATAGTAGATAAATATGAAAATCTTTGGAGGGGCATTCCACTACCATTAATTGTCTCCTAGGTTCCACTTGGCTCTTGTTTTTGATTGCTGTTTTTGTTTGGCCTTTTGTTTTCAAAACAGACTAGGTCTCAATTTAAACAGGGAAACTTTTATTGGGTGTTAACAAACCTCTCCTTGCCCTTCTTAATAGTCTCAAAAAAACACTCTTGGCAGCATATTGTAAAAAATTGCTTCTAAAAAAAGGCATTAGAAACTAGTGGTACAAAAATAGCACTTTCGGTCTAAAATGCTTTTTAATCATTTACAGTAAAATCAGTAGCCAAGATCCATTTTAAATAAGACGTACATTTCAATTTGAATTTCATTTAAAATGTAGAGCAGATGATTGGATTGGAGTAGGACTAGAAATTATTTTTTTTTTTTCCTTGTAGTGGCATCAATGCCCCACCCCTTCCCCCCAAGCCTCACCCCCCCCCCCCCCCCACACACACACACCAAAAAAAGGAGAAGAAAAAAACTGTACCGTATGTGAGTTGAAAGTAGAATCCCCCCCCCCCCCACCCACACACACACACACCAAAAAAGGAGAAAAGAAAAAAACTGTACCGTATGTGAGTTGAAAGTAGAATCTATATATGTTTGACTTTGAAAAACCATTTAGACTTCGGAGGGAGCAGACAGGCATGTAATGCTTTTTAACAATATCTATCCCTTGATTCCCTTCGTGTAGCTTATTGTACTCTCTGGAAAAACGAACAAGAATTAGTTGCAATGATCAGCGGCTCTCTCTCTCGTGGTTTCTTATGGCATGTCTGGAAATTTCATAAAGGTTCAAGCGTATAGTAGTGCCGCACTAACACTACTGTGAAGAACGCAACTGCACTTGGACCACTTAGAATAATTCCTTAAGGCTCTGTATGGATTGAGAGAAATGGAGAGAAGAGAAGAGAAAAGAAAAGAAGAGAAGGGAAGAGAAGAGAAGAGAAGAGAAAGTAACTTTCTCTCCACCCTGTTTGGTTAGTCAGACCTTATTAATGAAGAGAAAAGGAGAGAAAGTAGTCACAATTACATTATTACCCTTTTTTATATATTAAACAGAAGTTATGTAGGGATATATTTGTCATTTTATCACTAACTTATTACTTTTCTCTCCATTTCTCTCAAAATCTCTCCACTTTGGAGAGAAAGGTAAATGGGTCCATTTTCTCTCTATTTCTCCCCATTTCTTTTCTCTTCTCTCCTAAATTAACAATCCAAACAAGGGAAATGGAGAGAAAATCATTTTCTTTTCTCTTCTCTTCTCTCCATTTCTCTCAATCCATACATAGCCTAAAAAAAGGAGTGGGGCAGAAAGAAAGAAAAAGCAAAAAAGAAAAGGAGTTAAAATTTCAAAAAAGTTTCTCTTCATTTGATACTTTTTCGTTTCCCAAACAATGCCTTTAGATTCAATTAGTTAATTGATTAACAACAAAATGTGAAACTCTGCCCCCTTTACGTACATTAACAAAGACACCAATAGTCTAGAATATACATGGAAAAATACGTTTGTAAAAAATTCATAGATAAATTAGCTAAGTGATTACAAATGCATCTATAGCAAGAATAAAAAAAATAAAAAAAATCTATGGAAGTGTGTAAATTTATAAAATGAAAAAAATGGAATATTCCTCACCTACCCTCTCCAGTGATGTCATGGAGAGTTCAGTGGCACTAAAAAATGACTAGTCTGTATCAGCCAATATGCTTGTGCTTGCAGATGAATTGTAAAAACTATTATCTGCTCTTTTAGTTGAAATGTCACTGACGAAGCTCGTTGAATCATCAAAATTCCAGTCAGTTAAGTACCTGGGCTTGGAAGTTACACTGCTAACTTCAACATCTCCTGAAAGCATTGCCACCACACGGGACATTGGCGGCCTTAGTGTTGGTGATATTTGAATGCACGAAAGACCTACTCTTATAACCAGTTTTATTTCTTCCTCGATGAAATCAGATAATTTTGGGTCCATCAGTTCAATTTCGCGGTTGTTCTCATGTAGGTGCCAAGCCTAGAAGCAGAAAAATGATAAAATCCATTAAAGAAACAGTCTTAAATGGAAAGAATTTCATACGAATACTATATAGTGTAACACTGTAACCAGCATACGGGAGGAAGTAGCAGGCATCCATAACTGGGTTGAATCAAACCCTAAGGGAACTAGGGAAGAATTACACTACACGTAGAGGCTGTTTCAAAAACATATGAAAATTAACATTCATTTCATTTCATTATTTATACCATTCAAGTAAATGTATGCCATTTTTTAGAACACCTAAAGGGTATTTTTATTTTTAAGAGTATTTTACTAGTGGTCATTTTTGGGATTTTTAAAAGCATTTGATCTGCTGAGGGGCAACCCCTAGAGCCTAAAGGGCCCGGTATTAGCCCCATGCGTGTTTTTTTTGGTGGGGGGGGGGGGGGGGGGCATGCGGGTGCGGGGGACTATACATGCGCAAGGGCGAAGCCCCTTCTTCTTCTTCTAGTATTAACTTGATTTTGGCAGAAATTCAATTTGCATTAGCAATAAGCCAATGACTCCATTTTGCATAACAAAGTTTTGACTACAAATGAGGGGAAATCATAATTGAAAATTCTCTCAGACATGTGGTTGGACATCACATAATGTGTTCGTCTATCATATTGTGGCAGTTCTCTTAAAGGGCAGTTAGGCTTTTGATAGAAATCATGAAATGATGACTTCCCATGGCATTTGAATTTTGGAGGGCAAATACATCTATTACATGGAGCCAATACAAAATAAAAATATTGTCAATGCAAAAATATTCGGGGTAATAAAATAAAAAAAATAAATAAAAAGACTCAAAATGCAAATAATGTCATTTCTTGAACTCTAAAAATGATCTGATATATAATCCCATTTCCGAAACTAATTTCAAATGCTAATTAAATTAGGATGGAATAATCCCACTCTCATGGGACTTCTAGAAAGCCAGCTTGTCCCCAAGACCTGATAATTCTTCTTCACTTTCCAGAAGTAAAATATACATAGGTGTAATAAAAGTATGTAACCATGTCATTGTGAATATTATAACCATGGCTGGAATCAAGATGAATGCAAAAGGAAAGTGTTAAAAGGTCAAAAAATAAGGGGTACAGAAAATGATACCCATTCAAGCAGATACATCTGTTCTTCTTCCAAGCTTGTGTCAGAATTGGGCCTCCCACTCACTATCTCAAGAGCTACGACACCAAAGCTAAACACATCAGCCTTTTCTGTAAGATGCCCGCGCATGGCATACTCCGGTGCAAGATACCCACTACACCAGTAATAAAAAAACATAAATTTTTTTACTTCAATGAAAGAACAAATCCAGAAAAAAAAGAAAGATAAACAACAACAACAATAACAACAACAACAATAATAATAGTAATAATTTAGAAAGAAAACCAAGCAAGTAGTCTTGAGGATCTTACATTGTCCCTGCAACGCGTGTGTTTATGTGGGTCTTTTTGTCATCGTAAAGTTTGGCCAAACCAAAATCTGAAATTTTTGGCTTGAGATCGGAGTCAAGGAGAATATTACTGACCTTCACATCTCTGTGTACAATTCGAACTTGTGACTCCTCATGAAGATAAGCTAGACCCCTTGCTACCCCCAAGCAAATACCAAAACGGGTTGGCCAATTGAGATCCAAACTTCTCTTTCCTATTTCATTCATGCCGAGTATAAAAAGGTTATCACTTATAATAGCAACATAAACATAGAGTTGCAAAGATGCTATACTCATACCCAGGGACTTAAATATCGCGATATATCGACGATATATCGCGATATATCGATGATATATCGCGATATATCGACGATATATCGCGATATATCATCATATCGGAGGTTAGCGAAACGATATTGTATTGCAATATTGAAAGTTTTGGAAAAAACACAATTTCGAGAGATATCATCGATATATCACGATATATCAAAGATATATCGCAGATATCGAAGATATATCAAAGATATCGTTGATATATCGAAGATATCGTTCAAGATATCGACACTGCCATGTTTAAATGCCCTTTTGCTGATTGCTGGTGAAATTTTTACACATTAAAATAGGTTAGGATTCACATATATATGTACATTTTACTATGCTTAGTATTTCACATAATTTAAAATATTATTTCAAACCAATGGCCTTTGGTCTAATAGCACTCTATATTTGAATGTTACAAAAATCTATTTCAATTTTATATAACATTTAAATGTTGAATTTGCAAAATTTTCTATTATTTATTTACTTAGCGCGGTATATTTTTTATACCCTACGCAACACATACTTGTATTATACATATTTAAATTGCAATATTTTGATGCTATATTGTGTATTAGAGTTTAAATCATTGTTTCTCAGAGTTTCCATAAAAATATCTATGTTTAACTCATAATATCCACCATATCTTTAAAACGATATCGATATTGTTGATATATCCAACGATATATCCGATATATCCACATTTTTGAACCCTCGATATATCCATCAATATCAATATTAAAGTCCTTGCTCATACCGAATAATGCTTGATCAAGACTCTTGTTTTCAAGATACTCATAAGCAAGCAATCGTTTTTCACCCTCAATGCAGCAGCCATACAATTTCACAAGGTTACGGTGTTGCACAGCAGATATAGTAGAAATTTCTGTTACAAACTGATTCTTTCCTTGGAGGGATGATACAGACAGTTGCTTCACCGCAACTACTCTCCCATCATTGAGTGTTCCCTATAAGTCACAAAATTCAAATAAAAACTGAGGAAAGTATTTTTCTCATAACATAATTTTTATTATCATGATATGCAATATTTTTACCTATCAATTTATCCATATCTATGCTTCTACACTTCTATACTTATTATTAGAAGTAAGGACTTAAAAATCGAGTATATTGGTGACTTATTGTCGATATATTGTTGTATTGGTACTCCCAATTAGAAATCAATTGTACATTTCGTTTTGTAATTACTTCAGTCAAAATATTATAATATTATAATATATCATGAATATAAAAAATATAGTTAATATATCGACTGTATATCTCCAATATGTCATAGGCATGTCGCCTGTTGGTTGATAGTTGAAACTCGTTTGTTTTGTTTTGTTTTTTTATTTTTTGTTTTTTATTTATAAATCACTCACATATTTCATAGTCTTTCAATAGACTCACATGAGTGAGTTTCATCACGGTTCGGCCTGTACAACTTTAATAGTTGACTCCTTTACTAAATATCTTATAGTGTAGACTTTTTAGACTTATATGGTTATTTGTTGTATTCTTTTGCAGCTTTACTTTTATATTTTCACACGTTCGTAGTGTTGTAGTACAATAGTAATCTAGTAGTCTATTAGAAATTGTGAGAAGGTCTGGATTCTCTCAACAACCTGTTTATTAATATTTTATTTTTATTTTTTTTAAAGAAAAGAGCACCTAGCATCATAAAGCATTTAGCATCCCAACTAGGTTGGCACCCTAGACACTTTAAATCATGTGCCATAGGGGCTCACATGTAATTAATAGAAGAAAAATTACACGAGGAAAGATAAATAAAAAGAACTAAGAAAATGTCTAGTCTTGGTGAATTCTGCCAACAGCATCACATTTATCAATGTGTGAATGATATTATAATGTTATGTGACATTTAATGAATTTGTATAAAATTTATTCTTTCTTGGCTCAGTACACTTTTTGAAATTAACACACCACATACTGATGCAGGACCACTTAGAATTAAACACTAAAATAGGGATTAAGGGTTAGGGTTTTATATGAGAAGGTTTATGGGCAATTGGGGTTTGGTTGAGGAGTTTTTAGAATAAATTTAGGGTTTTATTAGGGTTTATTCGAATGGATTCATATTCGGTAGAAAATTGGTTTTTAATTCAAAGAGATTTTAAAAGAATAAGAAGAAGGATAAAAGAAAAAAAAAAACAGGCAATGTTTTCCTGCATATGGGGTAGTTCATTCGATAACTCATTGGGAACTAACACGACAATGTCTTCCTTGACTTCTTTAGACACCATTACGCGCTGTGTTGGAGCTGCTTGCTTCACTTCTTGCTTCATCAAGGCATAAATAACTCCCTTCTCCTCACTTTCAGCTTCAGGTTGCTTCACATCCAAGATTTGAAGTGGCTTTTTCTTCTCCGTTGAAACTGGTTCCCATTTTTCTTGCTTACTCGGTTCTTTTTCTAACTTCTCTCCTAATTTTCAATTGCATCCAAAATCAAGAATTTCACCCCTTTCTTCCTCTAGGCCCATGCAAATAGTTTCTTTTAGGAATTCAAATGCATAATACTCATTCTCGTGGCCCTTAAAGCACTTTGTAATGTTGCTGCCAATCCGTAGGATGCTACTCACCACAACCTTTTCCTGTGTTTCTGCAATTGGTATCGGCGGAGTGGTGGTAGACTAGTAGTATGTGTTGTCTAATTCACCCCTGATTCCTCAAAGGCCCTTTTAGTGCTCAACTCCCTGACTTGTGTGATGGATTTTTGAGTGGGAGGTAGTTTTATGCAACGTTCCACTTTTTAGGCCATGTGGAAGGCAATAAGGCATCCTCAAAGGCTCAAAGCTGTAAATGTACATGGCGCTAAATTCCTGATCGATTTCAACCCTCAATCCTTGTTTATAACACGTGAGGGTTCACTTCTCATCTTCACTCACCTTAATACAGATAGTAAGTTCATGAAATTTATCTGTATACTCAACTACTGACACATTACATTGTTGTAGAGCCGGTAATGGCTTGTATAGGTGATTTTGGTAATCTACGGGTGGATAACTCCTTTAGTTTGAGCTTCATATCCTCCCAATCAACAATTGGAGATTCCCCAGATCAACTAAGGTGGTCTTCCATGCTTTTCCACCACATCTTCGCATGGCTATCCAACTTCATTTTTTTGATTCGCACCTTCCGATCATCGGTTACGTCATACCAATCAAAATAAAAATCCATTGCATATAGACAATTACTAAATGCCCAAGGATCTAAGTTCCCTACGAAATCATCATGTCGTGTTGTTGGTCTATTAATCTTGGTCTATAGGATCTCCTACATTGTCTAAACATTGTGGTGAAACATAAAGCTTTAATACCAAATTGATGCAGGACCACTTAGAATTCAACACTTAAATAGAGGGACTAAAGGTTAGGGTTTTACGTGGGAAGGTTTATGGTGGTTGGGGTTTGGTTTTGAAGAGTTTTGAGAATAGATTTAGGGTTTTATTAGGATTTATTAGTAGAAAATGCCTGACACTTATTTTTAAGTTGCTCTTTTGCTTCTAAGTGTTAGACTAGGATTCATGAAATTTTCATATATTCTCTAAAATCTTCTACTCAAGATTGCCTATTAAACATATTATCCTTTAAGTTTAACCCACAGATTAAAGATCTTTGGTTAGCTGCTATCACTAGTACTTTGTCAATAATATGGAATTCCCACAATGATCTAAAGTTTGAGAATTCTGCTTCTTTCAACAAAGCTGCTTTATCTACGAAAGCTTGGATCAAGGAAAAGAGCTTGTTAATCACATTTAGCTCTAATCAAAAATTCTATTCTTGATATTCAAATTCTCTCCTCTCTTCACATTAAAGGCAATCTCAAGAAAGCTCTCAAATTCATTTCTTTTCATTGGATTCCTCCTCCCTTGGAGTGGATTAAAGTGAACACTGACGGATCGAATTGCACACGGATCTCTAGGCCCTACTGCGACTGGAGGTGTTTTTCTCAACCACAGAGGTTTTGTTAAAGGCATTTTTTGGCTTAGCTTGGAGGTTCATTATGCTCTTTATGCCAAGCTTATGAGCATAATTCTTGATGTCAATTACACCTGGGACAAAGGTTGGCATACATTGTGGATAGAGAATGGTTCTACCAGCGTTATCTTTGCTCTTCAAGATAATTCTTTTCAAATTCCTTGGCCTGTGCATATTAAATGGAGAAATTGTCTTCATACTATTCAAAACACGAAGGTTGTCTTCTCCCATATTTACAGGGGGGAAATTGTGTAGCTGATACAGTCGCTAACAAAGCTATGCATTATTATACTCCTACATGGTGATCCAGTGATCCAGGATTTCTTTCTCAAGAGTTAGCAAGAGATATGAATGGGCTCTGAACTTTAATAAGACCTATATATAGAGTTTTAATAAGACCTAGTCCTTGTAGAACAACGAAATAAGAAAATAGACACAAACCAAAATAGCAACATGAGACCTAGTCCTTGTAGTTCCAAGATGTCTAATCAACTTTCCCTGCTGAGCCCCCCCCCCCCTTTTTTTTTGCTTTTAGCAAACACATTGTGCATCACACACTTGTCTTATACACAGCTACTTTGCAACACTTTAATTCCAAACTTTTATTATAGTCTAATTCATTGTTTTACAATGTGTCATTTAAAATTCCCACATTTTACTTATAATATCTGTCATTTCTCTACATTAATATAGAATCTCGATTTTTGATTCCCTCCATATATCTCTATATTTCTTTGTTTTGAACCCTTGATATATCCATTGAGACCAATATTTAAGTCCTTGATTAAAAGTACGCTCATGGGAAAAACCATTGATTGACAAAAATAACTTTAATTACTATGATACACCCACAACATATCAAGGCCAAGTCTGGCCCGCAAAACAATAGATGTTCCACTTTCTTCTATAGCATTTAAATAAAAAAGAAATCATTAATTCTTAAATGAATTAGGTTTTCCATATGAGTAGAACTTCCAAAAAAAAAAAATTGTCTCTTCACCATCTATGTATAAGATCGAAAGCAACTTCTTCTATTAAATGTCACATAGTGATATTTTCGTTTTTCAGTGACACTCCACATTCATATCGATCTTAGGTTGAAAAATCAAAAATTTTGATGAAGTAAATATGTATTAATAGCAAAAAAAGCTTAGCCTAAGTACATGAGACATATACAAGCACTAAACAAGGCCCTCTAAATCTTAAGGGAATCTACAAAATTTACAAAACAGATGCCTTGAGTATTAGAACAACTAGAATACCACAAAAAAAGTCTTAACAAAAGAAGATTTTAGATCAATGATCGACTTTTCCATCCTTTCAAAAGTTCTAAGGTTCCCCTCTCTCCAAATGCACCAAAAAATAGCATGAGGCGCCATTCTCCAAATCATCTTCGCCTCCTTATTTCCCTCCTTAATCGACCAACCTGATAAAAGATCATGAGTGGACAAAGTTAGAACCCAATGGACCCCAAACATATTAAATGTAAGCATCCAAAAACTTCTAGCCACAAGGCAATGTAAAAAGGATGATCCACTGCTTCCGCCTTATCCTTGCCCAAAATGCACCAATTCAGCATAGGCTAACCTCTAGCAATAAGATGATCCAAAGTAAAACATTTCCCTCTTCTCACAAACCAACAAAAGAAAAGTCACTTTTGTAGGAACTGAAGGATTCCATGTAGTCTTTGTCGGAGGAAAGGAACCCCCTTGAGGACTTAAGACATTGTAGAAAGATTTCATGGAGAATAACCCTTGAGAGTCCTTACACAAGAACAAGGAATCATTCTCACCCACCGAAATCTTACAATCATAAAGAACTCGGTAAAAATTCATCACATTCTCCATTTCCCAATCATTAAACCATCTAAAAAAATGACATTCCAAATAATGACACCATTACCCCATCCATATAATCCCTAACCAAAGCTTTTTTGTCCAAAACAATAGAATACAAGCAAAGGAACTCCATTATAAGAGGGAAATTAGAGCACCACACATCTTTCCAAAATCCCACTCTTATTCCCTCACCCACTTTAAATCTCTTTGATAAATTCATTTAAACCTTACATAATTGCTTTCCAAATACCAAAACTATGAGGGCATCTAAGCTCCCTAGGCCACTACCCCTCACTAGTAACACCATACTTCCAAACCACAATGTCCCGCTAAAGGCCTTGCTCACTTTTACCAAATCTCCAAAGCCATTTACCCATAAGTGCTTGATTAGTACAAGAGAGAAATCTAACTCCCAAGCCTCCCAAAGCTTTTGGAAGGCACACGGAATTCCATTCAACAAGATGTTCTCCACCCACTCTATTCCACAAGAAATCTCTTTAAAGTTTTTTAATTTTATTAGCCCTCGATTTTTTTTTTTTTTTTTTTGGTTCAAAGGATACAACTAAAGAAAACTAAAGCCGGATAACAAGCACAGCAACAATATCATCCAAAAGAAACTTCTCAAGGCCTAGTGGAAGCTGATCTAACACTGTTGGCCCCGTGTAGGTGTGGCTCCAGTTGGCTAAGAAGTTAGCATAGGAATTACCTTCACGAAGGACGTGGCTGATGTTGCAATTCCATTGATTGGCCAAAAGTCTTCTACAGTCATGGATAAGCACTCCAAGTGGGTGGTGTTGCTCATTACCCTTAAGATGAGGTTCACTACATCAGCACAATCAAATTCCACTCAAATGGATTAGAAACCCATATCCCAAGCTATTTTAAGCCCCATTCGTAGGTTTCACATCTCTGTCTTCAAACTATAGGCATCTCCCATTTGGGAGGCCTATCTTATGATCCAACCCCCATGATCATTACGGATTAAGCTCCCAATACCGCCAGTCCAGGATTGCCATGGCAGCTACCATTGGTGTTAAGTTTGATGAATGCAGGAAGGGTTTATTCCATATAATAGATCTAGTCTCCTTTAACTTGGTAGACTTGCCTCCATCAAAAGTTGTCAATAAATTTTGGGTGAAAAAATGAATCTTCTTGAGGATATCAAGGATGGTGTCCTGATTCTTGGAGATGACTTCTCTGTTACGAGATTTCCATATATTCCATGTTATAGCAAGAAAGGGAAGTCTGGAAAGGATTCCAATAGAAGAGGTATTTGATTTTAGCTAGGGGACGAGGGGGGAAGAAAAGAATTCCGTGTACCTACTTGTCGCAATAAACCTTTCCCAGATACGTCTAGCTTTGGGGCAGTCCCTACGGACATGAAGAACATCTTCTTCTCTAAGATTGCAACGCGTGCAGATTGGGGAATCAGTCATCTGTTTAGTGAATCGAAGACTATTATTAGTCATGAGCTTGTTATGATCAGCTAGCCAAATAAAATGCTTGAGTTTGTTAGGGGCTAAACCCTTTCCAGACCCAACTCCAAGAATTAGACTTGTGCGGGTTCTCATCAGTCTTCCGAAGAATATTAGGACATAAAGTAGATAGGAATGCATGATAACACACTTTGAGTAAGACTCAATTTCCCCCCTTTAGATAAATATCATTTTTTACACCCACTAAGCCTTTTCTCAATCTTAGCAATCACGAGGTTCCGAACTTTAGGATTTTTGAATCAATCTTCCAATGGTAATCCAAGATAAGACACTGGAAAATTTCCAAGCTTGAAATTAAGAATATTAGCAAGGGTATCCATATTATTAAGCCTTCCCACTAGAATTAATTCACTTTTCCCAAAATTAGCTTTAAGCCCCGAAACCACTTCAAAAAAAAGGAGAATCCCCCTCAAATTATGCATATGCTCCTCATCAATTCCACAAAAGAAAAGGGCATCATCGGCAAAAAGTAAGTGCAAAACTTTACCTATCCCAATCCTACAATCACCAACCGAGAAGCATTCTAATAATATAGCATCCATAGCCTTGGACATAAACTTACTCAAAGCTTCCGTAACCAAAATAAAAAGAAAACAAGAGACAGGGTCTCCTTGTCGGATTCCTTGTGAGCTATGAAAAAATCCATAAGGAGTCTCATTCACCAAAACCACAAAAGAAGGGGTTGATATGCACTAAGAAAGCCATTTGCACCATTTAGCACCAAAACCCATCCTTACAAGCAAGTAAATGAGAAAAGTCCATTTCACATGATCATAAGCCTTCTCCAAGTCTACTTTAGCAATAACTCTCAGATTCCCACTTTTAATTCTAGAGTCAACACACATTAGAAACAAGAGCTGCATCCACAATCTGCCTCCCACCAATGAATGTGAATTGGGAAGGAGAAATAAGCTTCCTAACCACCTTCGCAAGCCTCAAAGCCAAGTCTTTAGAAATCATTTTATAGACACTTCCTAATAAAGAAATAGGGCGAAAATCCCGCACATCCACCACCTACCCTTTCTTAGGAATAAGATCAATAAAAGTAGCGTTAAGACTTTTTTCAAACTTGGCTTTTTCAAAGAATTCCCCAAAAACTTATATTAAGTCATTAATAACCACCCAACACTTTTGGAAAAAGCAATGGACAAACCATCCGGACTGGGTGCTTTATCACCAGAAAGGGACTTAAGGGCCTCCAACACCTCCACCTCCTCAAAATTACAATATAACCAATCCGCTTCCCTTTGATCAATGGCATTAAAGTCCAAATCATTGGTTAAGGGTCTCCTACCCTCCTCTTCAAAGAAGAAATATTCATAGTACTCAACAATTTCTTTAGAAAATATATCTTCATCCTCCACAAATGTCCCATTAACCAAAAGCCTCCCAATAAAATTTCCCTTCTTATGAGCATTGGCCATTCTATAAAAAAACCGTATTTTCATCACCTTCTTTCAACCAAATAGCTCTCAATTTTTGCCTCCAGCTAATCTCTTCAAACTGGTAGCCTTCAGACTACTAGCTGGTTCCGGTTCCAACATGCTAAGCATCCCTTCTTTCTCATCAAACTTGTGAATAATGTCCACCACCCTATCTTTTGATTTCCTAACATTTCCAAAAACTTCCCTATTCCAAACCTTCAAGTCATCCCTCAAAGCCTTTATCTTTTTAGCAAAAACAAAGCTAGGAGCCTAGGAGAACCATAAAAGGAAAAAGAATCCCACCAATTTTTCACTAAGTCAACAAAACCTACATCTTCTAACCACATATTTTCAAAACGGAAGGGACCTCTAGTGACTTTCAATCCTTCACTATCAAGTAACAAAGGCACATGATCAGAAAGCGGTCTGAGAAGAGCAGTTTGAATATCATAAAGGTCACTACAAGGAAAGAAAAAAAAAAGGTTAATTTTATATAATTTACACCCAAAAAAATAAAAATAAAAAATAAAAAACAAGGATGGTTATCTCCTTCAATATTATAAAGGTCACTACAAAACATCATTATAAAAATATTGTAGTTGCTTTTCTTATCTTTTTCGAGCTTAGGGAATATGAAACCATAGTTGACCTAGGTTCTAATACAATCCCCCTCCTCCTTCTCTTATTATAACTTTACTTGGATACCTTAGAAGGATTTTTTCTTTTAAATAAACATTTTCATGTAAGATGTGCATAATTGGTTAAATAGTATTTAAAAACATGTTTTTGGTCAACCAAAGAGGTTATTCAGCTCGGTTCTACACTTTACATACTTCACACTTTAATAGGGATATAGAACCTAATTTATGTAAATCTCGCTCATAAACAATTCATTATTGTCCCAATAAAGTCATGTCATGTCAAAATAAGGGAACTAGATGAGAACAATAGTCTAATGACTCCATTTAACATTGAATTTTGACAAAATTATACAACGTGAGTGTAAGGAAAAAGGATATGATAATATTGCCCAGTGCTTCCATCCAATATAGAAGAGTACAAAAATTCACTCCTACTATTAAAATTTTTAAAATTTTCACTATTTAATTTGAGTATTCTCATACCAAAATATACTTAAATTTTTACACTATCCATACACTTTGTTTATTCTACCATCTAATGCCCTCCGCTTAGAAAATCTAGTGTATTTAAAAGAGGCCAAATTTGCGGAGCTTCAATTGTAGGACCAATTGCTAACCATTTCACCTAAAACCAGTTAGCGTCAGGGAGAGGTGCCCTTAAGCACCGCGGTTCGAGTAGTCACAACCAACGTGATGCTGATGCTAGCCCTACAAACCCTATTGTCTACGCCAACTATCACCCCCCAGCACAGGCCATGCCTTCCCAGGGACTTGAACTCGTGACCTTGCTTTGATACCAATTGTAAGACCAAGTATTAACCATTTTACCTAAAACCAACTAGCATTAGGGGGAGAAGCGCCCTCAAATCTTTAAAGAACAGCGCAACAGCCAAGCACCACAGTTCGAGTAGTCACAACCAACATGATGCTAGCCCTAGCTTTGTAAACCCTGTTGTCTAGGCCAACAATCACCCCCAGCACATGTCATGCCTTCTCAGGGATTCGAACCTATGACCTTACTTTGATACCAATTGTAGTTTTGTAGGACCGAGTACTAACCATTTCACCTAAAACCAACTCACATCAGGGAGAGAGACGCCCTCAAATCTTTAAAGGGCATCGTAGCAGCCAAGATCTGTTCTTTTTATTATCCTATAATAAATGTGCCTAAAGCCCGTTTTATTAAAATCCCTTAACAAATCCTTTCTTGCTACTATGGCATAGAGAATTGGATCTTCTCCCACAATAAACTTAGTTCTTTCCAATAGACCACCTTTAGAAAGTAAGTTACAATAAACGGTTATGTCCATCTTAGCACCATAATGAATTAAACTAATAACCTCAGGTAGGTTGACAGATTCCACCATCCAGGTTAGGATCCTCTACATGTAAGCCCCATTTGGTGTATCCTAAGAATCAATTAAAAAGAGTGCCATAAAGTCTTGTAAAGTCAATGGGATTTGGATCAAGCAACATGCAAGAATCGAATTGAGGATAGACATGAACTGGGGAAAAAAAGACACAAACAACAGCAACAATTCTTTTCGAGAATTTGGCTAAAAAGTTAAAAAAAAATTTCAAGATTTCAAAAAATTTGGACCACCAAAATTTAGCTGCAAATTTGGAAATTAAGATTAAGGTTTACTTGTAAAAATAAAACCCAACAAAAAAAAAAAAAAAGAATTCCTGAATTGGTGGAATTTTGAAATCATAATTTTATCGAAACAACTATAAGAATATAAGATAACAACCTATCATTTGAATAAATAATCTAAATATTTTAATCTTGTATTCAGATTGACTTATCCACAAATCAATGGAGACTATACGTGATTTGCATGCACACTGGGTTAGTAGGTTGTACACATGAAATAGAACTAGTAATAGATGCCGGGCACGCAGATATGGTCCAATGCATATCTTAATGAATTTCTATAGGGATTCACCTTCTCAAATATTGTTATTTCAATAATAGTTGCAATTTCTAAACTCCCACCTACCACCAATCACGGTTAGGAGGGTGCTGCTAGGAACAGCAACCTCAATAACCAATTATAATTTTCAAAGGAAACTCACCTGAAACGGAGTGGAGAAATAAAGTAGATGATGTAGCCAGGACCGGTGTGCTCCATGATGCCGTCGTCAGCACTGGTGTGCTCTGAGATGGTGTCATCGGTGTCAAAATGCAGCCATCTAAAACCCATTTTTTTTGTTTGATCCCATCTCAAGAGCTGGCATGGCTTCACTGACATTGGAGCCATGATCAGACCCGATCTGCTTGCATTTCACCCCTCTCCCCATATGGCATTGTCGGCGTTGCAGCTATGCTCTATGGATGCATCTATAATCTATCCCTTAGTCATCACGTAATGATTAGACTCCCAACTTTTTCTTTGTCTCCAATTTGTCCTTTGCTAAGCACCACCCATTTTTTTATTTTTAAAAAAATGGCAGCAAGCCTTCATTTGAACCACTTTTTATTTTTTTAAATTATTAATATTATTTTTTCAGTTTCTTTATATGCAATAAACCAATAACTTTGGAACATTATTGATGAGTTAAGCCAACTTCAATAATATGTGATTTAAAGATTTAATGTTATGTGGCATTTAAATGTTGAATTTGCCAAAAAAAAAAAAAAAAATACTTATTTGTTCAGCGACACATTTTTTTTTTATACCCTACATAAAACATACTTGTGTTGTATACATTTAAATTGCAATATTTTGATTCTAAATTGTTTATTAGAGTCTAAATCATTGTTTCCCAGAATTTTAATGAAAATATCCGTGTTTAACTAATAATATCCGTCACATCTCTAAATCGAATTGATATTTTCGATATATTCATTGATATAACTGATATATCTATATTTTTGGACCCTTGATGTATCCATCGATACCGATATTTAAGTTCTTGCTACCACTAATAGACATTTAAATGCACCCAAAAAAAAAAAAAACTAAATTAATAAATAAAATGAAACAAACTGATAATTGCAACAAATGTAGGGGAGTTGGGTTTTCATATAAGATAATTGAAACCATTATCTAGTTCACCAAAAAACTTTGTTACCATCTCGTGGCCATTGACACGGGCTCCACCGCTTGTTTTCCATGCATAAAATAATGACTGACCTTAAAAACAGGTCCAAATCCTCCCTCTCCAAGCTTATTTGCAGGATTGAAGTCTTCTGTAGCATTCCTTAGTTCGGCATAAGAAAATGTGTAAGGTCTGCCATCTATCTGTAGGAGCTCTACAAAATTCAACACAAACACAGTTTATGGTTGTGAATCTGTTTATCAAGTCAATTGATTTGCTTATTTACCTTGTAAACTGTAGTATGCATACACTTTAATCCATCTTTGACCATGAGATTTGATCAGGAATAAAGAGAATTTTTAGCAGATGATTGGACTGCCTCTTATGACCTTTGGATATATTTTATATCTATATGTATATATATATTTTCTGAGATTACTTTTTGATATGTTAGAATAAAACACTAACAACTACGTTTTCATCAGAATAGTGTTTGATTGAAGACAAGTAAATTGGTGGAAAAAAGATTTTAAAAGTTGTCAATAGCCTAGGGTTTTATTGGGAAAGTAACTCCTGTTTCTCTCACCTTAAAAAGGAGGGAAAAAAACATCAATTCAGGTTTTAAAGGTGCCTCCGTCGTCTTATTTTTGGTGAAAAACATGTTCCATGAAAACACAACCACCACAAGAATTTATTACAGCCTTTGAATTTACAACAGAAAAACATATTGAAAACCTGTTTCAGTGGCTCATCTGAAACAACTTTTGGTAAAAGACTAGAACCACAGGCAGACAAACAACACCACATATGAAGGGCATTGCAACCATGTCTAGAAGTCAGACTGCAATTAAAAATGCACACGCCAGAAACTTTTAAATTACCTTCATTGTCATTGGGCAGTGGCCTTTTTCTTCTTTGAACAAAATAGTAAACTGCAAAAACAGACAGAAGGCTTACGACTCCAACAGCAATGACAACTCCTACTATCAAGCCAGTCCTATTCCTCTTCTTGGTTGGGGGTGTGTTACTAACAGTAGGGACGAAATCTGTACAAAAGCTTAGTAGTCAATCACTTTGTATCAGCATATGAAAATATAAAGATTTTAGCTCCTAAATTGCAACAAATGATTTTGAATCATGCTACCTGGTGTAGCACTAATAGCTGAAATATGAGGTCCATATGTGCCTTCAATAGGTATGCAGCAAGTCCCTTTTCCAGCCCAAAATAGATGAATTTCAAGGTAGTTTTCCGATACCCGAGTCTTAAAAACTTTTTCAACAACTCGGAAAGAGGCCCCACCAGCCTCCTTTTGTATATCAAAATCTTTTGATTCTAAATTCCCCTGGATAAACCAAAGTAAGAACTTGAACAATTATTAAAGAAAAAACCAATAGTGATTTAACCAAAGTAAGACCTTCAAGATGCTATGCATTATGCATTAACTCAATAATGAAATATTTGAAATTCAGAAATTATTTTATGATTGCTTGAAGCCCTTTTCTTTTGTTTTTCTTTTTAAATTTATGATGGAATTTTATAGATTTTGGAATTTAATGGAAATATATTGCGAAGAAATCAAGAAAGTGACTCTGTTGATGAATTGAGACTAGAGTTTCAAGAATAAATAATATAATTAATAAAAATTCAGGAATTATTCTCAGTATTCCTGGTTGATAAGTACTTCACAAATTTGACATAATGGTCAATCATAATTTTCTACTAGGTGAAAAAAAATACTATGTTTTCAATAAAACGTTCAGTTTAACACAGAAATGGGTTCAGCAAAAAATAAAAATAAAAAATAAAAATAAAATTTCTGGAATAATCAAATAAGTCAATTCAGACCTGGATATAAATATCAAAAATACGCCTCCCAAGACCCTTCCATTGATTAGCATCCAAGATTTCTGTCTCTGCAAACTGTAGGCTCAAGGTATAGTTACCATTCTCAAGCCCCAAGCCATAGTATCTTAGTGAACCAGCAGAGATTCGTGCTGTCTGGAACAGCTCCGGGTGTAAGGTATTTGTAAATTGAAATGATGACGAAATAGTGTACAGCGGATTGGTGCTCCCAGTAAAGAATCCCACATTGCTAACCGCCCAACTGTTTGTGTCAGTCACAAAATATGAAGCTGGACCAAGAGTCTCATTATCACTCTCAAACACAATCCCAGTAGAAGACTTAATCTGTGGACCGCCACACTTAATTGCAAAATCAGAATCTGTACACCAGTGCAGCAGAGGAACTTATCAATGAGAATTCACAAAAGGTGTTTCAAATTACAAAGTTAACCTCACCTATGTGTTGATGTGTTAATAAACATACTATGCATTCAAGTTGTTTTGCGAAGGAAATGCTTGACTTTAAGAAAGCTGAATCACATCTAATAACCTATTGTACAAAATTGGCACCTATTACTTGGATTTTAGTGGGTCATTTTCAAGAATGATGGTTAAACTGTTAAAGAGCATCTGATCCATGTTTGGAGAATTTCATTAAATATTCTTCCCAGTGAAAAGTGAAATGCGACCTTTTTTAGCCTTTATTTCTAACACTACCCCATACATTTGAATTTGAATAAAGGCTAAAAGAAAAATAAGAACAAAGAAAGTATAAACCTTACAATCCATTTGAATCATCATATTCACATAATTACTGCCTAGTTTTTTTATAAGAGAGAAGTGTATTAATCGCAAAAAGAAAAATACAAGGTGGACAAGAAGTCCAAAGAAAAACAAAGAACAAAACCACAAACCCCCTACACAACCACCAACTGAGCGGCCTACAGCAAAAACATGAGTAAAGCCCTTACATCCTCCCTAGCAGACCAAAAAACAACACAACAAAAACAACGAAGCCTAATCATGTGGGGATAGAAGTGACCCCCCACTCATCTTCTCTTAGCAGTCTTCGATGCACAAATCCTAATCCAATTTCTCCCTGAATATCCCGGAGTTCCATTCAATCCAGATTCCTCCACTCTAACGCATAACTTTATCACATTACCCGCAAACCAATTGAATCCCATTTTTGGTAAAAGAATAGGGGGTCCGGCTAAGGGCGTTCAACACAAATGACTACTAACTTCCAAGTAAATGACTACTAACTGTAATTATTTGTTTGTAGCTGAACCAATATGTATTTCCCCCAAAAGAATATTCCCATGCAACTTTAAGTTGGGGTATATGAGTTTAGATACTTAGAATAGGGATTGATATATTCAAATCACAACTTCGCATATTCTTTGCATGATCACCTCTAAATCCCTCCTCACCAGAGTCGTTTAGTGCCCATTCCATCATTCTCTAATGGCTACAATACATCATGGTCACCATTATCACATCAATAAGTAAATTGGAAGGAAAATTCAAACCCTAGTAAAATATATGTAAGGTTCTTGCTATGAAAAGCAATGAAAGGATAAGGATTTCGTTTTTTCATCCTAGAGAATCCAACTTAATAATCTATAGTATATTAGAGTTTAATGGTTTATAGTATTATTCTCGTGAAAATTGATCCTAAAGACCTCTCTCGCTGTTGGCCCTCAAAATACCTACTTATGTATTGAACTCGTAAAATCAAGAACACAGGAAGCATCTAGATTGAACTTACAGACTCCAGAACCTCGATTGCAAGGAAAGTTCCGTTGAAGACAGTTCAATCCAGGCATAACACTGAAAACAGAGGAAGAATGCATTCAAAATGAGGAAAGGTGTAATATAAGAATTATGTAATATACTGATAGCAAGTATTATTTAGTTTAAGAGCTACTTTGATTAATCGACATGTTATGGGGTTAAATTTGTATTCTTGTATCGAGGAAGAACCCCATAGTGAAATTAAAACAAGCATTTCACCTAATTGCATTTAATTGAGCATAATCAAAAGAACAATGTTTTTCTTTTCTTTTTTTTTTTTTTTTGCTGAGGATCAAAAGGAATCAAGTTAGTTCATTGGCAGACATAAAGACAACCATGAAGAGACTGAAACCACACTTGGGCATAATAAAGTGCATTTAGATTCTTGAACTAACATTTTTTCTTATAGTTAATGTTGTCAAAGAATGATGTCTCCTGGTTCCACACGTTAATTTTCAAACGCAAGTAGCCCATCTTTGTATTTGGGATTTCTGGCAGAGAAACTTTAGAAATCTTTAATGCAAGAGGATACTCCCAAATATGCCTAGGATAGTAACGTACAATGCCACGCCATTGGATATGCCTTAGAAACTCCTCAGATACACAACAGATACGTTTGGGATTCATTTGGGATTAAATAAACCGGATTAAATATAAATTTATGAAAATACAAAATACCCATTCTTCGATCGAAATAATAAACCCATTTTAGTTCCATAACCTTTGTTCTCTTCCCAATCATATCTCTTTCCTAAGGCCAGAGCTAAATGGTTATTTTGTAATGTTGATGTCATTCTGAGATTTTATTTATTTTTTAATGAATTATGTGTTTGAACATGTTTATTTATTTTTCCTCTATTTCTTATGTTATTGTTATGTAATAAGTTGAAGGGGTATTTTTGCCTTCGTACACATATAAGTATAAATACAATTTAACAAGGAAGAATACCCTAGCTTCCTATTATTCAAACGAAAGTTTTGTTTCTCTTCTTCTTCCTCCTCCTTCTCCTTCTTCTTCTTCTTCTTCTTCTACTCAAATCCACTTGATGAACATGGTTGATGCTTACTGGTTGTGTTCTTTGGACAGTTATACTTACATATTAATTCATTTCGTAGATATTTTAAACTATTTTTATGTTTAATAAGAGTTGCTTTCAGCAGCCTCACTGCCCACATTTGACATAGGTTCCACTGGCCAGATTACCTTAATCAGAAACATCATTCATTTTTTGAGATGTTTAAGTAAAAAATGGCTAGAGAATCACCTGCTGTTTGATCTATCAAATGTAAAGTTGTTGGCAACCAAATTACTGCACATTAAGCACCCATAAAGATCTCGATGTCAGCTTCAACATTATTTTGATGTACATTGAAGTTGAACATAAGCTACAACTTACACGATGTAATTTTCATAAATCATTAGAGCAAAAAATCTTATTTCAAAATCTGGCAGGTTAAACTATTACAGGATGGAAACAAAAGGAACATTAAACTAAACAAAATGAAAGTAAAAATAAAAACAAATCAGTAGAAAATAGAATTTTTCATACATACAGTTGTAAATTTTGTAGGCTCACCCAAGAAGGAAAGCTTCCTGATAATTCGTTGTATGATAAATCTCTGCAGGCATAAGATAATGTGATTGTTTAACTATGATTCATCCAACTTATAAACAATACTGTGGTCAGCCTCAAAATTAGGCATTGCAAAAAAATGCAATCAAATAATACAACAGTAGAATTGATCTTGTAAAAAAAAATCTCTATACTTGTTTATGTATGCTTCCTCTTCATATTTTTCTCTATCTTTGCTTTTTTTCCAAAACTATTATAGTGTAAAACCATTCTCGAGAAATTTTTATGTGGAAGAAACAGCATTGTACTATTATGTACTACTAGCAATATTTATTTGGTGTTTAAAGAAACTATCTCTATTCCCCACACAGCAACCCTAAAACCATTTCTCTGTCAATCCATAACAATCGTCTTAAATTGCATGAATTAATTCTACATAATTTTATGTTACATGCCTAACTAGAAGTGAATGGACATTCATACCCCTTCAAGAAGAAGCAATAAAATTATTACCTACAAAATAGGCTTGAGGAATTAGGACTAAGTGTGTCTTTTAAAACAACTTCAAGGATTTAAGACTTCTAAATTAATTTGGGATTGACAGAAGTAACTATCAACTGGTTTTTGAAGAAGTTTTATATATATATTATAGAAAGCCACTTTGGAGTTTGAAGTATTCTTTTAAAGTAATTCTACATTTTCATCTTCACATACTCTTTGATTTATCTTAAAAAACATATAAAATAGGCCCCTATAAAGGGGGCTTCTATTGGCACTCCAAGACTTACTTTTTATCCCTCACTTATTTTACATTTTAAGGTTTTATGAAAAATAGAAAAGGTTTTCATGAAAATTAATTGCTTAGTCTATTAGAAAACATCATTTTGAACAACTTTGTAGAATACAGGTTTTTTAAATCTATCGTTTAAGTGGAATTTTTAGCCATTTATGAAATAGAGATTATAAAGGGCCAAACACTCCTCTTAAACGATAGATTTTGGAAAAACTTTCTTCCACAAAATTGTTCAAAATGATGTTTTCTAGTGGACAGCACGATCGATTTTTATGAAAACCTTCTATATTTTTCATAAAACCTTAAAGTGTAAAATAAATGTGGGATGAAAAGCAAGTCTTGGGGTGCCAATAGAGCCAAACACCCCCCCGCCCCTATAAAAATAATTCTAGTAATCATCAAAATTCATTCTTCCATGAACTTGCTTCCAAACAAACTACAAATCTTAGGAACGGAGATGTATTAAACTGCCAGAATCCTGATTCTTATGTCTGGTCCACCCACCAAAAAGAAAAGGGAAAAATAAAAGAGAATTATTAAACGCACATCAATATTTGGCATTACTACTAGTGCATATCTAGATTTATTTTACCCAATGCAGTGAGAGATACGTCAACCCTACTTAAAAGGGCATGCTTTATTGTGGGTATGAAGGCAGCAAAATACACATGGTGTAATCATGTTTCTCCTAGCATAAACTAATGTCATTTAGTCCTACATATTTTTCAAGTTTAATACAAATAAATCTTCAATTCAGCTCATTAGGATATTTTAACATGTGGTTCTCATGATTGTTCAACAAAATATATATATGGCCCTATACAAAGAATTGACCAAAGAAATTGGACCTTTGTTGTGTATTCATATCCTTTAAGTGCAGATAGTTTAAGGATTAGATCCCCCTGATTTGAGAAGCCTTATATAATTAACTAACATAGGAATGAACTTCTGAATTCGACAATTATGAGGAAAGTCCATTCTCAATGAATTCTAATAATTTTAAATACCAATATGTCAGATATACTCACATATTAGAAAGAGACGAACTTTTTTGTGCAGGCAAGGAACCAGTAAACTTATTATTTCCAAGAAACCTGAGCATGGAGACAATAATGCTTTAATGGATTAGGGGTACAAGTTGAGGAGGTATGTGAGACAAGTAAACAAATATGGAATATTACAAGTAAGAGAGCAAACTCAAGTTGAAGAGTGAGTCTGGAATTTTTCCTGTTAAACTGTTGAAGCTCAAATCCCTTGAAAAAAAAAATTGATAATCCAATGATTGTAAGGTAGACATACATAAAATGTAGTAGCTAATTATATTAAAAAAGCAAAGACCAAAAAGTAACAAATAATCTACATGTATATAGAGCTGGCAAAATCCAACCTAGACCCATGGTCCCATCTAAATATTCAAAGAAAAATAAACAGGTTTGAGTTGAATCTAACCTGGCCCCTTATCTGACTGCAAATAGGTTAAATTTCAGCAAGATGCAGAACCAACCAAACCCAAAAATTGTTTATAATTATTTTCCATTAATTTAATAATTTTAATGAAAAAATTGGCTTGGCAGGTTAGATTCAGGGTGACCATGACCCTTATGAATTGGGCTTGTTTCAGGCAAGGAAATTTTGGAGCCAACCCCAATTCAACCTGACTCATTACAACCTCTACAAGTATCTAAAGAATCGCCCACCTATAGAGTAACTTACAGCTGCGACAAACTTTGGTATTCCCCAATATTGGATGGAATAGAACCAGAAATATTGTTATTTCTCAGTACTCTGCAGAACATGTAACCAATTTGTTATATTTGATATTCCAAAAAGAAATTAAGAATCACACATATATTAATTTATACAGCATATGAAAATGAATTAATTTATAAGTTACAACTATGTTGCCTTACAGGATGCTTAAAGACTTCATATCCTTAACAAATTCCAGCGAAGAGCTCCCATTTGACACATCACTAATTCTCCTATGTTTTATATATACATGAGATGGTTAGCCTCACAGATCTGCTACAGGTGAAAAGTAACAAATAAAAGTGGACACTTACAACTCTATTAAAGAGGTTAACTTGGAAAGTGTTGATGGTATTGGACCATTAAAAGAGTTTCCTTGAAGCCTCCTACAAAAACATTTGAAAGTAGTTAATTATAAACTAAACTGTAGCAAAAGTAGTTTTTGAAGCTAAATATCAAGGACAGATTTAAAAATTTTGCAATTTCACATCCTATTGTAAAAAGTAAAATTTTAAGAAGTATGGACATGAACATGTGATATGACATGACATGAATATGCCAACACAGCAAATCCTCAAAATTTAATATACGACATGGCATAGATACAACATTAATACTATATATATATATATATATATATATATATATATATGAAGCTTTGATCATGTGCGGGATATCCCGGATATCCTATTCGATCACGGCTGTCCGTGAGCAACATGCGCGGGCGCGTGAATGCGTGCGTGTCATCCTCGGATAGCCATGATCGAATGGGATACTCTGGGATATCCCACACATGATCAGCCATATATATATATATATATCACATAGAGCATCACAAATATCATTCAAAATGCATCACTTTATATCGTTTCTGAAAATTCCACTTGAGTTATTCAAAGAGAAGATAGGACAAAAAAGAAAAAGAAGAATAAAAAGAAAAACAAAGTGAGGGGTGTTGTGTTGAAGGAGTGTCATGTCCAACACTGCCATGGCACCACTGGGAAAGTATTTGTGCTCTTAGAATTACATTGTTTTATATTGAGTATATAGTATGATGAAAACTCAAGCCTGGTATAATTTAAGCATAACTGAACAAAAATAAAGAGAACACATCTGATTACACTGTCTTACAAGACTGTAAGCTTTGACCAATTTCCTATGAAGTCAGGTATCCTGCCTGTCAGAGGAGTGTCCCTTCCCCACCTGAGAGCCATAAGATTTACCTCTGGTAAAATTTGACCATAATCATTTTTTCCTTTTTCCAAAATGTTAATATTTTAAGTTTTCCAAATAGGAGAAAGAAATGTCAAAGAGCTCTCACACTTTAACCAGGTTTCTCAGATTCGCAAATGTTGAAGGAATCTCCCCACTAACTCCAGAATCATCAAAGTAACTGTCAAGATGAACAATGTTCAGTAAATATATTCTATATAATATCTTCTCCTTTACGCCAGTAAAAACTTAAATCTTAGCGAACCAGCAGATAGGTGTCAAACTATCATTAAAGAAGAAAAGTATATCATGCATATAACAGAATGTGATATTGAGTAACTGCAATTATTATTATTATAAAAAAGAGTTACTTGCATGCTTCAAAAGTTATCCATAGACTCCATAGCCATACAAGTGCATACATAGAAAAAACTAGCATCCAACGGTGCATTGGTGCCACCAGGGAGAATAAGTGAATAACAACTCCAGAAGTTATCCACAGACTTCGTAGCCATACATGTGCATACATTGAGAAACCTACATCCAATGATGCCACCAAGGAGGTTTGGTGATAACAATAACAAAAAATTAGATTAAAGGTTTTATTGGTTTACGATGCTCTATATACAAAGGGTCCGAAAATTCATATATTGACCAGGTTTTATTTGGATTTCATCAATTCCAACAGCAAATCATTGCTCGTCAAAGAAATCAAAGTTAAAAAAATATATATATATATATATATATATCATTTCTCAATACCCAAAAAAGGAAAAAGAATCAAATTTGGGTTTCAGAAAAAGGCAAGAACAATACATCTTCATGTCATGCCCCGCTTTTTAACTTACCACTAAACTATATTAAACAACCTGTCATCACACATTACAACTATATCCACATATACTACCATATTTTAGATGCAATATATTCATGATATAAAGAATATACAGTAAAAATTTGAGAGTCTATGATCAATCATATAGAGAGAATTAGACGAATGAATATTATAAATTCCATGAAAGCAAAACTGAAACTTTTAAAATTTTAAAATTCATAACCTATGCTATGAATTAATTCACGAAATTAATACTAGACATGTTTTGGATGATGACTTACCTAAGCCCTCAAGGATTTTGGATTGAGAACGTGGGAATCAAAAGTTTGAGTTTTTACTCTCTCTTTTCTTTCTCTTTCTTTTCCTTCTTGCCAAACAGGATGGCTGCACCTCCTCACCTCTATTTATACTAAAATCACATGCAAAAAATTTAATTTTCCAGTTGACACCTACTTTTTTCCATGCAATATTCCTATATTCACATTTTTAGATTTTTGACATTTGTAAAGTCAATTGATGATTAAGCAAGAAATTACAGAATTGTGACACCTAATCCATCTCAAAATAAAATAATAATATTTTCTGATTTTCTGGAAATTTTCTGAATTTTCTATCATTTTCTAGATTTTTTCATAATTATCTCCAATTTTTCCAAAAATACCCTTCAACAAATTAATAAATACCAAACATGTCCTAAACTGAATTTTTATTATTTTAATATTTCTTAACACTTAAATCACCTCATAATAATTCTCTTATTCTTAATTACCCATATTAGCTATTTTTAATAATTATCTTAGCTAACTAATAATTAATTTCACCAATTAACTCGAAAATAAATTCATTCAAAGAAATTACATAAAATTTCATAATTACTAGAAAATTATAAAATTTTATTTTGAATCCTCCTCATATCAAATTCTCAATCATATTCTAATCCATGCTTGAATAGGTATTAGATATACATATACATTTTCTATGCCTTTTTCCCTTTCTCCCTAATTTTCCAGCAATTATTTTAACCCCAAGTCCCAACACACCCTTCATGAACCTAAATTTAAACCCAAACTGTGCAGCTGTATTGCTTTAAAGACCACCAAACCTTACTCTCAGACCATCTTACACCTAAAAACTTACCTTTTTACAACCCCAACCCTTCTCCAACCACCAAGCCTCCATCCTAACACCCCAAGCCTTCAAAAGGCCATCACAAATCCATGAAATCACTGCTGTCCAGAATTTCCAGCAGCTTCTTCCTGAAATTCCAGCAATATACAACCGACAAGCCTTACCCAAATCTCAACCCAAACCATCTACAAAGCCAACAACCCTTCAACCTTTGATTTCTCCCCTATTTGTACTACATCACTCACTTAGGAGCTATGTATGAGAAACAGAGAGTAGAAGCAAGAGCAGGGAGTACAGGAGCTTAATCACAAAAGGACCTAATTTAAAACAACAATTACAAAAGAAAGATGAAATTGATGCTTCACTACTTTACACCAGTTGCAAACTTACAAAGCCTTATTCCCAACTACTAGGCATTGGCTACAAGATTTCTTTTTTTAACATTAGCTCTATCGGGATCCTCGGTTAACTTCTTGGCTTCAATTGGTGCCACCCCTGTCTTCTCAAGAAGATATAACCATACATATTAGTAGTTATATAAAAATCAATAAAAACCTTATCCTGACTATCTGTGTCATCTATCACTGTATTCCTTAATGATATATTAACTTGATGTATATTCCTTTTTCTAAAACCCACCATGTTTTCTATCTTAAGGCAGTTGAAAGTCCCATCAATACTGAAACATCACATTATGTTTTACTTATAGTTTTTCGTATAAGCCCAGGAATTCATCATGAAGGGACCATTAAAGAAAACAGAAGAACTTATCAGAAATGGTATTATTAAATTGACGCAACAACCCATTAAGTCGTAAAACTAATCCTACGTGATCAGTTTTTGTGACCACTCCCATTTTTCAGATGGCCCCATTATGATGGATTTGTGCATTTAAATGCAAATTAGTTATACGATAAAGCAATCCAAATTCTGTGAGACATCCTAATACACACATAGTCAACAAGTGATCTCTCCTTTCTCTCTACACATTTGATGTCGGACAAGGAAGCCCGAAAATTTACGACCGCCTGAAAAATTTTTACTATTATTTTTATTTTTCATTTTTAGTGGATGTTGAGCTTTATTGTCTAGCAGGATTTTTACCATTTTGGTAATTTTCCTTATTTTTTATTTCCTAGTTTAGGTTTACCCTTTCTATTATTACTTGTCTACCAAGTTTTAGGATTTTCCTTTTCTTTAATTATTTCCTAATTTTCAATGTTTCCTATTACTTAGGCTTTATTTCTCCATGTAGAGGATTCTAGCCATATAAGTTAAGACCATCTTTCAATTAATAAAATTATTAGTTATTTTTTGGAATTTGCCAATTTGGTTCTTTACTCATGAATTTGAGTGGTTTTCATCAAAGGAGACGGTGTTCTTCTTTTAATCGCTTCCTGCTAATTCAGTTGGTATCACTTATCAGAGTCTTGGCTTTATCCAAGTCTGATTGGAAAATGCACGTAGTGGCATGATTCTTGACAATTGTGATCGTGAGGAAGTGTTTTCACCATGGACTAAAATATCCACGATATATCCATGTATATGGATCCCTCGATACGATATCTAATTATCGTATCTTTTTCGCAAAATATCCTTACGATATTGTTGATATTATTATTAAAATCTCGATATATCATGACATAATCATAATATTTTCCTTTTTTTTTTTTTTTCACATAGTATCACCAATATATCGAATATATTGAGATACATCAACTATATCAAGGATATATATCAATGGTATTTAAATATTCTTTTCTTGCTATCGAGTCAAAATTATCACTGCTTTCTCTTTTAGTATTGATTTATATAAAATTTCAATTATACTAATGGCTTAAATTAGTATTATGATGTAACATCCTTCATTTACTCTTTTAAATTGTTCATTCTTTCATTCAACATGGGATACTTTTTATACCTTACACAATACATACTTGTCTCATACACATTTAAATTGCAATATTTTGATTGTAAAATATTTATTAGAGTCTAAATCATCGTTTCCCATAATTTCAATGAAAATATACGTGTTTAACTAACAATATCCATTATATCTCTAAATCGATATCAAATTTTCTATATATCCATCGATATATCCGATATATCCATGTTTTTGGACCTTCGATATATCCATCGATATCAATATATAAGTCCTTGTGAGACCCAACAAGTGTTGCAAGACATCTAGATGACCCTTGCTAAGATGGATGGTGAAAATCAGAGATGAGAGGATAACAGGGTAAGCGAACACAATAAAGTACGAGTTCAACCTGCACGTGATTGCAACCCACTATTATTTCCACTTGGGCAGCCAGCCTATGTGGATATTAATGAACTTGGGGATTCTTAAAAAAAAAGTTTTGCATTATGATAATAGCTACCAAGAATATATTTATGGACCATATAAAGGAGATTTATTGTCTTCTGACATTGACCCTACACTAGAAGGTTATGATCTGGGTTTGGAAGATATACAAGAAGTTCATGAAGAAAGTGAAGCCACTATTGAACATCAAATTCACCCCAACTTTTTGATGTTGAAGAAATTGAAGAACATAAGTTAGAAGTTGCACATTTGTTGATACATTTTGAATTGAACAATGGATTACAACCAATAGACTGCTTAGGTGTCAAAAATTTTAATATAATTTTCAATCCCTATTTAGTGGATCTCGTGAACGAATTAAAGACCGCCGCATAGAAGTCTCAAGTTAATTTTGTTAAGGAGAACAAATTTGGAAAGATTTTAAAGCATCTAATATACTTGAAATATCTTATTCAATGGAATGGAAGAAGACTCCAATACCAAACGCCAACATGAGGGCAAGTTTTTTTCAAACGGAGGAGTCTGATGTAGGACAAAGAAGCCCGACAATTTACGATCGTCTGATAAATTACTACTATTATTTTTATTTTTCATTTTTAGTAGATTTTAGGCTTTATTTTATTGTCTTATGGGATTTTTACCTTTTTGGTAATTTTACTTATTTTTTATTGGGATTTTTTGCCATAGCCCCATACTTAAGAGTTTTTTTACAATTACTCCAATAATATTTTCTTTAACCTAATAACCCTTTTTGCTCCTTTATAGACCAAAATACCCTTTTACACATATAAGCCTATCTATATAGAAGTCATAAACACACTCTCCCCATCTCTCCCATCGTTCTCACCAGCAACAATGGTTTTTGCCAGCAATGACTACCATTGCGATAAAGCTCCAATCACCTTTTCCGGTGGCTGTTCGCCTTCTGGAGATCCTACCGGAGACGACGACTCGTCAAGCCATACCATACACCCATACCTACCATCCATCCTCTGTCATTTGAAACGCACGTGTTTCTCCTATGAAGCTCACCGTAGATCTTCCTTCTCCGACAAAGCTCATTGTTACCCCACACCATCATCAACAAAGGACCACCACCATCGATTAGATCTAAGAAAAATAGGTAGGCAATAGATGTGATAAGAAAAAAAAAAAAAATCTTTCAATGTCGTCGACCAAGAAGATGTTGAATTTGTTTATAAAATAGTAGCAGTTTACTATTTTGTGCTTTGAAAAACTTATATAAAAAAACAGTAACAACTTACTATTTTATGCTATAAAAAAAATAAAAAAATAAAAAATCACTACGATGGTGTGAACTCAAACACCAAGCAGAAACCACCAAAAAACTCTCTTTATGCTGTGTTGCTTTTCTCAGATTTACTATTTTGTGCTTTGAAAATTTTATACAGAAAACAATAATGGTTTATTATTTGTCTTCGAAAAAATTATATAAAAAACAATAACAACTTACTATTTTATGCTATAAAAAAACACTATGATGGAGTGAACTCAAACACCAAGCAATAGCCACCCCCATACACCCATACCCAACCGTAAACCTCTCTCCTTCGAGACTCACCTTCTCCATATTCTTTTGCGAAACTTCGTCGATCTCCCTTCTCCGACGAAACTCACCATAACCCCATCCCATCATCATCAAAGAAACACCATCACCAACTAGATCTTGAGAGGGGGAAAAAAAACAAAACAAAAAACAAAAAGAGGTGGACGAACACTAGATCTAGAACAAAAAAAGGGGTAAGTAGTTGTTGTCAGAGAAGGTCATCGGTATCGAAGAAGATGCCTTCTCTAGTGGCCGTCGCGTTGGAGAAAGTCATCAATGTTGAAGAACTTCGTCGGCATCAAAGATGACACCATCACTGGTTGGTTGGTTGGGTGAAAATTTCATAGATAGGGAACCTCCATTTGAAGGTCCGTTGAGATTCAAAGCCACCAAAGGAAACCGGCCAAAAAAGCATTAAATTTAAAAAAATGAGAGAATATCGACGGTAAAACTGAACAGCACAAATGAAGGAAGGCTATTAGTGGGATTAAAAAAAAATGTATTCCCTTATGGCTAAACAAAACAGTAAAAGAATGGGCTTAGGAGTTAAAAAAAGTTTTGATTGGGTTATTGTTAAATGGAAACCCCTAATAGGGGTAATTACTAATATTCCCTTTATTTTCCTAGTTTAGGGTTACCCTTTTTATTATTACATGTCTACCAAGTTTTAAGATTTTCCTTTTCTTTAATTATCTCCTATTTTTCAATGTTTCCTATTACTTCGACTTTATTTATCTACGTATACAATTGTAGCAATAAAACAAGACCATTTTTCCAATAAAATTATTAGTTCCTTTTGGAATTTGGTTCTTTGCTCGTGGATTTTTTTTTTTTTTTTTTTTTTGATCCAGTCTTTGCTCGTGGATTTAAGTGGTGCTTATCAAAGGAGACAGTGTTCTTTTAATCAATTCCCACTATGTCAACATTTCCGCAATTGCCTTCGTAAAAATGTAATTTCCATGGTCAAATATTCATAGCATGAAACCAAACTGACTTTTTGTTACTTATTTGTCATCTCATATCTAAACCTGTTGGAAAGGGATAAATATATCATTGTGGTTTGTTAGCCCAAAGAGAAAAGGGGCTTATAATTAGGTTTTGTTATAAGCGCTTATTCTTATGCATCTTCCCCAAAATTATTTGTGGATGTCTCAAATTTTTCAAGGCTCCTTTTCTTTAATTTTATTTTTATTGTTTTGATAATAAATGTGGTTGGGAGAAGGAGAAGAGGGTGAGATCTCCTCCCAAAAAGATCCAGGAAATAATCAAGGAATCTTCCATTTGTTTTGATCAAAAAGAAAAGATAGAAAAGTAATGGACCAATGTCACACAATGATACTATTGTGATTGTAATGTCACTTTATTTTATTGAAGTAAACTATTTATTACTAATGAAAGGGTATACGCCATGTACATGAGACATATATAAGTACTCGCCAACCCCAACTAGGGCTTAAGAGAATCTAAAAAATGAAAAAAGGGGGACCCAGCCAAAAGCTATGGATATTGAACCAATCAAAAAGATTTCTAACAAAAAAGAACTTAAGCTCAACAAAAGAAACCTCAATCTATTCAAAAGTTCTCAAATTTATTTCTTTCTAACTGCCCCAAAAAATAGCGTGTGGAACCATATTCCAAACCTTCTTCATATCCTTTCTTCCCCCCTTTAAACACAAACCCAAAAAAAGGTCATGAGTGGAAGGTAAAACCCATTGAACACCAAAGAAATGGAAGCTAACCACTCACAAATTCCGAGCCCAATGACAATGAATAAAGATGTGATCAACCGATTCCACCGCTTCTTTACACATTGTTAAGTTTCCAACCAAAAAGCCTATGCTATTAGGTGGAGTGCCAAATAGGTATATGAAGCCATATTAAACTTAATATTTAATTGACGTGGGACGTGGGTGCAACTCTCCAAGTGATGGACTGCCAGACGGGCTCTTGGGCTGAAGTCATGGTATCGCGGTGGTCGGTAAACTACTGGGTGGGTTGTCTCAGTAATGATGTGGCACAAGCCACTTGGCTTTAAAAATGGTGAAGCAATTTACCATCAAACCCTCAAGGGAGCTAGTAAGGCACAAGCCCACAAGCATAGGCTCCTGATGTAGGGGAACACGATGACTCAGGAAGAGCGAATTTAGGCCCGAGCCCAGCTCGAATACCCTTGGGCTAGGCCTGGGCCTTTAGTTGAAGCCCGAAAAGCCCAAACCATGGGTAGCCCGACCTGAGCCAATTTTAAGCCCAACAGCATATGGCATTATAATTTTTTCCTCCTTTCGGGAAAGTACCTTTTGATGACCACTTCCCATATTAATACCAATAAAAGGATAATTTGCATTACCTAACTACAAATTGATAGTCTTAATAAAAAGTGACTACTAATGTCCTCTATTTTGGTATTACGACGGGTACTGATCACCAAAAGGAAGTTTCCACTTTTTCTGCTTTTGTTATACGACGTTGAAGCCCGAAAAATCCAAGGCCCATGGGTTGGGCCTGGGCTTCACATATTCCCCGACCTAAGGAAGAGCACAAGCCCGAAAGGCCTGACCTAGGGAAAAATGCCCAACCCAGCCCGATGATGAGGCTTACCTCCAATAGCTCTCTTGATTAATTTATTCAAGGCCTCCATAACCAAAATGAATAAAAAAGAAGATAAAGGATGACCATGGTGAAGACCTCTGAAGCTTTTAAAGAAACCATACGACTTACCATTAATTAAAATCGAGAAATATTGGGTTAAAATGCACCACAAAATCCAATTAAACGGCTTGTGCCACCTCTCACCAAAACCCAATCTCCCAAGTTTAGAAGGAACTTCCAACTAACATGATGATATGCCTTTTCAATATCCATCTTGCACACCAAGCTCGAAATTCCACTTTTAATTCTAGAGTCCACACATTCATTGGTCACAACATTGCTTCCTCAATTTGTCTTCCGTTAATAAAAACAACCAACCATACCGGAAAAAAAAAAAAAAAAAAAAAAAAAAAAAAAAAAAAGAGGCAACCTTTGAAGGAATCAAGGCAATCCAAATACGCTTCACCAGGTTGAACACCAACTCACAAGAATTCAAAGCCTTATAATAAGATTTCACCAAGAATAACCTTCTTTTTTCGCCATACTAAGGAGTCATTCCTTTCCAAAGAAACCTTACTATATAAAGTTTGAAATATAAATAAATAAATAAATTCACAATAGTTTCCAATTCCTAATCATTGAAACGCCTAGAAAAAGTAACATTCCAATGTAAAAGGTCCCTCTCCTAAACAAGACAATACATCACCCAAGCCCCCTAATTATTTTTTATAGCAAAAAATTGAGGAAAGACTTCCTTAAAAGGTTCATCACCACACCACACACCATCCCAAATTAACTCTCCCATCCTCACCAACAAGAAAATTTATCTCTTTAATAAAAATATTGGTAAATTACACTTTGCCCCCTTCAGGTTTAAGCTGTTTTTAGAAAACCCCCTTATAGTTCAAAACCGGACAGATGACTCCCTACATTTTGAACAAAATGTCACTTTGCCCCCTTCCGTTAATGCCACGTCGGATTAGTGGATGGAAATGTGTCATGTGCGATTCACGTGACACATTATAGCACCTTTAATGCCTAAGTTACCCTTTTTTTCGTTGGAGAGATGTTTTTGCCCCTTATTGTCACATGATACGCGTCACGTTATATTAGCTTTCTCTTGCTGCTGCTCATTCAAACTTCAACATCGAAGGGGAGAAAAATGGGGCAGCAGTTGGAAGCTCTCGATCTAAAAGGTAAGGCTCTCTCTCTCTCTCATCTCTCGTCTCTCTTCTCTCTCTCGTTTCTCTCTCATCTCTCGTCTCTCTCTCTCTCAAATATTGTATACGCAAAGGGGGCCACAAAGAATTGAGAAGAAAGAAAAAAGAAGCATGAAAGGATGTGCCACTGATTTTTTTTAACTTGCGCCTGGACAATTGTGAAACCTTTTGTCAATGCCACTACACCGTTTACCACCCACAGGACCGTTGATTATATACCTTCCTACGCCCACAATTTCAAACATTTGAGAAAATTCCATGTATACCCTTTTTCCCACCACCTTGCTTCCTTGTCCTTCAAAGTCTCAAAATGCCTTCTTTCCATTAAAAGCAAAGCCACCCGATAGCACTTTCAACTCTTCCTTTAAGCTCATATATGCACAAAACCCAAAACCCAAGACAACCCAATTGTCGATTATTTCAAGTGTTTCCACATGTGAACAAACCCTTTCCTTCAATGACTGGCCACAGCTCCTCCAAATCTCAATTGGGTCTGGAGATTTCTTGTTGGGTCGAGCAATTCATGCCTTTTTAGTGAAAAAGAGTTCTCAAAACGATGCATTTCCAGGCAATAATCTTGTCAATTTGTATGCAAAATTTGGTAGATTAGATGCTGCACAACTAGTATTCGATGAAATGCTTGTTTGAAATACCGGCAACGTCTAATCTAATCTACCAAATTTGGTGGATCAAGTGTTTCCACTACAGCATTGTCTCTCCTTGGCTCCTTACTACCGGCAATGTCTCTAATACTGTGGCTTCGCCCTTGCCAAAATCTGATCACAAAAACTCAAGTCAAAAAACTTGAAGAGAAAAAGGTCATTCTCTAATGAAAATACATCAATAGAGTGATCTTTCCCCCATAATTTCAAAGCCCATTCCATCACCAAATGATAAGGCAAACAGTTTTCAAGGAAATGGCCAACCAAACTTCCTTCCCAGTGAGAACACCCTGCTCTCGCAACTTCCTGAAGGAGGTTCGACAATGAGTTTGCCAATATAAATCAAAGGCTGGAAGAATTTTATAGTAGATTTATCTTATGCCTTGACTTAACAATACCATCTGATCCATTCGGCTCACTAGGCGGGAAATCAGGAGATTTCATATTAAAAGTGGTAGACATGGGTCCCACTTTGTTTACCTTTCGAGCCAATAAAGGACAAAAAGTATTTCCACCATCTGCTTTAGACAGGTTCATAAGGGAGACAATTTCTGTTGTTGGACCAAAAGCCTTGGCAGCCTCATCACTTGCACAAGTCAATGCTGTGAACTCCACTCGTCATCAAGCTTGAGCCAACCGTACCCATTTTGGGACTATGAATCTGATCTTCAATAGCTATGCCATAGGCATGACCATGGCTTTTCAATCTTCATGCACTAATACCTCATCGCTAAAGACTCATATTTCTACCATTGCACGTCAAACTTCTTCGTCGATGAGCTTCTCAAGTCTAAACAACCTTTGGCCTAACCATTAAACCATGGTTCTTCCCCCTCTCTCTCTCTTACTCTAACAGAAAAGACCAAATATATATATATATATATTTTGAAATTCTCAGGTGGGGCGTTTGCCCCACCTGGTAGCACTGTGGCTTCGGCAGGGACCAAAATGTCGCGATATATCATCGATATATCGCCATATCGGAAGTGGACGATACGATATATTGTTGCGAAATTGAAGGATTTTCAAAAAACAAAATGTTGAACGATATCTTCAATATATCGCGATATATCGAAGATATTGTTCAAGATATCAACACTGCCATGTTTAAATGCCCTTTGCTAATTGCTGGTAAAATTTTTACACATTAGAATAGGTTAGGATTCACATATATATGTACATTTTACTATGCTTAGTATTTCACATAATTTAAAATATTATTTCAAACCAATGGCCTTTGGTCTAATAGCACTCTATATTTAAATGTTACAAAAATCTATTTCAATGTTATATAACATTTAAATGTTGAATTTGCAAAATTTTCTATTATTTATTTACTTAGCGCAGTATATTTTTTATACCCTACGCAACACATACTTGTATTATACAAATCTAAATTGCAATATTTTGATGCTAGATTGTGTATTAGAGTTTAAATCATTATTTCCCAAAGTTTCAATAAAAGTATCCATGTTTAACTCATAATATCCACCATATCTTTAAAATGATATCGATATTGTCGATATATCCAATGATATATCCGATATATCCACATTTTTGGACCCTCGATATATCCATCGATCTCGATATTAAAGTCTTGGGCTTCGGCTTTGTGTTTTTTGCTTAGAAAATGTGTCAAGGATGAGGCTTAATCAAGATATATTTGGGTCGCTGAGATAGAGAATAAGGGTATACTTGGTATTTCACAATTGTATAATATTTAAATGAAAAAAACATTGACAACTCAGATGGGCATAAGCACTATTGCATGTTTCTGTTATGGTCGTTTACTGTCCATCAAAATCAAGGGGGCAAAGTATAATTTCTGAACTATAAGGGGGTTTACTGAAAATGGCTTAAACTTGAAGGAGGCAAAGTGTAATTTACCCTAAAAATATCAAGGCCTTGCATAATAGCCTTCTAAAGACATATACCCTGGGAACGCTCACCTCCCTCGACCACCAACCCTCCACTACTAACGCCATATTTCCACACCACCACCTCCTTCCATAACCCTACATCGCCCATCCCAAACTACCAAAGCCATTTTCTAAGAAGTGCTCGATTGATTCACATCAAAGATCTAACTCCTAACCTCCAAATTTTTTAGGTAAACTCATCGTATGCCAATCGACAATATTATATTTAAACTCTTATCCCTTACCCCTACATAGGGCTGCAAATGAACTGAGCCATTCGTGAACAACTCGTGAACAAGCTCAATAAAGGCTCGTTTGATAAATAAGTGAGCCAAGCCTAAGCTTGAATACTAGGCTCGTTTATTAAACAAGCCAAGCTTGAGCAGACCATAGCTCGGCTCGTTTACATTCGTGAACAAGCTTGTTAAGGTCTAGTGAATAGGTTCGCAAATAGGCTCGTAAAATAGCTTATTAGTAGGCTCATTAAGGGGCTTGTATAAATACCCTAATTTATTTTTGGCTTCTCTTTGCAGAGTGGACCAATTAACATGAAAGAGATAATACTTCCTTAGTAGTTATATCTTGTACTTATCTAAGGAAGATTTTTAAGGTTTGTGAACTTTTATCTTAATGTTTAAAACTCACATTCATGAGATCAAACCAATCTTGAACACAAGCTCGAGCTCGAGCTCAAGCTCGGCTTGTTTAGTTAAACGAGCCAAGCCTAAGCTTTTCTAAATCTTAATGAGCCAAGCTTGAGCACAATAAATTAAGCTCATTTAAAGCTCGGTTCGTTTATAAATAAACAAGCTTTTAACTGAGTCGAGCTTAAACACTCAAAAGCTCTGCTCGGCTCAGCTCGGCTTGTTTGCAGCCCTACCCCTACATAAGAAATCTCTTTGTAACTTTTCAATCGTTGAAACTACAGTACTTGGGATCTTAAAAACAGACAAAGTATGTCAGAATGCTAGAAAGAGTGCTTCGAATCAAAGTCAACTTACCTCGTCGGGAGAAATATCTTATTTTCCATCCGCTAAGCCTTCTTTCAATCTTTTTAAAACCAACTCCTACATCCTTTTGTCTTTGAAATGCAAGCACAAAGGTAAACAGAGATAAGTGACCGAAAATTTGCTAACTCTACAACTGGGATTAGATGAAAGGACTTTCACATTATCCACTCTCCCCACTAGAATCAACTCGTTCTTCCTTAAGTTTACTTTCAAGCCCGAAACTGCTTCAAAGCAAAAGAGAACACACCGAAGAAATCTAAGTTGATCCACCCCAACTCCACAGAAAATAGGCAAAGAGTAAATGAGAGATCAATCCTTCCTTCCCAGTCCCCACCTCCCCCATTAATCACAAAACCTTCCATCAAATGACCTTTAACAACTCTCACAATTAACTTACTCAAAACCTCCATAGCCAAAAGGAAAATAAAAGGGGATAAAGGACCACCTTCGAGAACCTCTTGAGATTTTTAAAAAATCATACGACTTCCCATTAATAAAAACCGAGAACGATAGGGTTAAGATGAACCACAAGATCCATTTGCACCACCTTTTTTTTTTTTTTTTAATCAACAACAAAGAAAAAAAATCTTTTTAATAGGCTTTGCACCACCTATCTCCAAAACCCATTTTCCCAAGAGAAGGAACTTCCAATTTACATGGTCACATGCCTTTCAATATCCATTTTACATACCAAACCCAGGTTCCCACTTCTATACATCTAGTCCACACACTCATTAGCAACAAGCACCGCATTCAGAATACTCCACACCACTTTCCCCAATCTTTTGGCTAGCACTTCCGCGATAATATTCTAAACACTCCCAAGAAGAGACATGATGGAAATCCCTAATATCAATAACCTCACCCTTCTTAGGGATTAAAGCTAGAAAAATAGCATTGAAACTCTACTCAAACTTAGCTCTCTCAAAGAATTCCCCAAACACTTCATGAGATCTTCTTTTATAACAATAAACCATTTGCCAATTCATGGACCTTGACCCCCACTGATAGCCCCCATTCTTTTGAAGCCCAAATTTCAATAGACTCCATTGTCCCACATCACCTTCAAATTTCCCCACTAAACAAGACTTCATAAACTGAGTTCTCTTCTCCAATTCAGCTAATTCAGAATGAATACCATATGTTTACCCCATGGCATCATTCTACATTCTCCAGCCACTGGGAGAGTCTATAATTTTGCTACTTGTAAAAAAGATGGACTCATCTCTTCCATACACCCATATCCAGCATCCTTACTCGCCGTCAATGTTAAAGGCCTCACACAATTTCTGAAAGCTCCAGCAAAAGCCCTCTATCTGCAGGCCCCATGACCTTCAAGAATGATGACCAAGCTCCTCCTATGGTTGAAAGGAATCTCAGAAATGAAAATCGCCGTGCTTCTACTATTCGATCTGATGTAGGACAACCCCAAGAACAATAAAAGAGAGAAAAGAACTAGAGAAAAGAAAAAGAAAGAAGCTTGAACCCTAAGAGTCAGCACCTAGGGGTGTTTGAAGTCGACACCAAATGTTGAAAAAATCCAATTTTAATTCATCATAAGCTGAAAAACTAAAGAGTTATTGGAGCCTTTATATAGAGTTCCAATTACATCAATATGGTAAAACTTAACCCTAAAGTCTAGGAATTTAGAAGGCAACAATTTATTATTCTAAAAATAAAACTAAATAATAATGGTAAACCCTTGCTCTTCAAGTTAATAGGCCAAGCTAGGCCATCCTGTTGAACCATGTGCATACTGTACCCCATCATAATCTCACCATAGCCACAACTTCTCTAAATGGACCAATCTCCTTCCAGTAGCAAGAAGCCTTCACACCATGATTGCACAACTGTTCAACAAACTCATGTATCTTCCCCACCAACATCCTTTCAAGAAATAAATGGTTGAAAAATATCCTCCCCCTTTCAATTATTTGAACAAATCTGCCTGTACTCTCATCTTCTATGACAACATCAAACATTTTTTCTTCTACTTGAAAGATACCCATCTTAGGTTGGGAACCAGTGCTGTTAATTCATCATTATGCTTAAGCAATCATAATTGTGATTTTAATGTTATTATGCTATATATAATCCATCTTATTTCCTGGAAATACGTATTTTAAAAGTAAATAAATAAATAAAAATCCACGCTCCTTCATTTGCCGATTATCAATTTTGTTTTTAACAAAGTTGTGATCATCTTGTGTCACAATCAATATTATTAATACTACCCTAAAAATAAACTAAATTTTCTTCAAATTGCCAAATGCGGCCAAACAAGACTTGCACCTTTATTTTTTTTAATAAGGTAAGATTTGCACCATTTTTTATGAAAATAATATAATCAGTCAGTTCATTAACAAAAACTTACAGTTGTTCCAATTTCAATAAACTCCCAAGCTCGGATGGCAATGAACCAGAGAAGTTGTTTATCGTGAAAGACCTACAAAAGTAACAAGTAGATCATCAACAAATCAATAATATTCCAAGGGTTCCCTTCTCAAAAGTCCGGAAAAGATCTAAGCACAGGAACATTATAATAGGCAAGACATATCATTAAAATTAGCAATGACGATTGCACATTATAGTACGCATATGTGCATGCACACAAAAGATTTCACAGTTACAGTTATGATCACCAATATATATCATAAACATATCCATATAGGTTGCTGATCCAGATGTTCCAGTCAATGAAGTCACATACATTATTAAACCATACAATTAGATTTAAACATACCACCAGAAACTTATTGAATGAACAATTTTATGGGGACTCAAATCCAAATCAACTTTTTTTTCCCCTTAAAAAAAGGGAAGAAGTGACTTGCAATCTACATGAAAGAAATTTCCATATAAAGAATACCTGAAGTGTGGCGCAGTTATCCCACTTCATTTCATATTTTCCTCTCAGTTATCTATTAGTTTGTTTAAACAATTTTCACAAAGACTGGGTAGTGGCTTTCATGTAGAAAAGTGGGGATAAATTGGAAATATTCAAAATAATAATAATAATAATAATAATAATAATTTACTACAATACCACAATAACCGTCAAATGGTGTGAAAATTAGGGAAATTTTTGGAATAGAATTATGAGCAAACTAAGACTCCTCTTCCCTTTATATAGTAGTACAGATAAGAAGTTTACCCTGATTAGAACTTACAATGATCTTAAATTGATAAGCTTTCCAAGTTCCTTTGGAAGCTCCCCTGATAAGGCATTAACCCCTAGGGTCCTTAACACAACAAACTAAGCATCAGGACATCAAAGAAACACACTCGAGATAAATAATTATAATTATTCTATAAGTTTCAATTCAAAAATTAGATGGTTTACAGGTACTCCAAGCCAGTTAGATTGCCAATGGACGGAGAAAGGCGACCTGTCAGGTAATTTTTCCTCAAATCCCTGTAAGAAATGGGGGAAACTTAGTGTTAATTAACACCACAAACTGCAAATGGAGTATAAGCAGAGCACTAGCTAGCCAACTGCATGCAACACATATATGAATTGATTGAAATTCTGCACCCTCATTTCATAGCCCACATTTTGATGGAGTTTACACGTGAAATAACTAAAAATAAGCCTTTATAACTCAGGTAAATGAATATATGACCGTTAAAAAAATAAAAACAACCATACAGATTACTGAGAAAAGTCAAAGTCCAAAACTCTTCCGGGATGACACCAACAGCATCCAATGCAGCAACTTTCCTGCAAAAATGAAAATAACTAATTACAAGTAGGACTTTGAAAATAAATTCCATTATCAAAAAGTTTGTTCTACAATTCCGGATCTGAAACCAAAACAAGTCACATAATTCCCCTTCAAAAATGTGACCTGTAATTTAAGCATCAATATGAGCATCATTTTAAAGCTACAGAAAGACTTCACTAGTGACCAGTTGAGCCAACCATTATCATTGATGGGATCCAACCAAATAGGTCAGTCAACCATCAATGGCCAGTGGGACCCACATGAATGTCAGTATCATTGATAAAAATACTTACAGTTTGGTAATGTGACAAGTCGACCCATTATTGTAAGAACAGTCACATTTGATAAAGGGGTTGAAATTTGTGTCATCAAAATCTGTTGAGTCAATGGCAGTCCCAGAGCATGGCTCCCCGCTTATGTTCCATCCTTCATTACGTGCCGAAATTCCCCATGTTTGGAAGATGGAATTCAAAACTGCCACTGCCATCCAGTTTTTTACCATAAGATGGTAACTTGGTAGGTGTGAAAAAGATGTATATAAATGGCATATTATGCTCGAGTCAAATCAGCGTAAAACAATTTGATCCATAAACAATTCAGTCTGGTGCTACGTTTTTTATAAAATAAAATTAAAAACTGTACGGAAAATTCGTTTGCCAGCACTTCTCATTTCAGTAATAGAAGAGGGTTGGCATGAGAATCTGATGCAGCAAAAATTAGTAAAGGTTACGATCAATGTCAATAAACCATAAATCTAGAATCCATCAAACGATAGGAACTCTCAAGGGCAACCAAAACACAGTATCGATCCGAGGTTAATTATGCCGCATACAACCTTATTTATAGGGAACTAACCTAATTCTTGCATAGCCTTATTACATTACCTTCTCTCTTTTTTTATTTTTTTTATTTTATTTTTTTTTTCACTTCAAAATTACAAACTTTAAACACTCCGTTGGAATTGAGAAAAATGGAGAGAAGAGAAAATAAAAGAAATAGAGGGAAGGGACCAGCTTTCACTTCTTTGGGAGTTTAATGAGGAGAGAAGAGAAGAGAAGAGAAAAGATGGGATCTATAACCCCTCCAACGCCCACATTTCTTTCTTCTTATAAGTGGGAAGAAATGGAGAGAAATGAAAAGTGGTTTAATGAATTAGATTGAAACGATAAAGTCATTTTAGGTTTTTTTATGTCTATTTTCTTCCTACTTTATTTCTCTCCTAAAATGGTCATTGCAGAGCAATTGAGGTTTTTTTTTTTTTTTTTTTCTTTTTCTTTTAAAATTACACTTTAAAATTCAAAATTTGAGTCAAGTTTTATTTTAAAGATCAAAGTTTAAATTGTATCAATTTAATACCAAATATACATAATAGTATAATACACGTAAACAGTAGAGAGAAAGGTACCTTCAGAAGGAGTGGTGGCGGCGGCGGCGGCTGCTTGGGCAATGTCAAGGAAGCTGAAGATGCAAAATGCGTAGAAAGCGCAGACGAACACTGGAAATGATCCCGACATGAATTCAACCAGTGCGAATGAGATTGAAAAATGAAAGAGAGAGAGAGAGAGATTCGCAGACAAAGAGAGACCTGAAGATAACATTGATGTCTAATTAGTCCAACTCACTCTTTTCACTTTCTACGTCCAAATCAAGAATATGCGGAGTATTAAATCCGCGAAGTGATAAGGATGTTTCCATCATCATTATTACTTTTAAAAGTCTGGCACCATTTTAAAATGATTTTTCCCGCTCACTGTTTCCAACATCATCAGTACGGAGTATTACTTTATTGTACGAAAGAGAGAGACGGGGTTTTAGGCTAAGGGAAATTACACTTTAGTGAGTGCTTTCCAGAATAATACCACAGGACAATAAACTTGACAACCAATTTATAGTAAGTTACTAACCAATATGTAGTAGGTTGACAGTTAAATTTTTTTTGGTTGTTGAGATTAGCTTAGGATACCGAACCAGTAGAAAGTTTCAAAGACTAGGAAAATAAATACAGTTAGTAGTCATTGCTAGTTAAGTCAATATTCATTTAATAAGAAATTAGTAGTAATTTGTATTAAATTGTAATTATTTTCATTAGCATATACTTTTGCTCTTTTGGGGGAAATTACCGGTAGGTCTTACTAGGGAGTTTTTCTATAAATCAGTATATTAATTATTCCCAATTACAGTCAACATATCTCTTTGCCCAATTTATTTCAACCAACTACAAAATACTATTCACCTTACCAAAAATGGCAAGTTTGCCCCTTCTCTGTTGAATAATAGTAATAGCCTCCTAAAAGTAGAAGCTCACCACCGACATCGAAGAAGCTCAGTGCTGTCAACCTTCTCGCTCGAGCCGTAACACCGACGACAAAGAGGTAACTGTCCATATTTTGCCACTGGCGACCTTAGGTGAGTCCCTCATCTTCCATGCAAATTTGTTTTTTTTTTTCCCCTTTGTGCTATGCATGTGTGCTCCTTCTTTATTACATTTTGAATCATCCACTGTTGTTATTATTATGTTAATAGAATTGGAAGGATTGAAGTAGACTGGATTACAAAACAATAGCCAATATTAATGTGCAATGAATACAAAACTATAGCCCATGAACATATTCTAATGAACTGTTTTGGACAATTTCAAAATTTCACTTCAAAAGCTTTATATATTTTTAACTAGTCCTTGGCCTTAAATCTATCTAGAGGATAGCCAGATAATCATGAGACCAACCAAAAACTAAAACACATGCACACTAAAGAGGTAAATTGCTTGTTGTCTAAACCTGAAAATTCCATTGATTTATCATGTCTCACACTTGCTGAGTCTATTTTGACGATTTTTGGAGTTATTGGATTTTTCATGGTTTGTTGTTGCTTATGGGGTTTCTGCAGTAGTGGTTGTAAGCCTATAGAGTCTAAAGTCCTCTGTTTCTATAATATGTTTTTGGGTTTTTCTTGATGCAATTTTTATTTAAGTCTGATTGTACCTATTGTATGATCATCACTGACCCATTATTCAAAATCTGTCAATCGTTTACCTTGCAATTCATTGTTTAAGAAATAAAGCTTACAATTGTCTTGTTTTTTATTTGTATAAAGTATGCTCATACTATATGATAATTTAATTAGGCAGCTCTATATTTGATCACTACTAATTTTTCATCATTTAGTTGCATCCACTTGCATTCTCCTTTTAACTAAAGTAGGGCTATTTATAAGACATATATTAAGAATATTAGGATTGAACAATTTTCTGTTATTGAATGTTAGTGGACCACGAGGTTAGCATTTCTTTTTCTCATTCAGAACCACCCACCTTGTTTGTACAAGCTTTGAATTCGAAAGGGTTATAGGAGTTTTGTGTCCTTTTGGTGTATGGGAGCAAATCAATTTTCTTTTAGGCGGCTGGGGAGCAAATCAGCATGGTATTTGTTTAGTTGTGGTGGTCCATCATGTTCTAGGTGCACCGATCCTCTTGAGTTCATGTAAGAGTTTTTCAGATATGATGATAATGGATTAGAGTTAGAGTTTTGGGTATGCATGGTTGGGAACCTTTGTTTGCATATCTATGTTTTCAGCTAATCAGTTTTATTTTATTTTGTGTTTTGTTTTTTGGTGATTGTTAATTTGTTGCTATCTCATTTTCCTGTTGTTGTTGAATGGCATATATTTTGACCTCATTGTCATTATTTGACGATTTAGCTAGGAAGTTGCTATTAAAAAGTTCCTGAACTAACGTATTTCCAATCAAACGCTTAAAGAATTCAAAAGTGAGGTACAATCTCCCCTTCTTATCATCTATTACATACTCTCATTTAATCTTCTTATACTCTCTAAGCCAAGCTAAAATGTAGTTGAGTAAAGTTGTCATCATATAAATATATCTATGATGTTTTTTTCATCGGATCTGCTTTCGTCATTTTGTGATTTGTTTGAAAGTATACTTTCATTAATGCCATATTAGGTAGGACACCTATTGCATGTGATTGATTCAAAATCCATTGCTGTGATAGTCCCTATATCACATAGATATTGCTGAGTATTCATAATTTAGTTCAATCTATTGAATGAGACAAATTAGTGTTGAAAGCAATCAATATAATAGCTAATTATGACATCATATGGTAGGTATAATCTCTTGGGTGTGTTGGTTTTGAGTTTTCATGATCTTTGGGATTTCTATTGTAAGTTTTCTAGTTTGATATAATAAATCTTTTTTTTATTATTTTTGCACACTAGCTGATCAAAAGACTTAGGTTGGTACTTGCTTTCCTTACCATGTTGACTAACATGTTTAGGTTGTTAAAAATTCTCTCTATATATCTCTCTCTAGTGGATTCTTTGGTGTGATTGTTAAGGCTTTGAAGGAGCAAGTGATGTTTAACACCTCTTTCTTGACTCCTTATATACGGATACTACTTTTTAGTGATCTTCTTGTGTCAATTTGGGGGTTGTGTTCTTGTTCTATGTGTACTATTTTTAATATTATAACTTTCATTTAATATGTTTCTTATGGCATTCTAATTATTGTTTGGTTATTGCAACCGCATTACATTTTTGTGTGAGAGCTTAGAGCACTATTCGAAGGCTAAAGGAGCAAACGTAGAGCTGAATGAGCCTATTCGACCTTACTTTTTTATATTTGCAACCAAGTGTTAATTTGGAGGATCGTCATAACTTAAATGAGAATGTTGCTTTTTTCTATTTGCTTTTCTATTTGAAACCATATATGTTATTCTATTATAAAGAGATGGTGATAATTAAATTGACTTTGATTGCCTTTGCTATTCTATTTCTTTCTTTTTTCTTTTTTCTGTTCTTTCTTTCTTTCTTTCTTTTCATAGTGAGAATTGAGTTGTGGAGTCATTTGTGTAATAACAAGTTACTTAATTAGATACTATAACAGGTTCCAAATTTTTCATATATAAAAAAAAATTATTATTTATATACGATGACCATTTTTTACCGTCAGCATTTCAATACATAGATGACTGGCTTTAATAAATAGATGACTAGCTTTTAGGTGAATACATGACAGTACGTTTTCAACAGTCATCTATAGCAATAAAAGATGATGGTTTTTTTTAAGAAAAGATGACCATTTTGATGAATAAGTGTCATTATTTTTTGAAACAAACATGACTGTTTTTGAAAAACGAGCATCTATTTGCTTAAAAGATGACTGTTAAAAACAGTCATCTTTTTAATAAGAAAAGATGATGCCTCTAAAGATGACCCTTTTTATTCGAAAAAAAAGATGACTGCTTTTTAAAAGATGACCCTTAAAAACGGTCATCTATCAGCGTTTTTCTTTTCATTCTTATCTATTTTGTGATTTATTCCCCATTAGTGCATGGTAACCATGTGTTTAATCATTGATTTACTTCTTCTTTTTTAATTATAAAAATGTAGTATTCTTAGTATCTGTTATGGTTTTAATCTTTTAATGTTGTAAAATGTTTCATGTCCCTAAATAGATTGTGGTACCTTGAGATTAATTTTATATATTAAATAAATTCAAATTGTATTCGTGTAAATGCAACTCCCTTGCCGTAGATTCATAAAAGAGCAATATAATTGAATGGCCGGCCAGTTGAAAGAGCAATCTAATTCACGTTTTCCTATTATTTATTTACTTGATCTTAGCTCTATTTCATAATTTTCCATTGATATTATTACTAACTTGTTTTAGTTATTTATTTTTTTGAATGTTTCGTAGATTTGGAGTGATAACACATGAAAACTTTTTGGAGTGACTTTGTTGGCAGCTTTGTTTTGGAGGCTTTTTTTTTTTTTTTTTTTGGAGTGTTATTATGGACAATTTGTTCGAATATTTATTTTGGGGAACTTTTTATAGAGAAAATTTGTGTTTTGATAAATATGGAATTCCATTGGGCAACTAGTTATATTTTTTCTTGGCACCATTGTGGTCAGATTGAACGTTTCTTGTATGGCGTAAGTTTAAATTATTATTTGAACCATTTAGAACAATTTACAGGTTCATGTCATCTTCATTTTTGTATAAATGATTAACATTAATCAATCATTCAATTAATTATGAAATTTACATGCTCTTGCGTTTTGTATGAATGATTATTTGAACCATTTTGGACAATAAACTTATTAATTTGAGATATTACCAATCCAATAATCTGCTAATATGGTTTGGCAATGGAAGACCTTCAAACTTCAAGTTGAATTTCATATCATGTGGTAGAAAATATTTATGTCGTAGACAATATGTTACTTTTGAATGCTTTCAAAAAGTGTCCAAATTTATGTCAACGGTACCCTATCTACTACATTCATCAAATTTTTGATGAATTGACTTATGTTTTTCCATACCATCTCCAGTAGCTAGGCCACTCCCATTCATAAAGATTTTGATGAAATTATCTCAACATTTATTTTAATACTGACTTTGTTTAAAAGTGTTATAAACATTTATCATTTGACATACTACAAACCTACTATACGTAGACTACAAATGGGAACTTATGTCTGAATGAGAGTGCCAACAACAAAACCAGTGATTAGGCCACTCTCATTCATCAAGATCTTGATGAAATAGCTACAAACATCTTATTTGATGGACGACAAACTTACATTTGACTAACTATTTAGCGTTGCATGAATGAGTGTGTCATAACAAAAATCTAGTAGCCAGTCTACCCCCATTTATGAAGATCTTGATGAAATGCTTGATCGAAAATCTCAATATTTATTAAACTGTTAACTTGCTTTAAAATAGTTACAAACATCTCATTTGACGAACTACAAACCTACATTTGACTGACTATAAATAAGAACGTTGTATGAATGAGTGTACCACAATAAATGGGATAATATTTAGCCCACCACCATTGATCAAGATCTTGATGAAATGTTTGATTGAAAATCTCAACATTTTTAAGACTATTGACTTTCTTTAAAATGGCTACAAACATTCCATTTGACTGACAACAAACCTACATTTAACTGACTATAAATAGGAACGTTGCATGAATGAGTGTGTCACAACAAAAATCCAGTAGCTACCCCACCTCCATTCATCAATATCTTGATAAAATGCATGATTGAAAATCTTAGGGGTGGTCACGGGTCGGGTGGGTGCGGGTTTGGGGTTCATTCACCATTCCGCCCACGTTTTGGCGGGTGAACTAAATTTGCATCCACTTCCGCCTACACAAGCGGGTGGTTTTGACCCACATAACATATCCAATTATGGGTGGGTTCTGGGTGGGTCTATGGGTTGGGATTTTAGTTGGATCTTACTAGTTTTTTTTTCCCCTCCTTAATTTGGTCATACCATTTTATATCTTAAAAACACAAACAGAAAAAGAAGACAAAAGGATAAATAATTCAAGACATATGTTGATTATATTTTATATATATATATATATATATATATATAGAAATATAGAAAGAGGGAGAAAGAGCACGGACAGTAAAATAAAAATTATAAAACATATATTGATTCTTAAAAAAGAAATAAAAAGTTAAGAACCAATGATATACCGTCACATGTAACATGTATGATTTAATAAGTATGAAAATATGCAGGCGGGTGGATTTGAATCGGTTTTTTCTCTTTCAAAACCTGCGAACCACCCACGAAACTGCAAAAAAATAAAATCCTAAACCACTACCCACCCACCCCATCAGTTGAATCCACCCAATGCCTTCGGGTAGGGTCAAATTGGGCGGTTTTCGCAGGCCGAGCGGATCTTGAGCACCCCTAGAAATCTCAACATTTAAACTACTGACTTTTTTTAAAATGAATATAAATATCCCATTTGACTGACTACAAACCTATATTTGATTGACTACAAATGGGAACGTTACATGAATGAATGAGTGTGCCATAACAAAAATTTAGTAGCGAGCCCATCCCATTCATCAAGATCCTGATGATAAAAAATCTCAACATTAATTTGACTACAAACCCATGTGACTGACTACAAACCTACTATACGTGGAATGAATGAGAATGTCACAACAAAAATCCAATAGCTACGCCACCCCATTTATCAAGATCTTGATGAAGTGCATAATCGAAAATCTCAATATTGATTTGACTACTGACTTTGCTTAAATACTTACAAACATCTCATTTGACTGCCTACAAACCTACTATACGTTGACTACAAATGGGAGAATGTCTTTTATTTTTCGTCTAACATGTTGATCTCAACATAAATTTGCGTCTTTTATTCTTCGTCTAACGGGTTTGATGTGGAACATGGTTAATGTTTTGAATGTTGATGGTGAACACAGTTGGGTGTTGATGAAAAAGACCCTCATCGATAGTGCCGTCGACCTTCTACAACTACAGCCCCAGACCCCTCACTCTAATCGCGATGGTGGTTCTTCGCTTTAGGATTTGTGTGTAAAAAAGCTTTAATTTTTGCACCCCTAACTTGCCTCCAAAGTGGATGAAGCGAGAAGGGTCTTCCGATGATCACTCTGCCTGACGACCACGATCACACACAGCAATGACTCGTTGTCTCTAATGGTAATGGGGTTCTCCTCTCTTCTCTCTCTAATGCTGGCTTTGTTTTTGGAGGGAAATGAATTGGGTGCCAGCCAAAAGCAACCTTGCAGAAAAGTTCACTTTTAGAGGCTAATATTGCCATTCAGCAGAGAAGGGGTAAACTTGCCATTTTGTGTAAGGTGAATAGTATTTTGTAGTTGGTTGAAATAAATTGGGCAAAGAGGTGTATTGACTGTAGTTAGGAATAATCAATGCCCTGATTTATAGAAAAACTCCCTCAATTGGACCTACTGCTAATTTTCTCGTTTTTTTTGCGTGTGTTTTTTTGCTTTTCCTAGGTTTAATGGAGCACAGCGTTGAATTGTAAATAACTCAGCACCATGCTAAAGTGATTGGGATTATTAAATGACCAAGATTAAAATATAAAAAAATTATTATTAAATAACCAAAATAATTTCAAAAGTAACCTTTTTATTTTTTAATCTCCGCTACCTAATGTAATAACCTTTTCAGTCACTTAAATCATCTCAGCACAGGTTGACTTTTACAGTTCAACACCAAAATCATCTCAGCACATGGTTGAATGTTTACAGTCCAACACCAAATCCGTGTTAGGTTGGAGTTTAAGCAGGTGGTGAAATTAGGTGAATGTACTTCTTGTCCTTGGTTCATTTTGCTAAGTCCTCCAAGTCTGAATGCGGCCTAGTGGTCCACTTGGTCTTTTGGGTTCCAATTGCTTGGTTACTTGTGTCTTTTTAATTTTTTTTTCCTTTCTACCTTCGGTTTTTCAGCTAAGTAATATCTCAATTCAAACGGTGAATGCTTCTTCTATCGGGTGTTAGACAAAACTCTCCCGCCCACCTTAATTAATTAATGGTCCGTGGAAAATTCACTCTTCAAAATACATTGTAAAGAATTGTCCCTTTTTTTTAATTTTTTAATTTTTTAATTTATTTAAAAAATTGCCCCTTAAAGCTTGACGTTACAAATTAGATTTTATAGGAATAAAATGGCTCCTTCGGTCCAACTACATGAGGTTTAAGGTGAGTTATATATATTTTTTGTATCGTTTCAAAATAAAAATATATCAATACAATAAAAATACATTACATGAAAAAAATGACCACTCTAATGCATGTGAAGAATTTTTTTGCTTAACCCACCTTCCCCCCACCTCCAACTATTTCTAAGAGGATGATGTGGTTTGCATGTAAGCCATTTAAATTATATTTGCCTCACCAAATGCATCACCCATTGAAGCATCTATCTATTATACATGAGGTAAAAAGTAGCTTTATCTCACATTTTGCCTCATAGTTGGAGATTCTCTAGGAACATTTCCAATAAAATCAACCACGATCCATTTTAAATAAGACATACCTTGTAATTCAGATTTCATTTAAAATATATTGCAGAATTATTTGATTAAAAGAGGACTAGAAGATTTTTTTTTAAAACATTTTTTTTGGACTCAGAGAAAACTCATCAAGGGGGCTTAAAGATTATGCCACTTAAAATGGGCACATCATATTGCATATGATTGAAGACTAGTATTCACACGCTTTGAAAGAAAAAATGATGAGAGAGAGAGAGAGAGAGAGAGAGAGAGAGAGAGTGTAAGTTATCCACCCTTTTTTTTAGGTGTATACACAACTTTTCAAAGCAAAGTCAACGCAGCTTTAATGTTCATTCTTTTTTGGATAATGCTATTTTGCCCTATACTTTTGCTTTACATTTTACCCTTACTAGTGTATTAGAAAGGATAAGGGTTATAATCATATCACTGGGTCCCACAGTCTTACCCTCCCAAATATACTGGTAAGGCAAAGTGTAACGCAAAAGTGTGGGATTACTTAGCATTACCCTTCTTTTTTTGACCCACACTTTGTTGCTCATCTTAAATAGAGGAGAGAAAGGTGTCCAATTATATAGGGTATGTACTTGCGGTTATGTTCCATCAGCACATGTTGATGTAAATTACATCAACATGATGCATTAAGAGTTGTATCCCTTACATTTATCCAATGTACCTCATATCCCACTAATGCACAAGACACAACTCCCAATGCGGGTGTTGATATAAGTTATATCAACATGTGTTTACCTGATCATCATCCATGTACTTGAGTCTAACTACACACTTTTACAAGGGAGACCCTTGATGAGAAAACAAAACTTGCAGTTGAGCAAGAAAATACACAAAATCTCTCTGAAATTTCATTACAAAAACCTGCATTTCACTAATACAGGAAAATGCACATTGTAGAGAACAATTAGAGCGAGGGCATAGGCATGTGATCAGCTTAAAGGTTACTCAAGCTAAACTCAATTCACTTGGGCCATGTTTGTTTGGTTGAAATGGAATGGATGGAATGGAATCCCATTTCAATTCATTTTAAACAATATGCTTGGATGAGGTAATTAGATAGGAATAGAATCAAATAGTAGTAGTGAATTATAATGATATTCATTCCACAATGTTTATTTCAATATCATTCCATTTGAGACTATTTTAAGTATGGAATGAGATTCCATTCCATCAATTTCATTCCAACCAAACAAACATGGCATTAAGGTTACCCAAGATGAACTCAATTCACTTATAAATTATTCGAATGGGTTCTGTCGCACTGGTCTGCTAGGTTGGATGAAGAATTCTAAATTTCTAACCCCTAAGTTCTTAGGGTATGTTTGGAAATTTCTTAAAGGTTCAAGCGTATCGTAGTGCCACACACTGCCACCACTGTGAAGAACCCAACTGCACTTGGACCACTTATTCAGAATAATTCATTAAAAAAAGAGAGGGGGGGGGGGGGGGGGGGGGGCAGAAAGAAAGAAAGAAAAAGCAAAAAAGAAAAGGAGTAAAAATTTCAAAAAAGTTTATCTTCAATTGATACTTTTTCGCTTCCCAAACAATGCCTAAGATTCAATTAGTTAATTGATTAACAAAAAAATGTGAAACTTAGCCCCCTTTACATTTAACAAAGACACCACTCGTATAGAATATCCATGGAAAAATACGTTTTTAAAAAATTCACAGATAAATTAGCTAACTGATTACAAATGCATCTATACTAAGAATAAAATAAAATAAAAAAAATCTATGAAAGTGTGTAAATTTATAAAAAGAAAAAAAATGAAATATTCCTCACCTACCCCCTCCAGTAATCTCATGGAGAGTTAAGTCTGTATCAGCCAATATGGTTGTGCTTGCAGATGAATTGTAAAAACTATTATCTGCTCTTTTAGTTGAAACGTCACTGACGAAGCTTGTTGACTCATCAAAATTCCAGTCAGTTAAGTACCTGGGCTTGGTAGTTACAGTGCTAACTTCAACATCTCCTGAAAGCATTGCCACCACACGGGACATTGGCGGCCTTAGTGTTGGTGATGTTTGAATGCACAAAAGAGCAACTCTTATAACTAGTTTTATTTCTTCCTCACTGAAATCAGATAATTTTGGGTCCACCAGTTCAATTTCGCGGTTGTTCTCATATAGGTGCCAAGCCTAGAAGCAGAAAAATGAACAAATCCATTAAAGAAACAGTCTTAAATGGAAACAATTCATACGAATACTATATAGTGTAACTAGGAGTAAGTAGCAGGCATCCATATCTGGGTCGAATCAAAGCCTAAGGGAACTAGGGAAGAAGTACACTACACGTAGAGGCTGTATCAAAACCATATGGAAATCAACATTTAATTTCATGTCATTCTTTACAGCATTCAAGCAAATGTATGTCATTTTTTTTAGAACATCTAAATGAGTCTATTTTTATTTTTAAAACTATTTCACTAGGTGGTCATTTTTGGGATTTTTGAAAGCATTTGATTGGCTGGGGCTACCCCTAGAGCCTGAAGGGCCCACTATTAGCCCCGTGTGAGTGGGACAGGGTGGACTATACATGTGCAAGGGCGAAGCCCCTTCTTCTTCTAGTATTAACATGATTTTGGCAGCAACTCAATTTGCATTAGCAATGAGCCAATAACTACATTTTGCATAACCAAGTTTTGACTCCATTTCACATAATGTGTTTATCATATTGTGGCAGTTCTCTTAAAAAGGCAGTTAGGCTTTTGATAGAAATCAAATGACGACTTCTTTTACATGGCCTTTGAATTTTGGAGGGGCAAATACATTTATTACATGAAGCCAATACAAAATAAAAATATTGTCATTGCAAAAATATTTGGGGTAATAAAAAAAATGACACTCAAAGTGCAAATGATGTCATTTCTTGAATTCTAAAAATGATCTGATATATAATCCCATTTCCAACACTAATTTCAAATCCTGATAAGTACAAAAAGGGATTCATTTCATATGCTAATTAAATTAGGATGGAATAATCCAATTTTCTTGGGACTTCTAGAAAACCAGCTTGTCCCCAAGACCTGATAATGCTTCTTCACTTTTCAGAAGTAAAATATACATAGGTGTAATAAAAGTATGAAACCATGTCATTGTGAATACTATAACCATGGCTGGAATCAAGATGAATGCAAAAGGAAAGTGTTAAAATATCAAGACATAAGGGGTACAGAAAATGATACCCATTCAAGCAGATATATCTTTTCTTCTTCCAAGCTGGTGTCAGAATTGGGCCTCCCACTCACGATCTCAAGAGCTACGACACCAAAGCTAAACACATCAGCCTTTTCTGTAAGATGCCCGCGCATGGCATACTCCGGTGCAAGATACCCACTACCCCAGTAAGAAAAAAACATAAAACTTTTTACTTCAAAATAAGAACGAAGCCAGAAACAAAAGATAAACAACAACAATAAGAATAGTAATAATATAGAAAGAAAACCAAGCGAGTAGTCTTGAGGATCTTACATTGTCCCTGCAACGCGTGTGTTTATGTGGGTCTTTTTGTCATCGTAAAGTTTGGCCAAACCAAAATCTGAAATTTTGGGCTTGAGATCGGAGTCGAGGAGAATATTACTGACCTTCACATCTCTGTGTACAATTCGAACTCGTGATTCCTCATGAAGATAAGCTAGACCCCTTGCTACCCCTAAGCAAATACCAAAACGGGTTGGCCAATTGAGATCCAAATTTTTCCTTCCTGTTTCATTCATGCCGAGCATAAAAGGTTATCGCTCATTTTAGTAACATAAACATAGAGTTGCAAAGATGTCATACTCATACCAAATAATGCTTGATCAAGACTCTTGTTTTCAAGATACTCATAAGCAAGTAGTCGTTTATCACCCTCAATGCAGCATCCATACAATTTCACAAGGTTACGGTGTTGAACAGCAGATATAGTAGCAATTTCTGTTACAAACTGATTCTTTCCTTGGAGGGATGATACAGACAGCTGCTTCACCGCAACTAATCTCCCATCATTAAGTGTTCCCTATAAGTTACAAAAATTCAAATTAAAGCTGAGGAAAGTTAATTTTTATTATCACACTATGCAATATTTTTACCTATCAATGTATCTATAATTCTATATCTGTACTTCTACAGTTCTATACTTACTAGATGTAGGCACACGTGCGTTGCACGTGGTTATTTTTCAATAATATGAAATATAAATGAAAGAATAATTTTTAAAGAATTAGATATTAATATCGGTTTGGTTATATTTTGACTTCTAATGAAACTTATAGCGAGTAGTATAACTAATTAGAAAAATTTTAAGTTAGTCACAACTAAATTTAGAATATAATAATTCCTAATAATATATAGTAACATAATATTATATTGATTAACCACAAAACTTCAACAATTTGAAATGAAAATTTAAAGTTAAAAAAATTAATCATTATTGAAGATATGTGTTGTCACTAATTTACAAAAATGCCGTTGCTTAACAAATTAAAGGTATTATATTTTGGTAATTAATAAGTTCAAGTAAAGTAAAATAAAATAAAATAAGTAAGCTATTTGCACAAATCAAAATAACATTGATAAATTTCGTAAGTATATCATAATCATGAAATGATCAAGTCCAAAATAGAGCCTTAAAGTTTTGATGGAGAAACATCCATTCACAATTGAAAAAGCTAAAGAATGACCTTACATAGAACTTTAATGAAATATAAAGAGAAATGTTTCCTATATAATTTAACTATAAGAGTATAGATGTCTTCTATATAAACTTTACTATAATGGTAGTTGTCATCTATTCAACTAAAATTAGATTAAAAGGGTGTAGAAGAGTGGTTGTGTATTTAAAATTTAAAATAATAATATACTGGTCAATCAAAAGTTTTTCACACATTCAGCTTTTTATTTTATAAGTAGTATAGATAGATATAGATTATTAAAAGTAAGGACATAAAAATCGAGTATATTGGTGATACATCATCGAGATAATGTCGTATTGGTACTCCCAATTAGAAATCAACTGTACAATTTGCTTTGTAATTACTTCAATCGAAATACTAAAAAATATTAAAATATTGATAATATATCACATCTTTCATAGCCTATCAATAGACTCACATGAGTGAGTTTCATCACAGTATGGCCTATACAACTTTCATGGTTGACTCCTTTACTTATCTTATAGTGCAGACTTTTTAGACTTATATGATTATTTATTGCATTCTTTTCCAGCTTTACTTTTATATTTTCGACACGTCCGTAGCGTTGTAGTACACTAGTAATCTAGTAGTCTATTAGACATTGTGAGAAGGTTTGAATTCTTCCAACGACCTGGTTATTAATAATTTATTTTTATTTTTTTAAAGAAAAGAGCACCTAGAATCATAAAACATTTAGCATCCCTGTTAAAGTTATTAGTATGGGTATATTTGTCTTTTTAGTCTTTATTATTATTATTATATATATATATATATATATATATAGGGGGATTTATCCAATAGTCAAGTAAATAACATTTATTTATCAATTAGTCAAGTAAGTGTTTTTTTAATTCATTTAGTCCATTTGGTTCATTACTGACCAAAATACCCTCTCCTTTATCTCTTTCTTCATCCTTGCCTACCTACCCACGACCATAGAGAGAATCACTCTACGGGGATGATCTCTGGCGACGAGGACTAGATCTAGATTTGTGAAATCAAAGCAATCCTGATGAAAATGTGAGATGGAAGGACTAATGGGAGGATCCTCCCAGATCCGAAACCCTTGATGCTGCCAATTTTACTGCACATTTACAAAAAGAGTAACAGCAACTACCCCTCCAAGAGTAGTCTGTATTTGTCTTCCTTCTTCCTTTGATTTTTGCACTTAAAAATTTCTCTGGTAAGCGTGTTATCTTTCTAGCCTTTTTATTCAAGTTCTTTTCAATTTTTTATTAATTGCTTCCATTATGACATCATGTGAACAATACATCATATATTAGACAAAAAAATGTTTCCTTGTCCAAAGAAGAACATTGAGAACCCTTGCCCCTATTTAGCTCTGATCATGAAAGCACCTTCTTCTTCTTCTTCCTTTTTTTTTCTTTTTCTTTTTTTTTTCTTTTTTATTTTTTAAATGGTTTAACAATCAAAACATCAATGCATTATTTTCCTTTTCCTATGGTTGAGGTGGAAAACTAGAGGAGTAATTAGAGTTTGGTTTATCTCCTCCCCCCCATCTTTACAAGAAGCTAACTAGGCCCTTGTCACGCACTTGCATGCCTAACTTTCGAAGTAGTAAAATTTGCTGTAAAATTTATTTCGTAAAGTAGTAAAATTTTACTACTACATTACAAATTTTACTATTGAAGTAGTAAAATTTTACTATTTCGTAAAGTAGTAAAATTTTACAGTTTTATGAAGTATTACGTTAGACTGTGTCAAGTAGTAAAATTTTTCAATTCTAATTTTTTTTAATAATTACCTAATCAATATGGATCTTTTTTCGAAAATATTGACAAGTAGATTCCAAAAATATAATATTTTTTTAAAACGAATATGTATATTGTAAGTTATAAGCTTTTAAAACTTATAATACTAAAAGGCTAAGTTAGTTACATAGGTGCCCTTAATAACAAAAAAGGGAGTGCCCTTAATAATAATAAGGGTAAACTAGGCATTTTTAAAAAATATGTGACTAATTGATAAATAAGTTCAGTTTTCTTGATTAATTAACTTAAAAAAACTTTTACTTGATTAATTGCCAATATTTTACCAAAAAGTGAACTAATCGCCAATTTCCCCATATATATATATATATACAGAGGTGATCCCATCAGCACGTGCTGATGTAAGTTATATCAGCACTATGTATTGGGGGTTGTACCCCTTGCATTGATTCAATACACTTCACATCTCACTAATACACAAGGTACAACTTCTAATGCAGGTTTTGATATAAGTTATATCAGCACGTGCTTACCTGATCATCATCCATATACATATATATATATATACATATATATATATATATATATATATATAGGGGCTGCCTAATCTTTTTAGGGTCAAACCACCTACTTTCATCGTGTCTTCTTCTCTCATATTTCTTCTTCGCAAGTTTACATAGTATCAGAGCATCCTACAGCCACGTGACCAGCCCTAGCATCTGCCAATCAGCATCCTTCAGCCTTCAGCAGCACAGTCGAACATCACCTGCCTTGTAATAGCCCCAATCGCACCATGAAAAACCCATAGAGGGTTCCCAGTTCTGATTTGGACCCAGCCGACTCATCAAACTCCACTCTAGCCTCTGTCGCACCAGGAAGAAACCTCTTCCTGCCTAGTCGATCACTACCAGTTCTGATTTGGACCCAGCCGACTCACCCAAACTCCACTCCAGCCTCTGTCGATCAACACAAGAAGATCTCCCAATGTCAGTCAAGCATCATAGAGGGTTCCTCAACATTAGTCAAGTCCTGTAGATGTCTCATTGATCTTCTTGCAACATAGCAGCAGCCTCATATCCCTTGGTCAATTCTGTCCAGCGCTGTTTGGTCTATGTAGAATGTACTACTACAGTTTTTGATGATCATCAAGGGCTTTCTAAACAGTATCAGGTACTGCCCAGTAATATTTATGGGTTCCCAGCACTTATTTGTTGTCATGTGTGGGGTTTGTTTGATGCAACAATCTGTTCAAATATATAGTAGTTGGTGTGTTAGAAGTTAGAAGGATTTTTTGGAGTATGTTATTTGTGAAGTTGTGACAGTGGTTGTTAATTAAGGTGTTGTGTTTATATTTGTGGTGATTGTGGAGTGTTTTAGGGGACCATAAAGAAGGTATAGTGCTTGCTGGTTGGTTGGTTATTTGTATTGATGGCTGAATCAAGTTCCGCAAAATTGAGTTCTGTCCCTTCATCTGATGCTGTTAATATGCAAGTTACCACTATAAAGTTGAATGGGGCAAATTATTTGTTGTGGGCACAAGCAATGAGGGTTGCATTAGGTGCACCCATGCAAGGCAGAAGCTAAAGATTATTTCATCGGGTCCACCATCTCATGACAGTAAGGACTATGAGGCATGGCAAGTAGATAACTTTGTGGTTATGTCATGGTTATGGAGCAATATGGAGCTGTCAGTGAGCTCTAATGTTATGTTTTTGTCCACAGCAAAGGAGATTTGGGAGGCAGTTCAAGAGATGTATTCCATGGAGAAGAATGTGTCTCGGGTTTATGATGTTTATTCATACTTGTTTAATCTCAACCAATTTGGCAAGTCAGTTAGTGAGTATTATAGTACTTTATCAAAAAAAAAGTTAGTGAGTATTATAGTAGTTTTAAAAGGTTGTTAGCAGTTTTAGGGACGTGGAGGTATTCAAGTGCCAGCGTGAAGAATTTTATGTTTCTAAATTCCTTTTCACTCTTGATCATAGTCTTCAGACAGTTAAGTCACAAATTTTGGCAGGAAATGGGAGTATTCCTTCATTGGGTTGTTTATGCTCGAGTACAGTGTTTTGCAACTGGATCCTCATCATCTGAGACTTCTAATAAGGACAACTCTGCCTTAGTAAGTTATGGGGGACAACAAAGTTCTTTTTGGGGTAGAGGTTATTTTTATGGTGGTAGTATGCATGGTCGTGGTAACTTTGGAGGTTGCTGGAGGTTATGGTGGTCATGGTTTTGCGAGTCAAAATTTCAGCTTCGAGAGCTAGAGGGGTCCTAGTCGTGGCTTTGGTAGGGCCGTGGTAGAGATGGTGGCAGAGATGGTGTTCGCAAGTGTACTTTTTGTGGAGGCAAGAATCACACAGAGGAGCGTTGCTATGATCTTCATGGTAAGCCTTGGGCCAATTCTTCTAATCCGGTTATGTACTCTGCGGACAGCAGCTCAGTTCCATCACAAGAAGTTAATGCTTCGACTCCACCTACCACTACATACACTAGTGACTCGATCACTTTCTCAAGAGAGGAGTATAATGCCTTAATCCAAAATCAACGTCAAATGTCTCTTTCTGATACAGCAGCCTTTGCTCATGCAAGTAACATAGCATGTTTTTCATCATCTCCTTTTACTCCGTGGGTAATAGACCCAGAGCCTCAACACACATGACTGGTAAGAGTACTTTATTTTCTACCTTAAATTGTCAGCATCCTAATTCCTCAATGGTTTTGGCGGATGGTCATTCTTGTGCCATTATGGGTAGTGGTACAGTTCATCCTATTCCTATTCTTAACCTTTCTTCTATACATTATATCCCCAAGTTTCCCTTTAATCTTTTATGTGTTAGCAAACTAACTAAGGCTCTTAATTGTTCTGTAACCTTTTACCCTTCTCATTGTATTTTTCAGGACCTTAGCTCGAAGAGGATGATTGGTGGAGGTCGTGAGAGGGATGGACTTTATTACTTGGATTTTGGTCCCACCAAAGACAATCTGTCAGCATTACAAGCGAGCGTTTCTCCTCATCAGTGGCATTGTTGTCTGGGTCATCAGTCCCTGAAGTCTTTAAAAATTTTGTTTCCTTCATTTCAGTCTATGTTTAGTTTTGAGTGTGAAGCATGTCAATTAGGAAAGCATCATAGGATTTCTTTTCCATTGAGACAGAATAATCGTCGGTCTACACCTTTTGAGTTAGTGCATTATGACATTTGGGGTCCGTTACGTCATAAGAGTCTGTTGGGTTTTTCTTACTTTGTGTCTTTTGTGGATGATTATTCAAGAATGACTTGGATATTTTTAATGAAAGAACGCTCTGATATTTCTTATATTTTTCAATTATTTCATAAAGAAGTTGCCACTAAGTTTGGATGTGCCATTTGTATTTTACAATCTGATAATGCCTTGGAGTATATTAAGGTCCTCTTCAATCTTATTGCGATACTAATAGGATTATCCATCAAACTTCTTGTGTTTATACCCCCCAACAAAATGGGGTTGCCGAGCGCAAAAATCAACATTTTCTTGAAGTTGCTAGAACTCTTATGATTCAAATGAATGTTCCCAAACAATTTGGGGGGATGTTGTTTGACTGCTTGTTATCTCATTAATTGTATGCCCTCATCTGTTCTTCATGGTGGTATTCCACAATCTGTGTTATATCCTAATTGACCCGTGTTTCACTTACCACCATGTATCTCTGGATGTGTGTGTTTTGCTCATATTCTTTCTCCAGGGAATGATAAGTTGGATCCCCATACAATTAAATGTGTGTTTGTTGGTTATTTTAGGACTCAAAAAGGATGTAAGTGTTGGGACCCGCAATCTTGAAGGTATATTGTTACTGCAGATGTTACCTTCTTTGAAGGAACATCTTTCTTTTTGACTTTTGGTGCATCATTAGGTCTTGATGTTATTGAGTCTCCCTCTATTCCATTGCCAGTTTCTCCCATTTCTATCTTGTCTAGTGTTTCGGTGCCTGAGCCCTCTATGTCAAAGCCTTTACAGGTGTATCGTCGTTGTAACTAGACTATAAGGAATGAAGATCTGCCTACATTATCTCCTTCTTCATCCGATTTGTCTGTGGTCCTTGATTCCTCCAGTGATATGTCTGCTTTTGATCTTCCTATTGCTCTATGCAAAGGTACTCGTACTTGTACTCAGCATCCTATTGAGAAAGTTATCTCTTTTTCTCATATGTCCCCTAATTTTTGTGTTTGCTAGTAAATTATCTTCTCTTATAGTTCCTCGTACTCATACTCAGGCATTAGCTTCTCCTAATTGGAAGAGTGCTATTGATGAAGAGATATCAGCATTATATCAAGATGGTACATGGGAGTTAACTGACTTGCCTACTGGGAAACATGTTGTGGGTTGTCGATGGGTATATGTGGTGAAGTATCATCCAGATGGTACCGTAGAGGGTTGAAAGCTAGATTGGTGGCTAAAGGTTACACCCATACATTCAGTGTTGACTACTTTGAGACTTTCTCTCCTGTGGCTCGTCTTGCTTCTATTTGTGTTTTGTTAATAGTTGTTGTGATTCAAAACTGGTTGCTTTATCAACTTGACATTAAAAATGCCTTCCTCCATGGTGATCTTCAGGAGGAAGTGTATATGGAGCAACCTCCTGGGTATGTTGCTCAGGGGGAGTCATATATGGTATGTAAGTTGAAGAAAGCAATTTATGGGCTTAAACAGTCTCCAAGGGCGTGGTTTGATAAGTTTAGTCAAGTAGCTGGTACATATGGGTTGAGGCGCACTATGTGTGATCATTCGGTGTTTATAAAACACAGTGTGAAAGATAGTATCATTCTTGTGGTTTTTGTAGATGACATCGTGATTACTGGTAGTGATACTGAGGGCATACAATCTTTGAAATGTCACTTGAGTAAGCATTTCCATATGAAAGACTTGAGACAACTTCGTTATTTCCTAGGTATTGAAGTGGCCTGATCAAAGGAAGGAATCTTATTATCTCAACAAAACTATGTAGTTGACCTTTTGGATGAGACTGGTATGATAGGAACTAAACCTATTGATACTCCCATGGATCCCAATACATAGTTCAGTAGAGATGATGGTGAAGCATTTGATGATCCACGAAGGTATAGAAGACTTGTAGGGAAATTAATTTACTTGACTATAACATGTCTAGACATTACTTTTGCTATAGGAGTGGTGAGTTAGTTTATGCAAAATCCTAAGTGACAACACTGGGAAGCTGTATGCAGAATTTTGAGATATTTGAAGAACGCTTCCAGTAAAGGTTAAATTTTGAGGCCCTTAAATAATGTCGAAATAGTTGGTTTTTTAGACGCCAGTTGGGCAGGTGATCAATTAGATAGAAGATCAGTGTCAAGGTTTTGAACATTTGTGGGTGGTAACCTTGTTACATGGAAAAGAAAGAAACAAACTGTAGTAGCTAGATCCAGTGTTGAAGTTGAATACAGAGCAATGGCTAACATAGCTTGTGAGATGTGGGTGAAATCTCTTTTACAGGAGATGGGTTTTTCGAGTGACAAGCCTAGGCAAATGTTTTGTGACAATCAAGCGGCTATGTATATTGCAAGAAATCCTGTGTTTCATGAGAGAACCAAACACATTGAAGTCGGGATTTGGTGATGAAGAAGAAAATTGTTACATCTTTTGTTAGATCAAGTGATCAGTTAGGAGATTTGTTTACTAAAGCTGTGGGTAAGGGACTGTTTTATGATCTTTGTAACAAGCTAGGCATGATAGATATCTATGCTCCAGCTTGAGGGGGAGTGTTAAAGTTATTAGTATGGGTATATTTGTCTTTTTGGTCTTTATTATTATATATAAGGGGCTGCCTAATCTTTTTAGGGTTAAGCCACCTAATTTCATCGTTTCTTCTTCTCTCATATTTCTTCTTCACAAGTTTACAATCCCAACTAGGTTGGCACCCTAGACACTTTAAATCATGCGCCATAGGGGCTCACATGTAATTAATAGAAGAAAAATTGCATGAGGAAAGATAAATAAAAAGAACTAAGAAAATGTCTAGTCTTGGTGAATTCTTCCAACTGCATCACATTTATCATTGTGTAAATGATATTATAATGTTATATGACATTTAATGGATTTGTACTAAAATTTTATTCTTTCTTGGTTCAGCACACTTTTTGTACTTTACACACCACATACTGATGCAATACCACTTAGAATTCAACACTAAATAGGGATTAAGGGTTACGGTTTTATGTGAGAAGGTTTATGGGCAATTGGGGTTTGGTTGAGTTTTGAGAATAAATTTAGGGTTTTATTAGGGTTTATTTCAATAGATTCAGATTCAGTAGAAAAGTGGTTTTTAATTCAAAAATATTTTAAAAGAAGAAGAAGAAGAAGAAGAAGAAGACAAGAAAAAAAAAAAGGCAACGTTTTCCTGCATTTGAGGTAGTTTATTGGATGACTCATTGGGAACTAACTCGACAATGTCTTCCTGGACTTCTTTTGACACCATAACATGCTGTGTTGGAGCTGGTTGCTTCACTTCTTGCCTCATCAAGGCATAAATAACACCCTTCTCCTTACTTTCAGCTTCAAGTTGCTTCTCATCAAATATTTGAAGTGGCTTTTTCATCTTTGTTGAAACTGGTTCCCGTTTTTCTTGCTTCCTCCGTTCTTTTTCTAACTTCTCTCTCCCAATTTTCGATTGCATCCAAAATCAAGAATTTCACCCCTTTCTTCCTCAACGCCCATGCGAATAGTTCTTTTAGGACATTCAAATGCATAATACTCATTCTCGTGGCCCTTAAAGCACTTCGTAAAGTTGCTGCCATTCTGTAGGATGTTACCACAACATTTTCCTGTGTTTCTGCAATTGGTATCGACGGAGTGGTAGTAGTTTGTGTTGTCTTATTCACCCTCAATTCCTCAAAGGCCCGCATAGTGCTCAACTCCCTGACTTGTGTGCTAGGTTTTTGAGTGGGAGGTAGTTTCATGCAATGCTCCACTTTTAAGGCCATAAGGAAGGCATCCTCAAAGGCTCATATCTGTAATTGCACATGGTGCTAAATTCCTGACTGATTTCAACCCTCAATCCTAGTTTATACTCGACTACTGACATGTTACATTGTTGTGCAGCCGTTAATGGCTTGTATAGGTGATTTTGGTAATCTATGGGTGGATATTTCTCCTTTACTTTGAGCTTCATATCCTCCCAATCAACGATTGGAGATTCCCCAGCTCAACTAAGGTAGTCTTCCATGCTTTTCCACCACATCTTTGCATGGCTATCCACCTTCATTTTTTCAATTTGCACCTTCTGATCATCGGTTACGTCATACCAAACAAAATGATCATTCATTGCAAATAGCCAATTACTAAATGCCTAAGGATTTAAGTTCCCTAGGAAATCAAATACCTCCACATGTAACTTTCTTGTTATGAAGGGAGCTTGATTGAAGCTGGTGGAAAACATCATATCGTGTTGTTGGTCTATTAGTCTTGGTCTATAGGATCTTCTACATTATCAGAACATTGTGGTGAAACCTAAAGCTCTAATACCAAATTGATGCAGGACCACTTAGAATTCAACACTAAAATAGAGGGACTAAGAGTTAGGGTTTTACGTGGGAAGGTTTATGGCGATTAGGGTTTGGTTGAGAAGAGTTTTGAGAATAGATTTAGGGTTTTATTAGGATTTATTAGTAGAAAATGCCTGACACTTATTTTTCAGTTGCTCTTTTGCTTCTATGCTTTAGACTTGGATTCATGAAATTTTTCATATCTCATATTCTCTAAAATCTTCTACTCAAGATTGCCTATTAAACATATTATCCTTTAGGTTGAAACCTGCAGATTTGGTTAGTTGCTACCACTAGTACTTTGTCGGTAATATGGAATTCCCATAATGATCTAAAGTTCGAGTATTCTGCTTCTTTCAACAAAACTGCTTCATCTATTAAAGCTTGGATCAAGGAAAACAGTTCATTAATCACATCTCTAATCGGAAATTTTGTTCTTGATATTCAAATTCTCACCTCTCTTCACATTAAAGGCAATCTCAAGAAAGCTCCCAAATTCATTCCTTTTCATTGGATTCCTCCTCCTTTGGAGTGGATTAAAGTGAACACTAACGGAAATGCACGTGGATCTCTAGGCCCAATTCCGACTGGAGGTGTTTTGTGCAACCACAGAGGTTTTGTTAAAGGCATTTTTTGCCTTAGATTGGGGGTTCATTATGCTCTTTATGCCGAGCTTATGAGCATAATTCTTGCTGTCAATTACGCCTAGGACAAAGGTTGGCATGCATTGTGGAAACAGTGATTCTACCAGTGTCATCTCTGCTCTTCAAGATAATTCTTTTCAAATTCCTTGGCCTCTGCATATTAAATGGAGAAATAATCCCCTATTTAAAACATGAAGATTGCCTTCTCCCATATTTACAGGGAAGGAAATTGTGTAGCTGATATAGTTGCTAACAAAGCTATGCATTATCATACTCCTACATGGTGGTCCAGTGATCTGGTATTTCTTTCTCAAGAGTTAGCTAGAGATATGAATGGGCTCCCAACATATAGATTTGTGCAGTAGTGTTTCTTCTTTTTCTTTTTCATTTTTTTTTTTTTTTTTTTTGGTTGGTTTTCTTCAGAATTTTTCTGCCTTTTTCTTTGTATTCTGGTTAGGAGATTTCTCTTCTTGTCCAGTTTCTTTTTCTTTTTCTTTTTCTCTTCATCCATGTAATGTCTTTGGTAGTCCTTTTTTTTCATTTAATAAAATTTAAAGGCTTAGCACAGGATTTTGAGTTTTGTAGTGTGCCAACCTAGTTGGGACAGTAGAGGCTCTATGATGCTATTAGCTCTTTATCTTCTTGCAAAAAAGAAAAAGAAAAAAGGAATAGATTCAGATGTAGTAGAAAATTAGTTTTTCATTCAAAGAGATTTTAAAAGAATAAAAAGAGGAGGAAGAAGAAGAAGAATAAAAGAAGAGAAAGAAACCTAGGCAACCACACCTAGGGTTTCCTAAGCAATCACACTTAGGGAAGAAGGCAATCACACCCTCTAAGAAAGCTTCCAAGCTGTGAATTCTCAATATTCTATTATTCTCCAAAAAGAAAGACTTACAAGCCTATATATAGAGTTTTAATAAGACCTAGTCCTTGTAGAACAATGAAATAAGAAAATAGACACAAACTAAAATAGCAACATGAGACCTAGTCCTTGTAGTTTCAAGATGTCTTTTTTTTTTTTTTTTTTTTTTGCAAACACGTTGTGCATCACATATTTGTCTTATACACATCTAATTCGCAATCTTTTAATTCTAAATTGTTTATTATAGTCTAATTCATTGTTTTACAATGTGTCATTTAAAATTCCCACGTTTTACTTATAGTATCTATCATTTCTCTACATTGATATCGAGATTTTTGATACCCTCAATATATCTCTATATTTCTTTGTTTTGAACCTTTGATATATCCACCAAGACCGATATTTAAGTCCTTGATTAAAAGTACGCTTGAGGGGAAAGCTATTGATTGACAAAAATAATTTTAATTACTATGATACGCCCACAACACATCAAGGCCAGGGCGCATGACCTGCAAAACAATAGATGTTCCACTTTCTTCCATAGCATTCAAATAAAAAAGAAATCCTTAATTCTTAATTGAATTAGGGTTTCCATATGAGTAGAACTTCCAAAAGAAAATGTTATCTTCACCATCTATGTATAAGATCGAAAATAATTTCTTCTATTAAATGTTGCATTGTGATATTTCTGTTTTTCAGTGACACTCCACATTCATTTCAATCTTTGGTTGAAATAACAAAATTTTTGATGAAGTAAATATATATTAATAGCAAAAATGGCTTAGCCCAACCAAACATAGTCTTAAAAATCGAGAATATCTTGATATATCGGCGATATATCAAGATATTAGTGGGGGTCGAATGGTCGATACAAAATCATACTGATATATCTTTTAATCATTTTATTGTCAGATATATTGAGATATCGATATATGTCAAAAATATCGGGATGATGGTTAAATATCGTGGTTTCGACGATATATCATTGATATTTTGGGGTCTAAAAGAGATATTGACAGAGCATGCTTTTTTTTTTTTCCCCTGTTATTATGTTAAAGCTGCAAAGGCTGCAACTGTGTCACTTTATTCTATAAAAGCCTGCAAGGCTTCACATGGGTTTGTTCTTGTAAATATATATAATCAATATATATAATATTTAAGCCTCAGCTTTGACTTTGACATGACTAGGCATGGCTGTTTATATGTCTATCTACTAACACCAGTATTTAGAGAGCTACTAGCTACTAGCTTCTTTATTATTTATTGTTAAAAATGCAGGCAGGCATTGTACGTAGTAGGTTGTTGTTGCTTCACTTCTTCCCCTATTATTATTTTTACTCTTTTTAAAGCATGAAAAAATGCAGCAGCAGCCTCTCTTTACCAAAAATAAATAAATAAATAAAAGATAAAGATAAAGATAAAGAAAAAATGCAGCAACTGGTAGCCTTTTTAAAGCTATGCTTCAGCTACCCAAAAACCAAAAAAAAGGTTACGCTGAAGCCTTTCATAGGTTCTCATATATAATTAATGCCAAGCCAATTTATATATTCTATATTTCTCACCCTAGATCATAAGTTTCTTCTTATATTGTTAAATTATTACCTCTTAGTATTTTGTATATAATAATTGATTTACTGATTTAATCATTTATCAGTGTAAATGATGTGTATTTTAAAGTTTTAATATTATGTGGCATTTAAATGTTGAATTTGCATAAATTTAAATTATTTATTTGCTCAGCACAGTATATTTTTTATACCCTACACATCACATATTTGTATTATACACATTTAAATAGCAATCTTTTGATTCTAAATTGTTTATTAGAGTCTAAATCATTATTCCCAAGAGTTTCAATGAAAATATCCGTATTTAACTAATAATATTCGTCGTATCACTGAATCAATATTGATATTTTCGATGTATCCATCGATATATCCGTGTTTTAGGACCATCAATATATCCATTGATATGGATATTTAAGTCCTTGGCCCAAGTACATGAGACATATACAAGCACTAACCAAGGCCCTCTAAATCTTAAGGGAATCTACAAAATTTACAAAAGAGATGCCCCGGGTATTAGAACAACTAGAATACCACAAAGAAAAAGAATCTTAACAAAAGAAGATTTTAGATCAATGATCGAATTTTCCATCCTTTCAAAAATTCTAACGTTTCCCTCTCTCCAAGCACACCAAAAATAGCATGAGGGGCCATTCCCAAATCATCTTTGCCTCCTTATTTCCCTCCTTAATCCACCAACCCGACAAAAGATCATGAGTGGACGAAGGTAGAACCCAATAGACCCTGAACATATTAAATGTAAGAATCCAAAAACTTCCAGCCACAAGGCAATGAAAAAAGGATGATCCATTGATTCGGCCTTATCCTTGCCTAAAATGCACCTATTCAACATAGGCCAACCTCTAGCAATAAAATGATTAAAAGTCAAACATTTCTCTCTTCCCATTAACCAACAAAAGAAAGTTACTTTTGTAGGAGTTGAAGGATTCCATATAGTCTTCGCTAGAGGAAAGGAACCCCCTTGAGGACTTAAAGCATTGTAGAAACATTTCACAGAGAATAACCCTTTAGAGTCCTTACGCCACACCAATGAATCATTCTCACCCACCGAAATCTTACTATCATAAAAAACTTGGTAAAAATTCATCACTCTCCATTTCCCAATCGTTGAACCGTCTTAAAAAAAGGCATTCCAATGGATGGAACTATTAACCCCTCCATATAATCCCTAACCAAAGCTTTTTTATCCAAAACAGTAGAATACAAGGAAGGGAACTTCATCACAAGAGGCAAATTAGAGCACCACACATCTTTCTAAAATGTCACTCTTATTCCCTCACCCACTTTAAATCCAATCTCTTTGATAAATTCATTTACACATTGCCTAATTGCTTTCCAAAGACCCAAACCATGAGGGCCTCTAACCTCCCTAGCCCACCACCCTTCACTAGTAAGTCATAGTCTTTAAAATCGTTGATACTGACGATATATCGCCGTATCAACGAGGGACGATGCGATATGTGTCTGAGATATTATTTTGGTAAGTTATCGAATGATTTATTGCCGTATTATATCAATAAAATCGATGAAATTCGAGAAAATATTCATTTTTTAAGCTCTATGTCGACGATATATCCAAGAAATATCGTCGAGTATTGAAACCAGATCCGAGATTAAGAAGGAATAAGAATTGTAGACAAAACCAAATCTAAGATTGAGAGAGAAGTGGAGTTGTAGTGCACCGTTGCCGTCGCCGGGTTCTCGCCGCTATCTACTTGTCGTCGTCGTCATGCCCAGTGGAAGTAAACTCGAACGTTGGATCACAGACCACAATCGAAATTTGAGAGGGGTTCCATGCTATCGGCATCGCCTCATTGTTGGCGTCGCTTTGCTGTCGTGAAGGCATCATCTTCAAGCTTCGAGTCTTCAACTAAAGGCAAGGAATGGAGATCTCTATGTATAATGTATTTTGTATATTATATTATAGAATTTATATATATAATATCCTTTAAGGCTTCAAACTATCGTGACTAGTCAACGAGTAGTCAAAGAGTCTTGACTCTTCTATCCCATAATGCACAAAATTCTTTAAAAGAAATAATTATAAAAATAATGCACCATAATTAATTAATTATTATAATTATACATTATTATATAATAAAAGAGTCTTTCGTTTTTTTTTTATTATTATTATTTTTTTATTATAGGAAATTCTATGGTACCTACACAAATAAATGGGGTACCTACTCGAGTTACCACAAATGTGACCACTTATTACAAAATATGACCACTTACCACTTGGGGTACGATACCACATTATTTCCCTTTTTTTTTTTTTTTTTTTTTTTTTTTTTTTGGTAACATGGTTTTAGAAATTCATTACATCAACTTATAATTTATAACAATCCTAAGATTCTAACCTACAACCTTCCCCCACAGAATGGGAGAAATGCCACTAGGCCACAAAAACATTGGTAGCATTCTTTGTTATATGTAGCATCGAAATGTTAAATTTGTATTATTTATTTGCACAACGCGTTACATTTTTCTTACCCTATCAAACACATACTCGCATTATACACATTTAAATTGTAGTCTTTTGATTCTAAATTGTTTATTAAAGTTTAAATAATTGTTTCCTAGAGTTTCAATGTGTTTGACTAATAATATCCGTCGTATCTCTAAATCGATATCGATATTTTTGATATATCCGATATATCCGTGTTTTTGAACCCTTGATATATCCATTGATATTGATATTTAAGTCCTTGCTAGTAACACTATACTTCTGAAACACGACATCCCGCCAAAGGCTTTGCTCACCTTTACCAAATCTCCAAAACCATTTACCCAAAAGTGCTTGATTAGTACAAGATATAGATCTAATTCCCAAGCCTCCCAAAGCTTTTGGAAGGCATATGGAATTCTAATCAACAAGATGTTCTCCACCCAGTCCATTCCACAAGAAATCTCTTTGAAGTTTTTCAATTTTATTTGCCACTGATTTAAAAATTATGTGAATGGACATAAAGTAAATACGAATGCACGACAACACACTTTGAGTAATAGTGAATTTCCTCCTTTAGATAAATATCATTTTTTTCCACCCATTAAGCTTTATCTCAATCTCAGCAATCACGGGGTCCTGAACTTTAGGATCTTTGATCAATCTCCCAATGGTAATCCAAGATAAGTCATTGGAAAATTTCCAATCTTACAACTAAGAATATTAGCAAGGGCATCCATATTATCAAGTCTTTCCACTAGAATTAATTCACTTTCCTGAGATTAACTTTAAGCCACGAAACCAATTCAAAACAAAAGAGAATCCCCCTCAAATTAGACATGTGATCCTCATCAATTCCACAAAAGAAAAGGGCATCGTCGGCAAAGAGTAAATGCAAAACTTTACCTATCTGACCATTACTAACCGAGAAACCTTCTAAGCATCCATGGCCTTAAACATAAACTTACTCAAAGCTTCCACAACCAAAATAAAAAGAAGATGAGAGAAATGATCCCCTTGTTGGATTCCTTGTGAGTTATGAAAAAACCCATAAGGAGTCTATTCACTAAAACCGAAAAAATAAGGGGCTGATATACACGAAGAAATCCATTTGCACCATCTAGCACCAAAACCCATCCTTCCAAGCAAGTAAATGTGAAAGTCAATTTCCCATGATCATACGCCTTCTCCAAATCTACTTTAGCAATAAATCTCGGATTCCCACTTTTAATTCTAGAGTTAACACTCTCATTAGCAACAAGAGTCGCATCTACAATCTGCCTCCCACTACTGAATGTGAATTAGGAGGGAGAAATAAGCTTCCCAACCACCTTCCCAAGCCTCAAAGCCAAGACTTTAGAAATTATTTTATAGACACTTCCTAATAAAGAAAGAAAGTGAAACCCCACACATCCACGACCTCCCCTTAATTTGCTAAGCTTCAATTGTAGGACTAAGTACTAACCATTTCACCTAAAACCAATTGGAGTCAAGGAGAAGCACACTCAAATCTTTAAAGGACACTGCAACAACCAAGCACCGTGATTCGACTAGTCACAACCAACATGATGCTAACCCTAGCCAGCAAACCCTATTGTCTAGGCCAATAATCAACCCCCCAGCACATGCCATGCCTTCCCTTCTCGAGGACTCAAACTCATGACCTTGCTTTGATATCAATTGTAGGACCAAATACAAACCATTTCACCTAAAACCAACTGGCATCAAGAAGAGAGGCACCCTCAAATCTTTAAAGGGCAATATAGAAGCAAAGCAGCACGATTCAAGTAATCGCAACCAGCATGATGCTGACCTTAGTCCTGCAAACCATACAGTCTAGGCCGACATCAACATTTCAACATTCTAATATCAAAAAGTGCTAAAAGTTTAACTCCATCGATAGAACTCTATTAAGCTTAAATGGATGAATCAACAATCTAAGCAACCCCATCACGTGGTGGGTCCCAGATCTGTTCTTTTTATTATCCTATATCAAATGCGCCTAGAACCCCTTTCATTAAAATCCCTTAACAAATCCTTTCTCGCTATGATGGCATAGAGAATTGGATCTTCTCCCACAATAAACTTAGTTATTTCCAGTAGACTAACTTTTGAGAGTAAGTTATAATAAACAGTTATGTCCATCTTAACAACATAACGAATTAAACTAATAACCTCAGGTTGGTTAACAGATTCCACCACCTAGGTTAGGATCCTCCACATGTGAGCCCCATTTGGTGTATCCTAAGAATCAATTAGAAAAGTGTTGCATAGAGTCTTGTAAAGTTGACTGGATTTGGATCAAGCAAGGTGTGAGAATCGAATTGAGGATAGACATGAATTGGGGGGAAAAAAGACAAAAAAAAACAGCAATTCTTTTCGGGAATTTGGCTAAAAGGTTAAAATTTTCAAGATTTCAAAAACATCAAACCACCAAAATTTAGCTACAAACTTGGAAATTAAGACTAAGCTTTACTTATAAAAATAAAACAAAAAAAAAAAAATTCTGAATTAGTGGAATTTTGAAATCATAATTTTTATCGAAGCAACTATAAGAAAATAAGATAACAACCTATCATTTGAATAAATACTCTAAATATTTTAATCTTGTACTCAGACTGACTTATCCACAAATTAATGGAGACAAAACATGATCTGCATGTACACTTGGTTGTACACATGAAGTAGAACTAGTAATAGATGCCAGGCATGTAGATATGGTTCGATGCATGTCTGAACTCTTAATGAATTTCTACAGGGATTCAGCTTCTCAAATATTGTTATTACAATAATAGTTGCAATTTCTGAACTCCCACCTATCACTAATCAAGGTTAGGAGGGTGCTGCCACCTTCGGACTTAAATATCGCCAATACCGGTGATATATGGCCAATATTTAGGCAAGGGTTGATACAAAATCACAATGAGATATCTCTTTAACATTTTATCAAGAGATATATCAGCAATATCTTCAAGATGTCAACTATATCGTCAATATTGGTTTATTTCGTCCTTTATTCATAAAAATAACGATGGTATTTGGTTGACATATTGCCGATATTTAACCGATATATCAACCATTTGCAACAACAACCTCAAAAACCAATTATAATTTTCAAAAGGAAACTCACCTAAAACCAAGCGGAGAAATAAAGAGGGACTTTAGACGAGTAGATGATGTCACGGGGACCGGTGTGCTCCATGATGCCATTGTCGGCACTGGCGTGCTCCGAGGTGGTGTCATCGGCGTCAAAATGCAGCCATCTAAAGCCCATTTTTTTTGTTTGATCCCATTTGAAGATCTAGCATGGCTTCACTAGCATTGGAGCCATGATCAGACCAGATTGCTTGCATTTCACCCCTCTCCTCATATGGCATTTTCGGCATTGCAGATGTGCTCTATGGATGCATCTATGATCTATCCCTTAGTCATCACGTGATGATTAGACTCCCAAATTTTTATTTGTCTCCACTTTGTCCTTTGCTAAGCACCTTCCATTTTGTTATTATTAAACAAATTGTAGCAAGCATTCACGTGAACCACCTTTTTTTTTAAATTATTAATATTTTTATTTTTATTTCTTTATATGCAACAAACCAATAACTTTGAGACATTATTGATGAGTTAAGCCAACTTCAATGATATGTATTTTAAATATTTAATGTTATGTGGCATTTAAATGTTGAATTTGCAAAAATAAAGAATAAAAAAAATAATTATTTATTTGTTTAGCAACACATTTTTTATACCCTACACAACATGTAGTTGTATTGTACACATTTAAATTGCAATACTTTGATTCTAAAATTTTTCTTAGAGTCTAAATCATTGTTTCTAAGAGTTTTAATGAAAATATCTATGTTTAACTAATAATATCCATCATACCTCTAAATCGAATCAATATTTTTGATATATCCATCCATATAACCTATATATCCATATTTTTGGCCTCTCAATATATCCATCGATACCAATATTTAAGTCCTTGCTACCATCAATAGACATATAAATGCACACACACACACACACACACACACACACACACAAAAAGTAAATAAATAAATAAATAAAAATGAAACAAACTAATAATTGCAACAAATGTAGGGTAGTTGCGTTTTCATTTTCATATCAGATAATTGATACCATTATCTAGTTCACAAAAAAGATTTGATACCATTTCGTGGGCATTGAAATGGGCTCCACCGCTTGTTTTCCATGCATAAAATAATGACATACCTTAAAAACAGGTCCAAATCCTCCCTCTCCAAGCTTATTTGCAGGATTGAAGTCTTCTGTAGCAGTCCTTAGTTCGGTATAAGAAAATGTGTATGGTCTGCCATCTATCTGAAGGAGCTCTACAGAATTCAACACAAACACAGTTTATGGTTGTGAATCTGTTTATCAAGTCAATTGAGTTTGCTTATTTACTTTGTAAGCTGTAGTATGCATACACTTGAATCCATCTTTGACCATGATATTTGATCAGGAAGAACGAACGAGTTTAGTTTTTGGCAGATGATTGGACTGCCTCTTATTACCTTTGGATATATTATATATATATATATATATATATATATTTTCTGAGACAACTTTTTGATATGTTAGAAACAAACACTCATAACTACGTTTTCATCAGACTATTGTTTGATTGAAGACAAGTAAATTGGTGGAAAAAACATTTCAAAAGTTGTCAATAACCTAGGGTTTTATTGGGAATGTAACTCCTGTTTCTCACACCTTAAAAAGGAGGGAAAAAAACAACAATCCAGGTTTTAAAGGTGCCTCTGTCATCTTATTTTTGGTGAAAAACATGTTCCATGAAAACACAACCACCACGAGAATTTATTACAGCCTTTGAATTTACAATAGAAAAACATATTGAAAACCTATTTCAGTGGCTCATCTGAAACAGCCTTTAGTAAAAGACTAGAACCATGGGCAGACAAAAAAACCACATATGAAGGACATTGCAACCAAGTCTAGAAGTCAAACTGCAATTACAAACAAACACACCAGAAACTTTAAAATTACCTTCATCGTCATTCGGCAATGGCCTTTTTCTTCTTCGAACAAAATAGTAAACTGCAAAAACAGACAGAAGGCTTACAACTCCAACAGCAATGACAACTCCTACTATCAAGCCAGTCCTATTCCTCTTCTTGGTTGGGGGTGAGTTACTAACAGTAGGGACGAAATCTGTAAAAAAATCATAGTAGTCAATCAGTTCGTATCAGCATATAAAAATATAAAGATTTTAGCTCCAAAATTGCAACAAATGTTTTTAAATCATGCTACCTGGGGTAGCACTAATAGCTGAAATATGAGGTCCATATGTGCCTTCAATAGGTATGCAGCAAGTCCCTTTTCCAGCCCAAAATAGATGAATTTCAAGGTAGTTTTCCGATACCCGAGTCTTAAAAACCTTTTGAACAACTCGGAAAGAGGCCCCACCAGCCTCCTTTTGTATATCAAAATCTTTTGATTCTAAATTCCCCTGGATAAACCAAAGTAAGAACTTGAACAAATATTAAAGAAAAAACCAATAGAGATTAACCAAAGTAAGAACTTCAAGATGCTATGCATTACGCGTAACTCAATAATGAAATATTTGAAATTCAGAAATTATTTTATGACTGCTTGAAGCCCTTTTTCTTTGATTTTTCCCTTTTTTTTTTTTAAAAAAAAAAAAATTATGATGGGAATTTTATAGATTTTGGAATTTAATGGAAATATATTGCGAAGAAATCAAGAAAGCGACTCTATTGACGAATTGAGACTAGAGTTTCAAGAATAAATAAGATAATTAATAAAAATTCAGGAATTATTCTCAGTATTCATGGTTGATAAGTACTTCACAAATTTGACATAATGGTCAATCATAATTTTCTACTAGTGAAAAAAATACTATGTTTTCAATAAAACATTCAGTTTAACACAAAGGGTTTCAGCTAAAAAATAAAATAAAATAAAATAAACTTTATGGAATTATCAAATAATTCAATTCAGACCTGGATATAAATATCAAAAATACGCCTCCCAAGACCCTTCCATTGATTAGTATCTAAGATTTCTGTCTCTGCAAACTGTAGGCTCAAGGTATAGTTACCATTCTCAAGCCCCAAGCCATAGTATCTTAGTGAACCAGCAGAGATTCGTGCTGTCTGGAACAGCTCCGGGTGTAAAGTATTTGTGAATTGAAATGATGAGGAAATAGTGTACAGAGGGTTGGTGGTCCCAGTAAAGAATCCCACATTGCTAACAGCCCACCTGTTTGTGTCAGTCACGAAATACGAAGCCGGACCAAGAGTCTCATTATCCCTCTCAAACACAATCCCAGTAGAAGACTTAATCTGTGGACCGCCACACTTAATTGCAAAATCAGAATCTGTACACCAGTGCAGCAGAGGCACTTATCAATGAGAATTCAAAAAAGGTGTTTCAAATTACAAAGTTAATCTCACCTATGTGTTGATGTGTTAATAAACATACTATGCATTCAAGTTGTTTTGCAAGGGAAATGCTCAACTTTAAGAAAGCTAAATCACATCTAATAACCTATTATACAAAATTGGCATCTATTACTTGGAATTTAGTGGGTCATTCTCAAGAATGATGGTTAAAGAGCATCTAATCCATGTTTGGAGAATTTCATTAAATATTCTTCCTAGTGAAAAGTGAAATGCGACCTTTTTTAGCCTTTATTTCTAACACTACCCCATACATTTGAATTTGAATAAAGGCTAAAAGAAAAATAAGAACATAGAAGAGATAAACCTTACAATCCATGTGAATCACCATATTCACATAATCACCGCCTAGTTTTTTTTCACAAGAGACAGGTGTATTAACCACAAAAAGATAAATACAAGGTGGACGAGAAGTCCAAAGAAAAACAAAGAACAACACCACAAACCCCCTACGCAACCACCAACTGAGTGGCCTACAGCAAAAACATAAGTAAAGCCCTTGCATCCTCCCTAGCAGACCAAAAAACAACACAACAAAAACAACGAAGCCTAATCATGGGGGATAGAAGTGACCCCCCACGCATCTTCTCTTAGTGGTCTTCGACCCACAAATCTTAACCAATTTCTCCCTGAATATCCTGGAATTCCATTCAATCCAGATCACCCACAAGGCAGCCTAGTTTTATTGCTCTGTTCCCAACAATTCCTCCACTCTAATTTATCACATTACCCGCAAACCAATTGAATCCCATTTTTGGTAAAAGAATAGGGGGAATTACAGATTGGTCTAGCTGCAGGCATTCAACACAAATCACTACTAACTTCCTAGTAAACAACTTTTTACTAACTAGTAAATGACTACTAACTTAACTAAGAATGACTACTAACTGTAATTATTTGCCTGTAGTTGGACCAATATGTATCCCCCAAAAGAATATTCCCATGCAACTTTAAGTTGTGGTATACGAGTTCAGATGCTTAGAATAGGGACTGATATATTCAAATCCCAACTTCGCACATTCTTTTCATGATCATCACTAAATCCCTCCTCACCAGAGTTGTTTAGTACCCATTCCATCATTCTCTAATGGCTACAAGACATCATGGTCACAATTATCACATCAATAAGTAAACTGGAAGGAAAATTCAAACCCTAGTAAAATATATGTAATTTTCTTGCTATGAAAAGCAATGAAAGGATAAGGATTTCGTTTTTTCATCCAAGAGAACCCAACACAATAATCTATAGTATGTTAGAGTTTAATGGTTTATAGTATTATTCTCGTGAAAATTGATCCTAAAGACCTCTCTCCTTGTTGGGCCTCACAATGCCTACTTATGTATTGAACTCTTAAAATAAAAAACATGGGAAGCATTTAGATTGAACTTACAGACTCCAGAACCTCGATTGCAAGGAAAGTTCCGTTGAAGACAGTTCAATCCAGGCAGAACACTGAAAGCAGAGGAAGAATGCATTCAAAATGAGGAAAGGTGGCAGTAATATAAGAATTATGTAATAGAATGATAGCAAGTATAATTTAGTCCAGCAGCTACTTTGATTAATCAACATGTTATGGGATTAAATTTGTATTCTTGTATTGAGCAAGAATCCTATAGTGAAATTAAAACAAGCATTTCACCAAATAACAGCAGTTTCAGTACCTTAGCAATAAAAAGGGGCTTCTATGAATGATTTGTTGATACTGTAAAGCTAAAATTGCATTTAATTGAGCATAATCAAAAGAATCATGTTTTTTGATTTTGATTTTTTGTTTTGCTGAGGATCCAAAGGAATCAAGTTAGTTCATTGGCAGACGTAAAGACATCCATGAAGAGACTGAAACCACACTTGGGTATAATAAAGTGCATTTAGATTCTTGAACTAACATTTTTTCTTATAGTGAATAATGATGTCTCCTGGATTTCGCACGCTAATTTTAAAATGTAAGTGGCTCGTCTTTGTATCTGGAATTTCTGGCAGAGAAACTTTAGAAATCTTTAATCCAAGAGGATCCAAGTCTCCATTGTTAAATGGTATGTTGGGAAGCCCCACATCCCACATCGTTTAAATATAAAAAGTCGATATAGCTTAATATACCTGTTTGGGCCCTCCACCTAATAGCTTAGGCTTTTAGGTTGGAAACTTGACATGGTATCAGAGCCAGTTGTTGTTGTTGTTGTTGTTGTTGGGCCTATTTTGTTTGTGAGCCCGTTTTTGTTATTCACGTGACAGGCCCGTTGTGGTCGTGTTAAGCCTGCACGTGAGGGGGAGTGTTGGGAGTCCCACATCCCACATCATTTAAATATAAAAAGTTGATATAACTTAATATACCTGTTTGGGCCCTCCACCTAATAGCTTAGGCTTTTAGGTTAGAAACTTAACATGGTAATCATGTTCTAATGTGATATTGTTTTCCCCAATGTTTTCTTAGTCTGCTCCTATCTTCAGCATGGATACTTCAAAAGCCCCAACAAATCCATACATTATCCGTATCGGATCCCAATATGCCTAGGATACTCCCAAATACGTATCCTCTACTCTCCATATATATTGGAATAGTAACAAACAATGCCACATCATTGGATATGCTGTAGATAATCCTCGGATACACAACTAATACATTTGGGATTCATTTGGGATTAAATAAACGGGGGATTAAATGTAAATTTTTAAAAATACAAAATACCCATACTTTGATCGAAACAATAAACCCATTTTAGTTCTATCATATTTGTTATCTTCCCTCTCATATCTCTTTCCTAAAGCTAGAGCTAAATGATTATTTTGTAATGTTGATGTCATTCTTAGTCCAATTCCAATCTAGATATAAAAGTGCAATTCAATCGTCGAAAGTGATATCTCTTTTAGTCTGGTCTTCTTTTCTCTTTTGTACACATATAAGTATAAATACAATTTAACAAGGAAGAATACCCTAGCTTCCTATTATTCAAATGATAGTTTTGTTTCTCCTCCTCCTCCTCCGCCTCAAATCCACTTGATGAACATGGTTGATGCTTATGGTTGTGTTCTTTCGACATTTATACTCCTCCTCCTACTCAAATCCACTTGATGAACATGGTTGATGCTTATGGTTGTGTTCTTTTGACATTTAGACTTACAGATTATTTCATTTTGTAGATATTTTAAACTATTTTTATGTTTAATAAGAGTTGCTTTCAGCAGCCGCACTGCCCACATTTGACATAGCTGCCAGTGGCCAGACCTCATTAATCAAAAACATCATATTTGGAAGACAATCAACATTTCCTCGAGTGTCATTCATTTTTTGAGATGTTTAAGTAAAAAATAGCTAGAGAATCACCTGCTGTTCGATCTATCAAATGTAAAGTTGTTGGCGACCAAATTACTGCACATTACACACCCATAAAGATCTCGATGTCAGCTTCAACAATATTTTGATGTATATTGAACATACGCTGCAACTTACACGATGTAATTTTCATAAAATCATTTGAGGAAAAAATCTTATTGCAAAATCTGAAAGGTGAAAGGTTAAACTATTGCAGGATGGAAACAAAGGAATATTAAACTAAACAATATAAAAGTAAAAATAACAACAAATTAGTAGAAAATATAATTTTTCATACATACAGTTGTAAATTTTGTTGGCTCACCCAAGAAGGAAAGCTCCCTGATAATTCGTTGTATGATAAATCTCTGCAGGCATAAGATAACGTGAATATTAACTATGATCCATCCAACTTATAATTTATAAACAATACTGTGGTCAGCCTCAAATTTAGGCATTGGAAAAAAATGCAATCAACTAATACAACAGCAGAATTGATCTTGTAAAAAAAATCTCTATACTTGTTTCTTTATGCTTCCTCTACATATTTTTCTCTATGTTTGCTTATTTGCCAAAACTATTAGTGTAAAACCATTCTTAAGAAATTTTTATGTGGAAGAAACAGCATTGTACTATTATGTACTCCTAGCAATATTTATTTGTTTTTAAAGAAACTATCCCCATTCCCCAGACAGCAACCCTAAAACCATTTCTCTTTCAATCCATAATAATCGTCTTAAATTGCATGAATTAATTCTACATATTTTTATGTTACAGGCTTAACTAGAAGTGAACAGACATTCATACCCTTTCAAGAAGAAGCAATCAAATTATTACCTACAAAATAGGCTTGAGGAATTAGGACTAAGTATGTCTTTTGAAACAACTTCAAGGAATTAAGACTTCTAAATTGATTTGGGATTGACAGAAGTAACTACCAACCAGTTTTTGAAGAAGTTATAAAATATAAAAAAAAAAGCCACTTGGGAGTTTGAAGTATTCTGTTAAAGTAATTCTACATTTTCATCTTCACATACTCTTTGATTTATCTTTAAAAACATACAAAATAGGCCCCTATAAAGGGGGCTTCTATTAGCACCCCAAGACTTGCTTTTTATCCCACACTTATTTTACATTTTAAGGTTTTATGAAAAATACAAAAGGTTTTGATGAAACTAACACGTAGTCTATTAGAAAACATCATTTTGAACAACTTTGTAGAATAAAGTTTTTTTAAAATCTATCGTTTAAGTGGACTTTTTAGCCATTTATGAAACAGAGATTATAAATGGCAAAAAACTCCTTTTTTTCTTATCAACAACGAAGAAATAGAATTTATTAAATAGAAAAAACATACAAGAGAGAATAAACGGAGGACAAGAGGTCCACCAAAATAAAGACAAAATAAAGACAAACAACTAGCAATCACAAACCGCCTTCCAATCACTCATAAATAAAGGAAACCCTTGAAAAGGCTTCGATTTTGAAGCCCAAAACGAAGCTAAGAAATAGGCTCTTTCCCATAATGCATCCACCCAATCTTCTTTCCCTTTAAAAATCCTGGCATTCCTTTCCAACCACAAAACCCAAAAAATAGCCAAGATCGCACGTCTCCACAAAGTCAATCCCTTCCTACTCTCCCAAAACCCTCAAATCGAAGCTCAAACAATTGTGTGGAATAAAATGGAGCAACCCAAGGAAGGCCTTCTCTTCTGAAACATGTCATTGGTATTAATTTTTCTATGAGCCACAAACCAACAAAACACACGCACCTTAAGAGGAACTTTAGCATTCCAAATCATTGAAGATGGAGAAAACAATGGCCTACATGAATCATCTGTTGGAAATATACCACATCCCACATCGCCCAAATATTGGGTTTGACATAGCTTCATATACTTGTTTGGGCCCTCCACTTATAAGCTTAGGCTTGTAAGTTGGAAACTTAACATGGTATCAAAGCATGTCGTTCTTGGGCCTATTGAGCCCATATTTGTTACCCACGTGACAGGCCTATGTTAAGCCTGTACATAAAGGAGAGTGTTGGAAATATACCACATCCCACATCACCCAAATATTGGGTTTGACATAGCTTCATATACTTGTTTGGGCCCTCCACTGATAAGCTTAGGCTTGTAAGTTGAAAACTTAACATCATCAACCAAAAGTTCAAAGAAATATTTGCAAGAAAACACTCCGGAAGAATGGGCTAGCCACTTCCTCCTATCTGACACTGACTCCCTCAAGCACACACCATCAAGTAAGGACAACAAAGAGGAAAGCTCAGAACACTCTCTATCATTAAGATTGCGAAAAACTCCTCTTAAACGACAGATTTTGGAAAAACTTTCTTCTACAAAGTTGCTCAAAATGATGTTTTCTAGTGGACAACGCGATAGATTTTTATATTAATCTTTTATATTTTTCATAAAACCTTAAAGTGTAAAATAAATGGGGGATGAAAAGCAAGTTAAAATAACTCTAGTGATCATTAAAATTCATTCTTCCATGAACTTGCTTCCAAACAAACTACAAATCTTAGGAATGGACCTGCATTAAACTGCTAGAATCCTTATGTGTGGACCACCCACCAAAAAGAAAAGGGAAAAATAAAAGAGAATTATTAAATGCACATCAATATTTGGCCTTACTACTAGTGCATATCTAGATTTATTTTACCCAATGCGGTGAGAGATACCTCAACCCTACTTTAGTGGGCATGCTATATTGTGGGTATAAAGGCAGCAAAATACACATGGTGTAATCATGTTTCTCCCAGTATAAACTAATTTCATTTACTCCTACATATTTTTTTGAGTTTAGAACAAATAAATCTTCAATTCAGCTCATTATGATATTTTAACATGTGGTTCTCATGGTCGATCAACAAAATATATATGGCCCTATACAAAGAATTGACCAAAGAAATTGGAGCTTTCTAGTGTACTCATATCCTTTAAGTTTAGATAGTTTGAGGATTAGACCTCCCTGATTTGAGAAACCTTATATAATTAACTAACATAGGAATGAACTTCTGAATTGGACAATTATGACAAAACTCCATTCTCAATGCATTCTAATAATTTTGAATACCAATATGTCAGATATACTCACATATTAGAAAGAGACAAACTTTTTTGTGCAGGCAAGGAACCAGTAAACTTATTATTTCCAAGAAACCTGAGCATGGAGACAATAATACATGCTTTAGTATGATTAGGGGTACAAGTTGGGGACTTATGTGAAACAAGTAAACAAATATGGTATATTACAAGTAAGAGAGCGAACTCAAGTTGAAGAGTGAGTCCGGAATTTTTCCTGTAAAACTGTTGAAGCTCAAATCCCTTGCAAAAAAAATAAATAAATAAAATAAAAAAATGATAATCCAATGATCGCAAGGTAGAAATACGTAAAATGTAGTAGCTAATTATATTTAAAAATTAACAAATAATAATCTTCATGTAGATAGAGCTGGCCAAATCTAACCTACACCCATGGCCCCATCTGAATATTCAAACAAAAAAAAAAGGGTTTGAGTTGAATCTAGACTGGCCCCTTATCCGACTGCAAATAGGTTAAGTTTCAGCTAGATACGGAACCAACCAACCAAAAAAAAGTTCAAATTGGGTTGGCAGGTTAGATTCAGGGTGACCGTGACCCTTATGAAATGGGCTTGTTTCAGGCAAGGACATTTTGGAGCCAACCCTAATTCAACCTGACACATTGCCAGCTCTACAAGTATCTAAAGAATCGCCCACCTATAGAGTAACTTACAGCTGCGACAAACTTTGGTATTCTCCAATATTGGATGGAATAGAACCAGAAATATTGTTATTTCTCAGTATTCTGCAGAACATGTAACAGATTTGTTATATTTGATATTCCAAAAAGAAATTAAGAATCACACATATATTAATATATATAGCATAGGAAAATGAATTAATTTATAAGCCACAACTATGTTGCCTTACAGGATGCTTAAAGACTTCATATCCTTAATAAATTCCAGCGAAGAGCTCCCATTCGACACATCACTAATTCTCCTACGTTTTATATATACACAAGATGGTTAGCTTCACAGATCTGCTACATCTGAACAAGTAACAAATAAAAGTGGACACTTACAACTCTATCAAAGAGGTTAACTTGGAAAGTGTTGATGGTATTGGACCATTAAAAGAGTTTCCTTGAAGCCTCCTACAAAAACATTTGTAAGTATGTTAATTACAAACTAAACTGTACACAAATAGCTTTTGAAACTAAATATCAAGGCAGATTTAAAAATTTTGCACCTTCACATCCTATTGTAAAAAGTGCAATTTTAAAAAGTATGGACATGAACATGTGACATAACACGACATGAATACGCCGACACAGAAAATCCTCAAAATTTAAGATACGACATTAATACTATATATATATATATGATTATATTAAATCATGTAGAGCATCACAAACATCATTCAAAATGCATCCAATTATATTGTTTCTGGAAATTCCAGTTGACTTGTTCATAAAGAAGATAGGGAAAAAAAAAAAAAAAAACGAACAATGAAGTGAGAGGTGTTGTGTTGAAGGAGTGTTGTGTCCAACACTGCCATGGCACCACGGGGAAAGTATTTGTGCTCTTAGAATTACATTGTTTTAAATTGAGTATCTAGTATGATGAAAAATCAAGCCTGGTATAATTTAAGCATAACTGAATGAAAATAAAGAGAACACATCTGATTACGCTGTCTTACAAGACTGTAAGCTTTGACCAATTTCCTATGAAGTCAGGTATCCTTCCCATCAGAGGAGTGTCCCTTCCCCACCTGAGATCCATAAGATTTACCTCTGGTAAAATTTGACTATAATCATTTTTTCCTTTCTCCAAAATGTTTATATTTTAAGTTTTCCAAATAGGAGAAAGAAATGTCAAAGAGCTCTCACACTTTAACCAGGTTTCGCAGATTAGCAAATGTTGAAGGAATCTCCCCACTGACTCCAGAATCATCAAAGTAACTGTCAAGATGAACAATTTTCAGTAAATTTATTCTATATAATATCTTGTCCTTTATGCCAGTAAAAACTTAAATCTTCATAAAAAAAAGGGTTCCAGACATAGCAAACCAGAAGATAGGTGTCAAATTATCATTAAAGAAGAAAAGTATATCATGCATATAAAAGAATGTGATATTGAGTAGCTGCAATATTTAATATTATAAAAGAGAGATATTAGCATGCTCCAAAAGTTATCCATAGACTCCATAGCCATACAAGTGCATACATAGAGAAACCTATCATCCAATGGTTCATTGGTGCCACCAGGGAGAATAAGTGAAAAACAACTCCAGAAGTTATCCATAGACTTCGTAGCCATACATGTGCATACATTGAGAAGCCTACATCCAATGGTGCCACCAGGGAGGTTTGGTGATGACAATAACAAAGAATTAGATTAAAGGTTTTACTGGTTTATGATGCTCTATATACAAAGGGTCTGAAAATTCATAATATTGACCAGGTTGTTATTTCTTATTAATGACTATATTAGTGTGTATACTGTATTATAATATTGGAAAGGGTGGCATTATTGCCAGACACAAACGCTGCTTCCACGACATTTTCTTAAGAATAGAATAGATTGCCACTTACAAGATGGATAGGAGAGGAGAGAGAAAAGCAAAGAGGGAGGAAAGAAAAGAGGGGCAGCACTCCGACCATGACCACCATTGACGAAGAGCAATCTCAAACCATCAACAATTCCAACAGCATTCACATACCACAACCCACACCCAAGCAATTACAAGCAAACAGAGGACAACATGATCAATACCCAACTAATGTTTCTAATCAACCCATATCTTCCCCTACGATTTGGATTTCATCAATTCCAACAGCAAATCATTGCTTGTCAAAGAAAATCAAAGTAAACAAAAACATTCCCAATTCTCAGTACCCAAAAAAGGCAAAAGAATCAAATTTAGGTTTAAGAAAAAGGCAAAGAATAATACATCTTCAACTCTGCATATCATCAACAACAAGCCCAAATCTCTATTTTGGATCTGAAACTCCATCAATCCACAATGCAGCATCAAGAAACCTCAAGGGGAAAACAGAGAATAGATCAAACAAATGCCACCCCTAGTTCTTAAATTGGTTTGAGTATTTTGTGTTAACTATGAGTAGAGAGAGAATGTGAGAACTGTGGAGAAGATGGTAATGAGAAATTAAGGATCAGCATAGATCCCTATCATGGTTGGAAGATAGTGATTCGTTTCTTTCCTCTTTCGCTCTCTTTTTTACTTTTTCAATCAAAACAGGACATGGACCGAAGTTGTGCACAGATGGCGGGACAAAGGTTCAGTAATGGCAAGACGCTTAATGGCAGTCATTGTCTGAGTTCTGGCCCCCTTCTTTTCTCCTCCCTCTTCCCTTTTCTCTCTCCTCTCATATCTATCTTTTAACTTAAAGGTCAATTTGGTCCATTCATGAGAAAATAGCGTACAGCACTTGTGTCTTGGCAATAACGCCACCCTATTGGAAGTAGTGCACCTATTGTAATACACTAATAGCTGCTAGCTACTCCTATTGTAGCCTCTATTAATTACATGTCATTAATTATTATATATTTATACTGAGCTAGAATCCTCTCCATTGCAATGGACGGTCCATTAAAATCTAAACCGTTCATACCATATGGGTCTCACATGTTTTGGTGGTTCCCACATGGTATTAATGGTCCGGATTTCGATGGACCGTCCATTGAATGGAGAGAATCTCTTCCCGTTTACACTCCCTCCATCCCGTAAAGATTGTCTCATTCAAAAAACATGTATTTTACATTTTTAGGAAGGTGCATTTAATGCATTTACATCCACTAATTTATTTTACAGACTCTATTTTCTATAGTTTCTATTTCGGTTAGACTTTCTAAGGGTTTCTATTTTTAATTTGAGTCCAATTAGGATTATTTTCTTAGGTTATTAAATTAGCCGATGAAAAGTTTATAAACTTTTCAATTTTAGTAGAATTTGAGTCCTAGTTGGTTTCTATATTGATTAGTTTTGTTTTTAGAAGCTTTTTACTTACCTAGCAAGTCTTCTAGAGTCTATAAATAAGGGCTATTGTACCAAAACGAATTTAGACTTTGCCTAATGAAATATTTAGTGTTTTAGTTTAGTTATTGAAAGCATGCCTGCCTAGCCTCTCTTCTTCTACTTCTATTTTCTTTAATTCTCTACAATGCTATGTTTCTAATTGATCCATAACCAGCCCCTATTTCATTGTTTTCTCAACCTAAAACCCAACTGGCCAGCTCCCATAACCTTGAGCCTATTGTTAAACCATAAGTCTTTACCCTAATATCCTACACCCTAAAATTGTTGATGTCCAGAATTCTAGCAACCCAATGTCAGATGCCAATCACTTACCACCTTTAAATCTTAACCTACTCCAACCCTAACTCACCTACAAAGCCTAGTAACCTTTTACCACCCTTCAAAATCTAAAATCACAAGCCTTAGCCCACCATAACAATCATATTCCTTCATCAGACAGAGGAAGTAACTAAATATCCTTTTCTTAAGAATAATTATTGGGAATTTTGAATATTCTAGAATAGAAATCACCATAAAAATGGAAAGCTCTATCATTCATCGTTATAAGTTTAGAACTAAATAACCCATTCAGAAGAATGACTATTGGCAATTGTGAAAGCTCTAAAAGAGAAATCACCATAGCAACGGAAAGCCAAATATCTCCATATCCAAAGTAGGTAAAACCAGGTATGTCCAACCAAACGTTACCATATAGACTCCTTTATCATGAAGAACTAGGTGGAACCCACTGTCTGCTAGTGGAGCCCACTTTGGATTTTCCCCTTTTCCACTTGGGACCCACCGAAATACAGCCTTCCTCCTCTCAATCTTTTTTTTTTCCTTCTTAACAAAGAATTGTTTGGTTTTGATGAGGACATTTGATTCATAATACTCTTAGTTTGACTAGTTATCTGGGTATTTTCTTAACTGATTATAATTATCTCAAAATCTTTCAACTATTATTTTCAACTTCTCTTAAAGATTTTTTCATTGGCAGACCCAAAAATTTATAGGACTCATGAAAAACCGTCCTTTCCTCCCTTCCTCCCAAGCTTTGCCTTGACATTTAAAAGAAAGCTCTATTCTCCTATAAACTACAAGGAAGGATTATCATAATTGTTTCAACCAGCAAACCCAACATAACATCTTATGAGACTCACTAATGGATATCAGTGGCAGCAGCCTATCAAAGTGTATCAATGGCGTAGGAAGGAGGGTCTAAGGCCCAAGCCTTGATTTGGTACATATTGGAGATGTGGGCCCCACTTGGAGCCTTGCATAATTGGGTTTAGCTGGGGCCTATTTGGGAACTTCAAAAACTGGATCAGTCTAGGTCCAGTTCATAACTTATAGTTTTTAAATAAACCAACTGTGAGTTGGTTTGAAAAAAACTATGTTTATGCCTTGTTTTCAAAACAAAGCTGAACTGTTTAGTAGGAAAAAGAGATTTACCAAACAGTGTGAAATCAAAACTGGCCAACCCCTTAAGTTTGGGACATGTAAGGGCTTTACCTTTTGGGCTTCCTATTTGGGTCAATTAGTTGGGTCTTTCTTTTTGGTGTAGTCCAAGTCCACATGGTCCAAGTTCTCTAGCTTCTCTTGGAAGCTTACCTTGTTTTTAGACCTATATAAAGTCATGTAATATCAGATTATGGGATCAATAAATAACATTTACTACAATAGCTGCTGGTTGTGAGTTTCTCTCAAACGGTCAAACCTTAGGGAGGTGTGAATGTGTGATGCCTTCTTCTCACTTGGAGTGATTCCTAGGACCCTACTAGTTATCTTTCCTTTTCCCCTATTCCTTCAACTATTGTATTGCCTTTTCCCCTTTCTCCCTAATTTTCCAGCAAGTATTTTAAGTTTTTAACCCCAAGTCCCAACACACCCTTCACGAACCTAAATTTAAACCCAAACTGTGCAGCTGTGTTGCTTTAAAGACCACCAAACCTTACTCTCAGAGTCTCAGACCATCTTACACCTAAAAACTTACCTTTCTATAACCCCAACCCTTCTCCAACCATCAAGCCTCCATCCTAACACCCCAAGCCTTCAAAAGGCCACCACAACTCCATGAAATCACTGCTGTACAGAATTTCCAGCAGATTCTTCCTGAAATTCCAGCAAAATACAACCGACAAACCTTACCCAAATCTCACCCCAAACCATCTACAAAGCTGACGACCTTTGATTTCTCCCCTATTCGTACTAAATCACTCACTTAGGAGCTATGAGAAACAGAGAATAAAAGCAAGAGCAGAGAGTATAGGAGCTTAATCACAAAAGGACCAAATTTAAAACAACAATAACAAAAGCAAGATGAAATTGATGCTTTACTACTTTACACAAGTTGCAAACTAACAAAGCGTTATTCCCAACTACTAGACATTGGCTACATGAGTTCCTTTTTTAACATTAGCTCTATCAGGATGCTCGGTTAACTTCTTGGCCTCAATTGGTGCCACCTCTGTCTTCTCAAGAAGATATAACCATACATATTAGTAGTTATATAAAACTCAATAAAAACCTTATCCTGACTATTTGTGTCATCTATCACTGTATTCCTTAATGATATTAGCTCGATGCATATTCCTTTTTCTAAAACCCACCACATTTGCTATCTTAATGCAGTTGAAAGTCCCATAAATACTGAAACGTCACATTATGTTTTACATATAATTATGTGCATAAGCCCATCAATTCATCATGAATAGAATATTAAAGAAAACAGAAGAACTTATCAAAAAGGTATTATAAAATTGATACAACAACCCATGAAGTCGTAAAACTAATCCTATGTGATCAGTTTTTGTGATCACTCCCATTTTTCAGATGACCCCATTATGATGGATTTGTGCATTCAAATGCAAAGTAATTATACAATAAAGCAATCCAATTTTTGTGAGACATCCTAATGCACACATAGTCAACAAGTGATCTTCTCTCACTTTCTCTCTCCACATTTGATGTCAGACAAGGAAGCCCAAAAATTTAAAACTACCTGATAAATTTTTACTACTGTTTTTATTTTTCACTTTTAATGGATGTTGAACTTTATTGTCTTGAAGGGTTTCTACCATTTTGGTAATTTTTTTTTATTTTTTATTTTCCTAGTTTAGGGTTACCCTTTCTATTATTACTTGTCTACCAAGTTTTAGGTTTTCCTTTTCTTTAATTATTTCCTATTTTTAAATGTTTCCTATCACTAGGCCTTATTTCTCCATGTAGAGGATTGTAGCCATAAGATAATACCATCTTTCAATTAATAAAATTATTAGTTCTTTTTGGAATTTGCCAATTTAATTCTGTGCTTGTGGATTTGAGTGGTTTTCATCAAAGGAGACGATCTTCTTCTTTTAATCGCTTCCTGCTAAGTCAGTTGGTATCAGAGCCTTGGCTTTATCCTAGTTTGAATGGAAAATGCACGCGATGGCAACATGCTTGACAATAGTGATCATGAGAAAGTATTTCTTATGAGGGATGAATTCAAAAGTTTTCAACGCTAGACCCAATAGGTGTTGCAAGACATATAGACAACCCTTGCTAGGCTGGATGGTGAAAATCAGAGATGAGAGAATAACAGGGTACACAAACACAATAAAGTACGAGTTCAGCCTGCACGTGATTGCAACCCAGTATTTCCACTTGGGCAGCCAGCCTGCGTGGATATTGATGAACTTGGGATTTTTAAAGAAAAAGTTTTGCATTATGATAATAGCTGATAATAGCTACCAAGAATATATTTGTGGACCAGATGAAGGAGATTTATTGTCTTATGACATTGACCCTACACTGGAAGGTTATGATCTGGTTTGGAAAAGAAGTTCATGAAGACAGTGAAGCCACTATTGAACATCAAATTCACCCCAAGTTTTTGAAGTTGAAGAAATTGAAGATCATAAGTTAGAAGTTGCACATTCTTTGATGGGTTTTGTATCGTTGAACAATGGGTCACAAGTTACAAGCAATTGACTGCTTAGGTGTCAAAAATTTTAATATAATTTTCAATCCTATTTGGTGGATCTTGTCAACAAATTAAAGACCGGCGCATAGAAGTCTCGAGTTAATTTTGTTATGGAGAACAAATTTGGAAAGATTTTAGAGCATTTCGAAATATCTCATCCAATGGAAGGGAAGAGTCCAATACCAAACGCCAAACATGAGGGCGAGTTTTTTTCAAACAGGAGAGGCTGATGTAGGACAAAGAAGCCCGACAATTGACAATCATTTGATAAATTACTATGATTATTTTTATTTTTCATTTTTAGTATATTTTAGGCTTTATTTTATTGTCTTGTGGGATTTTTAACATTTTGGTAATTTTCCTTTTTTTTTATTTTCCTAGTATATGGTTACCCTTTTTATTATTACCTATCTACCAAGTTTTAAGATTTTCCTTTTCTTTAATTATCCCCTTCTTTTGAATGTTTCCTATTACTTCGACTTTATTTATCTATATATAGGATTGTAGCAATAAAACAAGACCATCATTTAAATAAAATTATTAGTTCCTTTTGGAATTTGGTTCTTTCCTTGTGGATTTGAGTGGTGCTTATCAAAGGAGACGGTGTTCTTTTAATCAATTCCCGCTATGTCAACATTTCCTCAATTGCCTTTGTAAAAATGTAACTTCCATGGTCAAATATTCATAGCATGAAACCAAACTGACTTTTTGTTACTTATTTTTCATCTCATATCTAAACCTATTGGAAAGGGATAAATATATCATTGTGGTTTGCTAGCCCAAAGAGAAAAGGGGCCTTATAATTAGGGTTTGTTATAAGCACTTGTTTTTATACATCTTCCCCAAAATTATTTGTGGAAGTTTCAAATTTTTTAAGGCTCCTTTCTTTATTGTTATTTTTATTGTTTTGATAATAAACGTGGTTGAGAGAAGAAGAGGGTGAAATCTCCTCCCAAAAAGATCTAGGCAATAATAGAGGAATGTTCCATTTGTTTTGATTGAAAACAAAAGCTAGAAAAGGAACAGACCAATGTCACACGATGAAGTATGTATTATTGTGATTGTAATGTCACTTTTTTTTTCTTTTTTTTTTTAATTGAAGTAAACTATCTATTACTAACAAAAGGGCATACACCATGTACATGAGACATATATAAGTACTCGCCAACCCCAACTAGGGCTTAAGAGAATCTACAGAATGAAAAAGGAGGACCAAGCCCATAGCTATGGATATTGAACCCCAAAAAGATTTCTAACAAAAAAGGACTTAAGCTCAACTAAAGAAACCTCAATCTGTTCAAAAGTTCTTGAATTTATTTCTTTCTACATGCCCCAAAAAATAGTGTGTGGAACCATATTCCAAACCTTCGTTATGTCCTTTATTCCCCATTTAAACATCAACCCGAAAGAAGGTCATGAGTGGAAGGTAAAACCCACCGAACACCAAAGAAATAGAAGATAAGCACTCACAAGTTCCGAGTCCAATGACAATGAATAAAGATGTGATCAACCGATTCCGCCACTTCTTAACACATTGTTAAGTTTCCAACCTAAAAGCCTAAGCTATTAGATAGAGGACCAAATAGGTATATGAAGCCGTATTAAACTTAATATTTTATTAATGTGGGACGTGGGTGAAACTCTCCAAGCAGTGGAGTACCAGGATGGGCTCTTAGGTTGGAGTCACAGAATTACGGTGGTCGGTGAACTACTAGGTGGGTTGTCTCAGTAATGGTGAAGTGGTTGACCATTAGACCCTCAAGGCATGGTAAGGCGTGAGCCCACATGCACAGGCTCGGGATGTAGGGAAATGTGGTGACTCATGAAGAGCAAATTTAGGGGCAATGCTTGTGGGGGAGTAGTGGATCTAACCCAAGGGGAAGTTGACTCGATGTGATTTACACGTGAAGGGAGAGATTGCTAAGGTTCATGTGTGGGTTTGTCCCACTTCAGAAGAATAGAAGAAAAAAAGTGTCTTAACATACAAGTAATGGGCTCACCACCAATAGACCACCGTCCTCCTATACTAACCTAGTATTTCCACACCACCACCTCTCTCAATAAATCCCTATCGCCCATCCCAAATCTCCAAAGCCATTTTTCAAGAAGCACTTAATTCATGTGTGACATGTTTTTCACCCCCAAACAACCGAAGACAAACCGTATGCCAATCCACTAGTAGGTGATACTTATGCTTGTCTCATATTCCCCTCTACAAAAAGTCTCTTTGAAGCTTTTCAATTGTTGAAGCCACCGAACTTGGAATTTTAAATACAAACATAAAGTAAGTCGGAATGCTATTAAGGGTACTTCTAATCAATGTCACCTTACCTCCTTGGAAAGGTACCCCTTCTTCCACCCACTAAATCTTCTTTCAATCTTTTCAATAACTGGCTCCCACATCCTCTTGTCCTTGAATTGTGAACCCAAAGGTAAACCAAGGTAAGTAATTGGTGAACTACCAACTCTACAACTAAGATTAGATACAAGAGCTTCTAAAGACACTTACCAAGGAGAACCCTCACCTCCCTTGACCACCAATCCCTCCACTACTAATGCCATATTTCCACACCACCACCTCCTTCCATAAACCTCCATTGCCCATGCCAAACCGCCAAAGCCATATTCTAAGAAGCGCTTGATTGATTCACATCAAAGATCTAACTCCTAAACTTCAAAACTTTTTTAGGGAAGCACACTGTATGCCAATCCACAATATTATATCTACATCCTCTCGTCCTTGAATTGTGAACCCAAAGGTAAACCAAGGTAAGTAATTGGTGAACTACTAACTCTACAACTAAGATTAGATACAAGAGCTTCTAAAGACACTAAGGGGAACCCTCACCTCCCTTGACCACCAATCCCTCCACTACAAATGCCATATTTCCACACCACCACCTCCTTCCATAAACCACCATCACCATCCCAAACCGCCAAAGCCATATTCTAAGAAGCGCTTGATTGATTCACATCAAAGATCTAACTCCTAAACTTCCAAACTTTTTTAGGGAAGCACACTGTATGCCAATCCACAATATTATATCTAAAATCTTATCCCATAACCCTCGATAAGAAATCTCTTTGGAGCTTTTCAATCGTTGAAGCTACCGTACTTAGGATCTTAAAAACAGATAAAGTGTGACAGAATGCTAGAAAGAGTGCTTCGAATCAAAGTCAACTTACCTCCTCCGGAGAGATATCCTCTTTTCCATCCTCTAAGCTTCTTTCAACCTTTTTAACAACTAACTCCTACATCGTTTTGTCTTTGAAATGCCAGAACAAAGGTAAACCGAGATAAGTGACCGAAAATTTGCTAACTCTAAAACTAAGATTAGATGCAAGGACTTTCAAGTTATCCACTCTCCCCACTAGAATCAACTCACTCTTCCTTAAGTTTACTTTCAAGCCCGAAACTGCTTCAAAACAAAAAGAACACACTGCAGAAATCCAAGTTGATCCACCCCAACTCCCCAGAAAATCAACAAAGAGTAAATGAGAGATCAACCCATCCTTCCCAGTCCCCACCTCCCCCATTAATGACAAAACCTTCCATAAAATTACCTTTAACAGCTCTCACAATTAACTTACTCAAAACCTCCATTAGCCAAAATGAAAATAAAAGGGGATAAATGATCAACTTTACAAGAACCTCTTGAGATTTTTAAAAAAACCATATGACTTCCCATTAATAAAAACCGAGAATGACAGGGTTGAGATGCACCACAAGATCCATTTGCACCACCCCCTTTTTTTTTTTTATCAACAACAAAGAGAAAAATCTTATTAATAGGCTTTGCACGACCTATATCCAAAACCCATTTTCCCAAATAGAGAAGGAACTTCCAATTTAGATGGTTGTGTGCCTTTTCAATATCCATTTTACATACCAAACCCAGGTTCCCACTTCTATGCCTCTAGTCTACACACTCATTAGCAACAAGCACCACATCCACAATACTCCCCACCACTTTCCCCAATCTTCTGGCTAGCACTTTCGCAATAATTTTCTAAACACTCCCAAGAAGAGACATAGGACAGAAATCCCTAATATCAATAACCTCACCCTTCTTAGGGATTAAAGCAAGAAAAATAGCATTGAAACTCTACTCAAACTTAGCTCTCTCAAAGAATTCCCCAAACACTTTCATGAGATCTTCTTTAATAACAATAAACCATCTGCCAATTCATGGACCTTGACCCCCACTGACAGCCCCCATGCTTTTGAAGCCCGGATTTCAATAGACTACATTGTCCCACATCACCTTCAAATTTCCCCACTAGACAAGACCTCATAAACTGAGTTCTCTTCTTCAATTCAGCTATATTCGGCATGAATACCATATGTTTACCCCATGGCATCACCATGCATTCTCCAGCCATTGGGAGAGCCTGTAATTTTGCTACTTGTAAAAAAGATGGAATCATCTCTTCCATACACCCATATCCAGCATCCTTACTCGCCAGCAACAAAATAGGCCTCACACAATTTCTCAAAGCTCCAGCAAAAGCCCTCCATCCGCAGGCCCCATGACCTTCAAGAATGATGACCAAGCTCCTCCTATGGTTAAAAGGAATCTCAGAAATGAAAATCATGGTGCCTCTATCATTCGATCTCACCATAGCTACAACTTCTCCAAATAAACCAATCTCCTTCCAGTAGCAAGAATCCTTCTCACCATGATTGCACAACTGTTCAACAAACTCATCTATCTTCCCCACAAACATCCTTTCAAGAAAGAAATTTTTAAAAAATCTCCTCCCCCTTTCAATGATTCGAACAAATCTGCCTCTGCTCAAATCTTCTATGACAACATCAAACGTTTTCTCTTCCACTTGAAAGATACCCATCTTAGCTTGGGAACCAGTGCTGTTATTTCATCATTATGCTTAAGCAATCATAATTGTGATTTTAATGTTATTATGCTATATATATAATCCATCTTATTTCCTGGAAATGCATATTTTAAAAATAAATAAACAAAAATCCACACTTCTTCATTTGGCGATTTTCAAATTTGTTTTTAACAAGGTTGTGATCATCTAGTGTTACAATCAATATTATTAGTACTACACTACTACCCTAAAAATAAATTAAATTTTCTTCAAATTGCCAAATGCAGCCAAATAAGATTTGCACCATTTTTTTTTATTTTTGATAAGGTAAGATTTGCACCATTTTTTTATGAAAATAATATAATCAGTCATTTCATTAACAAAAACTTACAGTTGTTCCAATTTCAATAAACTCCCAAGCTCGGATGGCAATGAACCAGAGAAGTTGTTTGTCGCGAAAGACCTACAAGAGTAACAAGTAGATCATCAACAAATTAATAATATTCCAAGGGTTCCCTTCTCAAAGGTCCAGAAAAGATCTAAGCACAGTAACATTATAATAGGCAAGACATATCATTAAAATTAGTAATGACAATTGCACATTATAGCACGCATACACACGTGCGCACAAAAGATTTCACAGTTACAGTTATGACCAATATATATCACAACCATATCCATATGGGTTGCTGATCCAGGTGTTCCAGTCAATGAAGTCACATACATCATTAAACCATACAATCAGATTTAAACATACCACCAGAAACTTACTGAATGATCTATTTTATGGGGACTCAAATCCAAATCAACTTTTTTTCCCATTAAAAAAAAAAGGGATGAAGTGACTTGCTATCTACATGAAAGAAACTAAACTAAAAAAAAGAATACCTGAAGTGTGCCGCATTATCCCACTTTATTTCATATTTTCCTTTCAGTTATCGATTAGTTAGTTTAAACAATTTTCATAAAGAATGGGTGGTGGCTTTCATGTAGAAAAGTGGGGAAAAATTGGAAATATTGAAAATAATAATAATAATAATTTACTACAATACCACAATAACTGTCAAATGGTGTAAAAATTAAGGGAAATTTTCGGAATAGAATTATGAGCAAACTAAGACTCCTCTTCCCTTTATTTAGTAGTATAGATAAGAAGTTTACCCTGATTAGAACTTACAATGATCTTAAATTGATAAGCTTTCCAAGTTCCTTCGGAAGCTCCCCTGATAAGGCATTAACCCCTAGGGTCCTTAACACAATAAACAAGCATCAGGACATCAAAGAAATACACTTGAGATAAACAATTATAATTTTCCTATAAGTTTCAATTAAAAAATTAGATGGTTTACAGGTACTCCAAGCGAGTTAGATTGCCAATGGACGGAGAAAGGGGACCTGTCAGGTAATTTTGCCTCAAATCCCTGTAAGAAATGGAGGAAACTTAGTATTAATTAACACCACAAACTGCAAATGGAGCATACGCAGAACACTAGCCAACTGCATGCAATGTATATTTCAATTGGTTGAAATTCTGCACCGCCCATTTCATAGCTCACACTTTGATGGAAGTTTACATGTGCAATAACCAAAAATAAGGGTTTATAACTCAGGTACATAAATATATGACTGTTAAAAAAATAAAACATAAAATAAAATAAAAACATACAGATTACTGAGGAAAGTCAAATTCCAAAACTCTTCCGGGATGACACCAACAGCATCCAATGCAAAAACTTTCCTGCAAAAAAATAAAATAAAATAATTTAATTACAAGTACGACTTTGATAATATATTCCATTATTAAAAGGTTTATTCTACAATTCCGGATCTGACACCAACACAAGTCATGTAATTCCTCTTCAAAAATGTGACCAGTAATTTAACCATCAATACGAGCATCATTTTAAAGCTACTGAAAGACTTCACAGGTGACCAGTTGGGCCAACCATTATCATTGATGGGATCCAACCAAATAGGTCAGTCAACCATCAATGGGACCCACATGAATGTCAGTATCATTGATAAAAATACTTACAGTTTGGTAATGTGACAAGTCGACCCATTATTGTAAGAACAGTCACATTTGATAAAGGGGTTGTAATTTGTGTCATCAAAATCTGTCGAGTCAATGGCGGTCCCAGAGCATGGATCCCCACTTATGTTCCATCCTTCATTTGGTGCTGAAATTCCCCATTCTTGGAAGATGGAATTCAAAACTGCCACTGCCATCCAGTATTTTACCGTAAGATGGTAACTTGGTAGGTGTGAAAAAGATGTCTATAAATGGCATATTATGCTTGAGTCAAATCAGCATAAAACAATTTGATCCATAAACAATTCAGTCTGGTGCTACATTTATTATAAAATAAAATAAAAAAAAAATTTTTTTAAAAAATGTATTGAAAATTCCTAATCCAGCACTTCTCATTTCAGTAATACAAGAGGGTTGGCATGAGGATCTGATGCAGCAAAAATTAGTAAAGGTTACGATCAATGTCAATAAGCCATAAATATAGAATCCATCAAACAATAGAAACTCTCAAGGGCAACCAAAATATGAATTGTATTGATCAAAGGTTAATTATGCTGCATACAATGTTATTTATAGGGAACTAACCTAATTCTTGCATTACCTTATTCCATTCCTTTTTCTTTTTTTTTTTTTCACTTCAAAATTATAAACTCCAACACTCCATTTGAATTGAGAGAAATGGAAAGAAGAGAAAAGAAAAGAAATAGAGGGAAGGGACCAACTTTCCCTCTTTTGGGAGTTTAATGAGGAGAGAAAAGAAGATAAAGGGAGGGATCCATAACCCCTCCAACGCCCACCTTTCTTTCCTCCTGTAAGTGGGAAGAAATGGAAAGAAATAAAAAAGTGGTTTCATGAAACTTCCATAATACCCAATGGGAAGAAACTTTTTTTTTTTTGATAAGCAACAATAATTACTAATAAAAAGAGAAAAGGATTACAAAAGGGGACAAGATGTCCCATATGAGAAAGCAGAAGAGATAAATACAACCTAGAAAAATAATCACTAAAGGTTACAAATAGCCAGCCAGTTATATCTAAATACAAACAAAGGTATTCCCGCAAACTCTTTTGACACCGAAGCCCAAAACGAAGCCAAGGAAACAACCCTATCCCACAAACACCTAGAATCTTCTGATCTATCATCAAAAACCCTAGCATTTCTTTCCAACCATAACACCCAAAAAATAGCAAGGACAGCACAGCTCCATAAAACTACAGCTCTTGAACCTCTACCAAAACCCCCAAAATTGATCATCAACATTTTATCACAAGAAATTGGGGAGACCCAACTCAAACCAGCCAAATTAAAGAGACATTGCCACAATGATCTTGCCACCTTGCAATGTAAAAAAAGGTGATCAGTAGACTCTGCTTCCTTGCTACACATGAAGCACCACTGAGGTAAAAGGCAACAATTAGGTCTTCTCCTCTGGAACAAATCATTAGTATTAATCCTCTTATGAGCAACTGTCCACACAAAAATCTGAATTTTAAGAAGCACCTTAGATTTCCAAATTAATTTAGAAGGGAGAAACAACTGAACGTTGGAATCATCAAACAAAAATTCAAAATAAGATTTGCAAGAAAAAGTGCCAAAAGAAATTGGAATCCATTTTCTCCTATCCAAAATGAGAGGTCTCAATCTAACCCCCTCAAGCAAGAATAACAGAGAAGCCAACTCATCCAACTCTCTATCGTTGAGATTCCGAAAAAAATTAAAATCCCAACAAGGAGACAAGGTGGAACCAGCCATAGTTCGAATAGAAGAACCATGCGCCAAAGAAAGATTATACAACCAAGGAAACCTCTCTGAAAAAGGACAGTTTTCCAACCAAACATCTTCCCAAAATTGAATTCTCTCTCCATTACCCACCACCAAAGAAGTTAAACCCATAAGCAAGACAAACCCTTAGAAATAGCTTTCCACGGACTCCGGGCAAATATCCTACTACAACTTTGCAAATCCCAACCATTATCCTGCATCCCATACTTGCTTTTGATGACTGTATGCCACAAAGAATCCCTTTCAATAGGAAATCTCCATAGCCATTTACCTAACAACGCAGTGTTCCTGGCAATAACATTACCCAAAGTGATACCCCCTTCACATCTCGAGCGAGACACCACATCCCAACTAATAAGGTGATCTTTCTTCCCTTCCCCTACACCTTCCCACAAGAAATCTCTCATATTACCCCATATCAGATACTGCCCATATGTATTAGAACAATAACAATGCCACATACTCGGATACTTTTCAATTACACGACAGATTATTCATTTGGGGTCAATTTGTTATTATTTTTTAAATAAATGGGGGTTTAAATGTAAATTTTATATATACACAATACCCATACTTCGATTGAAACGATAAATTCATTTTAGTTCTCTCATGTCTATTCTCTTCCTACTCTATTTCTCTCCTAAGACAGCCATTGTAGAGCAATTGAGCTATATGGTTATTTTGTAATGTTTATGACATTCTGGGTTTTTTTCTTCTTTTTTTTATTAACTAATGATGAACATGGTTGATGCTTATGGATGTGTTCTTTAGACATTTATTCTTCCATGTTAATTGATTTCTACAGATGTTTTAAACTATTTTTATGTTTATTATGGATGTTCTAGACCAAATTTTAGTATTAACATATTTATTTATTAATTAATATATCCTTCTCAAATTGTATCCTATATTTTTTTAGAATTGCCAAATTAGCGAATCCATATTGTACTGTATCCGTATATATGCATGCTACATAGCTCCCAATGTATGTTTTCCTTTCTTTTCTTTTCTCTCCTAAACTGAGCCTGCCGCGTACGATTAGCCAGCCTTGCGGCGGCAAAAGGTTCACAAATGGGGGCCTAAAGAAAATTTACATTCTACCTTTTTCAAGTTTGACTCTCTTTCAATTTTCCATCCTAAATTTTGAAAAGAACACTTTACCCTTGTAAGTTACATCTAAGTTACATTGTTTTCTGTTAAACTACCTCCTTGCTATTAACCCTACCACACCCCCAGACAAAAAAAATGCCCTCTTTGCATAGAAGGAAGTAATAAAATAGTGTCATCCCTAGAAACTTTTTTTTTTTTTTTTTTTGATGAAGTAAAATGTGTATTAAAATCAAAGGCTAAGCCCAAGTACATGAGACATATACAAGTTTAAAGCAAAAAGAAAAGAGAAGAAAAAAGGAAAATCCCTTTATATCTTTAGGCAATCAACAAAATTAACAAAGGAAGGTTTGCTAATCTTAGCAAAGCTAGAGAACCACAATTAAAGATTTTTAGTAAAAATAGATTTGATCTCAATGACCAACTTTTCAATCCCTTCAAAAGTCCTAGAGTTCCTTTCCCTCCAAATGCACCAAATTAAAGCATGGGAAGCCATTTGAAATTGAGCGTGGGAAGCCATTTGAAATTGAGCGTCCAAAGACTCCTTGCCAGAATGCAATGTATGAAAAGATGGTCCATCGTTTCCAAATTCTCCTTACACAAAATACATCTATTCAGCATAGGTAAACCCTTTTCAATAAAGTGATCCAAAGTCAAACATTTATTTCTACCTACCAACCAACAAAAGAAGGCCACTTTAGAGGGAACCGAAGAAATCAAAGTATTCTTTGCCAATGAGAAAGGAGCACCAAGAGGCCTTAAAAAATTATAGAAAGATTTTACGGAGAATAATCCTTTAGAGTCATTATGCCATGTCAAGGAATCATTCTCACCAACCAAAATCTTACTATCATAAAGCACTTGATAAATCTGATAAAAAAAAGGCACTTGATAAAAACAACAACACTTTCCAACTCCCAATCATTAGGCGTCTTTCAAAAATAACATTCCAAAAAATGGCACCATTAGCCCCTTCCAAATAATCTTAAACCAAAGCTTCTTTATTGAGCGCAAATCCCTAGAAACTTTGGGCAGAAGATGCAGCACAAATTTTTTTATTTATTTTTTGTTGAGAAAGAGAGATTTTAGTAATGTGAAAAAAGAAACCACAGAAATATGTTACATATTTAAAAATAAAAATAAAAATAAATAAATAAAAGAGGAAAAACAACTTTAGAATGAAAAGTACAAATGAGTAAAATTGAAAGGAGTAAAAAACTATTATTCATAAACTTTATTGGTTTTACAGGAATGGAAGTGGCAATTAATTATCGAGGTGCGGATTTGGAGATGTTCTTAATTAAGAAGTCCTAAGCCTTTAATCAAGAAAGAAAATACAAGTTTTTTATAGACCCTTAGGCCATGTTTGTTTAGCTAGAATGGAATGGATGGAAATGAAATCTGATTCCATGCTTGAAGTAGTTTAAAATGAAACGGGATTTAAAATGGTTGTCTAAACACACTATTTGATTCCATTCCCATTCAAATTATCTCATCCAAACATGCTGTTTGGAATGAATTGGAATGAGATTCAATTCCATTCGTTCCATTCCAGCTAAACAAACATGGCCTTAGGTCTTTCAAACTTTAAATGGGAAGGAATAGCTTTTAATAAATTGGTGAAGATGATGTATAAAATATGAAATTTATTCACAACGCAATTGATTAGTTTAAGAAAACTAACTCTGATATTAGGAGTAAGTGAGTAACCAGTAAACTTGTGGCCTTGCGGGGGGGATGTGACTATGAAAATAAAGAAAGAAAACCAAAACAAAGCAACACGCATGGGGTTTTACATTTTAGTGGCATTTGAACCATGGAATGCAAAATGGACAGGCCCATTCACTTCAATCCAATTGAAGGTGGCAACCGATTTTTGGGTATCTCAATTAATCAGCTCTTTGAAAACCCATTTTTTAAAATTTAAGAAAATTTGGACCGTGTAGTTGGTTGGTACCAATCAGTTTGGTGGGTAATTTTCTCCTTTCTAAAAAAAAAAAAAAAAAAAGATATATATATATATTCCGATACGGGGACACGGATGATAAAAACATATCACCGCCCACATGATGGAGACACGGCAATATACCAGCCGGACTCTTTGGAGTTTGGAAATTCAACGGAATAGCCATATTCATTTTACATTTTGATGTGTACCCACAGAACTGTATGAGAAGCAAACTTGAGAAGATGCTAAATGATCAACTAAATCATCATGCATACAGGTAAACAGTAAAGAGAGAGAGGGGTACCTTCAGAAGGAGTGGTGGTGGCGGCGGCGGCTTGGGCTTGAGCAATGTCAAGGAAGCTAAAGATGCAAAATGCGTAGAAAGCGCAGACGAACACTGGAAATGATCCCGACATGAATTCAACCAGTGCGAATGAGATTGAAAAATGAAGAGAGAGAGAGAGATTTGCAGACAGAGAGAGACCTGAGGATAATATTGATGTCCCAACACATTATTTTCATTTCATTTTTTGAGTCCAAACCAAGAATATACGCAGTATTAAATCCCCAAAGTGATAAGGATGTCTCGTCACCGTGGGCTGCTTGCAATATTTTAAAGTGGTTTTTCCCACTTGCTGTTTCCATCATCATTATTATTTGAACTTTTAAAAGTGTATTATATTTCTTTCCGTAGGCGGTCTGATAAATGATGATAGAGACACAGGAGATTTGGATTTGCTCAAGTTGGGATCTTCAACTTGACGCTCAATTTAGTGTTAGATTTTGGACACGTGGGAGATGCAACTATCAACGGCTGGGATGAAAAAACTTTAGCATTTGTAGAAGAAGCCCAGCCGTTGATAATTGCATCCCCCTACGTGTCCAAAATCTAACGCTAAATTGAGCGTCAAGTTAAAGACCCCAACTTGAGCAAATCCCAATCCGAGACACAGGGGTCCGAAAATTGAGTTTAAATTAGGAAAAATTACACTTTGGTGAGTATTTTGCAAAATAATACTAGAAGACCGGAAATTTGATAATCAATTTATAGCAAGTTACTAACCAATTTGTAGTAAGTTCACAGTTATTAAAAATTAAATAAAAAACTTTGGTTTTTGGGATTAGTCTGGGATACCCGAAAGTAGTAATGAAACCCCAAGTCTATTTGCACTAATATTTGAGGGAATTTTAGGTTGTTCAAGTGGGAAAATAATTATAGTTAGTAGTCATTGTTAGTTAAGTTGGTGTTCATTTATTAAGAAATTAATAGTAATTTGTATTGAACTGTAATTATTTTCACTGGCATATTTTTGCCCATTCATTTTTATTTTTATTTTTTTGTAAGATTTTTTCTTTTTTCCTAGATTTGAGAGAGCATGCGTTAAAGTTTTAAATAACTCAGCGCCAAATTATAGGGCTGTAGGTGATTTAGACTATTAGATGACCAAGATTAAAATATCAAAAAAAAATTTGTTATTAAAATAATCAAAATGATTACAATAGTAATTTTTTTATCTTTTAATCTCAGCTATTTAATAACCCGTTCAATGTCCTCGATGATCTATTGGCTGAATTTGCTGAATTTTTACAGTTCAATACTAAATCCGATCCAGATTGGAGGTTAGGTAGGTGGTGAAATCAGGTAAGTGTACTTCTTGTCCTTGGTTCGTTTGCTAAGTCCTCTAAGTTTGAATGCGGCTTGGTGGTCCACTTGGTCTTTTGGGTTCCACTTGGTTGGTTCGTTGTATTTTTTTTATTTTTTTGTTTTTTCCTTTCTACTTTCGGTTTTTCAACGATCTAGGCAATACGGAGTATCTCATTTCAAATGGTGCTTCTTCTATTGGGTGTTAGACCAAACCACGCCCGCCTTAATTAATTAATGCTCCGTGGAAATTAAAATCCACTCTTCAAAACACTTTGTAAGAATTGTCCCCCCCCCCCCCCCCCCCCCCCCCCTTTTTTTTTTTTTTTTTTTTTTTTTTAAAGAATTGTCCCTTAAAGCTTGACATTACAAACTAGAGTCTAGAGGAATAAAATGGCTCCTTTCGTTCAATTATGTGAGGTTTTTAGTGAGTTATATATATTTTTTGTATTATTATAATATAAAAATGCATATATTGGCACAATGAAAATACATCTTATGAAAAAAATTATTATTCCAATGTATGTGAGAAATTTTTTTGCTTAACCCACCTCCCCCTGGCCTCCAACAAATTTTTGAAAGATAATGCGGCAAATTTGTACGTGAACCATTTAAACTATATTTATCTCACTAAATGCATCACCCATTTAAGCACTTCTTTTTACACGAGACAAAAGTAGCTTTATCTCACATTTTGTCTCATAATTGGAGATTCTTCAAGAACATTTTCAATAAAATCAACGACGATCCATTTTAAGTAAGACACACCTTCTAATTTGGATTTCATAAAAATATAATGCAGAATTAATTATTGGATAAAAAGAGGACTAGAAGTTCTTTTTTTAAAGAAAATTTTTTTGGATGTAGAGAAAACTCATCAAGGGTGCTTGAAGATTATGCCACTTGAAATGGGAATGGGAACATCATATTGCATATGATTGAAGACTAGTATCCACATGCACCCAAAAAAAACAAAAAAAGGAAGACTAGTATTCACACGCTTTGGAAGAAAAAAACTGATGAGAAACAGAGACAGAAACAGAAAAGCTTGAAGATTGAGTCCAAGTTATCCCACTCAAGTCTGCATTATTTTGAAGTTTTTATCCCAGTGACTTTTTTTGTTCCGTTTTTTTTTGCCTCATCCTTTTGTAAGTTTTCAACTCTCCCCTGCGTTGGAGGTTAGGCTGCAGGTGTTGAAATCAGTGTCTTTCTCCCTGTTATCACTGTTTTTCAATTGTTCTTTCCATTAACACAGTTTTTTTTCTTAATGGGTAGACTTTTATCAATATAGTTTGTTATCGAGATCTGTTATCTTATTATTTTTTTAAATGCCTAGCCTATGGCCCTATGGGTATGGTGGGTTCGTTGTTTTGTTTAAGTTTTCTCGTCTGAATGCAGCTCGCTGGCCCTGTGGTCCTAATTGTCTCCTACGTTCCACTTGGTTCTTGTTTTTGTTTTCGTTTGGCCTTTCGTTTTCAAAACAAAGTCTCATTTTAGACAGGGAAACTTTATTGGTTGTTGACAAATCTCTCCTCGCCCGCCTTAAAAGTCTCAAAAAACCACTCTCTCATAGCATATTGTTAATAATTGCTTATTAAAAATAAACATTAGACACTAGAGGTACAAAGATAACACATCTAGTTTAAAAAGCTTTTTAATCATTTACAGTATAATCAGTACCCAAGATTCATTTTAAATTAGACATACATATCAATTTGAATTTCATTTAATGTAGTGCAGATGATTGGATTGCAGTAGGACTAGAATTTTATTTTATTTTTATATTTATTTTTTTAGTGACATCAATGCTCCACGCCTTCCCCAACCCTGCCCAAAAAAAAAACAAAGGAATCTCATTTTGTCCTCTTCATATTGCCCTATACTAATGAACGGTATACAAATTAGGATTATCCTCATTATCTCAATGTCCTTTACCTTCCGTTCAAATTGGGACCATCCTCATTGTCTCAATGTCCTTTGCCTTCCGTTCAAAGGACTTGTACTCTTTCTGGAATCTTTGAAAGTTTCAAATGTGGGACCAAAAATGCTTTGAATTCTTGCTCTCTCACTCACATGCATCCAATGAAAATACATGCATCTAATGAAAATGCCTCAGAAGAATTAATTCCTCAAGACGTATCTAAAGTCTGACACAATATGGGCTTCATAGAACTAAGGGCATGATTGTTTGATCAAAACGTGAAGAATTATAATAGAATGAAATAAAATTTTAATGTTGAACGGTATGATACTAAATCTCTCAATCTCACTAGAAAGAAATTGAGGAATTGTTTTTATTCATATGGCCTAGGCCAAAAAATTGAGAGACCAATTGATCTATTTCACTGTTATAAATTACTATCAATCAACAACTTTACTTTAGCATCCCCTCGATCTAGACCCCAAACTGGTCGGCAATATCCCCTACCCTGAAGTTTATAGGATCGGAAAACCATTTTATCTTTCCGCATTTTCTTAGATTTACCATTGCATGTCTGCTATTGCAAATCTGCTTTAGAGCATCTCCAATGGTGAGTTATATGGTGTGCTATTGCTATATTATAGCATTTAGCACAAGTTGGGATGCTCCAATGGTGAGCTAAATGCATGTGCTAAATATAGCAATAGCTCACCCTTGTGCTATATTTGGTACAAGGGTGAGCTATTGCTATATTTGCCATGTCAGATTTCCCTCCCTTTCTCAGCAACCAAACACACCACTCCCTTCATTTCTCAACAACCAACACAGCAGCAAATATGAAAAATAAGATATTTCTCTTCCTCCAGTTCTAAAATTTTCTCAGTAACCAAACAGCCCTAAAAATACAATATTTTCAAACATAATATTGAAATCTTATAATTAAAATATATATATATATCAGAACATACCCTTCTTTTTAGCCCATTCATCCTGCTTCAAGAAACCTCGCATTCAAAAAACATACCTTTCTTGAGCTACTGTTGAACTGAATCACAGATTTGGGTTCGTGTCTTGTTTTCAAGCATCTCAATTTCCTCAACTAGTAATCCTTCCTCAATTTTCGCATGACCCCCTTTTGCATACCCTTTCTCAGCTAAGGCTTTGCACACAGTCCAAAAAATAGCACACCATACATTTGCACCATTGGAGCACCTTGTGCTAAAGTATAGCATTTGGCATTGTAGCATGTGCTAAAATATCAATAGCTCACCATTTTTAGCTCACATGACTGGAGATGCTCTTAAGAATCAGGTTTACCTCCCAAATACATGTGATTATTCTTGGAGTAAAAATAATATAAAATAACAACTAGCTAGGAACTGCCTAGATTTTTAAGATTTTTAAAATCTTGATAACAGAGAAATTCATTTCGAAGAAGGCACTACCCTAGTTCTTCTTCTTCCTTTCCCTCTCTCTTGGAAAATACTAGCTTAGCTCGTTATGGTGGACGAGGAGCTAGCTCCTTAATTAACTCTACTTATATTTGCCACATAATATCACTAATTAACAAAATATATATATATATATATATATATATATATATATATAGCATGCAAAAACGGACATTGAACATAAACATATGGACACGCATCCATATTCACATCGACATATGAATACACAATCATAAGATACACAGTTAAGTGTTCATAATCATATAAACATTGGAATGCATGTACAAGATCAATATATATATATATATATATATATATATGTAATATTGAATAAATAGTGAAAGGTGAGTGCATATAAGAAAGAAAGCCTCCTCCACTATAAGTAAACAAGTATTGTCTTATCTTATTTTATTTGTTGGATCCGTGGAAGCTCATGATCCCTTGGGCTAATTACAGCAATTTTTAGAGGTACATTCCCCATTCCCTTTAACCTCGTCACTCCGAAGTTCAAAGATTTGCGCAGCCTCTATTTCATAAGATAGGAATAATATCACTAAGCAACAATGGCCCGTAATTGATCCTAAGGGATAAATCAAGTGGTGGTGAGGCCTCTTGTCAAATAAGAAGTCTTGAATTCAACTCTTATTACTTCCTTTAAAGGCCACCCCATATCTTGTACTTATCAAATTGAAATGGAGGGAGTGTATGTGTCCAAAATGATTAATAGAAGGTGTAAGCATCTTGAAACCTTATGACATCAAAGAAAAAAAAAAAACCCACAACAGTCGGTGGTAGGCACTAAGGCCATGTTTGTTTAGTTGGAATGGAATAGATGGAAATGAATCTTATTCCATACTTAAAGTAGTCTGGAAAAGAAAGGGATTTGAAATGGCTGTTTAAATACACTATTTGATTCCATTTCCATTCAAATTGCATTATCCAAACATGCTGGTTGGAATGAATTGGAATGAGATTTTATTCCAACTATTCCATTCCAATTAAAGAAACATGGCATAACATTGTCTTGCTAAAGGGGGATCAAAGGAAAAATTACCTTTTACTGACCACATTACAAACTAATACCTAGAAAAAGGCCATTGCCTGTCACCTTACTACAAATCTACTATCAACTTTCTTTGGGTGTTACTAATTTTCAAAGTGATCACCAAAAGGTAATTTCCCCAAAGATTAATGTTGGCAGCTTAAGATTCTAAACACCTAATCCACCTTTTTTTTAGGTGTACATACACAACTTTTCCAAGCTAATCGAGTCAACGTGGCTTTAATGTTCATCATTTTCTTACCCCACTGTTTGTTGCTCATCTTGGACGGATGTACACCCATTGGATAGAGGAGAAAAGGCTACATAGGGTATGTACTTGAGTCTACTACCCACTTTTACTGGGGAGACCCCTGACGAGAAAACAATACTTGCAATAGAACAAGAAAATAGGCTCCCACAGCATCTCTCTTGAATTTCTTAGCAAGCTGGGGACTCATGTCCTAGCACACAAACAAACAAACCCCACCCCCCCCCCCCCCCAAAAAATTTTTTTTTTTTCTCAGGGCCGGCCCTGACTTTTTGGAGCCCCAAGCGAACTCAAAAAATGGGACCCCCTATATTTATTCACACACAAAAAAAAAAAAAAAAAAAAAAAAAAAAAATTTACGCACTCAAAATTTTTTTTTTCCTAGTATCAACTCAAAGTTTTCTTGCCTATATAGTTACTAATATTTGCTTATATAAATGAATGTAACAAAAAATCATTACAAGAACTTCAAAAGTTATAATTCATATTTCTTGCTTCATAACTTAGCAAAATTCATTGTTACAATAAGAAAAATATACAAAACAAAATCTAAAGTTATAATACCAAAAAACAAAAAACCCAATGCATTAAAGTATCACTTAAATATTTGTAATGCCTTTTAGTTTTTGTTTGAATAGTTGGGTTTTAGACTTATTCTTTGGGCTGGATTTGGGCCCTTAGATTTGTTTTTGGGGCCTCATTCACAAGGGAACGGCTATTGCAACCCCCCATTCCTATAAGCCCACCCCACATTCTTTAGGTTTTTAAGGTTTTATGCAAAATATAAAAGGTTTTTATGAAAACTGGTCATGATATCTACTAGAAAACATCATTTTGAACAACTTTACAGAAGAAAGTTTTTCCAAAATCTATCGTTTAAATATACTTTTTAACCATTTATAGCCTTTATTTCATTTTTTACCAAAAAGTTTACCTAAACGATAAATTTTGGAAAAACTTTCTTCTGCAAAGTTGTTCAAAATAATGTTTTCTAGTGGACATCACGACCGGTTTTCATAAAAACTTTTTATATTTTGCATAAAACCTTAAAAACCTAAAGGATGGGGGTGGGCTTATAGGAATGGGGGTTGCAATAGCCGTTCCTCATTCACAATCATTACATGTTTTTTTTTTCTCTTGGGCTAACCCAATCATAGATATTGCATTTGCTGTTGGGGCCCCTTTTTTCACCCAAAAAGGTGGTGCCCTAAGCCACCACATTGAAAAATTATAGTCAAGGCCGGCCCTGTTTTTTCTCTCTCCCTAAAACACCCCTCCCCCACAACCCAAAAGGGCAAAAATTGTGATATCCGGAATCTTGCACTTTTTCTCTAGAACTGGCGATCCATTTTTCCATGATTTTGCCTTAACTTTGTTTCGCTACTACTTCGTAGATTTTTATTTTTATTTTTATTTTTTCTTCGGAGGGTTCTTGTTCTTCTTCAACTTTCGGCAGTTTTGGAATATTGGACCAGTAGTATTTGGTCTCACATTGTTTCATTGCTTTATATGCTGTTCGCTAGAAAGTTGGTGGGTGTATGTATGCGAGCGTGCCAAGGCAAAAAGCCTAAAGATTGTGAGAACACAACCTTTCGGCACCTTCTAGGCCGTTGGCTCTAAAACTTAGTTAGTCACCGATTGAATTTGAAAAAATTAAATATAATAGATGATTGACGAGAAATAGGAGTTCTTCTCTTTTGGGTCAAAATAAACATCTACTCAAGGACTAACCTAAGTAATGAAATTAACTTAACAACTAGAAATAAAAATCAAACTATAAGAAAGAAAGTACTTCATTACATAGAAGAAAACCGTACTTACAAAAAAATCCAATCTCTAAACGAACATTAACAGTGCACAATCAAAGCCTAACTAGTAATGGATTGAAAGATTGAAAAGATCAACAAGCTAAATAGCTAAACAAATTAAACAGAAGGCTAAGAAGCCGAAAAGTATTATGAGTTGATTTCCTAAGAAGGATTTGATTGGTGAGAACCTAAGAAAATAAATTGTAAAAACTTGTAGATTGCTCCCGAGAAGGAGTTTGATGATAATAATCCCTTCTAAATCTTCAATTATTGTATTTATAGAACTCTTGCTTGTAGAGAACCACCTGAAAGTACCAAATTAATGGGAAGATAGGATATCCATGTTTTCAGTGATTCCTTGAGTCTTGGAAGTAGTGGGGTCATTACTTGATTCGTGTTCCATGTTTTCCCACTACTTTGTGTTTTGACCCAGTCAAAACATTTTCCACATGTTATTTTAAAAAAAAAATTTACTGATGCACATGGCATAATTTGCTTTGTGCCTATTTTGTAGCTACATGGGTGGTTATTAATCAACCCCATGAACTCTATATTCCCATTAAACATGTGCTTTTGGTAACATGGATTTATTAATCAACCCCTATGACGTGGCAGCTCACTTGGCAAAAAATGCCCACATAATCATAATTAATAAAATTACTATTTTACCCTTGAAAATTGTATTTTTAGGTGTAGACATATGTGCATACATGAATTTTTGTATTGCTAGAAATATTTTTGAGGCTGTCAATTTTGTATGCTTATGATATGAGAAGAAGCAAGCAATTTGACTCAACCAAGTCTTATGTCTAGCCATATGGGAAAGCAAGAGCCCAAATTTTCTAGGAATGACTAGGGGATGTGCGCCCGTGCAATCACGGGCCAATGGGCCACTTCCACCATTGTTAGTTGGAACTTTGAATCCCAGCATGCAACACCTCACTTCTTGTCAATTTAACGTAGAACCAATTCCTGTAGGGGAAATTTGTGGATTTTGTGAAATTCAATACAAAAAGAATATAATTCATGACACAAATTAAAAACTAAAATAAATAAAATAATATTCACAATTTGAATTAACAAAATCAAAACAAGAAATATTTAATCAAAATAAAATAAAAGAGTAAGAAAAGCTGGCCCGTGGGAAGGCGCGTGAAATCACACTGTCTTAAATGAATTATCGCCTCTCTACGTACAGAAGCTGACAGACGATACGACCTCCAAGATACAACCCCAAAGCTCGCAGCTCTCTTTTCTATGGATACGTTCACAAGAAGAGTATGGTGAACCCGTTCATGATCAGTTTTCTATAAAACCAACATATAAAAAATTAAAAGAAGATCTTAGAGAAATATAGTTTCAAAGAAATAGAGAAAATAATGTGAATATGTATCTTATTCATGTAGAGAAGCCCACTATTTATAATAGTAAAATGCTTGGCACCCCAAGACTTGCTTTTTATCCCCCATTTATTTTACATTTTAAGGTTTTATGAAAAATATAAAAGGTTTTTATAAAAACTGATAGCGTACTCTATTAGAAAACATTATTTTGAACAACATTTTAGAAGAAAGTTTTTCCCAAATCTATTATTTAAGTAGAATTTTTTGTCATTTATAGTCTTCGTATCATAAATGACTAAAAGATTCACTTAAACGATAAATTTTGGAAAAACTTTCTTCCAAAAAGTTATTCAAAATGATGTTTTCTAATAGACATCGCGGTCAGTTTTTCTGAAAACTTTACGTATTTTTCATAAAATCTTAGAGTATAAAATAAGTGGGGGATGAAAAGCTAGTCTTTGGGTGCCAATAGAGGTCTTCATGCTGAAATTGTTTTGGACTAATAAAGGCCCAAAATAAATATCATAATAATTTTTTATAACAGCCTAATCAATTACATATAATAAACATCCAATGGCTAATAACGGTCATCCATAAATCATAGAAAATAAGGTCCAACAGTCAAATGAAATAAACTCATATAATCAGCCCATTAAGTCACGTATGCACCAAGTCACAATACTCTCAGACACCCCATCTCGACACGACACATCTTGACATGACCGGTGGGTCCTATCGAGATGGGCAGTGCGCATGTATGCATGTATGTAGTCCAAACTTTTAAAAATTTAAGGAAAATCATATATTTTCTAACAGTTCCTTGTTCAAAGACTAAAGGAAAGTAGAAGAAAAATTCATCCTCATATTTATTGTCCTTTCAGTCCAAAAAAAAAAAGAAGAGGAAATAATCAACTTAATTAAGTTTTCAACATGGGTAAGGTCCACAACAATAAATTAAATTACTCCTATTTCTTTATGGAAATTTCAAATTTATTTTCCTTCTCTTTTAGTCGGTTTTGTTAGAACCAAACAAAGGGTTGTGTCCTTGTGTTAGATGTAACACCCGCAATTTTTGAATAGGGTATTAAGGGTTAAGCTATGATTAACATAGTTAATCCCATGATTTGTTAGATGACCACATGTATGGGTAAGGCATGTGTATGATGCTATGATAATGTTGGATGTGTTTTGATGCTTGTTTTTATGCATCGAGTACTTTAAGTGTGCGTTTGGTTTTATTTGCAACTTAAGGGTTTAAGCTGCTGAAATTTGGCTAAGTGTTGGGGAAAAATGAATTTTCGTAAATTTTCATTTTTAAAGATAATTTTTTTGCAGTAATGGAAGTTTATAATATTATAAGGCATGTGTGATTTTATGGGATTTTATTAGCATGTTTGGAGTGGGTTCCTTACATGTTTGTTTTAGGAAAATTTATCGGGAGAAGGATTTTGTACTAAAACTTGGAAATGAGATTTTGATATATTTGGAATTTGATTTTTCTAATATTTTATTTGGATTTAAATGGGGGGTTATTTGTTTATTTTCATTAAATAACTTAAAGTAAAAGGGAGAATAAAAAAAATGGAGAAGATTACATTTGAATGAAAATAATGTTGAAGAGTGTATTCTGTCTGATTTAATAGACTGAATTGTCATTTCAATCGACTAAGTTCGAATTTTAGGATTTTCAGTCAACTAGATCCTAAGTCGATTGAATTGTCATTTTAGTCGATTGAATCTCCATTTCAGTCGACCGAATTGGTTTGATGGCTTATTTGTGCTGAAATGATGCATGTGTACCTCTAAGGTTGTAAACCCTTCAGCTCGACTTGTAAGCCTCATTTTCTGCATTTTTTAGAGTGAGAGAAGGGAGAGTGAGCTTGGGAGAGCTCTTGGAGTGTACCAGAGGAGAGAGAGAGGGAGTTTTTCTTTCTATTTTTGTTTGGATTTCGTGCATGGGGCTTGGATTTCAGCATTTCTAGCTTGGATTCACTCATGGTTTACCTCCATTTCGGATTTGAGAGTTAATTTTCCATGTATAAGGCTAGGGTTTGCATTTCTTTTGGGTTTTAGTCTACATATCCTCATATCTTGTGTTTATTCATGCAATTTGTGAGGTTTAGTTGCATTTTGAAGTTAAAATCTCCATTCTCTTCATTAACCAAGTCATTTGAGAGCCAGGGCTTGGATTGGAAGCATGCATGTGCATTCTAGGGCTTGGATTCCACACCTACAACAAGCAAGATTGCATTTTTCACACATTTCATGGAGGTAGGTACAATTTACATAGGTTAATTAAACTATTGACATGATAATATGGTATATATTATCATAGTATTTGTTATTCTTGGAATTTAGAATATGTGTATAGATGATTTGTGGAATAAATCTTGAATGAGATTTTAGGTATTCGATAATCTAATTTAGGAATTATGTTCATTACGAATTTTGGTGTATTTTATACATTCTATAGAATATAGATGTATGGATTTTATGGTTAATTTCCATGTGTAATTGATATTTTCAGCTTATGATTTTAAGGTTGTAATCATAAATGGGTATTATGTTGTTTAATTTTCATAATTTGATATAATTATGAGATATTTTGATTATGGTTTATGTGGTATGTTTTGGAGATGATTTTGGGTAAAAATCATGTTATGGTATATTGTATTCCATGTTGGGTATGTTCATGCATGAAATAGAATTAATGAATACTTGGTAAAAGTTTTACGTAAAAAAGGTTATTGGATATGGTTTGCTTGCGATCAAGGACTAAGTTGTGTATTCCATTCATTTGGCCCTGGGAGCTTTTCGGTTCTAGGTAGGAACCCTTGTGTTCCCGAATCCAGGATACTACAGTCCCAGGTAGGGATGTCGTGCTGTGTTATCCCGAAGAAGATGCTACTTTCAACCCTTACAAAGGTGTAGTGTTGTCTTCTTAGAGGTTGGGTTTAAATCCTCATTTTCTGTGCGAAGACTTCCACGGGAGTGATTGGTAATTGATAAAATTAATGTAAATTAGACATAAGTCACAAGCATTGGGTATTATGCATTATTTATTTTAAGTCATGGTTTATAACTTGATTTGGATTCTTTTTAATATACTCGGTTAGTATATTTTTATATAAATGATATAATTGGATTTTATTTATATCATTGCTTTAGTTTTCTATGTTAAATTGTATCTACTGAGTCGTCGTACTCGCACCTATTTTCTAAAATATTTTTCAGATAATCCAAGGATTGGTTTATGCTATCATAGGCAGAAGCATGTTTATTGGAGATTTCACTATGTTGATTATTAACGTATTTTCAAGGAAAATTATGTATTAATTTGGTTTTAATTCGGCCAATGGCCAATTTACATGTAATTTAAGAGTTGTAATTTTAATTAATTATGGTTGTGCATATGTGGAATGCAATGCATGGGATGATATCACTCTTTTGGATGACAAGTAATTTTATGAGATGAATTTTACAATAGGTTTTTATGATAGTATATCCTATCTACGGATAGGTCATGCCCGAAAAGGATTTATTAAAGTAAAGCTTGTTTTATTACTATTAATCACGGCTTAATTAATTTGGGTCATGACAAGTTTTTTTGGTATCAGAGTTTACTAGTAGATCCATATGGGGTGTTATGTGGGGGGAATAGCATATACTTAGGTGTATATGTGCTGGGGTTACGAACCTATATGGTCTAAGGAATTAGAAACATGTTAGGTATACATGTTGATGATATTAATTTTTGTGAATAATCAAGGATTCATAACTTTTTGAATGGAACACTACATAGTTGAGGACATAGAAACATATTAGGCACACATGTAAATGGTTATTGCCAATTCATGATAGATGCATTTGGACATATGCATGATTCCATGAGGAATTGTTTTCATATGCATTTGGGAATGCATTTAGGATGGGAAATCCTAATGAAGACTTAAGCACATACATGTGTAGGAACACACATACATTTGCATGGTAGGTTGTTTATTTCCCAGAGTTTTGGGCAGTTTAGTGCATGGCATGTGCATCATTTGTAACTTAGAGTTTTGGCTTCATATGAGAGTTAGAATTTCCAATGGTTTAGGACATCCATTATTTTCTTTATGATTTTGGAGACTAAGTCTCTAGGGTCAGGGCCTAGCATACATCTTTCCTTTGGTGTTATGGGTTATTTGTGATTTGTGGTGTATCTTTGATTTTGCTAATTTGAGATCGTCAGGTTTGATAATCTTTGTGTTGACATGTTGGTTGTGCTTCATGCAATAATTTGTTTGATTAGGTGGATTTTAGAGGTCCATGTTTCTATGGATCTACGTTCTTTTGGTTTAAAGGTGGCTAACCTTAGATATTGTTGAAAAGTATCCTTACATGCAATTGAAACCCTTGGTTGGATGGCTTAGATGTATATATATACAGGGTTGTTCCAGTAAGCTTCAGCTAACATAGCTTATATCAGCTTGGAAGCATCTGAGCCATCCAACCAAATCTTGCTTTATCCTAAGGCTGGGGTTTTAACTGCATGTAAGGACACTTTTCAATCCTATCCCATCAATGTTTGTCTCGAGCAAGCAAAAAACCAGATCTAGTTTTTTTAGCAACAAGACCCTTATCTTGCATCTTCTTTAGCAACAAAGCTCTTCTTCACCACAACCACTCTGTGAAGCTTACCACAGCCACTCCGTGAATCTCTTCACCGCCGGCGAATTGGTAAGAGGATTTTGACTTTTTTTTTTTTTCCATCCTCTATTGTCTCCAACGCCTAACACTGTAACCCTCCCCTATCGTAGCTCTCACTAGCTCTTCGCCGTCACCTCACACCAACCCCTATTCGCATAAGCTCGCAACATCTCCGGCGAACTAGTAAGCAATTTTTGAAAAATTTTTTCCATCCTCTGTGAAATACAAACCCTTCACACTGTGACCCTCCCCCATCATAGCCCTCACACCATGCACTGCCGCCGCCTCGCACCAGCCCCCATTTGCACAATTTCGTACCATCGCTAGCGAAGTAGTAAGCAATTTCTGAACTTTTTTTTTGTCCATCCTCTATTGTCTTCAACCCCTCACACTGTGACCCTCTCCTATCGTAACAAACACCCTACCCAAACGCAACTTTCCACGAAGCTGTTAGATTTCTCCACTAAGCTTACCGCCGGCGAATTGGTAAGCTCTTTGTTCTCCTTTTTTATTAATTCAATTTTCCCATTTGTGGCATACTTAATTTCACATTCTAAAACTCCTTCAATGTTATATTTAATACTGTTAGGAATTGAACGTTCATTCTACAAAGAAGAAATTGGCAGCAACCTGTGTAGTCAATTCTCAATTTAATAGGAATTTTGATTTTGCAATGGATTGATTTAATAGGAAGTTTGATTTTGTGAAACTCCTTCAATCTTATATTTTATGTTTTTATGTCTTTATTTTTTATTTTTAAAACAGTATTATAATTCTTTGTTCATATAGATTGATGGAGGATTTTGATATTGAATTAAATGACTCAAAAACACAACAACAAGACTCTTCATCAATCAATCCGGAAATGTGTTATATTCCCACTGTAATGTAAGGATGCAAACCTTTCGTAAGGCAAAAGTTTGACTCTTTGTGTAGCACATATGCCTTCTATAATAATTATGCGAGGCAAGCCGGACTTAGTATTCGAATTGGGAGTAGTAATTTGAATTGGTAGAATGAAGTAACTAAGAAAGTGTATAATTGTTCAAAAGAAGGTGGGAAAATAGAACGAGCACCAAAGCCTGATAGTGATAGTAAACCAACAAAGAGGCGTCAAGGGCTAACACGAGAAAATTGCAATGCAAAACTTGTCGTTATCAAGTCAAGTGATAAATATAAGGTGTCTATATTTGAGGAGGCGCATAACCGCACTTTTTCATCCCTTGGCAAAGTTTAGCTTTCGCCATCTCATCGGCATGTCTCATCGGCCTTATTAGATTCGACAGAGAAATGGAGAAGGGAAAAGTGGGTAAAAAACCCTTGTATTCAATGTGTATAATACATGTATACAGAGACCTATATATAGGTATAGAGAAGGGAATAATACTGGCATATTCTAGGAATAATACCGGCATATTCCATGAATATACTGAGAATATTCCTAGGTATAGCTGTATAATACATGGAGTAATCCTGCGCTATACAGTACACGATAACACCCCCCCTCAAACTCAAGTAGGGGTGGTGGAGACCAACTTGAGTTTGGACACTAAATCGAGATGGCGTCCTAGGAGATGAGCTTTGGTGAAGATGTCTACAGGCTGATCTGTGGAAGAGACGGAGAGGAGACGCACAGTGCCACTGTTAATGTGTTGACGAACGAAGTGACAATCAATTTCTATATGTTTGGTGCATTCGTGGAAGACATCATTGTGAGCAATCTGAATAGCACTGCGATTGTCACAGTACAGAACAGTAGCAATTGGAAGGGGAACGCCAAGAGTAACAAGAAGCCAACGAACCCAAAGAAGCTCTTGGGTGGTATCGGCGAGAGCACGATATTCAGCTTCAGTACTAGAACGAGCTGTAACAGTTTGTTTCTTGCTGCGCCAAGAAACAAGAAAATTACTAAGGAAGAAACAGTAGCCAGTGGTAGATCAACGATCAGTGGGATCCCCTGCCCAATCAGCGTCGGAGTAGGCACGCAGTTCAAGGGGAGAGTCAACGGAAAAGTGAAAGCCATGAAAGAGGGTACCTTTAAGGTACCGAAGGATACGTAGAACAGCAGCATAGTGAGTGGACCGAGGTGCAGACATAAACTGACTGACAATGTGAACAGCATAGGCCAAATCTGGGCGAGTGACAGTGAGATAGACAAGGCTGCCAACTAACTATCGATACAAGGTAGCATCACGAAGAGGGGTACCATCGAGAGGAGTGAGACGAACATTGGGCTCAAGAGGGTGGAAGCAGTCTTGCTATTAATAAGTCCAGCACGGGTGAGTAGATCGGAAGCATAGTTGGCCTGATAGAGATAGTAGCCATGTGAGTCAGAGGAAATCTCAAGACCCAAGAAGTAGTTAAGTGAACCAAGATCCTTCATCTTGAAGTGCTGGCTAAGAAACTGTTTTAGAGCAGAGATTCCAGCGGAATCATCACCAGTGATGATCATGTCATCAACATAGAGAAGGAGAAGGGTGATGCCAGAGGCAGTCTGATGAACAAAGAGAGCGGAATCATATGGACTAGAGGCAAAACCAAAATCCCCAATAACAGAACTGAACTTAGCAAACCAGGCGCGAGGGGCCTGCTTGAGACCATACAAGGCACGATGGAGTTTACAAACCTTGTTAGGGGGATGATCATACCCAGGTGGTGGTTGCATATAGACTTCTTCGCTAAGATCACCGTTAAGAAAGGCATTCTTAACATCCATCTGAAATAACCCCCATTTGCGAACAGCAGCAACGGCCAGTAGACTTCGGACAGAGGTAAGACGGGCAACGGGTGCAAAAGTTTCTTCATAGTCAATCCCATATTCCTGAGTAAAGCCCTTGGCAACAAGGCAAGCCTTGTAGCGTTCAATAGAACCGTCCAAACAGGTCTTGATCTTGTAAACCCATTTGCAACCAATAGCAGTTTTGCTTGAAGGAAGATCAACCAATTCCCAGGTATGAGTTTTGTGCAAAGCCTGCAATTCATCATCCATTGCTTGCTGCCAAAAAGGATTAGTACGAGCCTCTCGATAAGATTGAGGCTCATGATGTGGGAGGATAATAGAAAAGCAATGAAAGTCACAAAGATGGACTGGCAGTTCTCTTACCCGAGTAGAATGACAAAGAGATGGGTCAGAAGGTGGAACAGGTGGTGGTGAGGGAGTAGGATCTGGAGCAGGATCGACAGGCCGGGCAGGCACTGTAGGAGGAACCGTAGTTGGTAAGTCTGAACCTGTGTCAACATCATCAAAAAATAAAGGAATAGAGGGGTTAGTGAATAAAGAAAGGGTAGAAGAGGTAGGGAGATGAAATTTGGACAGGGAGGAGAACATTTTATGTTCCCAAAATACCACGTGACGGGAAATACGAAGGCGTTTGGAGATAGGATCCCAACACCTATAACCTTTGTGTTCTATCCCATAACCCAAGAAGCAACAGAGACGAGAACGAGGTTAGAGCTTGGTATGCTCATGGGGTTGAAGCAACACAAAGCAGGCACAACCAAAGACACGAAGAGTACTGTAGGTAGGAGGTGTACCATAAAGCCGTTCATAAGGAGATTGATTGGCAATGACAGGAGAGGGAATGTGATTGATAGTGTAAACAGCTATGAGTGTAGCTTCTCCCCATAAAGGCTCAGGACAGGAGGAATACAGGAGAAGAGAACGAACAGAGTCCAAAATGTGACGATGTTTGCGTTCAGCACGACCATTTTGCTGAGAGGTGCCTGGGCAAGAACGATGAGGAAGGGTGCCTTGTTGCTGAAGAAATTTAAGAAAGTCACTGTCGCGATACTCCATAGCATTATCTGCACAAAAGATTTTAATGGTACGCGAAAACTGAGTGGTAATCATGTGGGCAAAGTTATAGTAAATCTGTTTCAGTTCAGAACGATGCTGCATAAGATAAATCCAAGTAAAACGAGAATAATCATCAATACAGAGAACAAAATACTTGGACCCACCCATGGTGATGGTAGGAAAGGGACCCCAAATATCAGAATGAACTAAGTCAAAAGGGGCATCTGAAACAAAATCACTATTAGAAAAAGGTAATGCAGGTTGTTTACCAAGTTGACAAGATAAACAATCATCATGTTTATTTATTACAGGACCTAAAATACCATTAGAAGCTAGTTTTTGTAAATGACTAAAAGAAACATGTCCTAAGCAAGCATACCAAAGAGTTAAAGAGGAGGGAGTGGAGGCAGCAGCAGAGTGAGCTGGAGGGGTAAAGCGGGATGGAGTGTGGAGGTTGACTAGTTCAAATAAACGTCCAACTTTACGGTCGGTCCCAAGCGTCTGCCCCATCTTTGGATCCTGCACAAGACAACCAGTGGAAGAAAAGGTAACATTAAAACCAAGTTCACAAAGTTGACCCACAGAAATAAGGTTTAAAGTAAGTTGAGGGATGAAATAAGTATCAAGAAGAGACACTTTTGAGTTAGAGATTTGGCCAATGTGATGAACATGCATATGGGAACCATCAGCAGTATGAATAGCAGGAAGATGGGAGGTAAGAGCTTTGGTAGTGAAAAGAGAGTTATCAGAGGTCACATGATTACAGCAAGCAGAATCAAAATACCAAGATGAAGTACCTGGTGTGACGGAGAGAGCAGTAGAGGGAGGATTACCAGAAGTAAAGAAGACCTGTTTGAGAAGAACGGTAAGATCGGCATTAGAAAGAGAAGAAGTGGGAGAGGTAAGTGGAGAAGAATCCTCAGTAACAGCAGCAGCAGTGGAGCGATGGTGAGGCTTAAACCTGTTAGACCTGGTGTAGACACCCCATTTTGTACCACCTAATTAATTTGAAATCACGTATTTTGGAAACCCAATGATGAGGTTTATTGTATGTTTTGAGATAATGACAAAGCAATTCCCGGCGAGTAGTCAAGATTACAACAGGAAAATACTGCCTTTTTACACTTCATGCGTACGCAACATTGGGTGGTGCGTACGCACCATATTTCCATGCGTACGCACCATAAGCCTTTTTCAGGCCCCTTCAGATCTGTCTCCCACTAAACATGAGAGCATGGGGGAGAGTATGGGGGGGGGAGTGGGGAGATTCCCACGGGTGTTCCCCGCATGGGTAGGGGATGGGCCAGTCAGGGGATGTTTTCAAAACCTAATTGAGCCCTATTTATACTCTACTGATGGGACTGGAGAGGGGATCAATCAATCAGTCGGGAGGGGTCCTTTTTTAGAGATAGAGCTATTTCCTTTTTTGGATAGAGGCTTAAGGGAGAACGGCCAGAAAGAGAGAGTGAGAGAAACCAAATACCCACCAAAACACCAGAAAACCAGAAGAGAGAAAGGAGGGTTGAGTGTTGTAATCTGAAGCTGCGAGAAGGGAATTGCTGCGTTGATATTGGAAGCATTCAAACCTGAGGGGTACGTATCACAGACACACATATATATATGCACTGTAAATTTATACTGCATATTTGTTTCTATGAGTTATTGTTTAATATAATGATGCCATGTTACATTGTTAAGGTCAAGAAAATCATTGGTAATGTTAGATTTGAACGAAAATAGCCGTGACATGAGTTCTTGAATTGACGGGTTTTCGGGTTATAAACTCAAAACTTTGACCCAAAAAATAATCATGATTCTGCAAGTTTTTGGATGAACGATTTATGCGCGCTTGTAGTACGCTGCAAGAGCTTCAATTTGGTTTTTGAATCATTAAATTCGGTTAAGAAATGAGTAAGATAAGTTAGGGAGAAGTTAGCACGGGACAAAGCTCAATACTGCATTTTTCAGCTTCAATCCGTTCTGAGGTTGAAGGTGAAGTGGACAGTGATCCAGTGTGGGCGTACTCACCCACAGGTACCGTGTTCCCTAGCATTTGAAGACCTTAGGTTGGCCCGATTGACTCCAAATTTGACAGGCGAATTCGTCTTGTTGAGACCTATCATGTGGGACCTTTGGTTGGTCATTTTGACCACAGTTTGACCAACTTTGACCGTTCATCATTTAAGCTAAGTTGGTACGTACGCACCACTGCGTGATGCGTACGCACCACTGCGTGATGCGTACGCACCACTTCTCCTGGTAGAGAATTAGTTAATGTTAGAGTAATTAGTTTTAATATTATATTCATGGGTTTAATGTGAGTACGTGTGGGTTATATTGTTTATCATAATTTATTCTGGTTTTGATTAAAATAGATTAGATTATATCATTATAATATTAGTTAGGTTATTTTATTAAGTATGGTTAGAATATTTAATGTTAGTGTGAGTATTTTTTTGTATATATTAATTGTTGTATCTTTTGTTTAATATTAGTGTATGCTGATTGGTAGTTTTGTAGATTAAATTAATGTTAGTGGTGTTAATATTTTATTTATAAAATGCATGTTAGTGGAAAATGTAGGGAAATTGTCTTGCTGATGCGTACGCACCACTTCATGGTGCGTACGCACCCTGTGCTCTGACAGAAAAAATTAGTTTGCTTCAAATGGCCATTTTGAATCCACTTGGTGCGCACGCACCACCATATGGTGCGCACGCACCAACACCTGGTGCGTACGCATTGTAGTTTAGGTACTCTTTTATCTGTTTATTTATTTTTGCTTTCCGTGAGTTATTATCTCCTGTATATTCTGTCATGCCATGTGCTACTAACCATTTCTCTACTTGATTATTTTCTTATTTGCATAATCATTTGCGTGCTTGGCATATTGTTGCATTTTCGCATGCTTAGGGTTAAATTTGATTAAATACCTTGATTAATTAAAGCCAACAATTATTCACGGAGGCCGGTTTCAACCGGGCATTTTTGGGTGCCTAATACCTTCCCAATAATGTACCCTAGCTCCGGACTTGAATCTCTGGACCTCGAATTTGACCAAAAACACAGTTCCCAAAGCTAAATTGGGTGGCGACTCCCGCTTGCGCTCACACCTGGATGAATTGCCTTTAGAACGGTCATGTCGAGGTTGTGGGTTTGGATTGCGGGGATAGTCATTTAAGAAATGGCTTGGTCCGCACTTATGACAGTGCTTGTAGACTCGAGTAGGACAGTGAAGCAGAGTATGGTCAGGCTCATGACAGAACTTACAGCCTGATAGAGAGGGACGCCCAGAAGGAGGAGTAGCCAGAGCAGTGTGAGTCGGTGCTGAGGGAGTTGCAAGAGCAGATTCAGTAGAGGGAGGAAGGCGAGTGCAGCGACGAGTCTCATATGCAACAAGTTCAGAAATAGCACTTTCCAGGGTCGGTAATGGAATGCGATGAAGCAAAATGGCACGAGTAGGTTCAAAGACATAATCCAAGGTCATCAAAAAATGGATCAGACGCTGCTGATTTCGGTAGCTGAGAAACTTTGTCGCATCCTGAGAACAGCTTTAAGTTGGTTCTGAAGCGGCCAATTGATCCCAAAGGGCCTGCATACGAGAGTGGAAACTGTCTATTGCTTCTCCTGGTTCTTGACGCATGCGATGGAGTTGGTCTAAGAGTTGGTACTGATGAGAGAGACCAGCAGTGGTGTAGCGGTCAGCAAGGAAATCCCAAGCAGCCTTGGCGATTTCAAAACGGCCAAACTATATACCGATGGATGGAATAGAGGTACTGCGGAACGCGGAGATGATCTTCTGATTCTTACTGTCCCATTCTTCAAGACGATCCATAAATTTGGCATCAAGTTCTTCTGGCTCTTTCTTTGGTTCAGTGATATCACCTGTGACAATTCTCCAGAGTTTGTGATCTCGAAGGTAGCCAGACAAAGCTTGGGCCCAAAGAACATAATTCTGGCCATTTAAGACCACAGGGATATTGACAGCAAGCTCTGAATTACTCATAACTGCACACTTGGAGTGGAATTAGACAAAAAAGAGCTCAAAAATGAATTTAGAGGGCCGAAAATACCTAAGAATGACTGTCTGTTTGCTGAAAAATCGCTTAAAAATGGAGAAAAACAGCAACCGGGTGCATTAGGGCTGACGTGGCAGGATGCTGACGTGGCAGGGTGACGTGGCAGGTGACGTGGCACTGATGACGTGGCAGGTGACGTGGCTATGATGTGTCGATGACGTGGCGCTGATGGGGTGCTGGCGTGGTGCTGACGTGTGCTGCTGACGGAGCGCTGGTGGCGCATGCGTGGCGCTGACGTAAGTGCTGATGACACGCGGCTAACGTAAGCGTAGCTGAAGAAGATGGCGCGTGGCAGCGCGTGGACGAGCAGGGTGTGAGTGGATCTGACGCGCCTTTGGGGTGGTAGCGCGTGCAGGCGCGTAGGGCTGTTTCCGGTGATCTGGTTGGCGGCGTTTTGTAGAGCGGCGAGAGGCAAGTCGATTGGATGTGGTGCAAAGGTTGGGTGATGGGCAGAAGGCACGTGAAGAAAATAAAGAAGCTTCGGGCTTGGTCGTCACCGGAAATGGGAGAGAAAAAAAACTTCAGAGGACCAAACTGGGCTCTGATACCATATTAGATTCGACAGAGAAATGGAGAAAGGAAAAGTGGGTAAAAAACCCTTGTATTCAATGTGTATAATACATGTGTACAAAGACCTATATATAGGTATAGAGAAGGGAATAATACTGGCATATTCTAGGAATAATATCGGCATATTCCATGAATATGCTGAGAATATTCCTAGGTATAGCTGTACAATACATGGAGTAATCCTACGCTATACAGTACACGATAACAGGCTCAAAGGGCACTCGCACAAATCTTTGGCAATGCAAATATCCCTCCATCCCAATTTATAAGTGTTTTGGAGCTGCAGGAGGTGGTTTAGAAAACGTTGGATGCACTGAATGGGATATTAGAAATGCTAGAAGAGATGCAGGAAAAGCGACTGATGGCCATGATGTAGATATGCTGAATGAGCATTTCTTTGCTCAAAAAGAGAAAAATCTGTATTTCACATATACCATTGAGACAGATGATGAGAATCATATTTCACATATCTTTTGGGTAGATGCAACAAGTAGAGAGGCGTACAAACATTTTAGGGATGTTGTGGTGTTTAATACTATATATCAAACGAATAGGTATGACATGATTTGTGCACCACTATTAAGAGTTAACCATCATGTGCAAATAATAACATTTGGTTATGGGTTCTTGTATAACGAGAACCATGAATATTTCATTTGGTTGTTTGAGCAGTGGATGAAAGCTATAACAGGTGAGCTGCCTAAGATAATCATTACTAATCAAGATCCAGTTATGGAGATTGCCATTAAATATGTATTTCCAACAACATGCCATATGTATTGCATTTGGCACATCTTGAACAAGTTTTCTGAGAAACTTGGTGCTCGCACTTGTAACCAATATTTTCAAAGCTTTCATGAACATGTTTAGGATTCAGAGGGAGTAAAGGAGTTCGAGTGTAGATGGGTTGCTCTTATTGAAAGAAGTGAGTTACATGAGAACGGGTGGTTACAGGCAATGTTTAACAAGCGGGATAGGTGGGTTTTGGCTTTTGTTAGACATATTTTCTCTACAAAAATGTCATCTTGTCAAAGAGTAGAGAGTAACCATTCATTTGCAAAGAAAACTTGAATTTAAGAAGGCTTGAATAGCGATAAAGGTCCGGAGCAGGACAGGTTGATGGCTTTTTTTCCAAAGTGTTGGCACATCATCCAGAGGGATTGATGTATATGTTGGGTGAGTTCTTTGAGAAAGGGGGGTCTTAAAAAAAAACCTTGAATACCATGTTTATTTTTGGTTCCAAAGAAGGGTGAAGCAATCGATAGTAAATATTTTCATCCAATTATCCTAGCGGGTGTGTGTATAAAATTGTGGTAGAAATGCTTGTGAGGAGGTTAAAGTAAGTTGTGGGTAAAATAGTGTCTTCTATCCAAAATGCTTTTATTGGTGAGGGGTAAATTTTAGATTGGTACGTAATGCAAATTAAATGCATTAACTCCTTCAATTTCTTCTTTGTAGAATGAACATTCAATTCCTAATAGAATTAAATATAACATTGAAGGAGTTTTAGAATGTAAAATTGAGTGTGCCACAAATGGGAAAGTTGAATGAATAAAAAAGGAGAACAAAGAGCTTACCAGTTTGCCAGTGGCAAGCTTGGTGGAGAAATCTATCGGCTTCATGGAGAGCTGCGTTTGGGCAGGGTGTTTGTTGTAATCGGGGAGGGTCATGGTGTGAGGGGTTGGAGACAACAGAGGATGGACACACAAAAAAAAAATTAAAAAAAAAATTAGAAATTACTTACCACTTCGTTAGCGATGGTATAAGCTTGTGCAAGTGGGAGCTGGTGCGAAGCGGCGGCAGTGCATAGTGTGAGGGCTGCGATGGGGAAGGGTCATGGTGTGAGGGGTTTGTATTTCACAGAGGATGGAAAAAAAAAAATTCAGAAATTGCTTACCAATTCACCGGCAATGGTGTGTGCTTGTGCGAGTGGGGCTAGTGCGAGGCAGCGGCGGTGTATGGTGTGAGGGCTGTAATGGGGGAGGGTCACGGTGTGAGGGGTTTGTATTTCATAGAGGATGGAAAAAAAAATTCATAAATTGCTTACCAGTTTGCCAGCGATGGTGCGAGCTTGTGCTAATGGGGGCTAGTGTAAGGCGGCGTTGAATAGCTGGTGAGGGCTGCGATGGGAGAAGGTTACGATGTGAGGGGTTGGAGACAATAGAGGATGGAAAAAAAAAAAAAGAAAAAAAAGAGTTAGAATCCTCTTACCAGTTTATCGGCGGCGAAGAGATTCACGAAGTGGTTGTGGTGAGCTTCACGGAGTGGCTGTGGTGAAGAAGAGCCTTGTTGTTGAAGAGGATGCAAGAGAAGAGGCTTGTTACTAAAAAAAACCATATTTGGTTTTTTACTTACTCGAGACAAACATTGATGGGATAGGACTGAAAATAACTGGAAAGTGTCCTTACATACAGTTGAAACCCTGGCCTTAGGATGAAGTAACATTTGGTTGGATGGCTTAGATGCTTCCAAGCTGATATAAGCTATGTTAGCTAAAGTCTCATGGATTGTAATGTGATTGAATGTTGTTCTAATGAGTATATTTTGGGTAGTTGGAGTATACCTATGTATATCTCTATAGTAAGATATATGTATGTATATATATATTGGTTAGAACCTGTGTGGTTGCTATAAGTATGACTTTGTTGTAAGTATGGGATGTGACGTGCTATATGTTGTGCTTTGGCAATATACAAGTTGGTTTGTATATGTGTTGTAGGTAAAGTTTCTTTGTAAAAACCTTGATCCTCATTGAGAGAGTTCTTGGGAAGAGCTCGTTATTGTGCTTGAGTTGATATGTTTTGTATTGGTTATGCACTTATTTGTTTTAGACATTGTTGGGTTTGGTTTTAAGTAATGTATGTTCATTGCTAGCTGCTACTTTGGGTGAAACCCTCGGTAGTTGGATAGATGTGATGAGGTCACATGTGTAGGAACTTGTGGCCAATTATGTATTATGTAATGTTTGATGCCTTATTATGTATTGTAGGCTTGGAAATTATTTGCTTTTTGTTATGTGTGATGTCAATTGAATAGTGGTGAGTAACACCAATTTTGTAATGATTTTGTGTCGAGCCTTAAAGACTATATAGTCTTTTGTGTTTGTAATCCTTGTTGAGATTGGTGAGTGACACCAATTCTATTGTGATTTTGTATTGAGAATCGTTTGCTTGTGAGCTAACCATGGTGCTTAACTCCAATATGCTTGTATTTGATGAGTGTTTTGTCTTTCTTTTCTTTCCATTCATGACAAAATGTCATTGAGTTTGGTTTGGCAAAATTCATGGATGAATTTCCTATTAGTTAGGGAGAATTGTAACACCCGCAATTTTTAAATAGGGTGTTAAGGGTTAAGCTATGATTAACATAGTTAATCCCATGATTTGTTGGATAACCACATGTATGGGTAAGGCATGTGCGTGATGCTATGATATTGTTGGATGTGTTTTGATGCTTGTTTTTATTCATCGAGTATTTTAAGTGTGCGTTTGGCCTTATTTGCAACTTAAGGGTTTAAGCTGCTAAAATTTGGCTAAGTGTTGAGGAAAAATGAATTTTCATAAATCTTTGTTTTTAAAGATAATTTTTGGCGGTAATGGAAGTTTATAATATTATAAGGCATGTGTGATTTTATAGGATTTTATTAGCATGTTTAGATTGGGTTCCTCACATGATTGATTTAAGAAAATCTATCAGGAGACGGATTTTGTACTAAAACTTGGAAATAAGATTTTAATATAATTGGAATTTGATTTTTCTGATATTTTATTTGGATTCAAATGGGGGGTTATTTGTTTATTTTCATTAAATTACACTTTACCCCCTTCAAGTTTAGGTTGTTTTCACTTTTCCTCCCTATAGTTTAAAAACCACATTTTACCCCCTTTAATTTGACGGAGAGAAAACGGACCTAATAGAAACATGAAATGACCATAAATCCATGTTGATGCATTAAATATTTAATTAAATTAAAAAAAAAATCCATTTACGAAAACACTTAAGACACCCTTATCCCTTTAATTACCTTTTCTTTAACCCTTCACCAAACATAGAAAGGAGAGAAAGATAAGGAAGGAAGTAGACAGAAAAGGGATAACCACACCACTGGCAACACTCGTTAGCAAAGAGAAAGAAAAAATTAAGAGAAAGTAGAGAGAATGAGCTTCATCAACCTAACCACGTTTAACTGTCAAGCTCAGATTTGCTACTGTAGGCTTCTGTTTAGGGTTTTAAAAAAATAAATAAATAAAAGCCTTTGATTTGTTTAGATCTCAATATGTGGCGACAAGCTTCATCTCAGATGTGCTCGTTGGCAAGGCGACAGCATTTGAGGACCGGTGGAGGAGGTGGAGGAGAGTTGTTGCTGAGGGAAGAGTTAAAGGGAACACTGGAGGCTATGAAGGAGGAGAGATGGGGTTTAGGTTTGGAGTAGAGGCAAAAGGCAAACGGCGTTACGGGGAGGAAGCAGTTCACCCAGCGCGCTATCCACCGTCCATTTGCTGCTCTGCCACGTGGCCGCAATTGAATGCCCACTGCACTATGCAGTTAAAGGCATAGACTGCACCAAATCCAAATCCTTCACAAACACGCACTGTGCATGACCACCACCTTAGAGTCCCAAACCAATTTTTTATACATAAAAGGAATAAAACGGTGTCGTCGTTTCTATACCTATCGAGGGGTAAAATCAGCACGATATTGAAAACCAAACCTTCATTTCTTATAATATAGTATAGATGATATCACAATTTTCTTCAATTGCTTGCCTGAATTAGTTATAACTTTTTTTTTTTAGACAATCACTAGAATCTTCTCTTATCTCTAATCCCATTTTAATATCAACAAAATGATATCAACTATCAATGATTCTCTGTAAGTTTGAATTCAAGATCATTTATCATTCGCTTAACAAGTGAGAAGAATTCCACTAGGCTATCATATCATCTACTATAACTAATAAATTAAAGGGGACAAAGTAGTGATGTCAAATTAATTTAAACTTCAATAACTCATAATTCTCTTTAGATTTTGATGCATTTATAAACATGTCAAGCTAGTAAACAAAACGATCAAGATCTATGAGATCTTGGATTGTGTTCTTACTACTGTTTTAATTTAGGGGTTTTTGAATTATATGAAAGAGATTCCATGATATGAGTGAGCTTGAACGAGCTCGATCAACGGTCAATTATAGAAAAGTAAAAAATGGTGCACTTAGAAAAAATGCAATAACAAATTCTATGGGATAAAATAATTAGTCTTAATAGCTCCTACTCCTTAGGAAAGTTTCAAGTTTGTTTGATTCTTCCTATGAAGCCACTCGTCAATTAGATATATATATATATAGATAATATATTAACATTAATCAATTCAAAGTGGATGGTGACTTTAATAGCATTTGAGAATTAGTTTGGCTTCGGCCAAAAAAGAGAAAAAGAGAAAGGGCCAAGCTATTGCCACCACTCAAAATACTCTAAGCCCCCTACTATTTAAAATAATTTGTTAAATTCTTTATATGTAAATGTAAATTTACCAATAAGGACATGTCTACTTAAAGACTTAAAAAATTTCCTATCCCCACCCCACTCCAACCCCAACTCTAAAAACATTACACCATCTATAGACTTCATGTTCTCACAAACCTTAACAACCTTGACACCAAATCTATATTTACATGAAAAATTATTGTTTCTTATGTTATATTGAATAATGGATGAAAAAAATATTGATAGAGATGATATTAGTAACCAAAAAGTAAGTATTTATACACTTTTTATCGAGTATAAGTAAGCTTTTCATATGCTGAATTTTATCTTGTTCAGTTTCTCAACTTTGAACGTGTTTACAATATTCATTTCTGTAACACCAAACTCTTTTAATGCATTTTGACTTTTAAGTCCGAACAATGTTATTTGGTTCCATTTTCCAACTCTGAACAAATGGGTATTGTTTAGTTATGTAACTCTGAACAAATGGATATTTTTCACCTGTAGGAGTCTGAACATGCTTGTGTTGTTCCGTTTTAAAACACCGAATAACTTAACTATACAATAATTGAGAATTGTTCATTTATGTAACTGTGAATGGATTTTGAGTGTTTGTGTTTATAAGTCGGAAAAAATAAGAGATGTTCAATTTTAAAGGTCTGAACGTTTTTATATTGTTCTTTTCTATAAAGCCGAACACATATACATTGTTCTTACTAATAGATCCGAACAAATAAGAGATTATCGGTTTTGAGTAACTGAACAGTTTCAAAAATTATTTTTTTAACATTGTTTACATGTTGCAGGGTGATGATGTAGTGTTCATTCAAGGTAGTGTGGTTGAGTATGATTTTGTAATGGATTATAGTAGTGAGTTTACTACTTATGCGGGTGTTGGCATCGGCATCGGCGTCGATTGCCGGTGAGGCAATGGTGTTTGTTTATGTCGGCGTAAGCTTGTGGTAGCATTCGTTTGCATTGGTGTCGGTGTTGGTTTCTAGTAAGGCAACTCGCCGTCGGTTTCCAATGAGTCTTGCTGAGAGCGATGCTATCTTCTTTAGTAAAGGGCAAGGGGCTTGAGAGGGGGATGGGTTACATGTTGGGGGTGGGGTGGGTGGAGTGGAAAAATGTTTAGAGAATTTTTTATTAAGGGTATTTTAGGAAGATAGGGGGTGCTTTCAGTAAAATTTGAGGGGATTTAATTAGTGGGGGGCTTAGAGTATTTTGAGCGGTGGTAATAGCCTGCCCCAAAGAGAAATAGTTTGGGTGAAGGCCCGGATTCTTCATTAGTAAAATATAAATAAAAAGGGAAGCAAAATATGAGGTGTTTTAGTAGAGATGATAAAATGGATTTGGAGTTGTAAATTAATGAACCGAACCTAGTTAAGTAGTGGGCTGCTCAAATTAGGCTTGATCAATTAATAAATTTAAAAGTAAGGCTTAGGTTTGACTTGTTTGGATTTTATCTAACGAGTTTAAGTAATTCGTATTTAAAGTATTAATGAGTTTTTTTTTTAATACTTATTTTTTACAGAAAAGACAAGACTGAAGCATCGATGAGGACCTTGCATCCCAACTAGGTTGGCACCCTAAGCCCTCCCAATCATGTACTGATAGCCCTCCCAATTAGAGTTGACTAGTGCATTCTACTCAAGCTCAGTTAAGTAATTATTTATTTATTTTTAGATAAATTATTAAGGGTATCATAACCATATTTTTGCTCAGGTTTGGAGTGAGACCCTACACCTACACAAGTAATGATAGTTGTGATAAGTCAAAACGATGACTTATTCAGAGCACACTAAGGGGTTTGTTCTTTCTCCTGCTTATTCTGGTGATGAGGTATGCTATTCTCGCTTGATTTATGGTTGTTTCTACGGTTATTTTGCTGATTTATTTGTTCCTACTTGCTTCATTTTTATTCTGCTGAGTTTTTGGGTTTGCTATTTTCCTTTTCCATACAAAACTTGGTGGGTTAGATGTTCGTGGGGTTTATGTGGCTTTGCTATACATTTTGTTTTAAATCTTGATTTATTTCTTCCTACTTGCTTTGCTTTTGTTCTGCTGAGTTTTTTTGTGACTAAATGGTTATACGTTCTGTTCTAGATCTCGATTTATTTGTTTGTATTTGCTTTGCTTTTGTTCTACTGAGTTTTTGGCTTTACTGTTTTCCTATTTCATACAAAACTTTGTGGGTTAGGTGTTAATGTGATTTATGCGGGTTTGGTTGGTTTTGGTTCGTGTTGATTTCTTATCTAGCAATTCTTTTTACGTGAAATTAGAGAGCTCTAGCTAGGCCAACTTTTGAATGTTTCCTGACTTGGAGTATAGGGCAAAGCCAGGAATTTCGTTCAGATAGGAGAAAGTTTGGTTGATTGTTAGTACTTTATCCTAATTTAAAAAATGGAAGAAGTTTTAATTCAAAAATTTTCTCTTGTGATCTTGTCTTGCTATTTTGGATTAAAAAAAAATTACAAATATTTATAATCCAATGATAAAAAAGGCAAAAAAAAAAAAGAAAAAAAAAAAGAGAGAGAATGAGAGATTTGCAGCTGGGGATTGGAGGTTTATATGGAGAAAAAAAAAATCGAGAAGATTGAGAAAGAATAATAGAAGGCATAAAAAATTATGAGTAAAAAATATAGTACTTCAAAAAACTTTCAGATTGAAAAAAAAAAAAGTTTAGGTTTGGCAATTGCCCCACCCCACCCTTGTGTAGCTTCACCCATGTTGGAATCTAATCCCATCAGGTAGGTCCCATTCCTTTTTGTTTCAAAAATATGTGGCTTAGTCACGATGCTTTCAAATAAGCATGTTTGTCTTAGTTGCAATTATACAGTATCTTTTAAGTTAGGAGGGCTTTAGATTCGTGCAAAAATTAAAACTCGTAAAGAGAAGTTGAAACGATGAAATAAATAGACCTTTGGCATTGAATCTAAATCCAAAGTTAAATTTATAGAGATTAAACGATGGGATAGATTAGCTTATCAAAAAAGAAAAAAAAAAAAAAAAAAACAAGATAGATTGGAGGGTGTGAGTGCCTACGGATGCAACTTGATTGGGTTGGGTGGATTGTCGGGTTGGGCTCATAACTCATAGTTCAAGTTATCACCAAGATCTAAAGCTACAACAATAATCAATATGACATTCTCTTTGTCAATGTTACAATATTTTTCAAAATTTTCAATCATCATTCATTTTTGTTGTCATATCAGCAAAAAAAAAAGACATTTCATGAAAGTATGAGTTAGAAGTAATATATTTGGATTCAAATATCTGATTTGTGACTATGTAAACAGGTTCTGAGAGATTCGTACAAATTTTATTTTCAATCAATCTTCATTACTCAATGACCCTACTTTATTTTGAAAAATAAAACTTGAATGTTGCTCTTCCTGTGGTGTTTAGCATAAGATAAGTCGTTTCTTATAAAAAAAAAAAAAAAATTGGAAAAAAAAAAAAACATGAGATAAGTTGAATTCCACCGTGTTGGCAATCCAAACACAAAGATTCTTAGAAACAAAATTTTCTCTTCACAGTGCATATCTTGTATATACTTTCATGAAGTCGAACCCATGAGTCCCTTACCTCATTAATTTCATTCTTCCCTATAGATTCTGTGAGGACCTGTTTTCTTAATAGGGATTAATACGGCTTAATATATGATTAGCGTAATTAATCCCTTGATTTGTTGGATAATCTCATGTATAGGTAATCCCTGTGTGTGATAATATGATGTTATTTGTGATTTGATGCTTGTTTCTATGCATCAAGTGTTTTAAGTGTGTGTTTAGCCTTATTTCCAATTTCGGGTTTAAGCTGCTAAAATTTGGCTAAGTGTTGGGGAAAAATGAATTTTCGTAAATCTTCGTTTTTAAAGATAATTTTTGGTGGTAATGGAAGTTTATAATATTATAAGATTTCTGTGATTTTATGAGATTTTATTAACATGTTTGGATTGGGTTCCTCACATGTTTGTTTTAGAAAAATCTGTTGGGAGACGGATTTTGTACTAAAACTTGGAAATGAGATTTTGATATATTGGGTATTTGATTTTTCTGATATTTTATTTGGATTCAAATGGGGGGTTATTTTCTTATTTTTATTAAATAACTTAAAGTGATTACTTAAATGTTTTGAATGAAAATAAGACTGTGGAGTGTATTCTGCCTGATTGAGTCGACTGAAGTGTGATTTCAGTCGACTGAATTACACAGAAGCTGAAGAATTTGAATTCTAGGATTTTCAGTTGACTGAATCCTCAATTCAGTCGACTGAATTGTCATTTCAGTCGACTGAATTGCTAAATGAGTCGACTGAATTAGGCCTGAAGGCTTATTTTTGCTGAAATGATGCATGTGCCCCTCTAAGGTTATAAAACCCCTCAACCCCGACTTGTAACCCTCACTTCTTGAATTTTAGAGTGAGAGAGAGATGAAGAGAGGGAGGAAGAGCTATTGGGTGTTCGGATGAGAGAGAAAGAGTTTGCCTCTCTACTTTTGCTTGGATTTCATGCATAGGGGTTTGGATTTCAACATTTCTAGATTGGATTCACTCATGGTTTACCTCTATTTCAGAATTAAGAGGTAATTTCTCATGTATAAGGCTAGGGTTTGCATTTCTTTTAGATTTTAGTTTACATATCCTCATATCTTGTGTTTATTTATAGTGCTTGTGAGGTTTGGTTGCATCTTGGAGTTGGAATCTCCATTCTCTTCCTCAAGCATGACATTTGGAAGCTAAGGCTTGCTTTGGGGAGGTTTCATGTGCATCATAGGCCTGATCTACATGTCTATGGCGGTGGTTTGCATTTTCATCACTCATCATTGAGGTAGGGACGTTTTTCTCATTATAACCCTTGGATGTATGGGGGTTTTGGGTATAAATCATGTAGTTTTACATGTATTTGGTAGTTTTTGCATAAATATCATGCATGGGGTATATATTTGCTAGGTTTTACAAATTGTGAGAAACCTAGGGATTGATTCACATCATTTTTGTTATAAAATGTTGTTTTTGAAAGCATTCATTTGGAAATGTTTTATGGGAGTTATTTATTGTGATTTTTATGAACCCACCTATTATATGGTTTTCTAAGAACAAACCTATTATGTGGTTTTTTTTGGAAAATTTATATATAATTTTCCAGATTATATGAGAATTTTGGAATTAATAAATGAAAAGAAAAGTAATAATGATATAGTAATAAGGGCTACTGGAGACAGGATTACTGCGGTCCCAAAGGAACGGGACGTCTTGCCGTGTCTTCCTATCCTTTAGTCCTGGGCTACGTGCCTGAATATGAGGTTACTTTCCGGTCCAAGTAGGATCATAGTGTTTCATCATGATGGGGTTACTTTCTGGACCAGATAGGATCCATAGTGTTTCCTCTTATTTTCCGCGCGCGAGAGCCCCGCATGACCTGGGGAGGATTTATCAGTTTAAAAGACTGATGTTATGGATTGCCGGATATGGCGGTTAATGGTTATTGGCTTATAAGGCTGCCATATGGAAATTGGAAAGAATGATAATGAATTATAAATGACTTGAGTTATTTCTTACCTTTTTAAAAATAAAAAGGGGTGTTGGTATTAAATGATTTAAACTTCCGTAGTTTATTTCATTATACATGTATCAGTTTTATTTATTGCAAATTTTATATTGCAAACGAATAAATGGTCTTGCAGAGTTCTTGGAAATGTATGTAAATTGTGGTTTTTAAAACTTTGGGGCATTTTGAGAAATGTTTTCCTACTGAGCATGTAGCTCATATCCCCACAGCTTTCTTGCAGGTCATATTTTCAAAACTAAGTTGACGTGGGTTTTGGGAGCACGTCAGCATGCTTGCATTCATGTAGAGAATATTGGAGATAGGCTTTGAGCCTAGGCATGTATTAATTTTAAATTTCCTGGCCTGTAATAATTAATTGAGTAGTGGCTGTGTATCTGTATGAGACCCATGTGACTACGATACAGCTTGTAGTTTTATTTATTTTTGAAATATTGTGTGGATGGTTAAAATGATTATAAATGGGTTTTCTACAGGTTTTACAACTAGTCGATAAATTGGTATGTCCTATTTATAGACGGAACTATGCCAGATTTTTCTAAAAATATTTTCAAAAGAATTATTTTTAGTAAACCTCCACCAAATTTGGCTTTAAAAATGGTTTTCTTACTACTTAATTAATGGCCCCATTTCGGGTCGTTACAGATTCAGTATATGAGCAAAACATCTCATGTGGAAGAACTCACCACTCAAGAATAATCCATTCCTTTTATTATAAATTTTCACCAAACTTGAGCTATTGTGTGATTAGAATTTGCATTATCAAATTGTGCTCAACTTTTCAAGAGCCCACCATAACAAATGTGTCTCGATAGTTTGAATAATAATCTCATTATGATGTAGAGTTGCAACCTTAGAAAAATTAATATATATATATATATTTTACTGTGACATCCTATTCTTATCAGTATAATCTATAATCAATTCTTATAAGTAAAAGATATATATTCAAGGTTTTGGATGGAAGTCTCTTTCATTCAAATAAATTTCAACACGATCTTTTCTTATTGTGGTTCTGGAAACCATTTGAAACTCTAGGTTTCTTTCTTTCATTCAAATAAATTTCAACATGATCTTTTATTGTCATGGTTCCTGAAACCAATTGAAACTCTCAGCAATCTTTTAGAGTGGTTTATGTGCGTTGTGTTGATTTTGTTGTCTGTTGATTGTAGGAGATTAGGAGATTCATGTACTGCTGCTATGTCTATTTTTAGGGTGGGGGAAATGTCACTGCAGTTTAAAGTAGGTTGGGGAGACAATGATAATGTCAAACAGAGTAATTGAAGTCTCACTCATATTATGGATGGGCTAAATAAATATACTAAATAATAATTTAAAAAAACAAAAACAAAAGACAAAAGACAATACAATTAGAGATTTGTAGATGAGCTAAATAAACATAGTAAATAATATAATTAAAAAATAGAAAAAAAGAAAAGACAATTAATTTCTTATGGAAAATACATACAATTACAAATACATTTTCATATTTTAAAATAAATAAGAAATAAAATATTGATGAAAAGCCAAATGCAAAACTATTTTCATAATTTCGGTTGCCAACTTATCTGACAATCAACACATTAATCTACTAAGAAAAAATATTTCTGCAGTGCATTTTAAATTGGTTTATCCAATTACCACATGTTTTGGGTAAATTCCCATTTTGATGCCAACTGATGAGCCATGAACCATATTGGTCCATTATAATTTTTTTTTTTTTTTTAAACAAATGGAGTTTTCAATTGGTTGGCACTCAATCCACTATGAACAAATATTTTTTCCAGTGTGTTTTAAATTGGTTTACCCAATTACCACATCTCTTGAGTAAATAGATTTGATAAAATGAGATAAACTCAAAACTTCTTTTTTCCCCTCCCAAATTTCAATTGGTTGACTCAACTATCACATCAACTTTGCAAAATGTCTACAAGTTTGGATGCAAAAAGTTCAAAGATTTGTAAATTGTTTCATCTATATTACTAAATCTTACTCTGCTTCTTCTCATTAAATTTGAAAATTATATAACATTTTGGTATGGCTACCATTATCAGGACTTGCCTCTTTATTCCTAACCTCTAACCCGATGGTCTGTATACCTCTCACTCATAATGGGCTAAATAAGTATACTAAATAATATTAAAAAGGAAAACGAAAAAGAAAAGACAATACACTAAAATAATATAATTAAAAAAAAAGAAAAGAAAAGACAATACAATTATGGATTCATTGATACTTGGTTTGAATGACAAAGGCTTTAGTTTTTTAAAATTTATTCGATGCTGAAATTTGATTGCAATTTCCTTGTTTTGTATAATAACTTTGTCGGTTACATGTTAGTGTGGTTTATGTGTGTAGTGTTGATTCTGTTGTGTTGATTGCGAGAGAGTAGAAGATTCATGTACTGCTGCTATGTCTATTTTAGGGTTAGCGTAATGTCACTGCTGTCTAAACTAGGTTGGAGACAATGACAATATCAAACAGAGTAATTGAAGTCTCACTCATATTATGGATGGGCTAAATAAATATACTAAATAATAATTTAAAAAAAGAATAAGAAAAAGAAAAGATAATACAATTAGAGATTTGTGGATGAGCTAAATAAAAATATCCTAAATGGCAGTAAGACCCTTTACTGTTCATCTTTCGTTCGGCCAAGTCTACTGTTCATTAAAATGCAGTATTTTGTGAGCAAAACGGTGCTAGGTCTATGTGGGGGCCACATTGGTGAAGGAAAACGACGTCGTTTTGGTGGTGGCTTGGGTTCCAAAATGGCGGTTTTTCTCTTAAAATGATATTGTTTTACTGGGTTTGTATTTCTCTTCTTTCAAGTTTGGCTGAATTCTATGAGGTTCATGTTTTTTATTATGTAATACGGCAATCCTGAAGGTTTAACTGAGGAATGATGCTTTTCTAAAGTTTCGTCTCTTCAGCGCTAGCAACAGGACTTGCAACTATATAATAAATTTATGCCATGGACTGATTAGTTAGCCCGTTATATAGTATTGTAGTTCTGATGGCTTGTCTAAGGAACGTTTTTATTTCTATCTTCGTCCCCTTCGTATACAGGATTTGCTGTTCACTTTGATTTCAATTGCAAGAAGCAAATGTGATGGAGAAAAATTGTTTTTTTTATGCTTTATAACATATTCATAGATATATTTTCTTCCCATTTTTTGTGCCTCTTTTTTTTTTTTTTTTTTTTTTTTTTTTTTTTTTTTTTTGTGTGTGTGTTTTTTAAAGTTTTTATATCAATAGAATTAGGGATTCATTGATAATTGCCTTGTATGATAAAGGCAAATCAAATAGAGTAATTGAAGTCTCATTCATATTACAGGTGGGCTAAACAAACATATTAAACAATAATTAAAAAAAGAAAAAGAAAAAAGAAAAAGAAAAGACAATACAATTAGACATTTATGGATAAGCTAAATAAATATACTAAATAATAATTTAAAAAAAATAAAAGAAAGGACAATACAATTAGGGATTCATTGATACTTGGCTTGAGTGATAAGGGCTTTAGTTTTTTAAAATTTATTCGGTGCTGAAAATGGGTTGCTGTTTTCCTATTTTGTATAACTTTGTTGGTTACATGTAAGTGTGATTTATGCACATTTTGGGGAAAACTTGAGATGTCAATTATTCTTTTTCCTTTACTATTTCTTGCTATGCTACAATTATGTGGGTACATGTAGTCTTTTCTTTTTCTTTTTTTCTTTTTTTTTTTTTTTTTTTTTTTTTTTTTTATTTATTTATCATTTTCTATCATTATAACTGCAATTTATTGATTGTTATTTGCCTTCATTTTAAATGTCATATTTTGTTGTTGTATTATATTTAAATTGTAATTTCTTTTTTTTATCATTCTTGTTTGTTTTGCAATATGTGTGACAATTTAGATGTTTTTTGCATTTTAATTTAGCCATTTTTTTGTTCCTTTTTTGTCCCCCTTTGACATGTGTAGTGGGCCTTCGGGTTCATCATTGATTTTTTATTTCCTCCACCTTTATCATTGATTATTTTTCCTTTGATATTTAATATCTCTAAAGTCATATCTTAGAAATTAAAAAAAAAAAAAAAAAAAACCTTCATTTTCTAAATGATCCATTTGGCAGGTTAAATACTATTTGCGTTTTGATTTGCTTTTTCCTTCTTTATTCTTGTTTTAGGTTCCATATGGGTGATCACGATGTTCACGTCTATTATTGATTATTTTTTATTTAATATTTAATATCTTCAAGTTTGGCTGAATTCTACGAAGTTCATGTTTTTCATTATGTAGTATGGCAATCCTGAAGGTTTAACTGAGGAATGATGCTTTCCTAAAGTTTCGTCTCTTCAGCACAAGCAACAGGATTTGCAACTATATAATGAATTTATGCTATGGACTGATTAGTTAGCCCGTTATATAGTATTGTAGTTTTGATGGCTTGTCTAAGGAACGTTTCTACTCCCAGATTCGTCCCCTTAGTATACACGCAATAGAATTTTGCGGCTATAAAATTGGGTATTTAGCTACGACTTGATTTATGGTTATGATGACGTTTGGGACTTTAGAATAATGTTGTGTTGGTTTCAGCTAACCCATCGTATGGCAATTCTGATGGCTTATTTGAGCAATTGGAATTTTTATTGTATTTTCAGTTGTTCTTCCCCCTTCCCCCCCCAAAAAAAAGAAGAGGAAACTATTGTTGTATATATAGTTGGTTGATCTATATCAATGATTTCCCAAACAACCTGAGCCTTAGTTTCTTTCCCCTTCATAGTATTTTTATAAAATTTGTCTTCTTTTTTTCGTGATTTCCCCTTCATAGTGTTTTTATAAGATTTCTCTTCTTTTTTATTTTTTGGACACGTTGATTTATTTTTGCCTTTCATATTGTTTTTATAAAATTGGTCTTCTTCTTAGGAGAACATTTTATATTTTTGTACTTTATCTGTCACCTTTCAAATAACTTTTTTGCATTGGCTACTTCTATAGATATATCCTTATCCTAAGAGGGAATAAAGCCTCTTGCACTGTTCACTTTGATTTCAATTGAAAGAAGCAAATGTGATGGAGAAAACTTGTTTTTTTGTGCTTTATAACATATCCATAGATATATTTTCTTCCCATTTTTTGTGGCCTTTTTTTTTTTTTTTTTTTTTTTTTTTTGTGTTTTCTAAAGTTTTTATATTCGAATTTCAGTACCTATAGGAAAATAAAAAAGGTAGGCTTATTTTGGGAAGTTTTTTACAGTATTTGTTCTTATTGTTTTATGGAGTCTATAACTAAGTCTTATATTGGAAATTCGGTATTAGTTTTTATTGTAATCTTGTTAGCAAAATTTTATTTTTTTACTTTGAAAAATATTCTATTCTAGACTTAGCTATTCATAGTTTTTATGTTTAGTTTAATTTTGCCAGTTTCGAAAATGTTCTTTTGTTTTGTTTGACTTAATTTCCCACCCTCAAGGACTTCATTATTGTTTCATCCTAGATTTATGTTTAATTTATTACTACTTCTAATGTTGAAAAATTACAGATTCTAAAGGATTATTAAAACATTCATATTAATATTATCTTTAATTTAAATATTACATAGTTTGGTAAATGTTCTTTTTTCTTCTTTAAAGTTTCTCTTGCAACTTTTTTTGTTTTTTTGGTGGGGCGTGTTTTCTAAAGATTTCATATTCAAATTTGAGTGCGTATACGAAAGCATAAAAGGTATGCTTATTTTGAAAATTTTTCTAGAGTATTTGTTCTTAGGGTTTTATGAAATCTATAAATAATTTTTACAGTGGAAATTCGGAATTAGTTTTTATTCTAATCTTCTTAGCAAAATTTTATTTATCTACTAAAAAGCAATAGAGGTCCCACTCTATTAATAGTTTTGTTTGCTCTTAGTCTGTTTACTATTCATGATAAAACAACGTCGTTTTGGCACTCAGGTTTTTAGGTGTTAGTTGGGTTCCAAAACAACATTGGTTTCCTTTTAGCCCATTATATACGTCACAAGATTTTGATTCGTCTTGGGTGATAAAGGGGTTAATTATTTGACATTTATTCCGCTGGTGAAATTTTCTAAACAATGATACAAAAAAAATAAAAATAAAAATTATTTATATATACTTAAATTTAGCCACTTATTTAGTAGGGGGAAAAAATCATTATTCTCCTCTTAAATAATAAAGGATATTTGTAAAATGAATTGCTGGACGATGTCAAAATAAACAAATTAGCAAAAGAAATAAAAAAAACTAAAACAAAAAAAGAATATAATGGAATAAAAGATAGAAATAACTGGTTTTACTATTTGCAGGACTACACTAGCTGCACTTATGACCATGAATAATGTTCACAGATTACAGTATTTGATCATTCACACATTGGAGCTGGCATTTTCAAAGACCTACAAAAAAATACAATAACATAGACTAGCCACTAAAGGTGATGTATCTTATTTTGCTTTTTCTTTTTTTGTGTATATGAAGATTGACTTGCATATTATAACTACCATTATATTTTCAAAATATAAATATTTTTCCTTTTTATATTCATTATATGTTCTACTGAAATAGTGTCTATGGTTGGGTTTCACCAACTTCTTGTTCATAGACAATCCATATATATTATCTCCATAAACAATGTTTTTACACCTATTAAGGTTGTGCAATAAGTCTTCATTGTTACATCTGACTTCTCGTATCTTTCCTTGTTTGATAGCTTATCCATTCAAATTCTGGGACAAACATACCTCTATCATTGTCATCTTTGGTCAGATGGAACTGATACATTCATCACATTTAGGAGCATTATCTACACGTATTTACTTCCAACGTTCCTCTTCTGGGTATTATTCATCATATATACTTTTTTTTTATTATTATACATTACTAATTTATCATTTTGATTTCCTTTAGACAATAGTCCATATATAGGTCAACCATCAGATAATGCCACAACCGATGCACAACTTTAAGATGAAACAATACCATCGAATTAACTATGATTGTATGTATGATAGCAGTTATTTATTTATTTATTTTTTTCTGCCACCCGATTGGGATTCTGGAAAACCATACCTCTATCATTGTCATGTTTTCTCAGGAAACAAATCTCTGGTTGGTTAACAATTTGACGCCGTCTATCTCCAATTAGCAATTAAGGATCGCCAACTTTGCATACGCGCCTGAATCGCACGACTACTTTATCAACTAATCTTCATAAAATACTACACAATCATGTCCTGCATCAAATCGTGCAACTTTAACACCTTTTCAAAGGTATGATAACTTTTAACAGCATTGCATGATATTTGCTTGTTTTAGATTTCCATGTATTTACCTATTCTACTAAAAAAACCAATATTCATCCCATACTTTTTCCAACTACTTATTAATTTATTTGTTTATCTTTGTCTATTTGTAATCTATAAGAGTGTTCCACCTAACTACGTATTTATTTAGTTATAGAATCTTTAGTATATCGTCCTAAATAAAATATTTGAGTGCATCGCTGGGTTGTAACAATCATCAAGATTAATTTGCATTATAATGATCTCCTTCTTACACTGATAATTTACTCTTTTGATGCAGCTCTTACAACGAAGAGATTTCATATTGAACTAATAAACACGGATCAAACTAAGAAAGCTCATACCTTGCCATTAAACTCCAAGTAAACAACTCATCTAATTAAATATGCACAAACGCATTACGCTCGACAATCTTCCTACTTTTTGATACATTCGACTATATTGTAAAACTTTTTTAGCCCGTCTTTCTTCGTTATTAGGATTAAAGTAATTGCATTGAATCTTCTTTTCCTATTTAATAGTGAAAAATCTTATTTTAATCCCACCACGCAACATTTACTGGTTTTTTTTTTTTTTATGCCCCCCCATTTTTATATTCAATTTTTCAGCCCGTTATATTGTCCCCCCTCCACTCAGTAGAATTTTCAACTCACAAAATACTTCTTTCATAGAATAATACAATAAATTAATTTTGCACAAATCTATTTCCTTATATATTCGTTTTCCACTACAATGTATTAGTAATTACTCACATAACCTATCTTTCTTTAGGTAAATGGAACTTTAATGGTCTATCCTACGCATACCTTTACACGATTACAAGATAGATCAAGAAAATGAACTTTTGTGCGATCATCATGCTCAACCAGCCATTTAAACAAGGTATCATTGTAGCTGGGTCCTCTAACTTGAGTTATCTAATAAACACAACTTAAGGAAGTTAAGGATTCTTCTCCACATTCATAAAATCATTTATAATGAACTGGTATCTACTCTAAGAAGATGAAGATTTTTGTTAATTTTGATGATTTTGAAAATGCAGGTCAAATTAATGTTGACGATAGTGAGGATGATGATGAGGATGTTGAAATGCAGGTGATAAGTGAAACGAGGAAAAGAAACGAATGCTTTGGTCTTTAGTAACCATGTTCATCAGTTTATGCAATAATCAACTTGATGCGCTGCTTACTGGGCATTATTTCCCAAGGTTACTTCTATACACTACTTGACCATTTTCTCATGGTTTTTAAGCCTCTTATAAATTTTTAGATATCAATAAAACATATAGCATTTCTCAACATTTATAAAATTTCAATGGTACGTTTCATTATCGATGTGAACGAATAACTATTTGCATTCTTTCTAATCCTATTATTTCACTCGTTTTAGAATTTTGCGGAGTGTTGATATCGCATAAAATTTGACCTATTTTGTTGTTCTTCTTATAGTACTGAACGATATCTTTGTTCACCATTTGAGCTACGATTTCAATAAATGAACTTTTATTTCTTTTGTAATATCAATGATGTTTTCATACAACACTTCAAAATTTTGTGCAAAATTGCCTTGGAAAACACAATGGCTCATTCAATTTTCTTTGGATATACAAATGCTTTCCTTGTAATTTCTCATTCTGTTTTTAAAAGTACTTTTTGCTATCCTGACGTGATTTTGTTTTCATATGCTGAAGAACACCATGAATTCTTCTTTCTAAAAGTCAACTTTTATGAGAACAAGTCAGTGTATAAAAATTTGAATGTAAAAGTGCTACCTTATTTGCGCATTCAACTCATATCAATATATCTATACTGTATACCTTTATCACATGCAATTAATGTGGATGATTAATTTTATTTTACTATAGATATGTTAGACAGCATCTTGTGTAACTGACAGGATCTTCTGAATTTATATTTGACCTAATTCTTCTAAAAAAATATTTGCAATTTCAGAAAGCAAACGATCCTATTGAAATTCACAACACAAAGTGTTGCGGCATTGATTTGCCAAAGGGAGTTAAAGACATTAATCTCCAACCTCTTCTGTAGTAAAGGAGAAACAAGCAGAATCAACTTCAACAAATGCCTATCAATTGAACCATCTATCCATTTATGTGCATCCTTGTGTATGTTGCATTCCAAATGAAAGTCAATAGCAAGCAATGTACGTAGGTTGTGGCTTAGATGAACTGTTGAACTTGGAAACCTTGTACATGATTATGTCTATTTTCACATTAGCAAATGTAAATGGGCTGTCTTTGATTCGAATTATTGTCTAGGAGGTGTTTGTGAATATGTTTGTGATGGGCACATCTATTAGTCTTTTCATTTGTTGTAGATGTGATAGTCATATTTGCTAAATAGGATAGTAAATTTTTGCACAGGATCAAATTAAATTGGGATAACCTCATAACGCTTCAAAAATTTTAGTACATTTGGCAAATTGTCGTTTGAAACTACTTAAAATTTTGGATCTATCATTTTTCTAGGTACCCACCACAGCAGCATCATAAATCTAATCTTAATTTCTATTTATTGCTTTATAAGCTCACGTTTGTGTTGTCTAACTTCATAGGGTTTTTTTTACTGTTTACATCCTTAGTTTGTCTTCCTTTTATTGTTTCAAAAATTCCATGCAAAAATCAAGACTCCATGATCACCTAAGAAAGACTCAAAGCAAAAAACCTACATAGAGAAATATCAAACTTGTTAAAACTCCATTGCTCTTCCACAAAAGGCCGCTAAGATTAACTCAAACCCATTTTCATAAAAAAAAATGTTTAATCCTGATTTGTGGCTTTCCTTTGCTCTCTCTCTCTCTCTCTCTCTCTCTCTCTCTCTCCTTCTGTCTTTCTCTCTCTCTCAAATTGTCTTTGCTCTCTTTGTAGTTCATTTTAAAAAGCGTTAGCTTTGGATCTCACGTCTAAACATATGTAGGAAAAGTTGATTGAATTCCTAAACACACTTTAATATTGCTCTACATATGTAAAAGTAATACAAATTCTTGAATTTCCCTTCTCAAAATCTTTCATATGGATTAGCTCAACAAACAACTTGTTTCCAACATATTTCCCTCCTATAAAATAGTGACTTAAGTATGAGGTTATTCAACACAGAATATCAAATTTACTTTTTCGTTTAAGACGGACTCCTACTAGCCCCATAGTCTATTGCCCAAGGTCTTGCCAAAAGCACAAACCCAATATGTCAAACCCCTCTTTAATGTCAAAAAACAACATGCTGTTGTAATCATTACTACAAAACAAAGAAAATAATAACCAATATAAACTCCCTTCCTAAACAACAGGCACATGCCTCACACGTGCCTTCGCCCCTAGTATTCAATAAAGTTGTTACCTTTTAAAAGAAAAAAAAAAAAAAAAAAAAAAAAAAACGAGAACTGGACCGTTTTTGCTGGTTCAGTTTGGTCCAATACAATTTCCGGTCCGGTTCCAATCCAATTTTTGAGGTCTCGAATTAATTTAGTCGGGTCCAGATATACCCCTGGCCCGGACCGAGTTGCACCCTCTAGGCACTTCTCATATATATATAAACCAACAATGGTGAATATGTGAAAATATGGAAAGCTAAAATGGTTTTCCAATCCTATAAACTTCAGGGTATGTGATTTCATTGGCCAGTTTGGGGTCCAGAGGGAATGCTAACTAGGAATGGCAACATGGCTCAAGCCTCGGCTCTGTCTCAAACCTCAATGGGTTTATACAAATAGAACTATCCCCATGCATATTAATCATTTGAGATATCCGACATTGCCCCGCCACCTTTTTCTTTTTTTATTTATTCTGGTTGCTATTTGCCAATTGCCATTTTCTTTTTTTTCTTTTTTTTTGCAAAGCAATAAGAAATCATATATACCCATACACGCACCAAAGAGGAGTTGAAATCAAGACCTTTACAAACCCCACACCCCTATTGAGATGGGACATGCTTAGGGATGTAAATGGGGTGGTTTTTTCGAGGCCCTGCCTCGTCCCACTTCTAGTGGGAAGGGTTTAGGATACTATTTAATGGGGTAGGGGCGGGTTTGGGGATTTTTTAAGAACCTGTTAAGGTTTGGAGTGGAGTTGGGATATTCATTAAAAACCTGTCCCGAATCCGCCCCGATTATCTATTTACTTTTCCTATCATACTTCCTTTAATACATAATAATACACTTATGCCATTTAATATATAAAAGCTTCTAATTTTCTCTTCCTTAAACCCTATCCCATTTTTTGTTACACAAAAGTTAGAGACTAACAGAAAAAAGCAACGCTCTCCAATCTCTATAGCCGGCAACCAAGAAGATCCAAGAGCAACTGTGCAACCATTACAAAGTAGAATGAACCTTGCATCTTTCTCTCTCTTGGTAAAATAAATAGAAAAAGAAGATATTCTTGTTATTAAGTGACTCTTTTTTAGTTGTTATATGTTGTGTTTTGTTAATCTTCATATAGGAAAATTGAAAGTAGTTTTGTGAATTTAATGAATGAATTTTAAAAATTTTCTTATTATAAATATTAAAAAATAAAACAATTATATTTTCTTAAAAGAAAATTTATGCTATAAAAAGTAATCGATTTTTTGTTTCATTCCTTCCGGTCTTGTCTTGTCCCACAAAGTATAAATGGGACAGGGTAGGACGGGAATGAGATTTTCAAATTTTAATGGGATGAAAATAGGAATTAGATGTTAAATTCAAAGTGGGTTTGGGATGGGATAAATCCCTATGGGTTGGGGTTGAAAGAGGGCTCCCCGTACCAAACCCGCACCGTTGACATCCTTAAACATGCTATTAGTCCCAAGGTCATTGGCCTCAAGTCCATACATTAAGACTAAAAATTCCATACATTAAAAGTCCTAGTTTCCAACTTTCCAAAAAATGATATATGAGGATATATAGGTATATAGGTAACCAAATAATGGTAAAGTGGTAAAGCTATAATCGGGTTGAGGTGGGGCGGGGTAATACCAGAATTGCCCCTGGACCTGACTTAAAATTTTAAAATTCGCCTTGGCCCAAATTTGAGCTGCGAAAAAATATTGCTAGACCTGCCCATAGGGCCAGGGCGGGGCAATTTTGTCATCTCCAATCCTAACGTGGAGTCTTTGATTGATGGTAATTAAAAATAGTGGAATAGATCAACTGGTCTCTCAATTTTTTGGCATTATGAATAAAAACAAAAGGGGAGATCCTTGACAAGAAAACAGACTTGCACTCGAGCAAGAAAATAGGCTCCCACAGAATCTGTCTGAAATTTCTTACAAAATCCTACATTTCACTAATGCAGGAAATGCACATTGTGAAGAACAATTTGAGTGAGGACACGGGTATGTGATCAGCTTAAAGTAGTAAATTTACCCAAATTGAACTCAATTCACATATAAATGGTTCGAATGGGTTCTGGTCTGCAAGGTTGGATGAGGAAATCTAACCCCCAAGGTTGGAAATTTTTTAAAAGGTAAGCGGCGCCACATACTTTCCTGAAGGACCCAACTGCACTTGGAGAGAGAGTTAGAACACTTACTCAGAATGTTTCATTTTTCATTTTAAAAAAGGCGAGGGACTCATGTCCTAGCACAGAAACAAACACCCACATCCCTTAAACCCCCCCCCCCCCCCCCCCCAACCCAAAAAAAAAAAAAAAAAGGAAAGAAAAAGGAGTTCAAATTTCAACAAAATCAATCTCCATGTTGATACTTTTTCAGGTTCCCAAACAATGCCATTGTTCGACTAGTTTATTTATTCACAACAAAATACAAAACTCCACCCTCGCACATATAACAAAGGTGCCAAATTATAGAATTGATATGGAAAATTAGGGGAAAAAATTTAAAGATAAAATACCTCTACTTGTGAATTACAAATACACAAATAGTCAAGGATCAAAGAGTCTATTGAAGTGCATACATCTACAAAAATAAAAAATAAAAAAATAAAAAAGAAAGATTATTCCTCACCTACCCTCTCCAATAATCTCATGGAGCATGGGTTTAGTGGCATTACGTGGTGATCCCTTTGCATCAACCACGAAGCTTGTGCTTTCCGATGAGTTGGAATGGCTATTTTCAGTTCTTTTGGTTGAAGTATCACTCATAAAGGTCGTTACATCATTAAATTTCCAGTCAGTCAAGTATCCAGGCTTGGAAGTTACGGAGCAAACTTCAATATCTCCCGAAAGCATTGCCACTACACGAGACATTGGTGGCCGTAGCGTTGGTGAAGTTTGAGTGCACAAAAGAGCTACTCCAATCATTCGTTTTACTTCTTCCTCGCTGAAAACAGATAATTTTGGGTCCACCAGTTCAATTTCACGGCTGTTCTCATGTAGGTTCCAAGCCTAGAAGCAGGAAAATGAAATCCGTTAAAGAGAACTCTAATGGGCAGAAATTTCATAGAAGTTCAATGTATGTGTTTTCGAGAATAAATTCAATTTTTCTGAGATTCTGAGCAATAAGCCAATAACTCCATTTCATATGACCAGTTCTGCAATTAAATGCAATGGAAATCATAATCTAAAATCTTACACACGCGGTTTACGGATGACATCCCATAATGTGTTTACTTAAGGTAGTTCTCATATAACCAGTTTGGAGAGACAAAACACATTTAATACAAGAGGCCGGCCAATAGAAAACAAAAATATTGTCATTGGAAAAGAAGAAAATCAAAAAAGAAACAAAGAGGTAATGAGTAATTATGAAAATGATACAAAAATACATATGATGTCATTTCTTAATTATTATTTTGATTATAGAAAAATGATCCTAAATACAATATGGGAGAGATATTTCAAATCCTGGTAAGTAACAAAAGGAAGTTATTTCAAATGTCAGGTAAATTAGGGTGGAACTAATCCATTTCCATGGGACTTTCATAAAACCACCTCGTCCACAAGCCTTGATGATGCTTCAAAATTTTAAAAAGTAAGCTATACATAGGTGTAATTTAACGATGACCATTAATAATTCATTATGAATTCCCTAATCCATTGCTAGAATCAAGATGAATGCAACTGGAAGGGGGCAAAGGTGCATAAGGGGTACAGAAAATCATACCCATTCAAGCAGATATATCTTTTCTTCTTCCAAGCTTGGGTCGGAATTCAGCCTCCCACTCACAATCTCAAGAGCTACGACACCAAACCCAAACACATCAGCCTTTTCTGTAAGATGCCCACGCATGGCATACTCCGGAGCAAGATAGCCACTACACCCATGATAAATTTTATTAAAAAAATAAAATAAAGAAAAAACACACGACTTATTACTTCGACATATGAACAAATCTAGAAATACAAAATAAATAAGAATTTAGTAAGAAGAACAAAGGGATAGTCTCTTGAGGATCTCACATTGTCCCTGCAACGCGTGTGCTTATGTGGGTCTTTTTGTCATCGTAAAGTTTGGCCAAACCAAAATCTGAAATTTTGGGGTTGAGATCGGTGTCGAGAAGAATATTACTGGCTTTCACATCTCTATGTACAATTCGAACTCGTGACTCCTCATGAAGGTAAGCTAGGCCCCTCGCTACGCCCAAGCATATATCATAACGAGTTGACCAATTGAGATCCAAACTTCCCCTTCCTGTTTCATGCATGGCCAATATTAAAAAGTTAATCATTCTTCCCCCCAAATGAGGTAGCATAAACAAAGAGCTGCAAAAATGCTATTCTCATACCAAATAATGCTTGATCCAGACTCTTGTTTTCAAGATACTCATAAACGAGCAGTCGCTTTTCGCCCTCAATGCAGCATCCATACAATTTCACAAGGTTACGGTGTTGCACAGCAGATATAGTAGCAATTTCTGTTACAAATTGATTCTTTCCTTGGTGGGATGCTACAGACAGTTGCTTCACAGCAACAACTCTCCCATCATTAATTGTTCCCTATTAAGTAAACAATTTAAAATTCAAAAAATAAGAAAAGTATTATACTTGTAAACATAATTTTTGTTCTCATGTTATACTTCAATCTTGTGTATAAGAGCATATTAAAAATGTGAGTTTGGTTAATGAAAGAGTTTATTCAACTTGGTTCTACAAACTTCACACTTTTATCTTCTACAAGAACATAGGACTTGATTTATGTACATCCCAATCATCAATAATTCGTTAGTTTCCCAATAGAGTCAAGCTATGTCAAATGAGGAAACTAGAAGACAACCATAATTTTCTGTTGATATTTAGGTTTTTTGTAGGAAAGCAAGAGGAGAACTATTCGAGTTAGTGATGTTTGAGTTGATTGGATAGGGGAGAGCAAGGTAATGGGAGAATCTTTATGAAGATCCAGAGAGTGGGAATGCTCTTGGTCATTGTAAATCCCAAAGTTGTGAATCCTTGTAAATGAGCCATTGGTGGCCTCCATATAGGGATTCAAAGCCCCTCTTGTGGCGGAATTCTTTTGGTCGAATTTTCAAACCAATGGGATCCCTTCCCACTCATGGTGCCTACGGGGTATTATAGTTGCAGACCAAGAACCCATGTAATAAGCCCGGACTAAGCGTGGCCTAGATGAAAAATATGGACCTTGTTCCCCCACAGTGACCAAGGCAAAGGGCCTCCCACCTATCACTATCAGATAATGTCAGGGTGAGGAGAGTGATGCTACCAATAGACATAAATGAAAGAAAAAAAAAAGTTGCAGGCTGTGATTGGAGACGAGTAGGCAAATTCAACAAATCATTTACCAAAAAAAAAGGCTGATACCATTGCATGGGCACTGACACCTGCTCCACCACTTGTTTTTCTTGGATTAATGTAATGACTTACCTTATAAACAGGTCCAAATCCTCCCTCTCCAAGCTTATTGGAAGGATTAAAGTCTTCTGTAGCATTCCTTAGTTCGGCATAACTGAAAGTGTATGGTCTGGCATCTATCCCTAGGAGCTCTGCAAATTAAACACAAAGACAGTTTATGGTTGTGACCCTGTTTATCAATTCATTAATTCACTTATTTAGCTTGTAAGCTAAAATATGCATAAACTTCAATTCAAATTTGACCATGAGAAGAAAATAAGTGAGTATAAAACACTCTAACTGCACCTTCAGCCAGAATTTTGTTTGGCTGAAGAGATGAACATTGGTGGAAAAAACATTGAACATTTAAAAATTTGTCAGTAACCTAGGGTTTTATTGGGGAAGCAACTCCTGTTTTCACATCATTAAAAAAGGGAAAATAAACAGAAGCTTCTCTGGTTTTTTGAAGGTGCCTGTTATCTTACAAAAACACAACAAGAAACAGCATTTATTACAGCCTTTGACTTTACCACAAAAAACACATCAACACATGTTTCAGTGAGGGCATCCAAAACCACCTTTAGTGAAAGACAATAACCACAGGCAGCCATACAACACTATACAGAAAACCTTGTATTATGACTAAATCAAGAAATCAGTTGGCATTCATATATACAGAACAAAAACTTTTAGTTACCTTCATCATCATTAGTAAGTGGCCGCTGCCTTCTTTGAAGAAAATAGTAAACCGCAAAAGCAGACAGAAGGATTACAACTCCAACAGCAATGACAACTCCCACAATCAAGCCTGTCCTATTACTCTTTTTTGATGGAGGGTTGTTACTAACAGTAGGAGTGAAATCTGTATGAAAGCTCACTTGTCAATACTTAGTTATCAGCATGTGAAAAAATAAAGATTTTAGCTCCTAAAGCGCAACAAATTTTTCTGCATCACATTACCTGGGGTAGCACTTATAGCTGAAATAGAAGGTCCATATGTTCCTTGAGCAGGTATGCAGCAAGTCCCTTTTCCAGCCCAAAAGAGATGTATTTCAATGTAGTTTTCTGATACCTGAGTCTTAAATTCCTTTTGAACAGCTCGGAAAGATGCCCCACCTGCCTCCTTTTGTATGTCAAAATCTTTTGACTCTAAAATCCCCTGGATTAAACAAATTAAGAACTTGAAAAAATATTAAGGGAGAAAATAGAGATTACTTTACGAGGTATTACCGTATTAGGAGACAGATTACTTCAAGATCCCATGCATTATGCATGAGCTCCATCAATACATATTTAAAACTTAGGAATTATTTTGTTCCAGAGATTCATTGGAATTTGGAAATTAATGGGAAAATATTGCAAAGAAATCAAAAAGGCAGTCACGTACTCATGTTGATGAACTGGGACTATTTTTTCATCAATAACTAAAACTATTAATAAAAATTTTGAAATTATTCTCAATATTTGTGGTTTATAAATACTTCACAAATTAACTATAATAATAAAGGTGTGTTATATAGTAATATTAAATATGCATGCAGTTAAAGGTTTCTTCAAAAGTAATAGATATTGTCATAATGATCCCAAATCAGACATATCACATATGATAGATTCATTCAAAATTTTCTACTAGCGACATGAACACTACATAATAAAAGCTTCAGTTTAACACAACAACAAAAACACACTTTCAGGAATAATTTCAATTCATACCTGGATATAAATATCAAAAACACGCTTCCCAAGACTCTGCCATGTATTAGAATCTAGGATCGCAGTCTCTGCAAACTGGAGGGTCAAGGTGTAGTTACCATTCTCAAGTCCTAAACCATAGTATCTTAGCGATCCAGCAGAGATTCGTGCAGTCTGGAACAGCTCTGGGTTTAGAGTATTTGTAGCTTGAGATGATGAAGAAATAGTATACTGAGGATTGTTGCTCCCAGTAAAAAATCCAACATTGCTAACTGCCCACCTGTTTGCATCAGTCACAAAATATGAAGCTGGACCAAGGGTCTCATTATCCCTTTCAAACACAATCCCATTGGAAGACGTGATCTGTGGACCACCAGACTTGATTGCAAAGTCATAATCTGTACATCAAATGCAACAGAGGCAATTATGAAAGCAAATTCACAAAGGGTTTTTCAATTTACAAAGTCAACATCACCTATGTCTTCATGTGTTAATATACATGTTATGCATTCATATCGTTTTACAAAAGCAATGCTTGATTTAAGAAAGTTAATTCAAGTCTAATAATCTATTACACAGAATTGGCATCTTACACTTGGAATTTAGTGGGGCACTTTCATGAATGTTAAAAAGTATTTGATCCTTGCTTAGTAATTTCAAGAAGTAATCTTCTGAGAGAGGCAATTATGAAAGCATATTCACAAAAGGTTTTCAGTTTACAAAGTCACCATCACCTATATCTTCATGTGTTAATATATATGTTATGCATTCGTATCGTTTTGCAAAACCAATGCTTTATTTAAGAAAGCTAATTCAAGTCTAATAATCTATTACACAGAAAAGGCATCTTACACTTTGGAATTTAGTGGGGCACTTTCAAGAATGTTGGTAGTTAAGAGCATTTGATCCATGTTCATTAATTTGAAGAAGTAACCTTCTGAGTGAAAACATGTAATGCTACCTTTTTTAGCTCCCCTCACACAACTCAAATGTTCAAACACTTCAAAACTGTGGATGATGTAGTCATGTAGCCCATTCACTGTACAATTTTTTTATGAATGCATTCTTTATCATTCTCCATTTCTCCCTCTCTGAAAACTTGACCTCAAATTTTGAAGTTGTAAATTTCCTCAGTTCCAAACTTTCACTCTTAGCTTAGAGGATGAACTTAAAGGTTAATATATCCATATTTCCCTTGTGGGAGAGTAGGGAAGATATTAAGATGACCAATCATTCTAATTGTCCCATTGAATTTGTTTTGAATAACTAAACCAAATGAAGCAATGGTGTAAGAAACACATCCTTGAACTGATCCAGAACATGAATTGCAGTAGTATCAGTATGCTATTCATTCTAATCTCCTTTGGTTTTGTAATGTGATCTAGCTACTTCTCTTCCAGTTGCTTGGGTGGTGGAATGTCCTTCATATGTCGTAGGATTTTTTTATGCCCATTGTACATAAGAGCATAAGTATTTTCGTCGCCATCATGTTGTAGCCTTTGGTTAAAGAGCCATGGTCTGTTGTACTCTTACCTCGCCATGGCCCTGTCCTTAAGTGTGCCTTGAATGGTGAGGAGCCACGCCCTGTCCCTTGTATGGTGAGGAAGGCTCAAGTGGGATACCCTTTGACATCAATATGTCACTGGCAGGTTGACATCTTCACTTAACCTCATCATCACGAAACGTCCATAAAGATGCCATGGTGTTGCATGCCACTGCACAACCATCCTCCTCAGTCTCCCAGCAGAAGGTCAGAACTCAGAAGACACCACTGTGAACACCAAATGTCATAGTAATTGGATGTCCCTGACCCCATGGTTCAGAGACACGCCAACGGCCACACTTTGGATCAGATAAAGAAAAGGGAAACACACCAACAGCCACATGTTGTGCAGAATACCAGACATGGAGAAGAAATCAAGAGGTGACACGTGGCTTCTGAAAGCACCGTTAGTGAAAAAGCATGGATGGACATGTTCTCTACAGCAGAAGAAATATTCCTCGACTCAACCAACCAAGGATGGACCCGTGGCAGATGTCATCATGAGACGATTATCCCAGGTTTCTATATAAGGGAACCCAAATGTACCCTGTAAAGGGGAGAGACTATCAGTGAAAGAAGAGAGAGGGAGAGAACCTCCATTGTACCTTTGTATTCTTCCTGCTCATAGTGAAAACCTCCATCACCACCATCGTTTTTTCCCATTATTTTAGGGGTTTTCCACATTAAATATGATCTCTTCATCTTTTCTTTTTTCTTCTCCGATTGCTTAATGTGTGATGTGATTGACATGGCTGTGATGGTGTGTCATCAATAGTCCAATGATGTAATGTCACTTTGACATCCCCGGGAGGTAGTGGGATCTCACCATGGACAATGATTAATATGGTTTCGAACTAAAGGGAAAAGCTTGTCGTAATTTCAGGACTGCAAGGGAGTTTTAGGTTTTTCTAGGTTAGGGTTGTTTAAAAAGGCAGGGCAAAGGTTTATAATCAAAGGTAATGGGTCAAAATTAAAGCTATAGAAAAGGCTGGTTGTAGCCTTGTAGGCGAAAAGAGCGCACAGAAGTGCTGGAAATTAAAAATAGGGGGAATTACAGAATGGCACAGCCATGGGAAATAATTACAAGCAATACAATCGACCAGTAACTTCATAGTCATTCTTGTTTAAGTTAGTAGCCATCTATTTGTAGTTACTAGTCAATTGTATTAATTTGTAGTTATTTGCCCACAGCCGGGCCATTATGTAATTCCCCAATTAAAATAAACAAAAAGGAGAAAAGGAAGACGAAGAGAGAAGCTAAATCTTAGAATCTCACCTAGGAGATAATGAATGGAGTTTAACCATTAATTAAGTGCAAAAGCTATAGAGAATTATCATTAATCAACTGTATGTAACAGTGCCTACAAGCTTTGCTTATATAAAGTGCAATAAGGCCAATTTACTAAATTCTACTTTAGTCAAATTAGGACTAATACTAAAATAAGAAAAAGATTTCTTAATAACTAAGACAAGCTTAACACATGATAATACAATACTACCAAAAGAAATTAATAATGGACATCACATAGACAAAGTTACCAACTGCTTAGTCAGTAGCATCTCATGGTACAAGTCTTCCAATAGACTTGAATACCATCTTCATTTTCTTATACTAATATTAACACCTCACCGCTTCCCAGTACAAAAAGCTGGGAAAATGAATATACGCAAGCACGCACCCACACAAGACCCCCAAAAAAAAAAAAAAAAAAACTGTCATATCACCAATCTGAACATATTCACCCAATCACCACATGGCTTTATTATTTAGTTCTTGATGGTGCATCCATCATTTTAATATATAATTTTATCAATTTACCAATAAATCATTTTGAATCCTGTTTTAGTAAAAGAATATTTGAATGCAACTGTAAGTTGAGTATATGAGTTTAGAGGCTTAGAAAGGGATACATTTGAACCCAACGTTGCATCCACTTTTCATTATCACCATTTAACAGCCCCCCCCCCCCCCCCCCCCCTCTCCAGTGGAGTGCAATGCTATTTCCATACCATCACCAATATTATTATTATTATTTTATTTTTTATTTTTATAACAAGGGTGTCCAGGGGCTAGGCACCCTGATGTACTAATCCGACGGGTGCGTGCAGTCTCCCCGTCCTACATGCATAGGGTAATTATTGGGTAAACCCTAAGGGGGTCAAACACTTTCGTGGGGTTTCAAACATCAGCAAGACATTTAGAAGGAAAATTCAAAATTTTATCTATAAGTGCCATATATTTGGCACTACTAAAATATATGTACTTTTATTTATTATGAAAAGAAATGAAAGGATAAGGATCTCATTTCCTGGTTGTAGAGCACCCAACTTCACAATCAATAGAATTTTAAGGTTTAATGGTTGTTAATGATTAAAAAATTCTTCTCATGAAATATTGATCCTAAAAGACTTCTCTAGTTCTCTCCTTTTGTGGCCTCAAAGTACCTAGTTACATATTTAATTCTTAAAACCATAGAGAAAGAGTTGAACTTACAGAGTCCAGAACCTCGATTGCAAGGAAAGTTTCGTTGAAGACAGTTCAATCCAGGAAGAACACTGAAAGCAGAAGAAGAATGCATTCAGATGAGGAAAAGCGGATGTAATAACCGAATTTATGTGAGATCAATTATTATTTAGGTTAACAGCTATATGTTTTATGAGAAACGCTTCTATTAACAGAAAGGAAAGAGCTATATACAACATAGAAGGATAGATTTCCTTCAAAAATGAGAACAAATAACTACAGAAGCCAAAGCTTAGAACAAAAGCTAACTAAATGCAGCCTCAAGAAAGAAAAAATGCCCTCTAAAAGACCAACGGGTTGTAGGCTTTTAACAACCCTTCTAGCTTTCTTTCTTTCCTTTTTGTTTTGATTGTGGCTCTGGTCACCTACTTCACCTGTTAGACCTAAAAACCCACTAGGTCAAGAAAATATTTCTCCAGTCATGTGCACAAATTTTCAATCCCCTAAACACCTTGCTCTCACCCATCCATTAACAATCAAGCATCACCACCAACTAAAAACTAAGACATCCTCATCCTAGACGATTGAAATTGTATTCTTGTAAGGAGGAAGAATCTCACAGTGAATGGAAAACATGCATTCTCCTAATAGGCTAATAACAACGGTTTCAAAAGTACCTTAGTATTTAGTAATAAAAGTGGGCTTGCACAAATGAGTCATAAGTACTATAAAGCTAAAATTGCATTTTAATAAAGGATAATAAAAAGAATCAAGTTAGTTCATTCACAGACATAGAGATATCCATAAAGAGACTGATATCACAACTGGCATAATGAACACTAATTTTTCTTCTTTATATATATATATATATATATATACAGTTAACGATGTTAAAGTATGACAAGTGTCCTAGATTTCACAAGTTATTATACAAAACACAGGTAGCTGACTTTGTATTGGGGGACTTCTGGCAAAGAAACTTAAGAAATCTTCAACGCAAAAGGATCCGAGTCCCTATCTGTAAATGGTAATCAACTAATTATGTGCTAGTGTAATATTGTTTTCTACAATGATCTCGTAGTCTTCTCTAATAATCCTCCTTGCTTCTTTAGCATTCAATTTGGCTTGATTCCTGTACATAATACTGAATCTATTGGTACAGAAGAACAAATATCATAAGTGTACCAGGGTTCATATGGTATTTCAATCATACGAAGCTCAGAAGATGATAAACCCCCAGCCTGAATAAATCTAGTTTGTAAAAAAGTTTTATTAGCTGCGTATTCTGTGTAGAGTAACGAATTCTTTATTGTTAAAGATGGGGACAGCGTCTCCCTGGACATCTAAAGACAGACATGTGTGTGTATATATATATATATATTACATCAAAAAATAAAAACAAAAAAAGAAAAAGACATTATGCAAGAATATAACATATGGAAAATGAATCTTAAGCAGTGGATTTGTATCAATTGCGAGTAGAAAAAAATAAGAAGAAGAAGAAGAATAAGGAGAAGAGGGAGAAGAAGGCATAGGAAGATAACATATGGAAAATTATAAGCCCGTTGTTGTTCTCCACGTGACAAGCCTATTCTTGTCTGTTAGGCCTGCACATGAGGGGGAGTGTTGGAAAGTCCTAAGTCCTACATCCTCCGACTATTGGTACTTTGATATGACTTCATATAATTGTTTGGTCCCTCCATCTAATAACTTAGGCTTCTAGGTTGGAAACTTAACAATACTAAACATCAGCCGAACAATATTAATGTTGTTAAATTAAAATCATATTCAGAACTGGGGAAACAAATAAGGGTAGAACTCTATTTTAGATATTCATCTTCATTTATTGGGAGGACAGATAACTAGATAAGTATATTGAAAATGTCATAAATATTGCTTTCTGGAGCCCGACTGCCCCTATTTGACCTCAGAAGTAGGTATTGGTGGTTAGACGCATTAAATAAAAAGATCTTCAGTGGAAAACAATTATATTTTATTTTATCATCACATTCATTTTTGAGAAGCTCAAAAATAGAAGTAAAAATTGTAGATAGAATCACCTGCTGTTTGAATTATCAATTGTGAAGTTGTTGGCAACCAAATTACTGCATATTACAACCCATAAAGATCACAGCGTTAGCTTTAACGTTATTGAATGTATATTGAGTGTAAGCATATGTTACAATTTACAAGATGCAAGGCTCATAAAATTATTAGAGAAAAAAATTGTAATTCAAATTCTAGAAGGTTAAACAATTATAGGATGGAATAATGGAATGTTGAACTTAAAAATATAAAAATTAAAATTAAGATAAGCAGACAGTAAAATTTTCATACGTACAGTTGTAAATTTTGTTGGCCGACCCAAGAGGGAAAGCTCCCCGATAATCCATTGTATGACAAATCTCTACAGCCATAAAATAATGGGAATATTAATTAGAAATAATACCACAGTAGTATTGATTTTTAAAATCCAGAACCTCCGTATACGTTTCTCCATGTTTCCACTATATTTGTTTCTCCTTTTTTTAAAAACAGAAATGAGAAACGAAACAATTTTATTAACATAACAAAAGGATACAAACTAAAAGGATGAAGAGAGTTCCACCAAAGAGAAACAAAAACTATACAACCTCAAAACAGGACAAAACAAAATTACAAACACCAACCAAAAACAGCCTTAAGGGGTTAAAAAAAGACCCTCTAAAACACTGCAAAGAAGAAGCACCCCTCTTAGCAAGTTCATCGGCTTCCCCATTAGCCTCCTAGCCACTCACTCAGCCTGCACATCTAGAGAACCAGCAATGTCCAAAATTTACTCTATGTTTGCTTATTTTCTAAAAATAAAAAAGAGTAACACCATTTTGAAGAAAACTTTTACACAGAAGAAATGGCATTGCACTAATTGATGCACCAAGCAGTGTCTATTTTTTGTTTATATGAAATACCACACAGTACCCTAAACTAAAACAATTTGCTTGCCAATCCATAAAATTCTTTTAAATAGTATAAATGATGGCTGAACCTACACAATTTTATGTTACAGGCTAAACTAGAAAGGAACATCCATACCTTTTCAAGAAGAAACAATAAAATTCACCTACAAAATAGGCTTTAGGACTAAGTGTGTCTTCTGAAACAACTTCAAGGGAAAAAGACAAAAAAAATAAAAAAAATAAAAAAAATAGAAAAGAAACTTCTGAATTAATTTTTATTACTGAAAGAACCTACTACTTGCTTTCGAAAGCAGTTAAAAAGAGCCACTATGGATTTGGTTTAGTAACTCCACCCTTTTTTTAATCAGCTATAGTAACTCTACATTTTCATCTCCACATAATCTTTATCTTGAAACATATGAATAGGAGTATAGGACTCGAGAAATTATTGTAGCAGTCACTAGAATTCATTCTTGCAGGAAGTAGCTTCCAAAGTCCAAACATAACTAAAATCATAGAAAGGGACCCACATTAAATTACTAGAATCCTGGTTGTTATGAGTGGACCACTAGCCAAAAAGAAAATGGAAAAAGAAAGTGAATTCTACATTTATAACATGTTTCTCCTACTATAAACTTTTTTGGTTTAGTCATTTGTAGTTTTAGATTTTAATACAAATTAATTTTCACTTTAGCTCAATAGGATACTTTAGCATGTTGTTCTTATGGTTGTTGAACAAAACATATGGCCCTAAATGAAGCAAATGGCTAAAGGGATTGGAATTGTGTTGAATACTTCACATATCCGTCATATTTAGATAGTTGGAAAATGCTTTAAATTCATAAGACCCTCAATTTGAGAACCCTTATAGTTTTAACTAGCATAAAATTCAAGTTGCTGGTATGAAAGTTTAGGATTAGGGTTTGAGAGAACTAGAGAAGGAGAAGAAGGGAGATAGAAAGAATGAGAAAATAAGAGGATCGTTAGATCCTTTTCTCCCCCTTACGTATGATATAGATTAGATAATAATAATACAATGACAAAACTACCCTTATAATAAGCGAAGAACAAAAATAACACTCTAGTACTCTAACACTCCCCCTCAGGCTGGAGCATATAAATAAATTAAATAAAAAAAAAAAGCACTCTGAAAAGGAGCACAAGCTAAAGGCTTCGTGAGGACATCGCCAAGTTGATAATCAGAGCGAAGATAAGGACTAACAAGCTCCTTTCGCAACAATAAGTCTCGAATAAAATGACAATCAACCTTAATATGCTTGGTGTGCTTATGGAAGACAGGATTGTTGACAATAAAAATAATGACTTGATTATCACAATACATTGAAATCAGAACAACAATACCCATATCACAAAGGAGAGAGCAAACCCATAATAAATTGAAATGGTATGAGCCATGGTGCGATACTCATCTTCAGCACCACGACAAGCAACAACAGCTTGCTTCTTATTATGCCAGGTAACAAGATTTCCCAACAAAAGTATAATACCTACAGATAGATCTGTTGAGAAATCTTACATCCCACATCAATTAAATATCGAGTTTAACATGTCTTCATATACCTGCTTGGGGCCTCCACTTAATACCTTAGGCTTTTAGGTCAAAACCTTAACATGGTATCAAAGCAAGCCGATTGGACCTAAGTTTTTATTCGACGACTTCCACACTTTCGGCGGATGACACTCTGCCACCCATCCGGTTTAAATTTCTTTTTCCTTTTCTTTCTATTCAATATTTCATTGAAAAAAAAAAAAGAAAAAAAAGAAAGAAAGAAAGAAAGAAAGAGGCTCCAATCCCTCTTCAAAAAAACTGAGCATTCTTGCTATATTCAAATATCTATGATGTTCATCTTTTGTCATCAATTTTTCGCTTGTGTAAATATTCAACCAGATTTCAAAACCCTAGACTAGCTGATGGTTCATTTGGAAGAAGAAGAAAAACAAGAAAAAGAAGACTTAAGGACTTTGAGAAGCGCAAGTTTATTGGTCCGTTGAGGCATATCGTGGCACAAAGAAGCCTGGCCTATAGAGACCCTCTCTATTTAGCCCATTCTACGTTCTCAATTTCCATCCGAACAATCTTCGCCAGCAAAATCTTGTAGTGAAAGGACCCCCAGACAAGCATGCAAACAAGCGACAAGGAGAGGATTTCAATAGCAAATCAATGAAGATTTTTTGCTAAAATCTTCATGAATTTGAAGGGGAGTGTAAGAGATCATAAATAAAAGCATTATAATAATGTAAATGAGATATACCAAATCACTTTTAGTGTATCTCATCACAATCCTTGATTAGGTGGATGTGATTTGATTAGGAGGTTGAAAATATTTTATTAAACCTAATTTATCTCTAATCTATATTTAGATTATCTCTAAACTTCTATTTAAAGCTTGAGCAGGATCTCCTAATGATTTTGTTGGAAACATATCATAGTATCAAAGTATGTCGTTCTTGGGTTGTCTTATTTGTGAGCCCGTCTTTGTTGTCCACCTGACAAGCCTGTTTGTGTTTTGTTAGGCCTGCACATGAGGGGGATTGTTGGGAACTCCTACATCCCACATCAATTAAATATCAAGTTTAACATGTCTTCATATACCTATTTAGGCCCTCCACTTGGTAGCTTAGGGTTTAGGTTGGAAACTTAATAGGATCGACAATCATAAAGACTACTAGCCGAATCTGCATCGTTAAAGCCTGTCACAGAAAGAGAAGAAGAGGGCTTATACTTTTTGGATCCTGGTAACTCACATTCCCTCAGTTCGTCCGCTTTAACTACTGCAGTCTCTCCTCTTCAGTGAAATTTTTGCTTATCCCTCCTTAGCTAAACTCAAGAGAGAAATACCTTCGTTGAGTCCTTTACTCCTTTATTTACTTTAGAATGTGAGGCTTGTCTATTAGGCAAGCATCATCGTAACTCTTTTCCAAGTAGTAATCATGATCGTCCGTCTGAGTTGTTTGCTTTACAGGCATTTAGGGTCCTTCTTGTACTTCTACATTGAATGGTTTTTGTTATTTTGTTTTATTTTTTTATTTTTTATGATCATTCACAAATGACATGGTTGTTTTTATTGAAAGAACGGTTTGAGTTGCCTAATCTTATTCTTTGATTCTATAATGAGATTTTTGTTCAATTTAATAAGCGTATTAAGATTCTTGGCTCTGACACCAAGTTAAGTTGTTGGTATGAAAGTTTATGAACTTCTAAATTTAGAAATACAAGGCAACTAAGAAACTCCATTTTCAATGCATTTCCAATGATTATGAACGAATATGTCAAATGTACTTACATATTAAGGAGCGACGCACTTTTTTGTGAAGGCAAGGTTCCAATTAACTTATTATTTCCAATAAACCTGAGCATGAAGACAATAATACATGTTTTAGTAGAGGATAAGTAATAAATCTAGGGAGGTATACAAAACAAGTAAGGAAATGCGATATCTTACAAGTAAGACAGTGAACTCAAATTGAAGAGCGAGTCTGGAATTTGTCCTGTTAAATTGTTGAAGCTCAAATCCCTTTAAAAAAAAAAAATAATAATTAAAAATTTTAAAAATAATAACCCAACTATATGAGGTATATTAATGTAAAATGTAGTAGCTAATGCTATTGAAAAAAAAAAGTAACAAATAATAAACTTTGTACAAGTAGACCTCGCAAAATCTAATCAAGAACCATTAACCACCTGGATCAAACCAAAATAACTGGGTTTTGGGTTGACTCTAAACTAGTCCCTAACCCACCTACAAAATAGGTTAAGTTTTAGTTAGACATGGAAGTGACGGAACCAACCAACTCGTAAATTAATTTAGTTATTTTTAACTAATTTTATAATTTTAATGAAAAAAAATGGCTTGTCAAGTTGGTTACTAGGTGACCCTTGGGTTGTGTTCAGGTTAAGGTGGTCCAACTAAAATATTAATGAGCAAGTCATAGGGAAGGATGTTTTGCAGCCAACCCTAACGCAACCTGACACATTGGCAGCTCTACAGGTATCTGAAGAATCACCCATCAACAGAAATAACTTACAGCTGTGACAAACTTTGATATTCTCCAATATTGGACGGAATAGAATCAGAAATATTGTTATTTCTCAGTACTCTGCAAAACATGTAACCAATTTGTCATATCTGATATTCCAAATAGCAATAGAAGTATACACATACATATACATACACATGAAATTGATCAGGAGCAGGATGTCCTGCACGTCCGGGACATGATTGCACGACATGGAGCTGTGGGAGACAGCCACACACACATGCATGAATGTCACGCACAGCTCCATGCTGTGCACGACGTCCCGGACCTGATCATTGCTTTATATATATATATAAATGAATTGATTTATAGCTATAACAATGTTGCCTTACAGGATGCTTAGAGATTTCATATCCTTAATAAATGCCAGTGAAGAGCTCCCATTAGATACATCACTTATTCTCCTACATTTTGTATTTCACACGACATGGTTAGCTTCACAGATTTGATATATATGAACATAATTAACTAATAGATGTGGACACTTACAACTCTGTCAAAGAGGTTAAATTGGAAAATGTTGAAGGTATTGGACCTTCAAAAGAGTTTCCTTGAAACCTCCTACAAAAAGATTTGAAAGCAATGAATAATTAACTGCACAAAAGTAGCTTTTAAAATCATCAAGGTGCATTTAAAAAATTCGTAATTTCACATCCTATAATAGAAAGTATATTGTTTTAGATTGAGTTTATACGATTATAGTGTAATCAAAACACCAGCCTGGTATAATTTAAGTGTAAATGAATGAAAATAAAGGGAACATGTCTGATGATATTGTCTTACAAGGATGCAAGCTTTGACCAATTTCCTATGAAGTCAGGTATCCTGCCTGTCAGTTCATTGTCTGATCCCCACCTGACAACCATAAAGATTCTTTCTAGTAAAAAATTATCACAATCACTTTTTTTTTTCTTTGCTTTTCTTTTCTTTTTCTTATTTATTTATTTATTTTTTGCCAAAAAATTTATAGTATGAGTTTTCAAAATAGGAAAGACAAAAGTCAAAGAGCACTCACACTGTAACCAGGCTTTGCAGATTAGCAAATGTTGAAGGAATCTCCCCACTAACTCCAGAACTATCAAAGTAACTGCCAAGGTAAACAATGTTCAGTAATTTGATGCTATCCAAAATCCCTTTTTTTTTTTTTTTTTTGATAAAATAAACTATTTATTAATAAAAAGAGCCAAGGCTCTTGTACACAAGATTTATACAAGAAAGAGGCCTAGAAACCTAACGTATTGAAAAACTCCTATGGGGGCTTCTGGTTACAAAAATAATCCAGATCTCCCTGTGACCATCTTATGCTACAATCACTGTTATTATAAGTTTCCTAAAATCAATTCCAAATTCTACATCTCTTTATTACCACATGCAGCCCAACAAGATTTGCAGCATTTTATTTTTATTATTATTATTTAAAAAAAGGGCTAAATAATGTAACAGAACTTACAGTTGTTCCAATTTCAATAAATTCCCAAGTTCAGATGGAAAAGAACCGGAGAAGTTGTTTGACCCAAAAGCACTACAAAAGTAACAAATAAATCAACAAATCAATAATATTCCAAGGATCCCATTCTCAAAGTTCCAGATAATCAAGATCTAAGCACATGAACATTAACAAGAAACAGGCATACACATAAAATGACCAATCACAATTGCACATAACGGCACAGACAAAACAAAAGATTTCACACATATGATCGGCAGTGATATGTGACAACCATATGGGTTGCTGATCCATATGTTCCAGTCAATGAAACACATATACAAGCTAAACCAGAGATTCAGTTTTAAAAATAATACTGGAGAATATTTAGGGAACTCAAATCCAAATTGATTATTTATTATAACTAGCAGCAAACAAGTGCCTTGCTATCTGCATAAAAGCAAAAAAAATCAAGTTTCCATTTAAAGAATACAAGAAGTCAAGCATAACGGTAACTTACAGTGATATCAAATTCGTAAGCTGTCCAAGTTCCTTCGGAAGCTCCCCTGATAATGCATTAATGCCAAGGGTCCTAAAAACATTAAACTAAACATCAGGGAAAGAAAAAGGAAAAAAAAAAAAAGTACACTTAACATAAATTATTATAATTTCCTACTAGTTTCAATTCAAAAATTCATGGCCTTACATGTATTGCATTCGAGTTAGATTGCCAATGGATGCAGACAGGGAACCTGTCAAGTAATTTTGGCCCAAATTTCTGTAAGAAATAGAAAAAACTTTAGTATTAATTAACAACAAAAACTATAAATAGAACCTAAGTGGAATATTAGCCAACTGCATGCAACATATATATCACTTGGCTGAAATTCTGCACCATAGTTTCAAATTCCACATTTGATCTAAGCATAATAAATATGAAAAAGAAAGAAAAGAAAAAAAGAAAAAGAAAAAGGCTTATAACTCAGTCAAATGAATATATAACATAAAAAACCATACAAATTTTCGATGAAAGTCAAATTCCATAGCTCATCCGGGATGATGCCAACAACGTTTAGCGCATAAACTTTCCTGTAGATAAAATTTAATCACGAGCAAGAATCAAATAAAATAGTTTATATAATCAAAGGTGATGATTGGAAAAGCAATGACTTCCTTTTTTTTTGCTTTCAAAAGCAAAAAAAGTGAAAGTTCTAGTAGTAAAGCAAGTTTTGTAACATCGCTTTGACTTCAAACCCAGCAGCAGCTCTCCCCTATTATAAGAGGAAGGTAGTGCTTTAAGTTTCAAGCCCAACAACTAAATTAAGGGGGGACCTATACTATGTTAGAGTGCAGGATTCTAACCATCCCACCCCCAAAAAATAATCACAATAATAATAATAATAATAATAATAAAAGATGTATGTTGATCACTCACCTGAAAATTTATATAAAACCAAACATGAAGTATATGAATAAAAGGATTGGGCTTGCAGCTCAAGTGTACAACATTTTTTTCTTTTTCCATTAAAAGGCTTAAGTATCAGAGAGATACCTAACATCCCAACGAGGTTGGTACCTTAGGCTCTCTTAATCATGTGCTATCAGCCCAAATATTATTAAAAATGAAAGAAAATACAAGATGAAAATAGACAAATGAAATAAAATCTCTACTCTTGGCGACTTATAAATGCATTTCAGCTCACAAATAGATTAAAGCCTAAACCGACTTATAGTATAAGTGTACAAAATACTATGCGTTGTTCAAGCTAAATGGCATCTTGAAAATCATGATCATGTGCCTTACAAGCTCAGTAGACATTTGATGGTGCACAGTGCACAAACCCATACCTACAAGCTCAAGAATTTTTTTTCCGGTTTTTTTTTTTTTTTTTTTTTTCAAGAAGGTATTCTGACCTTTAGTCTACCTAATTTCCTAAAACACGCAAGGCCACTGTCCACTCTGCATCAATGAACAAGATAAACCTGGTTGTTGGCCGACCTCAAGAGGGAGTGGGAAATACTACATATCTTGCATTTCTTGAGGCATAAATCCCAGAAATCATTGGTCCACCTCTTGGAGTTTCCAGTTCAAGGATGAAGGATTCCAACTCTTGAAATTTCTAGTTCAAGGATTAGGCTTGTGCAAAAATTGGACAATTATAAATTATTACAAGAGCCCAGACGAACTTAGGCCAAATGGGGTGACACTCATGTACAAAATATCAAAAAATTTAGTTTTAAGTTCAAGATAGGGGACGTACACAATTTATGCAACTCCTCTTTAAAAATATGCATGATATTTAAATGAAACCCACTAACCGAATTGAATAAAGCAATGTAGCTTATCAATAACAAATAATAATAATAATAATAATAATAATAATAATAATAATAAAATGGAATACAGTACTGTAAGCATCAATACGAGCATTATCAAAGACACTAACACTTTGGTAATGACCACACTACTCAAACCAAATATCAAACAGATGGGCTACTAAAACTCTCAAGTAAGCAACATCATTGATGCGACCCAATCAAATGGGTCAACGAATGACACCCACATGAACGTACAATAATCCAAGCATTCATGAATAGAAGAGAATCACTTACAGGTGGGTAATGTGACAAGTTGAGTTGTTATTGTAAGAACAGTCACATTTGATAAATGGGTTGTAAGTCGTGGTGTCGAAGTTGGTGGAGTCGATGGCCGTTCCACTGCATGGGTCTCCGCTTGTATTCCATTCCTGGTTCGCTGCCGAAATTTTCCATTGTTGGAAAACGGAATTCAAAGCTGCCACTGCAATCAAATTTTTTTGCATAACATGGAAGTTAAAAAGTGGTTGATTTAGCATTCGACGCTGGGTCGACAAGTTGTATGCGACCCAAATTAATTTAACCATATTTTGGAACCCAAAAAATAAATAAACAAATAAAAATAAATAATTTAAATCACATTCAGCATGCACATAAGCTATCATATGCGGAGTACCCTTCGTTTCTTTTTCATTTTTTTTTTCTTTCTTTTTTTTGGTTAAATAAGTAGTTCTTGAGCTGCAATTTTTTGCCATCTGAACTACTCCCGTCGTTATCATATACATTAAATACCCAAAAAAAATACATAGATAAAAATAGTGTATATAGAGTGTACACATATGTATTTTCATATGTATATGTATTCACATATATAAACACGAGTCATACACTAATTAATTAAGTATATAATTTTAAATAGTTCCATTCAAGTCAAGTAATCGATGACATTATAGTCTAGTAACATTAATTAGGACCTGCATATAAAATGGCACACTTACCATTTGAAGTAGCCCAAAATTGCCCACCTTACCATTTGAAATGACCCACTTACCATTTAGTGATCACTTACCATTTGAAGTGATCAACTTACCATTTCAAGTGACCCACATACCATTTGAAATGGCCTTATGGGTATAGTACCCATTTTTTTGCTAGGGTGCCATAGAATTGGCCCCCTCTTTGGTGCAATAAGTTTAGAAATCTATCTTGATTTGTCTAATTCAAAGTTTAAACCATTATTTTTATTTGAATATTTTTCAAAAAAATTTCCCAATTTCCATATAGGTTAATATGTTTAATTGAAACAAAAATCTAATATTAGATGATCGGTCCTTTTTTATTTTATTTTATTCTAGCTTTATATAATTTTTGAATAAGCTGATGATAAATAGTAATTAATAAGTATGTCGTGCCAATTATAACTAGGGCAATGCTATCTATAGTACACTAGTACCGTATTACAGTATTATATAGACAGTACCTAATGTAACAATATATTTCATGGTGATATACTAAATACTCCCTCTGTCTCACGAAGATAGGCCATTTTTTATACTTTTTGTTCCAAAATGTTTGTCCAATTTGAAAAGTTAAATAATAAATTTTTTAAGTTTCCTATACTACCCTTTGTTATTTTAATAATTACTTTCAACACAAAACCCAATTCAAAGAAAGAAATAGTATTTTTGGAAAAATTGAGTTTAATAAATGACAAATCAATACGATGATAGCTTTTTCCTTAAACTCCGTGTTTTATCAAATATGACCCATATTTATGAGACGGAAGGATTAGCTTATAGGTATTTTTTCAACCAACTCAAGCCATGTGTTGTTTTTAGGAGTTATTTATATCATTTTCCTTATAACTAACTATATGACAAAAGCAGCACTCTAAATTTAGGAATCAAAGAGCTTGACTCATGGACCCATTAAGCATCAAGGAAAGCATGTAATTTGGGTCTAAAGTGACGGTAAGACGAGTATTTCCAAAATATAACTTAGTAAAGGCAACTACTTAATGTTGGTATTGCTTTACAGCTTTCTTGGGTGGTCAAAATTAGAGCAAACAAAATGAAATGAAATTTTAATGGTAAACAGCAGCGATAAGAGAGAAGAAATTATAAGAATTTAACTAGGTGAGAAGTGTGCGTGTCTATTGTTTATGGCTAAAATGAGAATATCACATCCCGAGGCATAAATAATGAGATTGATTAATAAGGCTATGAGAAAGCCTATGAATCCATCTCTCCTTTTGTTCTCTTTCTTTTCGTCATTGCTCACCATTAGATTTTATCTATTATACTTACCTCCATTCTAGTCAAACAAACTGGGCTTAGGGGTGAGCTGAAAACGGTTTGATGGCCATTACCTAATGTTGGTCTTGCTTTAGGGGTGAGTTGAAAACGGTTCTAATCTTTATTTTCTACAACAAATCATCAATCTCAAGCCTCGAATTTATGTTTTCATGCTTTGCAGTTGAGATTTTTACCATGGCATCACACAATCTCAAGACTCAAAACTTACGTTTCCGGGCTCGGCGGTAAACTAAAATTTATACCGTTGCACCCGACAATGGCCCCTCAAACTAGGGGAGATGTCATGTTATCTAAGAAAGAAAAAAACAACTCAACGCAACGCACACAGTCACATGACCATATGGGGTTTTCATATATTGGTGGGATATGAAACCACTTGCAAAACGGACGGGGCCCAAAAACTTTGAAGAGATTGAAGCTGGTGGCCCAATTCTCATGTCCTCTCAATCAGACCAATTCGAAAACCTAATAAACTTAAAAAGACAGAACAGACCAAGGAGCTTATTTTTCTCCTTTGGGAGAAAGGGAGTTGCTATAATTTTTGCTGCATCCACCAAACTGAAGCGAGAAACGAACTTCGAGTGGATGCATCAAGGCCATGCAAATCAGCTTGGATATAGGCCGGCTTTTTATCCAGGCGAGAAGAGAGAGAGAGAGAGAGAGAGAGAGAGAGAGAGAGAGAGAGAGAGGGTACCTTCAGAAGGATCAGTGGTAGAAGCAGTAGCATTTTGGGCATGACTAATATCAAACAAGCTGAAGATGCAAACACCGTAGAAAGCACAGACAAACCATAGAAATGGCCCCGACATCAAAACCAGTCCTGACGAGAAAATTGTTGAGAGAGAGAGGCGGGCGTGAAGATTGAATCTAATAAGGCAACTCTAAGAATATATAAGGTAAGCCTCAAATTGATAAGGCTGCTTGCATTATTTTAATATAAAATTTTTAAGATTTTCTGGTGTTGTTGCAGATAGTTTAGATGTCAGTTCACACGTAGATGCATCTCTCTTGGGTGTTATTAGACAAAGCTCTGCCAACGCGCCCTAATGGTCCGTGGAAAACACTCATTCAAGCCATATTCCAAATGTTTATTGTCCCTTAAAAGCCAGAACTGACATGAAATTAGGTGTTCAGTCCTCTTCCTAACTTCAAATAATCCACAATTTAAGCAATAAGACACATCATAGACTAATGAAAAGAGTGGTAAAAATTGAACTCATAACCTTTTGTCAAGTAAAAGACCTCCAGACCAATGGGTCTACCTCTTACTCTCTTAGAGTTTATATTAGACTGCCTATATTTAAAACCATATACATTAATTGCCCAAAACTAGTCCATTTATGATTATATATATCCAACCTTTGTATTTAAAACACATATTTAGAAATTTCAAAGACAGACTAGGGTACATAATAGCTCGGATTTATTTTGGTGGATGGGTAAATAATAAATCATGGGAGATGTGTCTGAATTGTTTGGTGCTAGAAGCGTTCATTCCTAGAATGGCATATATGGGATGTTTTAATTTAATTTAGAATTCCAAACATGTCTTACATCACTCCTCCATCTAATAATTTTTTAAGTTTTCTTGGTCATTGATCTATGATGTTAGCAAATACGTGTAAAGAGCCATCCATGCCCATCTGCTTCAATTGTTCAGGTGGCACGGAGATGCATACAAGACTCGTCCCAAACAAGTTCCATTAACAATGGCGGGTGTGTGGCACGCGCTATACACAGGTGCTGAACTAGCATTTGAAATGGTCAGTTTGTAATTAGCTGAACTGATGGGGGGCATTCACTTAAGCGTAGACTCTTCATGTTGTCGGCTGGCGTCCACCCAATCGTGGTTCAACGTCGGTTGTTATGTCACCATCAAAGCCAAAAATGTCTGCGGTGGGTGATGCAAGTTTTTCAAAAAAGGTATTTTAATATTTTCATTGAAGTTGTCAATCATAAACAGAGTTCTCTTACAATAAGTTTGGATAAGATTCATACTTTCTGTTTTTTAATTTCAAAAATTTTTTTAAAAAATAAAAATTCTGAATGTAAAATTTTGATAAGTACTTCTAAAAATTAAGATCAAAATTTTTTACCGTAAAAAATTATCAAAGAAAATTCATTTTTTTATTAAAAAAAAAAAAACTTATTCAAACAGACCTTTCGTATATGTGCTCTCAAAGCTAATGTGAATAATTTGTATCTTCAAAGTACACCCGTCCACATTTCAACTCCGCATTAAAAGTGATTTCTATATTTAGGAAAGGAAAGGGCCTGTTTGGTCCCTCTATTTCTCTCATTTCATGTGTCCATCAAGGGATCCAAATATATATATAAACTTTAGGCTTTCATTATCATTTATCATTGTGGGACACCCATTGGTGAGACTCAAAATTCCAAACCCAACCCACCCCGAAAATTACTTTTATGGGTTACAATAAGAAATATGTAAATCAAACCTTACATTTTGTTTTTTTGGACCAGAATGGATCATTAGGCATGAATGCGGCAAACCAGATGGTCCATTATTGATAAAATTTGAACACATGACTCAACATAGAGACACGTGGATCCCATATCTTTTTACAAACATGTGCTTATGTGTTCATGTTTGATAGATATTGTCATAAAAGTATTTTCTAATAGGACTAACGCGACCGAAAATAAGAGCTTCCATAGTACGATAAGCTTGTTCTCAATCAGTGTATTTTGTGTTTCATTAAAGGAAGTGATTAACAGTTCCTATTGCTTAAGGCTCTATTTGGTTTGTGGATTTTATCAAGGAAAAAAAATATATATATATATAAAGAATTCTATTTTTCTTTATTTGGTTGCAATGGAAAATTGAAAAAAAAAAAAAAAGAAATGGAATAATTTTGACTTGATATAATTTTATCTTTTCCTTTTATTTTATTTTCTCCTCATTTTTTTTCCCTTCATTTTTTTTTTCCTTGGTAGAATCCATGAACCAAATAGAGGGTTAAGAAATCAAAACACTTACCATTAATAGATTTTCAACAAGAGTTCATCACATTGTTATGTTGGATTTTTATTTTTCTTCTAATAAATATATTCAAAGCTCGCATTCATGAACAATAAAACAAACACCTCTTATAACAATGGGAACAAAGAACATCTCCTATGAGGCAACGATCAGTTCTACCTTTTTCCAAGTTCACCATTTTCGCAGCCATGCGACCGGCACCAGCATTTGGCGCCCTTTGACTTTGACTATTAATTAGTCAACTTAAAGACAAAGGATGTATTAGCGTGAGCCACCTTCAATAGGACATTGCGCCAAGAAGGTCTTGATTGCTTTCAACAATGGCGTGCATTTTTGGCAACAAATATTAAAGTCAAAATTTGGGAAAGACAAATATCTATATATATGAAGATGGAAAGGATCCAAAATACCAAATTAAATAGGTAGAAGGTTGAAGATATCAGATGAGTTTAGCCACTTTTTTTTAACGGCTGATGTAACCATATATGGGAGATTTGAAATTAATAATAAAAAAAAAAATTGCGGCTGGAATACAGAAAAGCTAGAAAAGAGGTCATACCCTCGCTGTGCTATAGCTTGGTCGTGTGGCTTCACACTGTACATATAGTGAATAAAACATGGTCATGCATGACTAGGCTCGACGGAGGTGGTCATTTTTGTACAAGGTAGTTAAGGTAGCTAGTCCGGTATCAAACCATTCAAAGCTGGGAGAAGCTAGTGAAGGCAATGGGATACATATTGAAGTCAATAAATTACATTAATTATATGATTTACATTACAGACTTTCATTGTCAAAAGTAATGACAATCAAATCATGACCACAAAAAATAATAAACTATGATTTCTTTTTAAGAGTTGTAAAACTCATTTGTGACCATGGTTTGACTATCATTGTTTGTCTGTCATGTCACCTTACATGATTAATATGCATGTCTGTATTTTTTTTTTTTGTTTTTTTTCGACAATATATAAAACCTACCACACCTCTAACCCATCCCTTGATATCAACAAATGGGTATTAATGTTTCTCCATAAGCTTGTACCCAATACCACTCATCACTCATTTAACAAATGAAACAAATGCTACTAGACTATCATGTCATCAACAACGTACATTATGATTTATATATGTAAGAAATACTTTAACCAAAAAAAAAACTTGGACGTGTTGGATTTGAGAGGTCCGGCCATGATTTAATTTAGATAAAGTATTGAGTGCAATCCGTCGGTGTTTGCTGGGGAGTTTAGGAGGAGGTAGGTTAATAAAAAATTAGGTTGAGTGCTGAAAAAGTGACAATGTGGAAGTCGAATAGATATATATATATATATATATATATATATATAATTAATCAAGTAGGAGATTAGCGAAACAACTTGGGTCGATGCCATGTTGATCATAAATTTGATATTTTATACAAAGGGTCATAGCTGCTGTCACGTAGAATACACATAAAATGAGCACTTAGTGTGATGATAATGTCCTTTGATTTTGCCAAGTGGTGAGAGTGTGTGGGGCAAAAGGAAAGAGTCTGGATAAGTAAAGAATTTGAATCCCTCCCATTGTACTAAAAAAATTATGGTTTGATTTAATAAATCACTCATAAAGAAGGAAGTCCACTCTCCCAAACCTTGTGCATTCCATCTCTCATATATCTAGCCTTTCTTTAATAGTTTTGGCATAGCGCGTACTTCTCGATCGGCATAGATTAATTCAATTAATTTTAATTGGAACATTAGATTTCATTGTGTTTTTAAACTCGATAGAAAGCAATATGTACAAGAAATGATCAAGATAAGATCAATCAACCTGTTCTAATATATATATATATATATATAGAGGGAAGGGTTCCGTTGACACCTGGTGTAAAACTTTTTACACTTATACCTATCAATATTTTTTTATAGAATCATATTTCGTCAATCCAACCGTTGGATTACATATTCCTATCATACATGTCATGCACGTCAAATTTCAAGTTAATCGAATATTGGGAAGTGTTTCATCCGTAAATTTACATTTCTTTTAATAAATAAAACTTTAATTTCGAGCACTTTATGGATGACATACCTTCTAATATCTAATTAATTTGAAATTTGACACGCATGACGTGCATGATAAAAATATGTAATCCGATGGTTAGATTAACGAAATATGATTTCTATAAAAATATATTGATAGGTGTAAGTGTAAAAAATTTTACACCAAGTATTATGGAGCCCTCTTCATATATATATATATTTATATATATATATATATATAATAAAGCGAAAAGACTTTCACTAAAAATTAAGTTATTATACAGTCTTCTAGGTAGGAGTTTATCTAAAGAATAAAATAAATTGTAACTAGTTTATTGACACTGAATAAATAGTATTTTATATGACTAAAATAATATTTTTTGTACTTTTTCATTCATTAAATAATGTTTTATATGATTAATTAGTGTGTCACAGTATAAAACGAAACATGATGACACATGCAAAACCAAGAGGAGAACCCAGCTGACAGCAATTCAAACCAGTTGGATTGAAAATCTCTAGCCATCCTTGGTTTCCACTAGGACATATCCCTATGTATTGAACAATGAGTACGTACCATTTCCAAATAATGTATGCACATGGTGCAAGTGGTTGGGGGCCCAGTTGTAGTTTAAATACAACCCACTTACTCATACCTAGGAATCTAACCAATGCGAGGGGGAAGATTGTTTTTATAGACTGAAAACTTGAATGGAAGGAAGTCCACCATTGGATTTGATTGGATATATAAATTTTCTGAACGCACAGATTGTCCACTAGGGCAGCTTGTATTATTTTTTTCTTTTGGAAAATGTTGTTTTGACAGTCCCCAAACAGGACGTTGGAATTCTTTCCAAGAGCTAGTATAACGATTTTTTTATTTTTTATTTTTAGGTTTTTTATATGTGCCCTTAGGTCACATGTTAAGTTACATTTATTGGAGCAGTCATTGTATGAAGAAATGAATTTGTATAGTTTTCTAAGCACTTTCACACCCCCCCTTTTTTTTTTTGCTTGTGCGAAACAATAGGAGTCATGAACTTGTTCTAGAACCTTAATATACGAGAGATATAAAAATTTTCTAGAATTTGTAATATACATGAGTAAGGATACTATTCATCTCGCATCAACTAGAGTTCGTTTGGGAAGTTTAAAAACTATATAAAATTGGGTCAAATCCTTAACTGTTATCTAATTTTTAAACGAGTTTGAAAAAAAACTGCATTTATTTTTAGTAGAAACTGAACAAATTAGTAGGAAAAAGAGACTTACCAAACAATGTTAGACCAGACTTATCTCCAACTGGTCAAATTTTCATGTTTAAAAAACAACCCCTTAATGTTCAAGAAAAACCTAACTAATAGTTGACCCTAGAAGAGGATGGGAAATTGAACCCATAACTTTTTACATCTTTGAGTGCACCCTAAAGGACCAGCACTGGGCTCTGTGTCATCTTTAGCGTGCTAGCTTCCTGGATTTCCATTAGGGGAACGGCTATTGCAGCCCCCCAATCTTGTCACCCCACCCCACATCCTTTAGGTTTTTAAGGTTTTATGCAAAATATAAAAGGTTTTTATGAAAACCGGCCATATTGTCCACTAGAAAACATCATTTTGAACAACTTTGTAGAAGAAAGTTTTTTCTAAATCTGTCATTTAAATATACTTTTTAACCATTTATAGCCTTTATTTCATTTTTTGCCAAAAAGTCTCCCTAAATGATAGATTTTGGAAAAAATTTCTTCTGCAAAGTTGTTCAAAATGATGTTTTCTAGTGGACCTTGCGATCGGTTTTTGCAAAAACCTTTTATATTTTTCATGAAATCTTAAAAACCAAAAAGAAAGGGGTGGGGTTATAAGAATGGGGGGTTGCAATAGCCGTTCCCTTCCATTAGGTTTATGGCATATTGAAGCCAGGTCCATGAAATTGTCTCTGTATCTGGGTAATCCACAAGGGAACGGCTATTGCAACCAAATTTTTTTTGTCTCCCCCCAATTTTTTAGGTTTTTAAGGTTTTATGGAAAATATAAAAGCTTTTTATGAAAATTGGCCACATTTTTCATTAGAAAACATCATTTTGGGAAAACTTTTTATTTTGAACAACTTTGTAGAAGAAAGTTTTTCCAAAATCTATCGTTTAAGTAGACCTTTTAGCCATTTATTGCCTTTATTTCATTTTTTGCCGAAAAGTCTACTTAAACGATAGATTTTGGAAACATTTTTTATGCAAAATTGTTCAAAGTGATCTTTTCTAGTGGATAAAGCAACCGATTTTTGTAAAAACCTTTTATATTTTGCTTAAAATCTTAAAAACCAAAACGAAATGGAGGTTTGATAAAAAGGTGGGGTTGCAATAACCATTCCCAACCCACAAACCATTAATTGGATTGTTAGTAGGGAGCGACTATTGCAACCCCCCTAAAGGTTAAGTAACCCCCACCTGTTATCCCCACCCCCCAAAAATATATACCCACCCCCCTAAAAGTCTAAACTACCCCTCTTCTAAATAACCCTAACCCTCACCCACCCCACTCCCCCCCCCCCCACACACAAGACCCCTCTCACCCCCGACATCTAGAGAACACGTACCCCACGCCCCTATTTCCGATCGGTGAGCACACCCCCATTTCCGACCAGCGAGCAACCCCACTCCCCCCCTACACACGAGACCCCCGACATCTGGAAGAACTACCTACGCCCCCATTTCCGACTAGCGAGCAAAAGCGACTGCGACAGCAACAGTGACCAACTGCACGAGCACCCTTCTTACCCACCTCTCTCACCTACCCAACACCCCACGACTAGAATAACCCACCCCACCCACCATAGCAGTGACGACCGACGAGTTCTTCTCAGCGACAGCGATGGAGACGGCGAGCACCTGTTCTTTCTTCCCTCCCAAACTTCTCACTTATAACCTTCTCTCCCACCCCCTTTCCCCACACACCATAACTGGAAGTTGAAGGGGTTCTCCCACCCCACCCCCATATCAGTAACCATTGGCGACGGAGAAGATGAGGAAGACAACCCTCTCTCACTAGAAGGTGCGTATTCTATATAAAATGTGTATACATTGTGTGTGTAGAGATTTACAATTGATATTCTGCCATTGTTGTCTCTGTTGCACCTGCATTCTATTCTTATTCTTGTTTGAATCCATTGAAAGCTTTCAAATTTTCGCGGGTATGTTCGGATATATAAATTCGAATGTATTGGCTATGTTTGGTCAATGGGGACCGAACATCAGGGTTATGCTTGGATCCCATAAGCCGAACAAAGGAATTATTTTGAAAAATCAGCACCTAAGATAAAGAAGAAAATGGAGGAATTATTTTTTTTTTTGGAGGTGGGGTGAGTGGGATAAATCACATTTTCTTTCTTTGGTAGTTTGATTTTAGTTATAATTTACTTTAAAATGTGCCCTTAAAGGGATGGTGATTTTGTGTAACTCATGTGATTTTTTAAAAATTTAATGAATGATTATTAACTTAATTTAAAGGTGAACTAGTCATATAACATGGTATGACAACAAACTCCCGAGATTAATATATATATTCTAGGAATTTAGTAGGGATGTAGATAATTTCATATAAGTTAAGGAAATGGTATGATTAATTAATGTCTTGACTTTCATTAATCATGTTATTAGAATTTGTTAATTACAATCTTAATGAACTACATTGTTGTGAAATACTACTTGAATTTTCAAATTAAGAAGATTTCCATGAGATTTTCCAGAGATTTCCCATAACTTTTGAAACAATTATAATATTTATACTAAAAAGAGAGTTTCACAGATAAAATGGGCTTGGGGTAAAAGCATGCATCAAGAGGATTGATGCTAGGTTTGGTGTTTTATATATTGTTGACCCAAAAAAAAAAAAAAAAAACTAGAGACTCTTATTACCTACTTACACCCTAACCCCTAGTTAGGTCAATTAATCCCCCACCCTAGTTTCTTACAAATAGCCGTTTCTTTTATATATACATATGACACCTCTTTTCTTTTTTATATTCTTCTTCGTTTTCAACAATTTCGGTGTTAACATATTTTGAACATTATTGAATTGTGTAGTCAAAAAAAGACTGATTGTTCTTATCCTTTCTGGCATCAATTATTTTATCATTATAGGGGCCATGAGAATTGTTTCAATTTGGACTCAATCTCCTTTGACAAATGGCATGGCAACTTTCAGAATGCCTAGTCGTAACCCAAACCAGTGTTATTTTCACTTTATTATTTCTATTTTATAGTGTTAGGGCTTTCAAATGGGACACGAAATAAAGTTCTAGAAATTTAATGGTGACTGGCTGCAATTAGCTAGGATTCATTCTTGCTAGAGATGCTTCCTAACACAGCTTATATATGCTTTTTCATGTCTTCAGAGGTAGCTTTAGAGGTAGATTCATTTTTGCTTTTACTAGGCTTCAATGGAAGGCTTGATTTTCTTTTTTTTTTTTTTTTAAAGATTTATTACATTGAAGGGACTCAAAGCCTAGACCACCCATGCCCACCCCACCTAGGTACCACTAGGTGTCAAGGGTTGGTGGTGGATGATTCCTATTATGATTTTAGCTCAATTACAATCAAATAAAATTGAGATTTCATGAACTACCTTTTTTTTTTTTTTTTGTTTGGTAGAGATGATACTTATATGCTTGAGAGACTATATTTTAAATATAAATCATTAGCATTCAAATTACCAAACATGATTTAACATGGAGATTTGTTTAGTTTAGAAAATTAGACCTTTAGTTTGTAATTTCTATCAAAACCGTCCATACTTTATGCTTTTGTTGGAGATTTGTTTATGTCCTATTTCTTTTTACAGTCAAAATTGTTTCTAACGCCAGTCAAAATTGGTGCTAGAAACACTATTCTTACTCTATTTTGAGTTGGATTTTATTTTATTTTCTTTCAGGTATTTGGCACTTCTTGAGAAGTATCCTATGTTAACAAAAGCAGTGACATCTAGTTTTTTTACTTTTATTGGAGATTTGACTTGCCAGGTAGATTTTCTATAGTTGTCATCAACAAAATTTGTTGAAATATTTATTTTTGTTTTCCTTGTTCTGTAGTTCTACCAACAAAATTCATTGAATTATTTGTTTTATTTTTCCTTCTTTCTTGTTGTAGGTTTATTTACAACAGTTTCCAAGTCACTTGTGAATTGTCAGCTTGTTAAAGTGGTCATAAGATAATGTTTTTGGCTTAGTGTATTTAGTGGTCTACTTCAAATAATATCAGGAATAATTAGAGTGAGGAGAATTCAATTAAATTCATTGATGCATTTGCCAGTTAGGATATTTTTTTTCCTGCCCTGAGAGAGAGAGAGAGAGAGAAGTGGTTCTCAATCCCGGCCTAGCTCATAGATAGCATGATGAGTCAAAGGTTTAGCCATGTCCCTTAGTTGGAGAAGTTTCTGTTAAGTTAAGAACTATGGTATAAAAATTTTGTTGGGGTTTTCTGACTTTAGTTTTTGAAAAGGAAAAATTAGGAGGAAAAAAATCTATACATAATTTTCTTCTTGGTATAACAAATTTTTTTTTTTTTGGGTACATTGCAATTGTGAGTTAAAAGGTTGAAATGTAGTATTTATTTCAATGATTGATTATGTTTCCCAAATCAATACATTTCAGTCTTCCTGTAAATAGTAATTTACTTTATTTAATGAATACTGCAAAGAAAACTGTTGAAAATGTGCATCTCTAATAAGACACTAAGTGTTTACAACTGTTTATGATCTATATATATACATTTTATATCAATTGTTTATAATTTAATTCGTTTATTGTCTTTTATTCAGATATGGATGCAGTAGAAGGTGGTTGGGAGAGACTAACTGCATTCGCTAGGTGACGGCAATATGCGGCACCCAGCTCGAGGCAGACAATGTCACCGGGGTGGGATTCAGCCTAAGGTAGCACCCTTTCCTCCACCTATTGCCCCACCAATAGCCCCACCAGTAGATGTCCCAGCTAGTCACGTACCTGATGCAGAAAGTGCACATTTTGTTGATGCACCTGAAGATGCTCCTGCTGCTGTTCTTTGGGATGGGATTGGACCACTTCCTGGAGGTCCAGTAGATGAGTCACTCCTGATTAGCTTCAGGACACACGTCGCAGCACAGATTTAGGTCAACAGAGATGAATGTCAAGTCACAATTGCATCTCATTTATATGTCTATTATTTTATTTTATTTTTTGAGTAGTCTCATTTATATGTATTACATTCATATCATGTTTGACATTATTAAAGTGTTCAACTTTTCTAATGCAGTATCGAGGTGTCATGCGACCACACTCTCATGCAAAAATCCTAAAGACCCCCTTGTATTGACACAGATCATTGAGAGAATGCGGCTCACTTGACTTGTCACGTGCTCTTTTCAATGGAGCCATAAAGCCTTGGTGATAGCTTTTGTGGAACGATGGCAACCGGAGACGAATACTTTCCTTATGCTTTTGGTGAGATGACTATTACCCTGGACGACGTCGCCACCATCTTAGGGATTCCTGTGATTGGGAAAGTTTTCTCCTACCCCAAATTAGATGATACAGTTGCACGGGACCTACTTGTAAGCGCTTTGGGAGTTGAGGATAGTAATGCTAGTCTTGCATTACGAGATGTCCGAGGACAGTATGTTAAGTTGTCATGGCTGAAGACAAAATTTGTCAACCTTGGTGATGCGCATAATGTTGAAAAAACTACCTATGCTACGAGGGCGTACCTGCTTTACCTTTTTGGCTCTATTTTATTTACAGACAAGAGCGGGGGCAGGGTTTCTGTTGGCCTCCTCCACGTATTACTGGATTTGGATACAGTCTATGAGTATGGTTGGAGTGTTACTGCATTGGCTACCTTATATCGACACCTGGGTATGGCCAGTAAGAGTGATTGTAAATAGATTGCTGGTTATTTGACCCTTCTAGAGGCATGGGTGTATGAGCATTTCCCAATGTTTCAATCACACCCCAAAGTTGGATATGTTGATGTGGATCCATATGTGCAGCATTGGGCTCCTCTCAAGAATCAGGGGAGCTCTTTATCACATTTATATATTCTAAGGGAGGCACTTGACAACCTGCAGTTTGAGTCGGTATGATATTTATTGATACTTTAGATTATTGTAATTTCATATCTAATATATTTAAAATCTTCTTTATAATCACTAATTACATACTTTATTTCTTATTTCAGGTTGTTTAGGATCCTTATAGCTCCATTAGGGCTCATCATCCTCTTGAAGAGTTCACGTACTACGCTGGGCTGCTGCATTGTGTTGATATTGTTGAACCCTACCAGCCTGACAGGGTTCTTAGATAGTTTGGATGTGTCCAGCATATTCCGCATGCCCCAGTACAACCAACATCATCTACCCGTGGTTTATCCGCACAATCCTACACTTTATTATTTAATATTGTTGGTAATCAATTTGAGACGTGGAGGAACCACTTATTGGCAGCAGATGCACGCAGTTTCCTTGTGAGTTTTCCAGGAGAAACCATTGTAGGTTATATGGATTGGGTGTCACATACTCGCGTGCAAAACCCAACTCACCGGGCCTTCCCATTTCCAGTTGTGGAGCCACCTGTCCAGCCAGTACGCAGAAATCCTCAAGAGGTCGTCCTTCCATTAACAACCTTGTTATTTATTTTGATATATATATATATATATATATATATATATATATATATATATAGATACACATTTTTGTAACATGAAATTTTATTGCCCACTTGTACCCTACTTATTGCCTACTTGTACCCTAAGTTTAATTTCACTTTCTCATTATTCCACAGTGCATTGATCATGCATTGAAGATTGGGTTGCCAGTATTAGACTTGGATCATGCAGATGCTTGTACAAATCCTACCATGCTATATGGGACGATTCGTGCAATAGTACGAGTTCTGTAGGGTCGAGCTGATGCTGTTGAGGAAAGATGCACACCGGATATTGATTTAATGTACTCTCGGGCAAATAGGAGGCATCGTAGTGGTGGGAGCTCTACTTGATTTGGGTTGTGGGCAGATATAATTTTTTGGACTTGGATGATGTCATTTTTTGGACTTAGATGATGTAAATTTTTGGAATTGGATTATATGTGGTTCTAGAATTGTATTATATGTGGTAGTGGGCAGATGAGGATAGGTTGCATATATGTTTATTTTGGACTTAGATTATATGGGTTTCTGGAATTGTATTATATGTGGTGGTGGGCAGATGAGGATAGGTTGCATATATGTTTATTTTGGACTTGAATTATATAGGTTTCTGGAATTGTATTATATATGGTGGTGGAAATGTGTTTTTTGCAAGTTATATTTAAAGTCGAGAACTTGGTATGTTCCATTTTTAGGCGGGACTATGCCGAAATTTACAAAAAAAATGGTCAAAAGTTTTTGGACGCCGAGAACTTGGTATAAAATAAATAATGGAGTTTAAAGTAACATAATATCAAAAAATTGAGTACAGGAGAAATAACTTGCATCAGGGGTTAAATTATAACCCCTTTTTGTCACACTTTTTTGTTTTTTCTTCCTTCATGTAATTGGGATTCTCCTCCTCCAATTGGTGGGAGCTCAAGTTAGGTGACGAAAATTCATTCTACCCTTGGCTTGGTTGAGCTTCTAATACTCTCACTTGGAGTATTCGGATCAAGCATTGGCATTTCCATCTAAAAAAAATCGTTAAGTCACCTTAATAAATAAAAATAAAAATAAAAAAGTTTAGGCCACCCTAAGAGGTCCACTATTAAATGTTAGGTCACATCTAAAAAAGTTGACATACTCACTTTTACAGCATCTTCAAGAGTACTAGCAAGTCACACAAGTCCTACCTCAAAAAAGGTAGATTGTAAACAGGGTAGGTTGTATCAATGTAAGTGGTTCTGTATCGCCCTTTGAGGGCTTGAATCGATATTCAGGAATATCTTTAATTATTGGAATATAATTAGTCACTTATTAAACAAAAATGATGTATAAATTGGATGGTTTCAAGAAGGATATGTTCGGTGATTTTACAATGATATGTTCGGTACTACAACTCCGAGCATAATACTCTTGTTCGGTTATATTAAACCAAACATGTACATAAGGTTTGGCGATATAGCACCGAACAGTGTTATTATGGTAATTCAAAATGAGATGTTCGGTGGCATAACTCCGAACATAATGCTCATGTTCGACGTTAGAAGACCGAACATGTATGTAATGTTTGGTCATATAACACCGAACATACTATTATGGTAATTCAAAATGATATGTTTGGTTGTATGAATCCGAACATAAAGCTTTTGTTCGACTTTAGAAAACGAACACGTAAGTAACTTTTGGTGACATGCAACCGAACTGTAGTATTACCGGAAATTCAAAATGATATATTCCACGATATGACTCTGAATATAAAGCTCTTATTCGACTTTAGAAAACCAAATATCTAAATAACGTTTGGTTATATGGCACCGAATATTACTGGAAATTTAAAATGATATGCTCGGTTGTATGAGTCCGAACATAAAGCCCTTGTTCGACTTTAGAAAACCCAACATCTAAGTAACGTTTGGTTATATGGCACCGAAACGCATTACCGCTAATTCAAAAGGATACGTTCAATCATATTAATCCGAACATAGTGAACTAGTTTGGTTGCATAAAACCGAACATTAGTATATTGCTGGGGTATTTAATGTCGAACAGGCGCAAATCTATAATGAAAAAAACAAAAATTAATTTGTCATCATTTTAACACAAAATCCATAAGTCATTGCTGCCATTATCATCCCAAATTACTTCATTACACCAAAACAATGATCTATTAATCCCAAAAATTTTAACAATCTTTTGTCTCTTAAGGGACCAAGAAAACAAGATAGATGATATTATAAATGGGCTAGTCAATGTCTACAGTATCATAAGTGTCAATAGTCGCAACACCACAACCAATTACATTAAGGAAATTTTGAATTCTATCAATGTAAGGAGAATCCCAGTCTGCTGCCACAACATCGCAATGAAGTCACTAAGTGGTAGCTGCAGAAGGCACGGGATGACCCACTTTCATGAACACCTGCATGTTTGTTACACCTGTTGTCAATAGGAATAAAACTAAAAAGCATAAAGAAAAATAAATAAATAAAAGTTTTAAGATCAGACCTGAATAGAATGGTTTCCATTTATGAACCTAATTGCAATTTCTTTACGCGCGTGTAGAGGCATGGGATTGGATCTAAGTGGTAAAAAGGTAAGGCATTGCTGCATTGAGAGATGGTACAATACCATATTATAATGGGATGCAATAAGATGTCCCATATCAGGCATTGTCATCCAATGCTCATACCCTACAAAGCCACCCTCAAAGTGTGCTAATCCAGATCTGATCTCATTTACCCTATGCACTGACCCATAAACCCGAGTGTACAATTAATGGTTATAGAGTAACTCATCAACTAGATCTTGTCTCACAACCATCCATCCATCTTCTCCCTTTATCATCAAGGCAGCAATAGCCCTAAAACCACAATTTCCATCAGCCTAGGCATCCTTGGTTTTGAATATATATTGTCTTATTCTAGTTGGAAATTCATCAATATGTGATACTGGCTTTGCAACTTGGGTAGGATAAACCTGAAAACATTGTATCACACAGTTTATTAGGAAAATAACCTATTAATATGACAATAAAAGTAGATATTCTACCATCTATAACTACATCATTTTACATTTTCTTTTGATTGCTGCTGTGGCACAAAATGACCTGATGAGTTACTCGGCTCCACATTGAATCCTAGTGAGCAACTATCATGTTGAGACTGCACGTACTCAAAAGCGGACGGGTTACAACGTGTGGATGTGTCAACCTTCACCTTTGGCCGGCCTCGTGTCCGGTTATATGGTTTGGTGGGTTCTAGAAGATGTGTACAATGTGGAGCTATTATCTCCCTCAACTTCTTTAGCATCTGCAGTTGTGATTCTTTATTTTCATCTTCGAATATCTGGAGAAATAAATCTAAATATGATTGACACATCAATTTCAGATTTTGTTTCTTGGTAGCAGACAAGATATCAAGTTTTTTCTAAAATTGATCAATGCAATCGAGTGGAATGAGTTGACCTTCCCTTTTGTATTTTGCAATCTCATGTACACATGGTAAACCATGGGACCGACGGTTTGCGCAACCACATGCTGAAGCATCAACCTCGATTGCTCTAGCACACCGCATCTGGATAAAGATATTTTCCAATGCAATTATAGATACCATGCCTCAAATCTCTTTTAATTCTGCACATGCAAACTTGTGTTTAGCACCTATTGAGCTCTTCTCAAACGATGCCTTGATTTTAGTATACTATAACTCAATCAAATTGTACACTTCGCCCCATGATAACTCAAAGTTCAAGGTACTACACCCTAGTTGCTTCTTTAACCTTGCATATGCACTTTCCACTCTGGTCAATAAAATAAAATTTGTTAATATCAAGATCTTATTGCTAAATTATAAATATAACACAATGTTTTGATAATTGCTTAGAAGCTACACCTGTTTGACGTCCGATTCTCAAAATGCATACATGTATCTGTCCAAACTGAGACAAACCTATCCTTGCAAAGGGTCAACCAACTACTTGACACATACTGCAGGGCCTCAGGAAAGGTATTGAAGTTCTTATGCAATATGTCCACTAAGTACTCAGATTCAGTGGCAGACAAGACAACTGTTTCCCATTGGGAGTTAAACTTCTCCCACTAATCTCCTGACTCAAAATACTTCTTACAATTACTTAGAACATTCTTTGAAATGTGCCATCTACACAATAAATGTCTAGCATTTTGGAAAACCTTCTCAATGGCATTCATCAAGCTCAACTCTCTGTCCGTGATAATGACATCAGGTAAAATATTTTGATCCTCAACAAGACTACGCAATCTATTCAATGCCCATGTGTAGTTATCTTCCCGTTCATGCTGAATGTATACGAAGGCTACAGAGAATGTCAAGTTAGTTGATGTGACTCTAACAATCTCAAAGAGGGGAAGACGATATTTATTAGTCTTGTATGTGCAATCCATTATCAACACATGTGGAAAGGCACGAAACAACTCCACACTACGAGGGTGTGTCCAAAATAAATCTAAAATGGCATCACTATCATCGGAACTCCTATGCCATTCAATGTATTTATGCTCAGCTAACTTACCCAACAAATATTGCATCTGTGATCTCCCAGCCTTCTCTTTTACCCTATTCTTTAGACATGCATTGTAGATTGTCCTCAAGGTATTTGTATTGAGTATATCCTTTCGCTTCAAAGTAACTAGAATGTTTTTAGGCCGGCTCATTTTCATGGACATGTCAAGCACTAATGAGTTTTCTTTCTCTGATAATCTCCCAGCATAGGAGTGCCCCTCGAGATACTTTGCAGCTTCATGATTATGTATTCCACATAAAAACCTTCAACATCCATTCATCATCATTTGGCATCTTCTCAACCTTTAAGGCAAAGGGGCATCCACACTTCTTTGTACCAGTTTCCTTTCTTCGCTTCTTCTCATATTTGATCTCAACGTCTTTTTTCCTATTTATATAATAGCCACCTCGCTCACAACCAAGCATTAGTCTTGCTATCCTGCCTTTGCTTATAACATCAAATTTGGTTATCACAATAACAAACCCATTTTGTCTTCCTACTTCTCGAACCCAATTGCATAATGCTTCTCTACTCTTGAAAACCTATACATGAAAATAAATTCATTTATATTCTTTAACTTCATGAATTATATTTATTCCATCAAGTAAATGAAAATTTTCATAAGTTTTATTTACCTCATAATTTGTGAATTCATTACTATAATCCATAACACATGACGACTCGTGGATGCTGGCTTTTGAGGAAGCCTGAGATAAGAATAAAACATGGTAAAATAAAAATAATAATCCGATGCTTTAAAAAAAAACAAAAAAACAATTCTGGAACTGTTCGGTTAATTCAGACCAAACACTGACCACATGTTTGGTTGTCTAAAACCGAACATATCTATTTTAAACGGTCATATGAAACCGAACATAATATTTATGATTGGTTGTTTAAAACCGAACAGCATTATTGGAAACTGAATAATCCATGCCCTGTTTAGTTTTCTAAAACCAAACAAAATAGTTATGCTTGGTTGTGTAAAACCAAACATTACTATAATGATTGGTTGTGTAAAACCGAATATCACTATAATGTTTGGATTACCAGAGTCGAACATGCGCGACTGCATTAAAAAAAATCACCATTTTTGCATACTTTGAAGCCAAAATACATACCTCCTTGCTGCCAACACCATTCCAACTGACTTCTTCCTCTTCCATTGCTCATAAAAAACGTAAAAACGTAAAAACTACTACAAATGGGTTATGGATTTTTGTTTAAGGGTTGTTGTGAGAGAGTGAGGGATGAAGATGATATATTGGTTAGAGGTGGTTATGAGAGAGTGAGAGATGAGGATGAGAGTTGTTGGAAACGCTGGAGAAAGTTGCCGGAGATAGTTGTTCAAGAGGGGTGCCGGAGAGTGGAACGAGAATGTGAGGGGTTTTGGCACACAAACATGAGGATTCAGATGAGGGGTGGGGTGGGGTGGGGTGGGTTAAACACATAATGCCCTTTTTGGTCATTTTGAAGCATCATTTTTCTCATTAAAAAATTGTGGGGGGCAACTTAACCTTTAGGGTGCGTTTGGTTCAGGGAAAGGGAATGTGATGCTAGGGAATGAGACATTACTTGGGAATGGGAATGTGATGAATATTACTTATCCCCACGTTTGGTTGGTTGGGAATGGGTAGTAGGAATCCTTTGAACATTCCCACAAAACATGTTTGGTTGGGTTAGGAAACTGAATCCAAAATGTATGAAATTCCAATATTACCCCTCACTCTTTTACAGCCAACCCACACAGCACCACCGTCAGTTCTTTTCCGATGAAATCTACAACCACCGTCAGCTCTTTCTTCATCACTCCAAACCCTCTACTCCACTTTAGCTAAAAACACCACTCTATGCTTCCATCAAAATCCCAATTTCCTTCCCCAAAATCACACCCACCAATAACCAAAACAGATCAAGATGCAAACACGGTGAAGCAAAAGAGGAAAAAAAAAAGGGTCTGGTTGCGCTTCCCCTCTCTAAAATCACCAAATTCGGGGCCTTACCTTTCATGACGACGGTATCCATGGAGTCAAGAGCAGCAATTCACCCTCAAACCCTTTGCTTTCATCACACTACACACCACACCACACCAATTTCTTCTCCATCACACCATTCCTAACTATAAAATTTGATTTCAAAAAAACCCAAATTTTAGATCTGTAAAGGAAGAAGAAAAGAGGAAAGAGAGAGCATGGAGAGCAGAGAGATGGAATTGACGAAACAAAAGAGAGCGGCGTTGCTTGCCCAAAGGGATTTCGACGGTGGTTCTTCTGCAGAGGAGAGGAGAGCGGCGCGGAGGAGAGAAGAGCTTCGATGATGATTCGCTATCCTCGACGCCACTGTCACCTATTCTGACGAAGTCTCCGTCCAGATCATTCTTGCTTTCCGTCATTCCAGATCTACCAAGCTCTATTATGCTCCAATGGCGTTGATATGGTGGAGGCCAAAGAGTTATAGGAGAAAAGACATGGAAGGAATACATGTTTGTTGTTTGTAAGAGTGAGGGGCACGCGTGTCATATTTTTTTTGGTAAAAAACATGCCCGGGCATCCAGTTCTAAACCCACCCCTCCCATAGTATTCAGATACCCACCTTTGGTGGGAATGTGAATGTAGCGGGCATGCAACTTGGCCGGGAAAGGGTCCGTCCCAAACATGGGAATGGGGAATCAAAGCTCATTCCCGGGCATGGAAACCCCGAACCAAACGCACCCTTAGGGGGGTTGCAATAGTCGTTCCCATCATCTTCAAAGCCCATTACATACACATGGGCCTTGCCACTTCTTAATTTGGTCAACCAGTGCTCATGCACTTGGCTAGTCTGGCTCAATGGATCTAGGAAATGGTATGCCTAGCTGAAACACAATAATAAAATATTCTAGCACACAAGAAATGAAGCTTGTGGGATACTGCAGCAAGCAATTCAGGATTAGGACCTATTTTTTTGGTATAATAGAATTAGTTGGCCTTTGACATAGTGAACTGATGCATGACTTTGCCAAAACAGATCCATGGCCCATAGGCTCAGAAGTGGCCCAAAAAAAATTGGGCTTGAAAGTCCGATCAGCTCCAAATATTGATAAGTTGCACAATGTTTTTCCTTCTGCTGTATGAAGCTTGTTAGTAGACTAGAAGTCATGCATATGTTGAAAAATGGAAATAAAGGCACAGAAGAATAGTTTCAAAATAAAAAAATAAATGTAGGGAACCTTATATAACAATATCTAGTAGGTTTTTTTAATCTTGGTATCACCACCTTTGGTCTAATATGTATTGTTGTATGCCTCCTTGGTTTAGAAAAATATCTATCATAATCTTTCTATGTTTTTTTGCTGCGTCACTAATGGCAACTTACGTTAAGTTCTTTTGCTTTACAAATACTCTTATGCGTTTGGATGAAAGATTGGCAAGAATGATTTAGGTTAAAATGGAATTTCAATTAATGCCAAATTATGGTGGCGACAACAGAGGTGGATGAGAGATTTCATATTTAAAATCCATCTTAACCCAAATTTCCTCCTGCAAAAAACATATATCTAAGAGTGATTTGGTGTTTTCTACAAAGATGATTCTCTGTGTAGTAACTATTAAGGGATCGCATCAATCAACTCTAAAATTATGTTTTAAACGCAACATGTGGGCCAGGGTGGGATTTAACCTTTTAAATATAGACCTGAGCCTTGATTTATCCTAGTTTATTTATTTATTTTTGTTTTTATTTTATGGTAACACATAACAAAGTAATTAAATGGGGGACTAAGCCCATCGGCTAAGCTCTTGCTCCAAAATATGCTTGCTGGGTCATCACAAAAAGTCCTAATGGTCACCCACCATAATACCATATTATATTATAGCCACACTATAAAAATAAAAAGGACCACCCACCAGTCCAAATTGGGCCCGTACATGACATCCTTATGTATTATCCAAATTCAGTCACAACCCAATTGGTGCCAAAGAAGATGCTCAATGTTTCATATGTTATTTTAGAGGCTCGTGGTAATAGATTATTAATATTTTTACTTTGGACCATTTTTAAGAAAAACATAAAGCCATTCAATTAATTTAGGCCCTGTTTGGTAAAACTATAACTTTTGCTTTTAGATAAAAGCAGAAGAGAACAGAAGTGACGAGAAGTAGAAGAGAATTAGTCTCTTTTTGGAAACTGTATTTCAAAAGTGCTGTTAGAACTTAAAGTGATTTTTGTTTGTTTAGGAGAACATTTGCTAAAGTTGTTATAACCTTAAATTGATTGAACTGTCTCTTATAATATTTTTACTTTGGACCATTTTTAAGGAAAACATAAAGCCATTCAATTAACTTAATTATGAATGTTTATGTTTGTCAAATTTTTGACTGATTAAATTAATGTTTTTCATAGATTAGTATAAACAATAATAAGATTTCCCTAAACTGAACTAAAGATTTGAATAAAATTTATTTTAATACTAAACTTGGAAAGAGTATATTAGCCATTTCCATTTTTGATACCCTCTAGCCCTCTTGTGAGGAAAAAATTGTAAAGAAGCAAGTGTTCCCTATTAAAGTGTTTATCTAGGTTTAGATATCACCATTTAGTAATTAGGGGGGAAAAGGGACAAAAACAAGGGAGTCTATGGACTTCATTTACAATCCAATAGCTCCTTTGTCCTTCAAATAGAGCATTGGGAGGCGGAAGTTTGTCACCATGAATGGGGTTAATTCTAGAAAAAAAAAATCTGTAAATCTTACGTTGAAAACCGTTATGGGCAAATCTGATAATAGCACTTTCAAAATTTATGACAGATATGATGTCCATTTTTATTATTATTATTTTTTTTAAATTTGAAGTGATCATCCACATAAGCTGGTATTAAGAAGCAACGGATGGTTTGGGGCCTAGTTGTAGTTTAAATACAGCCCACTTATACGAAGGAAATCTACGCAATACAAGCAGGATGATTGTTCTTATAAAATGAAAACTTGAATGGAAGGAAGTCCACCACTGGATTTGATTGGATAAACTTTCTGAACGCACAGATTGTCCACTTGGGCAGCTTGCATTATTTTTTTCTTTTGGAAAATGTTGTTTTGACAATCCCCAAACAAGACCTTGAAATTCTGTCCAAGAGTATATACATATATATTTTTTAATATTTTATTTTTTGAGTAAACTCAGACATCCCGGGTTCGAAACCAGTCAATCTCTCTTAGCCAGCCACCAGTCAGGGCTATTAGCCTGGACGTTAAACGACCTCATGGGGCGGTGGCCTCACGTGGGGAGCGGGGATTAGTCGGGTTCTGACAGTTCGGACACCTCGTTGCTTGGCAAAAAAAAAAAAAAAAAAAAAAAAAAACAATCCCCAATGAAAACTTATATATTTTTCTAAGCAATTTATACCATTGTCTATGCATTTTCACTATTTCCCATGCAATGATTGTCTCATTAAATATAACTTAACATGTACCATAAGAAACCCCTTTTTTTTTTTTAGTGCAAAACAATAGGAGGGTCATGAACTTATTTCAGAACTTTAATACACGGGAGACATAAAAGAAAGTTTTCTAGACTTTGTAATATAGATTCCATTCATCTCGCATCAATTAGAATGCATTTGGGAAGTTAAAAACTAAATCAAATTGGGTCCAATTCTGAACTGTTATCTAGTTTTAAACAAAAAAAAACAAAAAAAAAAAAACTGCATTTATTTTCAGCAGAAACTGAACAAATCAGTTAGACAATGATACTTACCAAATAATGTGAAATCAAAACTTGCCAAATTTACCTTCAACTGGCCAAATTTTCATATTTGACAAACAACCCCTTAATATTCAAGAAAAACTTAACTAATACTCTAAATAGTGAACCCTAGAATAGAGTGGGAAATTAAACGTAGAATTTTTAGGCTCTATTTGGTTTGTGGATTTTATCAAGGACAAAAAATAAAATATAAGGAATTCTACTTTTCTTTATTTGGTTGTAATGGAAAATTGGAAGAAAAAGAAGAATTAGAATAATTTTGGCTTGTTATGGTTTTATCTTTTCTTTTCTTTTCATTTTCCTTTCTCCTCATTTGTTTCCCTTCTTTTTTTTTTCCCTTGGTAGAATCCATGAACCAAATAGAGGGTTAACGAGCTGGCTAGCTGGATTTCCATTAGGTTTACTGCATATTGGAGCCAGGTCCATGAAATTGTCACTGTATCTGAGTAACCCACAAACCATTAATTGGACAGCAAACAACATCTTCAAAGCCCATTAGATACACATGGACCTTGCCACTTCTTAATTTTGGTCAACCAGTGCTCATGCACCTGGCTAGTCTGGCTCAAATGGATCAGGGAAATGGTCTGCCTAGCTGAAACACAGTAAAAAAAATCTTCTAACACACAAGAAATGAAGCTTGTGGGATACTGCAGCAAGCAATCTAGAATTAGGACCTATGTTTTTTTTGGTCTAATAGAATTAGGCCTTCGACATAGTGAACTGAAGCATGACTTTGCTAAAACAGATCCATGGCCCATATGCTCAGGGTGGCCCACATAAATATGGGCTTGAAAGTCCGATCAGCTCCAAATTTTGATAAGTTGCACAATGTTTTTCCTTTGTTAAGGAGCTTGTAGACTAGTAGTCATGTATATGTTGAACAACGGAAATTAAGGCACGGAAGAATTGTTTCAAAATCAAAATCTAGTAGGTTTTTTTAATCTTGGTATCACCACCTTTGGTCTAACTAGATATGGACACTTGGGTTGCACGTGAATAATATTTAAATAATAAAAGACATACGAAAATTAATGAATTCTCATACACACACACACAGAGCATGGAAATATAATTTTTTTTGTTATTTTTTGTTGATTTAAGTCATTAAAATAGACACTTAACACAATAAGTCAAAATTCCTTCCATGCGTAGGAGTCATAGTAAAAATAAGAAAATGGTCAGGAGACATGCATATATATATATATATATAGTAGTGGAGGCAATGTAAAATTAATTCAAGAAGTGGATGTTAGTATATTTTTTTCTCCTTCTTTTTTTTCCTTCTTTTTTTGCTGGAAAATAAACATTCTTGATTGGTTAAATATGGGGGATAAATAAGTATTTAAAATTTAAAATAAAGGTGTAATGGTCAATTAAAAGTTTTTCTAAGATGTAGACTTTTATATGTAGTATAGATATAAATATGTATTGAAGCCACCTTAGTTTAGCAAAATTTGTATTATAATCTTTATATGTTTTTTGTTGCGCCACTAATGTCAACTTACGTAAGTTCTTTTGTTTCACAAATTCTCTTTTGTGTTTGGATGAAAGATTTGCAAGAATGATTTAGGCTAAAATGAGATTTCAATTAATGCAAAATTATGGTAGCGGCAACAAAAGCAGATGAGAGATTTCATATTTGAAATTCATCTTAACCCAAATTTCCTTCATCCAAACGCAAAACTCAGTATGGGCAAAACTACAAAATAACATAGAGTGATTTCTAAGAGTGATTTGGTGCTTTTTACAAAGATGAGTCTCTGTGTAGTAACTATTAAGGGATCGCATCAATCAACTCTAAAATTTTGTTTTAAACGTAACGTGTAGGTTGGGAATTAACCTTTTTGATATAGACCTGAGCCTTGATTTATCCTAGTTTAATTTTTAATTTTATTTTATGGTAACACATAACAAAGTAAATGGGGGACTAAGCCCATCAGCTAAGCTCATGCCCCAAATTATGCTTGCCGGGTCATGACAAAAAGTCCTAATGGTCACCCACCATAATACCATATTATATCCAAATTATAAAAATAAAAAGGACCACCCACTAGTCCAAATTGGGCCCGTACATGACATCCTTGTGTTTTATCCAAATTCAATCACAACCCAATTGGTGCAAAAAAAGATGCTCAATGTTTCATATGTTATTTTAGAGAGTCGTGGTAATAGATTATTAATATTTTTACTTTGGACCATTTTTAAGAAAAACAAAAAGCCATTCAACTGAATTGTGAACGTTTATGTTCGTCAAATTTTTGACTGATTAAATTAATGTTTTTCACAAATTAGTATAAACAATAATAAGATTTCCCTAAACCGAACTAAAGATTCGAATACAATTTATTTTAATACTAAACTTGGAAAGAATATATTAGCCATTTCCATTTTTGATACCCTCTAGCCCTCTTGTGAGGGAAAAATTGCAAAGAAGCAAGTGAACTTATTAAAGTGTTTGTCTAGGTTTAGATCTCACCATTTAGTAATTAGGGGGGAAAAGGGACAAAAAAAAGGGAGTATGTGGACTTCATTTACAATCCAATAGCTCCTTTGTCCTTCAAATAGAGCATTAGGAGGTGGAAGTTTGTCACCATGAATGGGGTTAATTGTAGAAAGAAAATCGTAGATCTTACATTGAAAACCGTTATGAGCAAATTTGATAACAACACTTTTAAAATTTATGGCAAATTGTCCTTTTTTTTAAATAAAAAAAAAAATTGAAGTGATCATCCACATAAGCTGGTATTAAGAAGGTTTGGTGGATATGTAATCTAAGAACTCGAGGAGTGTCTCAAGTAAATGAGGGTAAGAAGCCCAAAGTTTAAACCAATTACAACAAAGTAGGGCTTGGGCATGTGGTAAGGTTGTGATGTTTTCATATCTCAAAAGGTTGTAAATTTGTAATGTTTTGATGTTCTTATGTGTACCAAAACAAGACAAATAAAGAACAATACTTCACATGAGAGAGAGAGAGAGAGAGAGGTTGTCATTTGGTGAAGACAAAGCCAACACATGCAGCCGACCGAAAACTTAGAAAGAGAGGTATTCCTTGCCAAAAGGCGCGAGGGTAGAATTCAACATATATACTAGAAACTTAAAGAGAGTGGTTGAGAAGTTGTTTTCAAGGATAACCCTACAATGCTTCATTGCTTCTTTCTTAGTCACCATTCTCGATCATATTGCAGGAGAAAACACTCATGATTCCAAGACATACCAAAGCTACAAATAGGGAGACATTTGTTGTGCATTTACATCACCCAACCCCCGACATGCATATTCAATTCCCAAACATTTTTGGTATAATTATTTTTCGACTTTTTATCCGACTTGGGGTAAATTTCTACTACAAATTTGGTGAACTCATTCAGATAATTGTTTTGAATGTAAGTTTTCGTTCCGCCAGGTTAGTAAAAAACATACCAAAATTTTCCGAATTTTAAGCTTTCTTTTGAATTTTTAACCCGAAGTATTGACAATGGCCGAATATATTTATAGAATTGAATTCAATCACGGCAACCAGTCCAAATCCAAATTCCACGGCTTACAATTTAGTCAATGATTAAAAACAATGGGACCCCACCGGAGACTTGACACATAATAGTATCTTGCTACGTAATTTATGCAGTCTCCATTCAACCCAACTCATGCAATCCTAGACAATAAATGCACTTACATGTCTGCAGAATTCTGTCTCAGCTTTCACTTTAAGTCCACATCTCTGTGTAAAATTCAAACCAAACCCTTCCTTTTTTTTTTCATTTTTTGTGGGCTAAATCAAATCAAGCCAAACTTTCTTAACTGGACTTCATACTCTGCACAAATACTTCATAAGTGCGCAATATCTCCATCCCTTTCCTCCTCACTGACCTTCACAACTCCAGGGAAATAACGTACTCACTTGTCCTAAGACTAGGTCTCGCTGCCCAGACTTGACGAGTCCACAAGGTACAATATTAGAAGATAGTAAATAGTAAATGGGATCCTTCACTCAGCAAATGAGAGAATTCTATTGGGCTATCATTACATATTTTAATTTTACTTAATTACCAAACAGTTGATCTTAGTAAAACATTTCTAAATTGTTGGATAGAGGTCAAGCGCTAATGGGATGCTTGAATACTCCTATTGGTAAAAAAATATAAAAATGAAAAATCGAAAGACAATTAATCGGGTGAAGTGCTAATTAATTTGTTTTTACTTGATTACCAAACTGTCGATCCTAGTAAAACATTTCTAAATTGTTGGATAAAGGTGAAGCCCTAATTGGACGCTTGAATATTCTTATTGGTAAGAAAATAAAATATAAAAATCCAAAGACGTACCCAAAAAAAAAAAAAAAAAAATCTAAATTTTGTAATAGGAGTATCCAAGTATACCGTTAGCACTTCATTTTTGCGCCTCCATCAACAAATGAGAAATGTTTTGGCCTCTATTTTCCAATCTTTCATGGAGCCAATCAATATTTGCCTTGTCCCTATTTAGACAATTAATCGGGTTGAAGGTTAAAATACCCCTACTGACTAAAAAATGAAAATAAAAATTATTCAAACATATTCTGTTTTAGATTAATCAGATACACTAATTACAAAGTAATTACTGCCCTCTTTCATTCCCCGGCGCCCGCCCGCCCGTGCGGGAACTTAAAATAACCTCATATTCAGCAAAGCTGGGTCCTGTTTGAGCCAGTCCATGGCCCCGAGTGGCAGCGACAGTGACCAAAATTATGACAGGGCCAAGCCAACAAAAAAAGACCTTGAAACTATTAGCAAGCAGTGGGCTAAGTCAGCAAAGCTCGAGAGTGAAGACATTATTGATATTGACGGCAAATAATTGAGACGCCAACAGGCACGTCCGTAGTGGGTAGTGGGGGCATGTACGACTGAGGCACCAATTTTCTTCCACATGAAACAGTAACTTCTGATCAAAAGAAAGCATTGCTTTTCAAATAAATAAATAATCAAAACAATGCAAATCGTGACTTTGACCAAAATTTTAATTAATCCCTTTTTTTTTTCTTTTTTTTTTTATTGGTCAATTGGTCGGTCGAGCTTGACAATGATTTTTTATTTTTTTTGCGTATATGCCAAAAATGTAGGATTGTAGTCTCTCTCTGAGGATAAAAAAGGGTACATAAAAGTTGAAAAATAAAAAGAAAAAAGAAGGAAGAAACAATGTGTGGAAGTTTGTAGTGTAAGCTGCCATAGTTAGCAAGTAATGCTTAGGCAAGTAACTTATAATTGTCAAGGAATTATGAGCTTTTCTCCCAATCTTTAATGGCACTTTTGGTATACTAGATATCGCACACGTGCGTTGCACGTAAATATTTTTAAATACAAAATAATAAATACATAAAGATTTTATATTTTTTTCATAAAAGATAAAGTCTAAAATTCAAAAGTACGTTTTTTTTTTTTAATTATAATCAAAATTGCCAATGAAAGATTAAAAACTCTTTAGATATAAATTCAGAATTTTTTTCTTCTTCATAAAACGGAATATTTAAAGAGTTTATATTCATATATATTATCATGAAACTTGATAATTGCTCTAGGAAAAAAAATTTGAGTAAGAATTTAACTTTAATTTATTAAGAGTTCAAGTTCAAATCTAACTCTAATTTGTTGCCAAATATTAAGAATGTTTATTATGTATTTCAATTAAAAAATAAATTGTTTTTCAAAAGTACATTGATAAATTATAGAGTTCCAAATAACATATAAGAGGAAATAAGCAATAATATATCACCAGATTCTGTTACAAAAATAAAAAATATGCATGAACTACCTTTTAATCTTTTTAGATTTCATAAAATCTCTACTTCCCCTGTCATGAGTAAACCAATTAAGCATCTAGATTTATGCTTTAAAAGGCAAGGATAATAGCTAACGATGTAACAGGGTAAGAACATCTCCAAGGGGGCTAGCTATTCATCTCCCTTGGCTATTTTAGTTAGCAAAATCACATTTTTCCTTCTCTAAGAAGCTAGCTGTATTACCTATTGTTATTTTAGATAGCTACAATTAGCTAGCGAACAAACTATTTTTAGTTAAAAAAAGTAACAATTTTTCTCTCTTTATGCATCATTCCCTCTTTCTCTCATCAATCACTAAATGATTAAAAAAAGAAAGATTATTAATAAAAATTTTGAAATAGCTCAAAAATAACTAGTACCCTTGAATTAAGTACTCACTTAGATAACTAGTTAGCTATTTCAAAAAAAATGTCATTTTACTAGTTAAAGTAAAAAAAAAATAACTAATATCCTTGGAGATGCTTGGGAGGCTAAAGAAAGATACCAACAACAACAACTAAAGGATGTTCAAGGTAGAGGAGAAGGAGATGATGTTGGCCGACGAAGGGTTTGATAGTTTGTATAGATCTAGAAATTTAGGTTTTTTTGGAAGGCATTATGATCATATATTACTTTAAAAGAAGGTAGCTTTGTTATTTATATCTTTATTAAGGTCATTCTAGTGAATCAAATGTTTTTCTTCACAAGAGACTTTTATGAGTAGTATAGATATAAATATATAAATGAGAAAACTTATGATGGGGTTACATTATTTTTTATATATAGTTCACACTCCCTTCTTCCATGACAAGTTGTAGAGCCTTGATATAATGCTTATGTGATTTTGTATACTTCCATTCCCACGAGCATCATTATTTGTCGTGGACTATTACTGTCCAATCTTGAATTGATCATTTTTCACCAAATATTTTCCAATCAAAGTTACTTTCATCAAATAAAATTTTCTTCCAAAAGATTATTCAATAATGGATTTTAGATTAATAGTCATCCCATAAAGGGTGCAATTCCTCCTCCTTTGATTGTGTTATGTGGATTTTGATCCTCACCAGAGGTATGTAAGGCGCTTACGTGTGCTTAAGTCTAATTTAACTTAAATTTTATTTTGATATTTATTCTTTTAAATTCAAGTTGTGATGCATGTTAAAATTAAATGAACCTAGCCAATAAGAAGAGACCCATACGGGCAAGGTGGGTATCTATGAGTGGGGGTTTGAAATCTTCCCATCTTATGACTTAGCCCTCAAATCCATATATATTGTTCAAGATCGGCTTGTTTTTCAATATTGAGTGAAAATGTTTTCTTACAATAAAGTATTTTTTAGGTTTCTCTATCCCCATAAAAATAAGGTGATGACTTCTAAAAAAAAATCTCATTGAATATCTTACTACCTTCGGGGAATTTTACCATAAAGAAATCTATTTATATTATTATAAACAGAAACTAAGAGTTAGTGTGGTCACAATTTTAGTTCTTAATTACATCTATTATGACATTACAATTTACTTTATTAAGGCTATGTTTGTTTGGTTGGAATGGAATGGATGGAATGAAATCCCTTCCAATTCATTTCAAACAATATGTTTGGATGAGGTAATTAAATTGGAATGGAATCTAACAGTAGTAGTGAATTATAATGATATTAATTAAGCAATGTTTATTTCAATCTAATTTCATTTTTGACTATTTTAAGCAAGGAGCCAGATTCCATTTACACCCATTCCATTCCAACCAAACAAACATGGCCTAATAGTAATACTTCCTCCGTCCCATAAAAATAAGCAATTTTTTCAACTTTTTTTTGTCTCAAAATGTTTGTCCATTTTAAAAAGTCAATTCATAATTCTTTTTGAACTTCCTATACTAACCCTTATTATTTCAATAATTACTTTTAACACAAAACCCAATAAAAAGTAGATGAGAGTAATTTTGGAAAATTAGGATTTAATAAATGACAAGTCAATAAAATGATGATTTTCCTTAAACTACGTGTTTTGTCAAACGTGGCCTATCTTTGTGGGATAGAGAGAGTATTAATTTAAATTTGGATAAATTACGTATTATTTACTCCTTCCGTTCTACAAAGATAGACCATGTTTGACAAAACACGTAATTTAAGAAAAACCATAATTTCATTGATTTATCATTTAATTAAAGAAAAAATTAGCAATAACCCCACTTAAACTCTATTTTTCCAAAAGTAACTTTCTCTTACTTTTTATTCGGCTATGTTGAAAGTAATTGAAGTATTAAAAGAACAAGGGTAGTATAGAAAATTTTTAAAAATTATAATTTGATTTTTTAACGAGGCCAAACATTTTAAGATAAAAAAATTATAAAAATAATCAATCTTTATAAGACAAAGAAAATACAATTCTTTCCAACATTATAACGAGATACCTATGGTATTGGCATGCAATGTTCCAATGCCACGATTTCTAGTGAAAAAAAAAAAAATAAAAGGGTTAGAAAATTCCTTTCGGAATATGGTTGGAATATAAAGTCCCCTCGTTAAAACTGGGAACAAACGTGCACGCCCCATCTACAAGAAGCTCTACAGTGGGCCATGGCCCATCATCTCCTCTTTTTCCAGAGTAGAGCTGTAGTGATGTGTGGGGGGCCCCACCACTTATCTTATTCCCACGTCACGCCCTTACTTTTTCTTGTGCGGTCGGTGGTGGTTTCTTTCTTACTTTGGTCTTGCGTACGGATTTGTACGGCTCCTCGGATGGGCTTACTGGGCAACCGCTTTACTTACGTGGGACCCCTTTCTTCTGGACTGGGCCCCGCTACCTCCATCACCATCTTGACGGTTTTGCGATTGCTTTTGTCACCATAAATGAGCCTCTTCTGGCCGTTTATGTCTTTTCACTGTTGAGTTATAATTAATGATATAATTATTACATTGAAAATACAAAAATAATGATAAAAATTATTTTAAAAAATATTGAATTATTTGGATAAAGTGTAAAAACATATTTTTTATGTAATAATTAGATTATTAATTATAATTTAACAGTACACGTTGGGAAAACCTACTTTTATTAAGAGAGTGGAGTGATACATTTTTTATCTTTCTTTTTTTTTTCTTGGGTAAGCTTTTTTTTGTTCATTTTTATTCAAAAAATAAGACATCAATTTTTCTTTTTCAAGTTCAATTATAAGCTTTTTTTTCTTTTTTTTTTTTAAAAGTAAAAGTATCATATCCTGTTAAGATGGCATTAGGTTTGTAGACCCATGCTGAGAATGCTTTTTCTAGAACGCGTGACTAGTATTTTATTTAACAGCTATATTGTTATTATTTTATTTTTTAATTTTTTGAGAACATAAGAGCTAGGCTGCCATTGAAAAATCAACAATAGTTTGAATTCCAAACCTAACACTGTGTTTGGTTGGGGGGGGGGGGGGGGGGGGGAAAGGGGAGAGAAGGAAAGTAGAGGAGGGAAAAGGAGAGAGAATGATTCAAAATTCTTTGTTTGATTGGGAGGGAATAAAGAAGGGAAAGTAAAAATGAGGGTTTGGGTTTCCTTCCAGCCCACCAAATTGTTTCCATCCAAAAATGGGTGGAAAAGTGGAAGGAAACAATAACCATTAAGTGATGTGATTAAAATACCTTTGGATTTTTTTTAAAAAAATGTTTACTTTATAAGGGTAATATAGCAAAATGCATTTTTTTTTAACTCTTATTCCTTCTTTTCCATCTTCTTCCTTACCAAACAAAGAGGGAGGAGAGAAAGTACATTTCCATCCTTCCCACCAAATAATGAGAAAAGAAATAAAGTTTCCTTTCCTTAAGATGAGCTTTCCATTCCTCTCTTTTCTTTCCATCCTCTTTTTCATCCCCATTACCAAACACAACATAATGCAGTCTATGAAATGGAAAAAGTTTAAAATTTAAAAATATATTGAAAAATGGGAAAGAGTGTCCAATAAGGAAACCTTAAATTATGTCAGAAAGATGTATGCTATTAATACTACTAATTAAAAAAAAAAATTACTTTAAAAGCTATATATATATATAGATATATCGATTGATAAATTATTTTTTATAATAATAAATTTCTAATAAATTTGGGATTTTTTTTAGTTATAAATTATTTTTTACAATAATAAATTTCTAATCAATTTGGGATTTGTTTTAAACTAAAAATATCGGAGAACTTTACAAGGATATGAATTTTACAAGTTAATCTCACTTGGTTAAACCACATTATGCAAGATGTTCCAAATTAAGCAACGAATATAATTCCGCCCGTCTAACTCATATTGGTCATTGAATTTAGATCTTTGCCAGACTTTGCATATTGCGAATAGGGATGGCAATTTCGCCCCGATCCATAGGGTCCCGACTTGATCCATACCCGAATGGGCTGGTATTTTTTATTTTTTTTCGGGTATCGGGTCGGGTATGGGTATAATTTTTAAAAAAATTTCGGGTACGGGTCGGGTATGGATCCCAATAAGAAAAAACCCGAAAACCCGACCCGACCCGCTATATTTACAAAATATATATATATATATATTTTACAATAAAATATATATACCTACTTAAAAAAAGGTCAAAAAAGTAAAAAAAAACCCTAATCACTATCACTTTCTAGACCCTTCGGGCTTCTCTCCTATTCAGTATCACTCACACCAAGTTTCAGCATTAGCCACCGCCGCCCGCCCCTCCCTCAGCCAATCACTCCAGTCAGCCGTCGCTCTCGCCCTTGCGGAGTCGCAACCTCGCCCCTCAGCCTCAGGCCCTCACTGAACTGGTCTGTGAGTCACGGTAGTCAGGTCAGCCCTCAGCGCGCCGTCGCAGTCAGGCCTTGCCAAGTTGCCATCGCGCCGTGCCGTCGTCGCAGTCAACCCTTGCCATCGCGCCGTGCCGCCATCGTAGTCAGCCCTTGGCCCCTTGCCATCGCGCCGTGCCGCCGTCGCAGTCAGCTCTTGCTATCGCGCTCTCGCGGGCCTCACCAGTCGCCACTCGCCACTGCTGCTCAAGTGCTCAGCGCTCACAGCCCTCCACCTCCGTCACCGGACCCTCACCTTCACTGCTAGTGCTTCACCCTCTTCTTCTAGATCTGACCAGATCTGAGATCTACATCAACACCAGATCGACCACGACGACCGGATCTACTCATCTACAGACTACACCAGATCTGCCCATCAGTCCGTACCCGTAAGCCTCTCAAGCCTATGGCCAAAAATCCATTTTTCTAATGGTTTGAACTGCCTGTTTCTGTGTTTCAGCAGATTTATTGCATTGTTTTGATTTTGAAATGATACACACATGTATGAGCATCTAAACATGTATATAAAATTCTCAACTCTAAAGCATCCTTCTTGCTTTTTTTTTTTTTTTTTTTTTTAAATTTTTCTGGGGTTTGAATAATTGAATTTCATGCATTATAATCTGAATTATATTTTTGAGTTGTAATAATTAATATTAATCTTATATTGTTGAGTTGTAATAATTTCTGGATTGTTCATTTATTCTTATAAATTGTCATAATATTAATATTAATATTCATATTAATCTGAATTATATTTTTGATTTGTTCTTATAAATTTCTTAGGTTGAAACAGTGGATCGGGTATGGGCGGGTCGGGGATGGATAGTCCAATAAAACAGTGGATCGGGGATGGGGGTTAATTGTTCATACCCATCGGGTATGGGTCGAGCATGGGTATAAGAAATTAAAGGTCGGGTCGGGTATGGGGTAGTGTCGACCCGCATCCGACCCGACCCATTGCCATCCCTAATTGCGAACGTACATCTCAACTTTATTCTACACCACTTCAAATCACAAGACACAATCTTAAGGCACTGAGGTCAATTACCTATTGATGATCCCACTCAATAGAATCCTATATGTGAGGGGTGAGTTAAACACAGTCCTAAATTTTTTATATTTTTTAATGTCTTTGTTTTGGTCTTGATGATACAAAACACAAAATAAGACAACAAAACAAAAACAAAAACAAAGACATTAGAAAGATAAAAAATTTAGGACTCTGTTTAACTCACCCTTGTATATTAATTTTTGATACAAAAACACTCTTTCTCAAGACTCGATGTGTCTTAATGTAGAAAACAGAACAATCAACTTGAAAATGAGATTCTGGCTGGAAATTAATTACGTGACGAAAGGGTGGATCATGTTGGTTGTCTCTTTTATCCTGACTTGCAAGAAAAGAACTAATTAAATATCCGTCTATCAATTTAAACCTAACGATATAGACATTCTTTGACAGAACGTAAATTGAGCAGCTCATCCATGGATGGCTCTGCTTCTAGCTCCTCCCCTTTTTCATTTTGTTTACATCGTTGTTCTCATGGTTTTGAATGCTGTTTTGTGAAGAAGCTCTTGAACTTTCTTTCTTTCTTTTTTTGTTCTTTTTCATTTTTTCTTTTTTATTTTTTTATTTTTGGGATAATGGTTAAAAGTTACTAAATTGGCATAAAGAGTGGTTTTGAACTCCGGCTTCTGATGAAATTTTACAAGTTGTGCTATATTTTTTCTTTTATCAAAGGTAAAAAATGGAAAACGTGCGAAGTTACAGAACCTTACAATGCCATAATTGAATACAAGAAGTATTACATATATGCATAACATATTTGAATAAGCTTGATTTAGTGCAAACACACTCAATCAAATCCTCAACATAGCTAGTTAAGCTTAGTTTGACTTTGGTTGTAAGAAAAAAAAAATGAGATTCGATATATAATTCAAGATTGGCTAGGGGAGTGGGGGTTTGGTTTGACCATTAGAGTTGATGTCGATCCCCATAATATAATTTACTGGGGATAAGTACTGTAGTGACTGTCACCTTTAATTTATTGCTTAAGTGATATCTCTTTCTTTTTAAAATTACTCACTATAACAAGTGTCTTTTTTTCGTAAGCACCATAGGTGATTAAATGAGTTGAGGTCTCAAGTAATTAACTCTTTTCACACCCGACTAGGTTTATGAAAAAAAAAAAAAGAAGCCCCAATCAAACTGAATTTCTTTTAAAATTACTCAGATGTCAAAGTCCAGATCAAAGAGGCATGTGCAGTGGCAGTAGGACAGCCTTGGGAGCACGTTTGTCATAAAAAAGAAAGGCAAATAAATGATCAATATTGATTCTTAAGGGCCTAGATGAATGGGAGCACATCAGCACATGGTCTATCCCCCATGCACTGTGAACTAAATGAATGGCTTTCACACTCTTGCTAAATGCTAATGCACCATGCAGAATTCAGGTAATAACATGAGAAAAACATTGAATAGTTTTTGGGAAGAAAAAAAAAAGGTAGCAGCAGCTTCTTACTTTAGTTGGCTCCGACATAAATCCAGTTTGACCCCTACACTTCTTCATACGTTCCCTGTAACATGCATGGCTAAGTATGGGAGCAGGCCACTTTGAATAGAGGATCCTACTTAGGAAAATAATCCATATACAAGAAAGGTTTTCTTAATGTGTGTCCCTAGGCACATGTTAAAGTACTGTAATTAATGACCCAATCATAGCATTGGAAATGAAAAAAATGCATTGTAAAACTGTGAAAACATATTTTTGTTCATGCAATGATTAAGTTATTAATTGCAGCTTAACGTGTGCCCTAAGAAAGAGCATACGTTAAGAAAACTCATACAAGAATGAGAGAGTGAGAGGGCATTGAGGTTCCTTTTGGAGTGTCAATATCATTTTTTTTTAAATACATTTTTAAAATTTTTCTTCAATGATGATTTCCCTTTTTTTTTTTTTTTTGGCCTCTAATGATGTAGTTAGGCGTGACACGCATTCAAAAAATATTAAATAAAAAAAATTGTGCGTCAATATGACTATTATCACACCATTAATGAAAGGAATTAATAATAATCATTAGGGTTTAATAACACTATTCTCCTATTTAGTGGAACTAGTGTAGTCATAATCAATTGATTTTTGAGTTCCGAATACCACATTTAAATATTCTTTTCCAAAACATTTCTAAAAATTAACGCATATGATCGTCATCCTTATGGACGTCAATATATATTTTTAGCAAATTAAGTAGGAGAAAATGAAAATTTTGAAGTCTGGATGTCCTTACTTATACAACCCCTAATGCGTTGTCCTTATAGAACTTAGATTAAGACATCCTTAATATAGAAAAGAACTAATTAAGTAAATCCTATACCGAACCACTCAAAGCTTGGAAAAGCTAGTGAAGGCAGTGGGATATTGAAGCCAATAAACTACTGACATTAATTACATGATTGGGAATTCCTACCATGACAGACTTTTATTGTCAAAAGCAGTACGTGATAGTCAAATCATGATCATAAAAAATAATAAATCATAAATTTTTTTTAAGAGAAGTAAAATCCATTTGTGATCATGATTTAACTATCATTGCTGTCATGCATGCCAGAACCACCCTACATGATTAGTATGTGTGTGTTTTTATCAACAGTACATATAGATCGAACCTACCACACCTCTAACTTGTCTCTTAATATCAATAAATAGGTATCAATATTTCTCAATAAACTTGAACTAGATATCACTAATCACTCGATCACTTAACAAATGAGGTAAATCAATGTCACTAAACTACCAAGTTATCGGCAAAGTACATTATGAGTTATATATGTAAGAAATACTTTAGCCAGAAAAAAAAATAAATAAATAAAATAAAACCCTTGGACGTGTTAGATTTAAGGGGTCAGGCCAGGATTTAGTTTAGACAAGTATTGAGTGCAATCCGTCAGTGTTTGCTGGGGAGTTTAGGAGGAGGTAGGTTAATAAAAAATTAGTTTGAGTACTGAAAAAGTGACAATGTGGAAGTCGAATATATATATATATAATCAATTAGGAGATGAGCGAAACAACTTGGGTCGATGCCACGTTGAGCATAAATTTGACATTTTATACAAAGGGTCATAGCTACTGTCACGTAGAATACACATAAAATGATCACTTAGTGTGATGAGAGAGTACGAAATAGCACTAGGTAGTTTGTAAAGTGATACATGGAGAAGGCCACAAAACTCACCTCTTTAGAGAGGGGGACTTAACTGCCGCGCGTATTAAATAAGTTTGAGGGTGAAAGTTGTGATGATAATGTCAGTTTGATTTTGCCAAGTGAGAGTAGGTGGGGCAAAGGGTAAGAGGAGAATATGTTAGGAGTTTGAATCACTCCCATTGTAAAAAAAAAAAATATATATATATATAGTATCATTTGATTTAATAAATCACTCATAAAGAAGGAAGTTGACTCTCCCAAACCTTGTGCATTCTCTCATCTAGCCTTATTCTTTAATAGTTTTGGCTTAGCACTAGTCAATCAGCATGGACTAATTCAGTTAACTTTAATTGGAACACTAGTTTTCATTGTGTTTTAAGCTCGATAGAAAGCAATATATACAAGAAATGATCAAGGTAAGATCAATCAACTTGCTCAAAGCTAACCATAATTAGTAAATGGCATTAATAAATTGGTTTAGTATAGCCTTATAAGGGATTATCTAAGGATTTAAATATCTAATAGACCAAAATAATTCTTTACAATATGAAACTGTCACTCATTCTGGTAATTCACTACGTATCATTGAATTGACGATGATTAGATGGTGTTTTATATGACTAAAATAATACTTTACATGCTATTACCTTTTTATACATTAGATGATGTTTTATATGAACCTTGAGGGGTAAATCAAGTGATCCTAGAGACTTTTGTCAAGAAAGAGGTATTGGGTTCAACTCTCACCACTCTCCCTCAAGGCCACCCCATAGACTTTGTCCTATAATTGCCCGGTGTATGTGTGATGGGGGGTTAATTGTATGTGTTTAGAGAGATTAATTGGGTGTAAGGTATTTGGAACCTCCTGATATCAAAATATATATATCTATCTATATATATATATATATATATATATGGTTATGATCCTATCAGCACGTATTGATATAAGTTATATCAGTACCATGCATTGAGGGTTGTACTCCTTGTATTGGTCCAATGTACCTCATAACCCACTAATGCCCAAGGTACAACTCCCAATGCGGGTGTTGACATAAATTATATCAGCACGTGCTTACCTGATCATCTTCCTATATATATATATAGGGGTGTTCATGGCTTAGGTTAAAACTAAAAACCAAACCAAACCGAACCAAACCTGTCGGTTTGGTTTGGTTTTTTTGTCCTTAGGTTTGGTTTTGGTTCTAATTTTAGAAAACCGAATTAAATTGGTTTGGTTTTGGTTTTCATGTTTAAAAAACCAAACCAAACCGAAAAACCGAAAAAACCGAAAAAATATAATATAAATATATATATATATAATTTTATATATTATATATTAAACTTAGTTTGTAAATTTTATATTCTAATAAGGGTATAATAGGTAATAGATTGTAACTTTTCTTAATGTTTTTTCTTTATTAGATTGACATGTATTAAACTAGCTATTATTGTTATGTGAGATATTAGCATGTATTAGATTAGAGATTTGAATTTGGATTGACATAAGTCAATACTTTTCTATTTTGATACAATGTTTAATGGTTTTTTTAGTTGCTAATGTAATGATTTTATTAAAAATGTTTTTATTTAGAGTTTGGCTTGTCATTTTTCTATTTTTAATTATTTGTTGCTATTTGATAGGATAAAACCGAAACCGAATAGAAGCAAACCGAAATTTTATGGTTTGGTTTGGTTTGGTTTTTTTATAGTATGGTTTGGTTTTGGTTTGAGAAAACAAAAACCGAAGTATAATGGTTTGGTTTAAAATCTACCCTAAAACCGAATCAAACCGAACCACGAATACCCCTATATATATATAGAGAGAGAGAGAGAGAGAGAGAGAGAGAGAGAACATGGAATTAGGCCTTTGACATAGTGAACTAAAGCATGACTGCTAAAACAAATCCATGGCCCATATGCTCAGGGGTGGCCTACAAAAATTTGAGCTTGAAAGTCCAATCAGCTCCACATTTTGATAAGTTGCACAATGTTTATCCTTCTGCTGTAAGGAGCTTGTAGACTAGTAGTCATGTATATATGTTGAACAATGGAAATTAGGGCACAGGAGAATTGTTTCAAAATCAAAATCTAGTAGGTTTTTTTAATCTTGGAATCACCACCTTTGGTCTAACTAAATATGGGCACACTTGCGTTGCACGTGAATAATATTTAAATAATAAAAGATATATGAAAATTAATAAATTCTCACACACACACACAGAGAACATGGAGATCTAATTTTTTGTTATTTTTCATTGATTTAAGTCATTAAAATAGACGCTCAACACAATAAGTCAAAATTCCTTCCATGCCTAGGAGTCATAATAGGAATAAAAAATTAGTTAGAAAACATGAGTATATAATAGTAGAGGCTCTGTAGAATTTATGAAGTGGATGTTAGTATCTTTCTTTCTTTCTTTCTTTCTTTTTTTTTCCTTCCTTTTGGCTGGAAAATAAACATTCTTGATTTGTTAAATATGGGGGATAAATAAGTATTTAAAATTTAAAATAAGAATGTAATGGTCAATTAAAAGTTTTTTTAAGATGCAAACTTTTATATGTAGTATAGATATAGATATAGATAGATATGTATTGAAGCCACCTTGGTTTAGCAAATTTATATTATAATCTTCATATGTTTTTTGTTGCGTCACTATTGGCAACTTACGTAAGTTCTTTTGCTTCACAAATACTTCTATGCGTTTGGATGAAAGATTTGAAGAAATGATTTAGGCTAAAAAGGGATTTTAATTAATGTCAAATTATGGTGGCACCAACAGAAGCAGATGCGAGATTTCATATTTGAAATGCATCTCAACCCAAATTTCCTTCATCCAAACGCAAAAGTCACGATGAACAAAACTACAAAATAACATTTAGTGATTTCTAGGAGTGATTTGGTGCTTTTTACAAAGATGAGTCTCATCAATCAACTCTAAAATTTTGTTTTAAACGTAACGTGTAGGTTGGGAATTAACATTTTTGATATAGACGTGAGCCTTGATTTATCCTAGTTTAATTTTTAATTTTTAATTTTATTTTATGGTAACACATAACAAAGTAAATGGGGGACCAAGCCCATCAGCTATAAGCTCTTGCCTCAAAATATGCTTGCTGGGTCATGACAAAAAGTCCTAATGGTCACCCACCATAATACCATATTATAGCCAAATTATAAAAATAAAAAGGACCACCCACCAGTCTAAATTGGGCCCGAAAATGACATCCCTGTGTTTTGTCCAAATTCAATCACAACCCAATTGGTGCCAAAAAAGGTGCTCAATGTTTCATATGTTATTTCAGAGCCTCGTGGTAATAGATTATTAGTATTTTTACTTTGGACATTTTTAAGAAAAACAACTTATTTATGAACGTTTATGTTTGTCAAATTTATGACTGATTAAACTAATTGAACACTAAATTAATGTTTTTTACATATTAGTATAAACAATAATAAGATTTCCCCGAACCGAACTAAAGATTCGAATACAATTTATTTTAATACTAAACTTGGAAAGAATATATTAGCCATTTCCAGTTTTGATACCCTCTAGCCCTCTTGTGAGGGAAAAATTGTAAAGAAGCAAGTGAACTTATTAAAGTGTTTGTCTAGGTATAGATCTCACCATTTATTAATTAGGGGGGAAAAGGGATAAAAACAAGGGAGTCTATGTCCAATAGCTCCTTTGTCCTTCAAATAAAGAATTGGGAGGTGGAAGCCTGTCACCATGAATGGGGTTAATTATAGAACTTACATTTAAAAACCGTTTAATCTGGTAATAGCACTTTTAAAATTTATGACAAATTATCCTTTTTTAAATAAAAAAAAAATTGAAGTGATCATCCACATAAGCTGATATATTAAAAAGCAACGGATGGTTTGGTGGATATGTAATTCGAGAACTCAGGGAGTGTCTCAAGTAAATGAGGGTGATAAGTCTAGAGTTTAAACCAATTACAACAAAGTAGGGTTTGGGCATGTGGTAAGGTTGTGATGTTTTCACATCTTACAAGGTTGTAAATTTGTGATGTTTTGATGTTCTTATGTGTACCAAAACAAGACAAATAAAGAACAACACTTCACATGAGAGAGAGAGGGAGAGAGAGGTTGTCATTTGGTGAAGACAAAGCCAACACATGCAGCCGACCACAAACTTAGAAAGAGAGGTATTCCTTGCCACAAGGGGCGAGGGTAGAATTCAACATATATACCAGAAACTTAAGAGAGTGGTTGAGATGTTGTTTTCAAGGATAACCCCACAATGCTTCATTTCCTTCTTAGTCACCATTCTCATATTGCAAGAGACCAACACTCGTGACTCCAAGACATATCAAACCTACAAATGGGGAGACACTTCTCGTGCATTTACATCACCCAACCCCCAACATGCTTAATTCAATTCCCAAACATTTTTGGTATAATTATTTTTCGACTTTTTATCCAACTTGGGGTGAATTTCTACTACAAATTTGGTGGACTCATTCAGATAATTGTGGTGCATAAATTATTGAAATTTAAGTTTAGTTCGGCCAGATTAGTACAAAACATCCAAACTTTTTCTTCCAAACTTTCTTTTGAATTTTTCACCCAGAGTGTTGACAATGGCCGAATATTCATAGAATTCAATCACGGCAACCAGTCCAAATCCAAAGTCCACGGATTACAATTTACGCAATTATTAAAAACAGTGGGACCCCACCGGAGACTTGATACATAATAGTATCTTGCTACGTAATTTCTGCAGAGTCTCCATTCAACCCAACTCATGCAATCCTTGACAATAAATGAACTCACATGTCTGCAGAATTCTGTCTCAACTGGCACTTTAAGTCCACATCTCTCTATAAAATTCAAACCAAACCATTCTTTTTTTTTTTTCTTTTTTTGTGGGCTAAATCAAATCAAGCCAAACTTTCTTAATTAGACTTCATACGCTGCACAAATACTTCACTTTCATAAGTGCATTACATTTCCACAACTTTCTCCTCACTGATCTTCACAAATCAAATCACATGCAATTCCAGGGAATTGAAATAACTCCCCAATACCAGCATCTTGGAAAAAATCCCCGGATTAGCGGTTTTCGCTTTCCCACCACGACAATGATTAATCCCTTAGTTGAAAACTTTGGAAATACACTGAATTTCGACCAAGAAATAACTCACTTGTCCAAGACTAAGACTCAGCGCTCAGACTCAACAAGGGAATTGAAATAATTTCTCATCTTTTACGCCTCCCTCAACAAATGAGAAATTAATGTTTTTGGCTTCTACTTTCCAATCTTTCCCCAAGCCAATCAATATTAGCCTTGTCCCTATTTAGACGATTAATCAGGTTGAAGGTTAAAATACCCCTACTGACAAAAAAATTAAAAATTAAAAATAAAGATTATTCAGGTATACTTAGTGCCCTCTTTTTTTTCTCCTAGAACTTAATGACCTCATATTCAACAAAGCTGGGCCCAGTTTCAGCCAGTCCATGGCCCCGAGTGGCAGCGACCGTGACCAAATTTATGACAGGGCCGAGCCCACCAGTAGCCAACAAAAAAAGACCTTGAAACTATTAGAAAACAGAGGGCTAGTCAGCAAAGCTAGAGATGCAGAGAGTGAAGACATTATTGATAATGCAGATCATTGAGACACCAACAGGGTACGTCCGTAGTGGGGGCATGTACGGCTGAGACACCAATTTTCTTCCGTATGAAACATTAACTTCTAACCAAAAGAGCCAAAGGAGTTACTCCAGTGGAGAAGAGGAGAGCCTCTTTATTTTATCAATTTGGGTTTGATTTTTTTAGAGCATTTTAGAAATTAATTCTTAAATGCACTATGCCAATGTGAGGGAATGCACTCTTAAAATCATTAGGGAGAGGATTTAGTCGAGGTGCACGCAAGTTGGCTTGGACACCCTCACCATCAAACCGAAAAAAAAAAAAAAAAAAAAAAAAACCTTCTAATCAAAAGAAAGTAATGTTATCAAAAAAATAAAAAATCAAAACAATGCAAATCGTGACTTTGACCAAGATTTTATTTATTTTTATTTTTATTGGTCAACTTGACAGTCGAGCTTGACAATTGTATTTTTTATGCGTATATGCCAAGATATATATGTCACACAAGCAAACACAATATCTATTTTAATTTTTTGACACTCCAAAGATAATAAAAAAAATTAAATTGCATACCATTGTGATGAAGTATTGATCAATGGGAGATAGACAACGAACTCTCTTGGTGTAATTGGAATTTCAAAATAGCTTTCGGATTCTCGATGGGAGAGTGGGGTTTTGTAAATCCAATAGCAAGACTTCATGCAAGTATAGATTTATTAATAGTAATACTTCCTTTGTCCCATGAAATTAGGCAATTTTTGAGACCTCTTTTTTTTTTTTTTTTGTCTCAAAAAGTTTGTCCATTTTAAAAAGTTAATTCATAATTCTTTTTGAACTTCTTATACTAACCCTTACTATAAATAATTACTTTCAACATGAAACCCAATAAAAAGTAGGTGAGAGTAATTTTGAAAAAATAAGGTTTAATAAATGACAAGTCAATGAAATGATGATTTTCCTTAAATTACATGTTTGGCCTATCTTTGTGGGACATAGGGAGTATTAATTTGAATTTGGATAAATTATGTATTACTTACTCCTTTCATTCCACAAAAATAAGTCATGTTTAACAAAACACGTAATTTAAAAAAACCCATCATTTCATTGACTTGTCATTTAATTAAAGGAAAAATTGACAATAACCCCATTTAAACTCTATTTTTCCAGAAGTAACTCTCCCTTACTTTTTATTAGGTTGTGTTGAAAGTAATTGAAGTATTAAAAGAACAAAGGGTAGTATAGAAAATTTAAAAAAATTATGATTTGATTTTTCAACATGACCATTTGAGACAAAAAAAAATAATAAAAATAATCAATCTTTGTAGGACAGAGGAAGTACAATTCTTTCCAACATTATAATGGGGTACCTCTGGTATTGGTATGCAATATTGCAATGCCACCATTTCTAGTGGTAAAAATAAATAAATAAATAAATAAGGGTTAGAAAATTCCCTTGGTGGGGGTTGTTATTATCTATATATCTATAACGGAGGAAATGCCTCCCTTTGATGCCACGTGTCAGTTTGTGAACAATTAGGAAAAAAAGGTAAAATTACTTTTTAGTGGCCACTTTTCAATCTAATACCGAAAAAAGGATAATATCTATCAACTTGCTACAAATTAACTGTATGCTTATGTCAAAATAACTATCAAATTTCTTTTTTTCATATTAAGTTGGGAAAGAATCACTAAAAAGTAATTTTTCCAAAAAGATATGACTTTTGGAGAAATTACTTTTTAGTGATCAATTTCCAACTTGATGCCAAAGAAAGAATATTCTTTACCAACTTGCTACAAATTGACTATATACATACTTCAAAAGGATTACTAATGTTTCATGTTTAGTATTAAGTTGAGAAGTGATCACCAAAAGGTAAATTGTCTAACTTTTCTTTTTTTTTTTTTCTTTCGGTTTTCATTGCTCTTTTTCACACAGTATAAGTAAGTCAACGCTGGGTATACACTGCATATTCTTTTGTTTTTATGTGGGAAAATCGGAAAACCTATATTATACAATATTCAACCCAAACTTAGTAGACTATATCATATTTCTTCATTTTCTTTCTAAGCAATGTGATATGTTAATACATATTCTGGTTTGTTGCGTTTTCTTTTTTAATCATCATTGTCTTTATTTGTCTCCCTTTCTAATTATAAATATTTATAATTTTATATATTTAATTTTTGTGTAAATACACTTTTACCAAACGAGAGGTATCTCAAACCGTTAGGCCCAAACTAATCACCATGATGCACAAACCATCCTCAAATCCATGCATTTGATAGTAAAAAAGCGAAAACACGAACTCAAAATTTATAATTCCTGAATCGCAGTTCTTTACCATCAGAGTTACTATCACGAATGTGTATTAAATATATATATATATATATATATAATTTATATTATTTATAATATTTATTTTTACAAACCTCACCGTGCATTGCACGGGTTATAAACCAGTTATATTAAAACTGAGAACAAACGTGCACGCCCCATCTACAAGAAGCTCTACAATGCCCCGTGATGGCCCATCATCTCCTCTTTTTCCACAGAAGAGCTGTAGTGATGTGTGGAGGGCCCCACCACTTATTTGATTCCCACGTCACGCCCTTACTTTTTCTTGTGCGGTCGGTGGTGGTTTCATCCTGACTTTAGTCTTGCGTACGGATTTGTACGGCTCCACGGATGGGCTTACTGGGCAACCGCTTTACTTACGTGGGACCCCTTTCTTTTGGACTGGGCCCCGCTACCACCATCACCACCTTGACGGTTTTGCGATTGCTTTTGTCACCCATAAATGGGCCTCTTCTGGCCCTTTATGTCTTTTCACTGTTAAGTTATAAATATTGGGTTAATCATTACATTGAAAATACAAAAATAATGGCAAAAATTATTTTAAAAAATATAAAAATATTTGAAAAAAATGTAAAAACACCTTTTTTTTTTTTTTTTTTAATAATTAAGTTATTAATTATAACTTAACAATATACGTTAAGAAAACCCTATTTTTATTAAGAGAGTAGAATAATACTTTTTTTTTATCTTTTTTTTTTTTTTTTTGGTTTGGTCTTGGGTAAGTTCTTTTTTTGTGCATTTTTATTTATTCCATTTTATTCAAAAAAATAAATAAATAAGTAAGACATGAATTTTCCTTTTTCAAGTTCAATTATAAGCTTTTATTTTATTTTATTTTTTATAAAGCATCATATCCTGTTAAGATGGCATTAGGTTTGTAGATCCATGCTGGGCAAGCTTTCTAGAACGCGTGACTAAAATTTTATTTAACAGCTATATTATCATTATTTTATTTTATTTTATTATTATCATTATTTATTTATTTTTTTTGTGATAACGTAACAGTTGGACTGCCATTGAAAAATCAACAATGGTTTGAATTCCGAACCTAATGCAGTCTATGAAATGGAAAATGTTTAAAATTTAAAAATATATTGAAAAATGGGAAAGAATGTCCAAAAGGGAAACCTTAAATTATGTTGGAAAGATGTATACTATTAATACTCCTAATTAAAAAATATTACTTTGAATGCTATAAATATATATATTGATAAATTATTATTTATAATAATAATTTTCTAATCAAAATTGATTTTTTTTTTTTTTTTAACTAAAAATATTGGAGAACTTTACAAGGATATGAATTTTACAAGTTAATCTCACTTGGTTAAACCACATTATGCAAGATGTTCCCAAATTAAGCAACGAATATAATTCTACCCGTCTAACTCATATTGGTCATTGAATTTAGATCTTTGCTTGACTTTGCATATTACAAACGTACATCTCAACTTTATTCTACACCACTTCAAATCACAAAACACAATCTTAAGCCACTAAGGTCAATTATCTATTGATGATGATCCCACTCGGTAGAATCCTATATACGAGGGGTGAGTTAAACATGGTCCTAAATTTTTTATTTTTTTTATTGTCTTTGTTTTTGTTTTGATGATACAAAATACAAAATAAGACAACAAAACAAAAATAAAAACAAAGGCAAAGACATTAAAAAAATAAAAAAAAAATTAGGACTCTGTTTAAGTCACCCCAATATATTAATTTTTGATACAAAATGCTCTGTCTCAAGACTTTACCTAAGAGGACCAGCTCAGGTGGTCCTAAGATGAGCTGTAAACCCAAACATCTTGGGTTTCATTCTTTGTTGTGCCCTTTTAGAGAGCACTTCAAGAATTTATTTTTGAATGCATAAGTCGATGTGGGGGAGTGCGCCCTTAAGATTGTTCGAAGAGGGATTAGTCGAGGTGCATGCAAGTTAACCCGAATGCCCTAACCATCAAACAAAAAAAAAAAAAAAGAAAAAGAAGAAAAAGAAAGACTCGATGTGTCTTAATGTAGAAAACAGCTCGATCAACTTAAAAATGAGATTCTAGCAGCTGGAAATTTATTTACGTGACGAAAGGGTGGATCATGTTGGTTGTCTATTTTATCCTGACTTGCAAGAAAAGAAGTAAATATGTGTCTATTTAAACCTAATGATATAGACATTCTTTGACAGAAAGTAAAAGGTTGGTAAATTAGTTTCTTCAAATCCCACATATACATGTTAAATAAATTGAGGAGCTCATCCATGGATATATGGCTCAGCTTCTAGCTCCTCCCCTTTTTCATTTTTATTTTTATTTATTTTGACATTTATTATATCTAAATCCACGTTGTCCATTCTATAATTGCCACAGGTAAATATCAACTGGTTCAATTTATAAGAAGCTGGTTTAGAGTCGTTAGCCAATCAAACAAGCCAAACACAAGCTTAGGTTTTATTTTTAATGGCTTAACTTGAGGAAGGCCAAGCTCCACTAGATTAGCCTTAAGCATGCATGCATGGATTGTGGAGGTAGGTGCGTGAATCCTTTAATTAAAGAACTTTTTTGAAAAATATATGAAACTTTGAAAGATAATTACGTAGACTGATCGATTTGCCTTTAAAATAAAAAATAAAATAAAATAAAAAACGAAGAAGGTGTGATGAATAGTATAACATTTGGAGCTTGTTGAATTGTCAAAACCAACTTTAATTTTGTTTACATCGTTGTTCTCATGGTTTTGAATGCTTGTTTATGAGAAGCTCCACTAGACTCGTGATTAAGCTTGAACTTTCCTTCTTCTTTTTTTTCTTTTTTCTTTTTTTTTTTAATTTAATTTAATTTTTTTTAATTTTTGGGATAATGGTTAAATGTTACTAAATTGGCATGAACAGTGGTTTTGAACTCAAGCTTCTAGTTTTGAACTCCGGCTTCTGATGAAATTTTACAAGTCGTGCCATATTTTTTCTTTTACCGAAGGTAAAAAATGGAAAACGTGTGAAGTTACCTAACCTTACAACGACATGATTGAATACAACAAGGCCAATCAAACTGAAATTCTTTTAAAATTACTCAGATGTCAAAGTCCAGATCAAAGAGGCATGTGCAGTGGCAGTAGGACAGCCTTGGGAGCACGTTTGTCATAAAGAAGAAAGGCAAATAAATGATCGATATTGATTCTTAAGGGCCTAGATGAATGGGAGCACATGGTCTATTCCCCATGCAGTGTGAACTAAATGAATGGCTTTCACACTCTTGCTAATGCAACATGCAGAATTCAGGTACACCTTTTCTCTAAATAAGATGAGAAAAACATTGAATAGTTTTTGGGAAGAAAAAAAAAAAAGGTAGTAGCAGCTTCTTACTTCAGTTGGCTCCGACATAAATCCAGTTTGACCCCTACACTTCTTCATACGTTTCCTGTAATATGGATGGCTGTCGTGTCATCACAATCGAGAAGTATGGGAGCAGGCCACTTTGAATTAAGGATCTTATATTCAGGAGGGGCACATGTTAAATGTTAAACTGTAATTAATGGCTTAATCATTGTATTGAGAATGATTAAATTATTAATTACAGTTTGATGTGTACCCACCTTAAGAAAACTCATACAAGAGTGAGAGAATGAGAGGGCACTGAGGTTCCTTTTGGAGTGTTAATATCATTTTATTTTAAATACATTTTTAAAATTTTTCTTCAATGATGATTTCTTTTTCTCTTTTCTTTAATATTCAAAAAATATTATAAAAAAGAATTGTGCGTCAATATGACTATTATCACACCATTAATGAAAGGAATTAATAATAGGAGAAATATCCAAAAACTCTCTCAAAAATAAATTCATATCCAAAAACTCCATTAAATATTTTTCCTATCCATCTAATCCAAATAAAAAAAATCATATCTATTAACTCCCACCAGTTAATTTTTTGTTTACTGTTGTTAAAAGAAAAGAGTGATCTGACTAAAATACCCTTCTTTGACATTAGTATGTTTAATAAAGAAATTACATATTTAACTGAATTTCTATTTTTATCATTTTTAGTGTAATTAGAAAAAAAATTAACTATCATTAATTAATTCTTCTCTAATGTACACATGGAGGGAAGGGAGAAGAAAAAGAGGGAGTGGGAGAGCAAATATGCAAGTTTGGGAAAAAGAGGGAGCAAAAGAGAAAATTCACTTAAATATGCATTTTTGTCATTAAACATATTATTGTGAAAGAAGGACATTTTAGTCAGATCACTCTTTTTTTTTACCTGCAGTAAACAAAAATTTAACTAATTGGAGTTAATGGATATAATTCTTTTTTATTTGGATTAGATGGATAGGAAAAATATTTAATGGGATTTTTAGATATGATTTTATATTTGAAGGAGGTTTTGGATATTTCCCCTTAATAATAATCATTGGGGTTTAATAACACTATTCTCCTATTTAGTGGAACAAGTGTAGTCATAATCAATTGATTTTTGAGTTCCAAATACCACATTTAGATATTCTTTTCCAAAACATTTCTAAAAATTAATGCATACGATCGTCATCCTTATGGATATCAATATATATTTTTAGCAAATTAAGTAGGAGAAAATAAAAATTTTGAAGTCAAGATGTCGTTACTTATACAATCCCGAATGCATTTGACGTTAAGATCTCCTTACCTATACAACCCCTAATGCATTGTCCTTACGGAATTTAGATTAAGACATCCTTAACATAGAAAAGAACTAATTAAGTAAATTAGTTTAAATTGTAGAAAAGTTATCGACAGCCGTAACGCAGTCGGTACCTTTCTGCTTTATCTTCATCTAGGGGATGTACCTCTTTAAAAAATTGGTAGGGTTGGGGCCCTACGGCATACTTGGCTTAGTACGTGTTTGAACTGCCAAAGGAAAAGTGGGGAATATTGGCCTAATTTCAATGTTGATCGAGACCTTTTCTTCAACTTTTGAATTTTTTCCTTCGATGATGATCTTATTTTTAATGTTTTTTTTCTTTAATGATGTAGTTAGAGATGACATCCATTCAAAATATATTATAATAAAAAAATATATATTCGTGTGTTGATATGACTACGGTCACATTATTAGAGGAAAAGTATTAGAGATAAAAATTAGGTTTAATAACACTATTTTCTTGTTTAATAGAACAAGCGTAGCCAGAATCAATTTATCTTTGAGTTCCACATACCACATTTAAATATTCTTTTCCAAAACATTTTTAAAAATTAGTAAATATGATCATCATCCTTATGGTTAACAACGTATATTTTTAGCAAATTAAGTAGGAGTAAATGAAAATTTCAAGGTCATGATATCTTTTACCTAAGTTACATAAGTACAATGCATTAGGGATTGTATATATGAGGTACAACCCTCAATGCACTGTCCTTATGCAACTTTGGTTAAGACACCCTTATAAGAAAAGGATTCATTAAGTAAATTAGTTTAAATTGTAGAGAGTTATCAACAGTCTTAGCCTGCCTTATCTTAATCTAGGGATATGCCTCTTAAAAAAATTGGTGGGGTTGGGGTACTTGGCTTGGTGCTCGATCTACAAGAGGAAAAGTGGGTGCTTTTGGCCTAATGTCACTGTTTAAACCTTTTCTTCAACTTTAATCACATTTAACTAAAAATTGTCAATCTATTAACGCCAAAACCTGTGATTGAATCTTTGTTCCTAACAGACAAGGTAAACCATCAAAATTGAGTAGGGCAGCCTAGTAGGGTGTGCTCATCCCACCTACCGGCCATTAGCTTAATTTGCCATCTTTTCAGTTATTTTAGACATGATTATAATTTCAAGACATACATCATATCATCAAATTATCTTGTCGGGTTGTAGAAAAATCATCCAAAAATGTCTTAAAATGAGCCCACATGCATGATAAAAATTGATATGAAGTAAAAATTTTGGTTTTAAAACAAAAAACAAAAAACAGTTTAATTATATATGAACACTAGTGGATGAGAGAAAAAAATGAAACATCAATCGTCCGAATAAATTACTAATCTTTTTTTTTTTTTTTTTTTATAAATAAAACCTTTTACATGAAATCCTTGAAGGGCCTTTTATCCAATTATAAGGATGTACGTCTCAAAATTTGTACAAGATTTCTTGAAGTAGAGGGCGAGCTCGTTAATATACCCATGCATAATGGGATGGTATTATTTCTCTAGAATTTTCAAATTTTGTCCAATCTTTAATTTATATTCTTCAAAAAAGTAGTTTAATTTATCCTCAAAAAGGAAGAAACACCATATCATTGAGACAATACACATCCAAATTAAATTTAATTAAAATTTTAAATTTAACCCACTTAAAGGAGTTCAGATTTAGTATTATGAACAACATTGTGCAGTACACATCCAAAGATTTAGATGTTACCAATTATGCATGACACTAAATCCGAACTCTTTTTTAAGGCAAAAATTAAAGCATATGTCCATCTTATTGTAATTTTGTTTGATTTTATCATATCAAATGGAGTGATGGTGCTATAACCCACAAGGTTATTTCGTGGGGCTGCAATGTTAAAAGAGCATAGGGATTCAATAACAAGTTGCTTAAGATTCCATTCCTTTCCGCAAAATGGAGAAACAGCAGTGCCACTTCTTTTACATCCTCTTGTTTCTCACATTAAGATGTGCCCCATTCCCCACACTCTCGTTTCAAGAGCGTGACAATCACGTCCAACAAACCTGGGCATCTCCAACCAGAGCGTGTGAAACACGAGCGGAAGGGAGCGTGAAAAGTAGAAAAAGGAAAGGCCAAAAGTGACACGTAGACGAGGCGTTAAAGGGGACAGCGTATATTCTTCTCTGTTCTCACCGTCACGGAAGTTTGTACTGCAACGGACTACGGAAAAACGAAAAGGAGAAACCAGGAGGGAAACTTTTGTGACCACTAATCACGCTCCCAACGTTTTCTGCATTTCTAACACTATAATAAAAGGAGAATAAGCTTGTTTACTGTAGATGCACTGTTCATCTACAGAGAAAATGACCGCTTTGCCCTTTTTTTTTTTTTTTGTTTTTCCTTTTTCATATGTGTTTTTTTAGGATAATATAGGTCTAGGATGCACGGACACTCCAAAAATAGTACTGTAGTTGTGTCGGACACGTGTTGGACACGGATACGACTCCAACACGGCTCCAACACGCTTCCGACACGTATCCGGACACGTGTCCGACACGCTCTATACGTGTCGGGAAAATAAAAAAATCAAATTAGTTTCAGACATGGGAGGGACATGCGAAGGACACGTGAGGGACACAGGAACGGACACGGCGGGGTAAAAAATATAAATTTAAATTGTTTTAAAAGGGGTAATTTTAGTTGTTTTTCACAATTGAGGGGTGATTTTGCAAAAGCCCAAAATTTTTTTTTGTCATGTGATTTTTGTTTTAAACTTTATCTTTCAATTGAAAAATAAAACTATAAAACTATAATGCTATATATATTTATTTATTTATTTATTGCCGTATCCCCTCCGTGTCATGTCTTGGGTTTTTTTAGAAATTGCCGTGTCGGAATGTCTATGTTATGTCGTAACCATGTCGCGTGTCCGTGTCGGTGCTTCTTAGCAGTATAGGTATTGAGTGATACCAAGTTGGTAATTAATTTGTATCATGTTGATAGTTAATTTGTATCAAGTTGACAAGATAATGTAACATATAGCATTATCTTTGAAAGTGTAAATATAACATGACTAATTGGCAAATAACATTAAGCACGTGCGTAACACGTTCCTCACCCTAGTGGAACTAAAAACAAAGTCCCTTCCTCCATCTCCCGTTCCATTATTCTTTTTTTATTAAGAAAAAAAAAAAATTCTTCTACACCTTTAGCTCAAATAAGGGCTAACAAAACTTGTAGTGGAGCACACATAAAAGCAATTGGAATTATACCTTTACATAGATATTGAAAAAAATTAAAGATAGTGAATAAATTTATTCAAACTTTACTAATTAATATGGTAATGATAAAGTAGTAACACAGAGTACAAAAAGAAAGAAAAAATAGAAAAAAGAAAAGAAGGGTAGTGCTACATCAATAAGATGAACTTGTTGGACTCGTACATTCACTAGTTTCCATGGCATTTGCATGTTTAAACCGGTGACTAATATTTTTGCATGAAAATTTTAAAACTCTTTTAGAATTAAACAGACAAAATTTTTGATGGATGAAGCAGCATTCTCGCATATATTAGTAGTAGAGCTTTTATAACGGTTATGCTATCTCAAAATAATTCACAAATTTAGTATTCATTAAATTATGTGAATTACACTTTTTAAACTAAAAATATTGTTTCCTAATTCCTAGGCACTAGTACTTTCTTACTTCAACTTTGATCCATAAAGACAATCTCTAAATCTTCCTAAAAGAGGATATAGCCAAGTGACAGATTCAATTAAGACTTGTTGATAACTATCAAATAGTTTGAACTAAATTTCTTCGAATTAAGTTTGTTGTTCATTTGCAAAATGTCCGTTTAACACTAAAACTAAAATTATTTTAAAAAAATTCCTTTCTGTTTTCTTCGAAGTTTTCTATTTCAAACATTTTTACTTATAGAATAAATAATTTCAAATTCAAACTTATAGAGGAGTATTGATACATATTAATTCATATATAAAGCTAGGAGTACAAGTAGGTTCAATCCATTGTCCCAAAAAAAAAAAAAAAAAAAAAGAGTTATTAATTATCCAAAATTTGAACCATGCAATTTAAAATAAAATATTAAAGGTAAAAGTCTGTATATGAGGTTACCTCTCGTTTCATCCAGAAAAAGGAAAAAGAAAAATGGAGGCACTTGCTTAGACAACAGCGGACGTTAGAGTTGGGTAAGTTCTAGAGGCTCCGAACGGACCGAACAAGTAATTGACTCAACAACTCCAAAGTACGGACTAACCTGACTCGTGATTTACACGCAATATCTTCCAAACTTCTCTCACACCCTCTTTCCTTTCTTTTTCTTTTTACATCCAAAAAAAAATTATTATTATTATTAAAAATAGTTTTACAAATATATCCCTCTCACACTCACTAATTGTACCTGCCAAGTACGCCTACCTGTACCTCTCAACCTCCATCATCACCTTTCCATGCCTACACCCCTCCCTTATTTTATTCCCTTTTCTATCCTTTATATTCCCCCCACTTCACCCCCCCTCTCTCTCTCTACATTGCAAGTTACAACGCACTACAACCCCCCTCTCTCTCTCTCTCTTCACTCCGATCCAAAACTTTCTTACTTTTCTCTTTCTAAAACTCTAGCTTCTTGAGCGATTAGATCAGATATGAAGCAACTGATCCGCCGCCTCTCCCGCGTCGCCGACTCCTCCCAGTACTGCCTGCTCGGCTCCGACTCCTCCGCCCGCGCCTCCGCCCCCCGCCGGTCCCACTCCTTGCGAATATCCGCCAAGCTCCGCCGCTCCGCCGACGTGCCGGAGGGTCACCTCCCCGTCTACGTTGGCGACGAGATGGAGCGGTTCGTCGTCAGCGCCGAGTTGCTCAACCACCCCATATTCATCAAGCTCCTCAACAAATCAGCTCAGGAGTACGGGTACGAGCAGAAGGGCGTGCTTCGCATCCCCTGCCACGTCCTCGTCTTCGAACGCGTCCTCGAAGCGCTCCGTGTCGGCGGCGGCGGCGGGACACGGGATCTCCAAGATTTGCTCGGTTCGTTATCCGATGAGTTTTTCTAGGGTTTTTTTTTTCCCACCGATCACTCATCCCTTTTTTCTTTGAATTTTGTTTTGGAGTGTGAGGTTAGGGGAGATCTTGATGATGGAGGATCGTTCTTCGTTTTTTTTTCCCTCTCTTTTTGTATATATACTTTGCAATCATCATCGGTGTCAAGGAAGGAGAAATTTAGGGCTTTATGAGTTGTTGTTAGTGTAAAGGAAATTAAGATACTCTTGTTTACTGGAAAAGCGCTAACAATGGAGATTACTTTTTCGTTTTCATTTTTTCTTGTGCTTTGTTAATTTTTTTTTTTTCATGTTCCGTCGCTTTTTTCTGTTTGGTGGCCGAGAAATCTTGGGGGACGAAAGAAAAATAAATATATAAAAACTGAGAAGAAAAGGTGGGAGAGAATCTTAGAGCTGTCACTGCAAGCTCTGTCAATCATCATGAGAAAATTTCGGTTTAGTTACTGAGAAAGAAAGAGAATAGAAAGATATGACAAAAAATTCGAATCTATGGTGTACTTAATTTTTATCCTGAAAAGCAAAATTGAACCACTCAAACTGAGCCTTATTTTTTATATTTATTAATTTTCTCGGGAACCAAGCGGAAGTCGTATTTTCTTACAGTTACTCGGATTCCAAATTACAAAATTTTTCATTTTTGGTGAGTCGCCGGCTGGAGGTGCGGTGGTGCCGGAGAGAGTTTGGGGATAAAGAGAAGTGGGCATGGAGTTGGTCAAAATTACGGAGATAGTACGGTATTAATTTTTTAAAATTGTACGTTGGATGTTGGAGTAGAAACGGCCAGTAACATGATGTGTTGGAGAAGAGTAAAGACTGATTGACTGTCCGGTCTGAGAAGAGTCTTTCTTGGACAGATCACTAATTTACCGTGATTTGCGGTGTCTTTTTCCTGCTTCCAGAGGATTGTCGAGTTAAAAAAATAAAAATAAAATAAAAACCACACCAAAAGGACGTTTTGGTAAACTTCATCAACTAAAGATAAGTTAGTTTTGATTTTACCAAAGGTTTCTTTCTTCTACTAATCAATTCAACCTACGAGCCATAAACACAGGATTTTTTAAAATCAACTATGAGCTAGTTTATTTAAATACCAAATAATAATTAGAGATTGTGTTTGCAATATGTCATTGTGGATATATTCCTCGGGGCGGGGGGTGGTTTTGTAATTTGATGACTCATAAACTTCTATTCTTTTTGGGATATTAGAATATGCTGTTTGATATTTAGAAAAGCATCCTAAGAATGTCCCTCCACTCTCCCAAGCATGGATTCAATGCTTAGTTTAAAGAACTTAGCATCGTGTTGAGGTCATCACTGTCGATGGATGATAGGTTGGACGATCTAGATAAAAAAATTTAAAAGTTGCCTATTAAGATTATTGTGATCATTTAAGTGGCAACGTTTTTAACTTTTGACTCAAGTCGTCTATCCATCAATAATTTTTTCAACTTTTGATCTAAGTCGTCCAACTCGTAATCTAACAATAGTGGATGACCTTAGCACAGTGGCAATGTCAAGTTCTTTGCCCACCCCCCCAACCCAACTTTATTATTTCTTTCAATATATTTTACTTTATTTTATTTTTCCATCTAGGGTAGCTAAGTATTTCATTAACTTATCATCTTGTTATTTCGATGAAAATCTGCTTGTCTTCACATATTTGTTTATTTTGTTTGTTATTTCCATGAAATTAAGTCTTTTGGGATATTGGAATATGCTGTTTGATATTTAGAAAGAGTATCCTAAGAATGTCCATCCATTCCTCCTTCAGTGGCGGAGCCACATGCCCCACTAGCTAAAAACAAATTTTTTTTTTGAGAGATATTACCATTTGATGACTACTTCCCAACATAATCCCAAAAAGAGGAAGATAGTAGTCATTTTAAAACATAAATACAATCAATTTGTAATAAGTTGACGAATATAACCTTTTTTGGTATTACATTGAAAAAGTATCACCCAAAGTAAGTTTTACAAAAAAAAAATAAAAAATAAAAAATCCCGCTTCATAGAATCATAGCACCGTACCATCATTGGAGATAAATCCTACTTCTGTCTCTGCTCTCTATCTACCCTCTTTTTTATTTAAATACATTTTTCTTTATTTTATTTTTCTATCAAGGGTAGCTAAGTATTATTTTATTTTTGGTTTGGGTACAATGGTCGCAAAGTATTTCATTAACCTATAATGTTGTTGTTTCCATGACAATCAGCTTGTCTTCACATATTTATTCATTTTGTTTATTTGGGAGTGTGTGGATGGGTGCCAAGCTGTAGTAAGTAAATGTACACGATAGTATCAGACTATCAATATAGCATTTAAAAAGTAGGTTTAGTCTCAATTTTGGTGCTTATAATTGACTAAAGAAAATGAGTATTTGAAGGTATAAGCCTCCTAGTTTGGAGGTAAAGTTTTCAAATGCCGTATCCAGTTATCCAATACTTGGATTCCAACCCATCTTAACCTAACCCCTTGTTTATCCATGTATTGATGTTCTTCCTTGTACTCAAAAGAAAAGAAAGAAAGAAAGAAAAAAAAAGAAAGTTATTTGGTTGTAAATATGGTTTCGCAAATTCTTCTTTTGTTAATGTGGGGGAAAAATATGAAATTGTGTTTTGCTTCACATAAGGGATCGAGAAATGCAAATTATGATTTGCTAGGTATTTTTAATCTGACGACAAGAAATGGAGAAAGAAGAGGAACACAGGTGAAATATCAGGTCAGATTTGATAACAAAAATCTATGAATATCGGCTGCTATGGTGGTTTTTTTATTTTTTATTTTTTATAATATATGGAAAATGAGGAACTCAATTAGATTTGATAACAAAAATCCTAATCTTGTAAGAGTTTGTCATCATATTAAAGCTCTTCGTTTTTACATTGGTAAGATTACTAGGGGTTGTATGACTAATTGTGTTACTGATTTAGTTACCTTACATCATTTGAAGATTGGCAGAATACCTTCTAAAGCTCCTATCATAACCCCAATTACTTGGTATCCTCCTCCCCCAAATTGGGTTAAGCTTAATACTGATGGTTTGCCCAAAGGCAACCCAGGACGTGCTTTTGTAGGAGGAGTATTTCGTAATTGTAGAAGTTTTGTTGAGAGTATTTTTACTGTTACTTTGGGTTTCCATACTGCCTCCTATATAGAGCTTTCAGCTATTGTGCTCAGCATTAAGCAAGCTTAGGAGAAGGGTTGGAGGGCATTATGGTCGGAATGCGATTCTCAGTTTGTAATTTAGTGTCTGAAGAGTGATTCATTTATTCCTTCGTGGAGTTTAAGGACTTGTTGGTTTAATTTTAGGATTTATTTGAAGTATATGCAATTTTATTGTTCTCATATTTTAGAGGAGGCAATGCAGTGGCGGATAAATGCGCTAATTTGGCTCTTCTTTCCCCTGGTTTTCGTTGTGGTATTCTATGCCTCTTGATCTTTTGGCTCTTTTATGCCATGATATTTATTGTATGCCTTCCTACAGATTTCGGCGTTGATTCCTTTTGTTAGTTGTCTTGTGACTTTTACTAGTTATCATGACCAATTTTCATTTTTCCCTTTTCCTATTGTACTAATTTTCTTCTTTTGATCTAATAAATTATTTGAGTTATTGAACATATGATTGGGAGTGCCTTGAGTGCCAACCTAGTTGGGATTTTGGATTGCTCTTTGATGCTTATAACTCTTTTATCCAAAAAAAAGAAAAGAGTGAAATATCAGGGAATAAATTAGCTCGTCAACCAAAGAAATCCACAAAAGGGATATGAGCAATAGAACAAGAACTCCTTCGTAGGAAGCTGAAGACTGAATCTTTATTCAATATTCAGTAAAACTTCTTCTCAATTACTAGATTGAGAACTGGTTGACTCTTTCTGTTTCGTTTCAGTAATATGAATTTGCATTCAATAGGCTTTTTTGGCCATTATTTTTTGGTTGACCGCTTGGTGCCTTTGCTTAATTTTGAGGAAAATACAGTTTGCACCTTCCCACTATGACCCATTAACACTTTACACCGCTATAGTATTATTTTTCCAAACACTTTGCACCCCTTATATTTTAGGAAATAGCCACTTTTAGGCTGTCCTTCAATCAGCTGTTAGCAATTTGGATGGGAAAAGGTCATGGCATGACATCGTGGAGTCAAGGAGAGGTGTCTTGAGCTTTAGAACTGCATTAGAAGTTTCTATTGTGTACATACCAAATAGAGAGTGATCCAGGAAGATATAGAGTGGGACATTTTATCAAAATAAAAGGGGTATTTTCGTCTTATAAGGGTGTTTTTGTCAACAAAATATTAAGAGCTAGTCATGTGTCACACACGTGACCATTTTGCATCCAAAATGCTAACAGCTAACTAATGGAGATCTGAAAAGTGACTATTTTCCAAAATATAGGGGTGCAAAGTGTTTTAAAAAAAACTATAAAGGTACAAAGTATCACCGAATCATAGTTGAAGGGTGCAAATTGTATTTTCCTCTAAAATTTTTAGACAATTTTTCAAATTTTATAATACAATCTTACAATCTATTTTGATTGATTTATTAATGGGCAGTTTTCAATCTTAGTTTACCTACTTAAAACCAACCCATTCTCATCCCCATACACAAATAATTGATTTGATTAGGAGTGGTATTTATTTTCCTCACTTCTATTAACAACAACAAAAATTAGACTATATATTTTTGAAATTCTCTTTAACTCACAGCCTCTTTTTGTCCTTCCAAAGAGGGTACCAGAGGAATGCAGGGGCATCCCACCCCCGCCAAACCCACCCCACCCCTCAAAAAAAAAAAAAAAAAAAAAGAAAAAAAAAAAAAGAAAAACGGTTATTGCAATAGCATTTTTTCCATCTATTTAGATAAAAACCGTGGGGGTGAAAAATGAAAACAAAATCATATTTTTATATATATTTTAGATGTAAATAATACAAACAAGCAGCTAGTGTCTCTGGAAAGAAAGCGGTATGCAGCACTTAAAATTGTGTTAGAACATGAGAAACTCATTTTTTTTCTGTTCATGTTAAACACATTTCGCGGTATATTTTTAACATAAAAAGCGGGTTTTAAAATAAAACAAAAAATAATTGGTCTTTTGATGCATCATATCATCCAAACCGCGACTTCCAATCGAGACCAAGGGGAGAGAAACATTCGAATTATTGGCAGATTATCCGCCTAACCACAATCATAATCAATGAGAAAAGAGAAAAGGACTTGTTTCGAAGATGTTTTATTCAAACTAATAATCCAATTATCTTAGAATACATGCATAAGTTAGCGGTCATTCCCACCTAATATACTTATGCCTTATCTGCCACCTAACATATGATTTGGTAAGTTGTAGGTGCACATTATGCTTGGCTGAGAAAAATGTTTTGTAAACTCAATTTAATGGATATTTCATTGTCATGAATCATATGTTATGTGGTAAATGCATTTTCTCATTTGTTGACTTCAAAAGTCCAAATATTGGTGCATTTCACCAATAATATTAATTGATCAATCATCGCCAAGAAAATATAGATCAATTTCGGGGTCTTGGTTTTCCATTATAATGGAATGTTTGCAGTTTCATTTTGTATAAATGCAATTATACATAGATTATTTATATTATGCAATGTATAATTTTTTGGTGTGAGAGAACAATAAATTTATTTTAGGATAAATTACAAGAAACTTCCTGATGTTTTAAATCCTTTCTTTTTTTCACGTAACTCCCTGGATGAAAAATGGTTGCAATGTCCTCTAAGGCTCCAACAATTCACAAAGTTACCAATTTGCTTCATTGTTAATTGCCGTTCGTAGAATTAACGGTGGTCGGTCACATGATGTTTTTTCCATCTTTTTTCATAAACAGTAATTAACGATGATACTAATTATTAAATTTAAAAAAAAAAAAAAAAATTAGGGGTACATTGCAACCATTTATTCTTTAGAGTTATGTGAGAAAAGGTATTTTAAATGCCTTTTAGAGATAGACTATATAGATACAAATTTATAAGACATCTAGAGGATCCAATTTTAAGGAGGTATCTAAACATAACAAATTATTATTATTATTATTTTGTGTGTGTGTAGTCCTAATCAGGTGAGCACGTGTTTATATAAGTTAAATCAACACCATGTATTAGCAGTTGTACCATGTGCATTGATTCAATGTACCCTGTAATTTATTAATACATGAGATATAACCTCCAATATAGGGACCAATATAAATCATATCAACATGTGCTCACCTCACTATCATTCTATTCCTATATATATACATATGATTATGTTCCTATCAGCACGTGTTAATGTAAGTTATATCAGCATCATTTATTGGGGGTTGGATCTCTTGCATTAGTTCAATGTATCTCATATCCTACTAATATATAAGGTACAATTTTTAATGCAGGTGTTGATATAAGTTATATCAACACGTGCTTATCTGATCATCATGCAGGTATTGATATAAGTTATATCAGCACGTACTTACCTGATCATCATCTTCTCTCTCTCTCTCTATATATATATATATATAATATTTAAACAATAGAGGTGATAAGTACTATAATTAATATAATAATGAGTAGGTTAAGGGATCTCAAACAAGACAAAGTAGTAGTGGGAGAATATTATGAGCCCACAGGAAAGTGGCGGAACTTCAGCTAGTGCAGCCTTTGTCAAACCAACGGTTTGTAATTTTGTAAGTAATTTACGAAGAGAGATAATATTATTTATAAACTAAATTTTAAATGAGTTGATTAATTTAAGGGCAATTTTATTGGTGTATCAAGTAAAATAGGACCCGCATTTACGTACGATACGGCGGTTGAGAAAGGACAGGTGGAATGGGGACAATGGGCATTGCGGCCTTGAGATAAGGAGCCAAGCTAGACTTGGGGCCACGCCGGCCCAATAGACATTTTATTAATTCTAAAATATTAATCCTTCTTGATTAAATACAATTAGGGAGTAGATAATATAATGGTGATCCCAAATTCTTTCCAACTGCTAAACTAAGAAGCTCGGCCGACTTGTGTGACCAACACTCACACTACTTGACTTGGGCTACCTCATCTTCTTCATACCCCACATTCCTAACTTCTTTACAAGTCTCATGCATGTCATATCAAATAATATTTCCTCCCACTTTTTTCTTTTTATGAATCTCTTTTTATCTTAAAAAAGTGGATGTCACATTAGCTAGCTTAAGAAATTCATCTCGTAAATATGACATCACTCTTCAAACAACTCTTCAAACAGAACATCGTCTGTCTTAGAGCATCTCCAATGGTGTGCTAAAAGATGTGTTATTGCTAAACAGAACATAGTCTAAGAGCATATCTAATGGTGTGCTAAAAAATAACGACAGCTTACCCTTATACTATATTTGGCACACCCTTAAGTTAAAATAGCACTAATTTAGTTTAAAAAAAAAAAAAAAAAAGAGATGGTGGTTGTGTTAAAAAATTACATAGTGTCATTTACACCATTGAAGCACATTGTATAAAATTATAGCATTTGACATTGTAATATGTGCTAAAATAGCAATAGCCCAAGTAATATAGTTCACACCACTGGAGATCTGATATCACTAAAGATAACCCATGATTAAGTGCCCCAAATGCTACGGCAATTGATCAAAGTTGAAATTCAGTGATGTGATCCACATTGTGGGCCCATGATAAGACCAAAATCAGAGAGAGACAGAGTAACTTATTTATTAGGAGAGCTCATGCAAGCATGTGAATCCCCTCTTGATAAATAACCTTGCTAATACGTAAATAATTGTACATATATTAATAACCTTTTGAAATTTAGTAATTTTTTGATTTGATAGAATTAGGCAATGTTTACTGACATTATCAAAAAAGATGCTGAGTGCACGCTCTGCAGATGTACATGCATTTTAACCCTTTCTTTGCATCAAGTATGGAAGGCGACAACTAGCAAATGAAATGAGAATTATGGTCTCTGTATAAAGAGTTCGGAGTTGGTGTTGTACACATCCAATAGCCGGTATATTGTTAGTTATTCTTCGCACAATGAATGTAATTATACACAACACGATTGATAACACATCGACCATTAGATGTGCACAACGCCATCTTATGCACAACACGAAATCATAAGTGAGTGCATGGTGTCTAAAATTGGATCAAGGATGTTCTCACATATACTATAAGTTTTGATGATTTCTTCCAACCTTCTGTATTGACTTCATGCAGGATTAGATGTTTATATCATAATGGCAGGATGCTAAGAGGATGCCCCCAAAAAAAGGGAAGAAAAAAAAGATACTTAGCCTTTTATTTATTTATTTATTTCATTAGCAAGGTAGGACAAGCCATAAGCTAAGTCATATACATAGAGATATCAATCCTAGAAGCTATGTATAAGATAATAGATAAAGCTGTTTACAGCTCTTAACCACTGAGGAGTCGAAGAATATTTCTTGGACCAACTGTACGACGCGGCCTTCATGATTGGTTCATGCGGTTGTGGGCCTACCTGTTTCAAAAATTCGTGCCCTGATTTGTGCTATGTCCTATAAAATTTAATCATTGAACCACCTATTGCTGTATATCAAAGAATATAAGCCAAGTCAAAATTTAGTTGATACTTGAAACTGTCTGTTTAATTAATTCCAAGAATATTGTCGGAGACGCGTGACACCATGATTTGCGCACTTCCCACATGCACCACTTATCATCATCTTTATTTTCTTCTTTTTATTTATTTATTTTTTGAGATATTAAAAGGTTTTAGATACTTTGCACTTAACTAATCTCTTTAGCACATGCAGTCCCTCGTCCCACATGCATTCGACAATTACAAGATAAAGTTTGTAAAGATGGCTTTGAAAGAGAGTGATGAAAATTAAACCCAAAACCTCTTACTTAGTAAAAGGTCTTAGAACCACTTGATCCACCCCTCAAGGTTATCATCATTATCATTTTTGTATTTTTGTATTTTTTATTTATTTTTGTATTTTGGTATTTATTTATTTTTTTAATTTGAGAAGTTAAGGTATTTCTGCTGTGATTCCTTAATGGGAAAATGATGGAGAGATCCGAGAAAATGGCCAGGCTTTCATGTGAGTACGTTATATGGTGCACATGCATGCATGCTTCACGTTATCATTGGTGAGATCTCATTCACACAACTGTAAGATTTTCTACCAGCTAGCATGTATTAACTCCCCCCATTCCTCATTTCAATTAAACTATATATAATTATTGTTACCAGTTGTATTTATTTATTAAAAAAAATTCATTGCAACTGCTTTGGGAAACCTATATTTTAATTGAAATGTACCTGGTCTAAGAAAATATATGGGCACGTACGTACCCCATGTTTGAAGTTTGAACACATGCTAGCTACTTGGAACTCCCTGAGGGTGGTTCCTCTGCATGCATGGGACTTCTTTTTTTGAACTTCTTTTGTTATTGAAGTTAGGAACTATGCATATTTACATTGTTTTTCCCCATTTTTTGTTAGGAAAAAAGAAAAAAAAAAAAAACCTTTTCCAGGAAGATTTCCCTTCCCTCAAACTAAATTCTTAGCTTCGTCCCTGGGAGAGAGTAGGCTTGTTCTATATGGTTTATGCATAATGAAAGAGAGAGAATGAAATGGGTGCCTAAGAGGGTGGCAGAAATTTGGAAGAGAAGAAATATTTTGAGCGTTTCAGAAAAGTACCGAAAGAGGTCCGTCGATATATGTAATCACCACTTCGTGTTTATTTGGGGTAGCCTCAACTTAAATTGTTAGATAGAATTAGAAGTTATTAGTAACAGTAGAGAATCCTATTAGTGTTTGGGAATTATATTTTAAAGTGATTTTGTTATCACAAGTGATTTTTTATCTGTTTGGAAACAACATCTATTGAAGTGATTTTGACACTAAAATAACACTATTGCCCTCACAAAGAGAGCAATGAAGTGAACAAAAAAAATTAAGGGTTTAGGGCTTTTATAAGTATGATTTGAGGAAAAAAAAAAAAAAAGATACCAAAAAAATATGTTGAAGGGAGAGAAATTGGTTTTACTTGATGAAATCTTTGTTAGAGAGGATGTGTTTTTTTTTTGTTGTGGACGGTGCTCATAGAGAGAGACAAGAGAGCGAGAATGGCAGATTTGAGGATGAGACAAAACCTTATGATAGTAGGCTAAGAGGATAAGGTTGGTATTCTTTCATTAAGGTGTTGAAATGTGAAGAATATATTTGGCAATACAATAAGTTTCATTAAAGGCTTGCACCTGATTCTCGGTCAATTTTGAGAGAAGTTGGAGTATCCCAACTTAACAAAAAGTGGGTCTAAAATCACTTTTGATAGTTAAAATTGACTATAAAGATTAAGAAGAAAATATCGAAGCAGACCCAAAATAGATTGTGGGCTGCCAAAAGAGATTTTGGGCCTCTCAAAATCTAAGAATCACTAAGGGGGAATCATATTGAGGACTTCTATAGCATCCAATTGGTAAAAGAATCACTAAGGGGAAACAAATGAATGTTATCCAATTGTGTACTTATCATTTCTTACAAATTGAATAAAAATAAGAACTTAAAAGAAGCTCGAAGTAAGAGTTGTTTATAGTGGCGGAGCCAATATTTTGATTGATGGCCAAACTTTTGTTATTTTGTAGAATCTTATCTTGATTCAAAATACTGAAGGAATCAATTGATTACAAATTTTTGCAAATATTTTTTCGTACTTCACAACAATACACACAAAATTTTGAACTAGCAATGATTATTCATAAGGTTCAGTTCTCCCGCACGACATTGATCGCACATGTTGTGCAGGACCCAAGCCGTCCAAAACCGCATGTGGTTTTCATACGCTTCTGTGTGATTATCACGGACGGTTTAAATCACTACACGACGTCGCACAAGTGATCTAAACCACATACACATATATGTATATATGTATGAAAAGAACAGTTATAGTGAGTGACCAAATCAATATTGAGAAGGGCCAAATTTATAATTAATAAAAAAAAAAACAAAATGAGTAACATAGACCCCAAAAAGGAAAAAAAAAAAAAGAAAAGGATTTAAGACTTCAGAGGGCCGATGGATCCCCCCGGGTCCATGATAGCTTTTTTCCAAAGGAACCAATAAGCCTCAGTGCTCAGGGTTCAACCAGGTCTGGGTTTCAGAACACAAAACTGTAGTAAAATTTGGACCATCAAATAGAATAGAAAACGCATGGGGTAAATTCTACAAGGATGCCAACCATAAGCACTTAGAACAGAGAAAGTACCATGAAGAATGCAACGAACATAGCATAAAATTTCAAAATTTGCCTCAACTAGAACTATCACAAAACAGTCTTAACAACTTTTCATTTTTTTAGGTTTTGGCTTTTCTGTCATTTTTAGCTTTTGCTTCTTATATTCTTCATATAATTGTAAGGATAATGTTGTACGATCTAACTCACGTCTCAATCTCTCATTCTCCTTAATGTCACGAAGAAGCATGAAATGCTCAGAAAGTTTCTTCCTCATTTCATCTTCATTGGTTGGACTCATCACATCAAGGTTTAATCCAATATTAGCTGGTGTGGCTGATCCATTTCCCCTTTTCCTCTTCTGATTCAATTTCCTGATGTCACTCCCTGGAATGAATGATTCCCGCTCAATTGATAAGTCCATGAAAGCTTGTTGCGGTGAGATGGTGGAGAGATGAACTTGGTTTTGAGCAGTGCTCATGCTTGCAATGCTTGAAGCCATTGTTGAAACAGCTGGATGATAGTGCTTGCTTAGAAGATTGAGCTCCCAAAGGACTGAAGCAAGCGCACCACTTAGGTTTGGGTCCGAGGCATATGGCTGATATTTCTACAAATCAAATGCAGAAAGAGAGAGGGAAAGAGATGTGATTAGATGGTGTAAATGAAGAAAATAAAACCAGAGTCACATTTTTTATGATCCGACTAAAGCAGTTCTTGAACCAGCAAGCTTAGAACAGTTGGTTTGAGTAATGCAAGGTGTTTCTGAATTAAAAACTTGTAAATGATGTTCTTAAAAGTCCACCCAAAAAATCAATAGTGACATTTCAAATACAGCAGTAAACATTGACTAATCTCTTTTTTATATGGAATCGAATAGCCCCTTGACAAAATGACCTGAACAAATCGGCAAGGTCTATGGGTGCTCCACAAAGAGGAAACTTTCAGCCATCCAAATGGGAAATTCTACAATAATTTCTGATTTGAACTCACAAAATGGGAAATTATGAAATAATTTCTGATTCAAACTCACATGCAATGTATGTTAAATAGCAAGTAGGTCTGGGAAATGGTTACAAGATTTTAAAGCTTAGAACATTGATTATAATTTTTTGAAAAGTAAACTTCAATGGTCTCATAATGAATCAAAACAAATGGAGGAAGCCAGTTTCTGGTGGGCTATACAGCTCCCATTCACTTCATATCATGCATTACTTCGATAGAAATAGCATAAACATGGAGCAGAAGAAGCTTTCTAGAATCATTTCCCAGATTTAAAAAGTACTAAACGCAGCCTCACTATGTCTTTATCTATCAAACAGGAATAGGCAAAACTTACAGCAATGGAACCAGAAACTGAGCCACCTCCGGCATCATTTTCCAACAGATTTCGGCACTTTGCATTTTTCTGAAGAAGATGCTTCAACGTGACTAAGGCTGCAATGGTTCAAAAAGAAAAACATAATAATGTCATACAAAATCATACACAAAGTATTTAATGATAACTGAATAGAAATTTGCAATTAAGTGATCTACCAGCCATGGACTCAGCAGATCCAAAGCATAATGAGAATGTAGCCAAACGCTTTATGAATGCAGCAACCTTTTGCATGTCATGATGTCTGTCTTGACATAACATCGTCTTCAGAGCTTCAGCTAACACTTCACCCTTATCTCTGCTTTGCGGCAAAAAACATTACAAATGAGTAATTTTTTAACAAGGCACAACTGCCTAAAATATCACAGCTGAAAAATGAGTAAGAATCACTTCTAATGCCAATCTTGCAAGAATTTTTATATTCATGAAATTACCACACACAACATAAACATTATATTGGGATTCTGCATGCAGGCAAACACCCCCCTCCCCTCTCCGTTCTCTACCTATAATATATACATTTGTGTGTGTGTCTGTACGTAAATATAGAAGGAAAAAACAGATGATAAGGAATGAGTAATAATTTTCTTTAGGCTCTATTTGGTTCGTGGATTTTACCAAGGAAAATAAAAAATATATATAATAATTGTACTTTTCCTTATTTGGTTGCAATGGAAAATTGGAAGAAGAAGAATTGGAATAATTTTAACCAAGTACAGTGGGCTAATATACATAGATTTCATGTTTAAAGATTTTATCATCTATACAATAAAGTGATAATCAAAAAGGCAAGGGCAAGGGCAAGAGCAAGGGCAAAGGCGAGCAGTGATGTTGGACTTATTGTGAGGGAAGCTCGTCAATTGAAGAAAATGTGAGGGATCTGGGTCAGTAATTAAAGCAGTAAGGTTAATACACCATCCCCACCCCCCCCCCCCCCCCCCCCAAAAAAAAAAAAAAAAAAGGGTTCGCAGCCAAAAGGTTTCTGAAGGGACCCTTTTAAAATGGACCCAACTGGCACCTTTTCATATTTGAATCAACAATGAGAGTATCAATTTCAACAGCATCCAATTTTCTTCAGCTCTGACAGAAGATGGTGCATAGTTTAATTAGCCTTGGGGTATATTAAAAGATGAATAATGACAATAATATTACAGTACTAAGATCATGAAATCAGTTGTGAAACTAAATTGCAGTTAATTGTATTCTTTGTACAACAAAGAAAACAGCCCAAAATGATAACCTTTGAAGAACACTTTCTCCCACTTCCTCCAACACGGTTCTACTGCAAAAATGTAATGTAATTCTGTTTAATTATACTTTCATAAGTTATTGCCAAAAATATATATGGTTAATAATTTTTATAAAACACGGTTCAACTAAACTTCTTTATATGAGAAATCAAAAATTTTTAGAGGAGAAATTGTAGGGAGGGAGGTAAAGAAGTCCTAGAAGAGGAAGAGACTCTAAAACAACTGCATATGCATAAAACAACACATCTCCCACAAAACAAATAGAGGATAAAAGATTGCTTAGAAACCTTATTTATTTATTTATTTTAAAAAAATTTATTGAAGGAAAGAAAAGGCAAAAGCTCTCCAGTACACTGGGAGTATACAGCAGAATCAACTATAAGGCAAGAGAAGCCAAAAAGTCTTGCAGGGGAAGGTGATTACAAAAGTTACCCGTTTACAACCAAACAGAAAAAAAAAAAAAAAAAACCTGTCTCTTCGAAGACTGTACAAATGCTTCCTCATCAGATGTCCTACTATTCCTCTCTGGTCCCAAAGGCCAAAAAAATGGCGTGTGGGACCAACTTCCAATAGCCAAAGCAGCCCTATTTGTGGTTTTGCAGCCCCAAGAATTCATCAACTGAATAACTTTCCCTGGCATCACCCACCTAATCTCAAACAGACCCAAAATCGCATCCCAAAGATCTCTAGTGATGACACGATGGATAAGATAGTCCACAGACTCTGACTCCCTCTTAACCAGTTAGGTTTGAAAGCCTTTTCTCTACAAATTATTGATAGTTAAACATTGACCCTAGCGGGCAACCTGGGTGAACAAAAAAAATATTTTGAGGGAATCTTGGGCACCCAAACATTCAAGACTGGAAATCCTCTCCCAACTGACCCAACCAACCAAGCATAATAAGATTTGATCAAAAACCCAACAATTCTCCCTTTTCTCCACTCAATAGAATCAACCCGTCCCCTTCTCAATCTTTATCAAATAAATCCTCTCAAAGAAGACCATCAAGTCCTCCAACTCCTAATCCTAAAAGTTCCTGCCAAACACCACATCCCAACATAAGGAGTCGTCGGCCCACCTAAAATAATCAGCCACCCAAGCCTCATTATTGATCGCAAGCTCAAACATTATAGGGAAATCCGCCCTAAGGAAGTGCTTGCCACACCATACATCATCCCAAAATCTAATGGTCTAACCTTGCCCCAAATTTCAACCCAATTCTTTTCTCAAAATCCCATACCCTTGTCACGTGTCCAACATGGGTACGTCACACATTTTGAAGTGTCCATGCAACATAGCCCAAGCCTACTCCCGCCAAGGTCTGGGCCCAGAATAATCCCCCAGTGATGCACAGTCCACCTACAAGCCCGTGCATCCAATATTGAGGAAACAGAAAGTTGAGCTCGGGACCTCCGGTTCATGCCAAGGTCCTTTTCCATCTACACTACCATCGTGGGTTAAGTAAATGTGCTGCTTGAAAACCCATAAAAATGATAGTTTTATGCTAAACTATTATTCACTAAGCTTTTGCAGCTAAGCACGCACGTGATGATTTACCATGTGGAACAGATGCTTAGATTTAATGTAAAAAATGAACAGCAACAGTTCCTGAGGTATCATGTTTGTACTAACCTTCCGGGCCTGTACTCAAGTATAAGATTATAAAGCTGGACCAAGAAGTCCTGTAAATCGACATTCAGGGCATCAAGATTACTCCGCATTACTTTGAAAGCAACAATACAGCATTGAAGGCGTTCAGATACAGTCAGACTTTTTAAGCAATTCCCAGGGGAACCATCAGAGTTGCTCCCACCACAAGCAAGCTTTTTTAAAGAATTCATAAGATCGCCCATAAAATCTAGGTCAATCAGGTGAGAAAATTTTCCCAATCCATTCAAACATGGAGCAAGGAGTGGGTGGGCCCCAGATGCACCAGCTAATAAAGTAGTATTCACTTCAGATCTGAAACAAAATGGAGATATAAGCAAGTAGTCTGACCCAAGTGTGAAATTTAAACCCAACAAAATAAAAATCAAATCAAATAATCTTTTCATATGCTGACTATAAGAATATCTGGCCATCTGTCAGGTAAGTATAACTGTACAAATAAGAAGGGTCGAACTCAATGCATACCAAATTTCCATGGGGAAAGTATTCCTCAACAAACCATCCTTGTTTCTTTTTCTTGTTCTTTTTTTCTTTTTTTGATAAATTAATATACTCCCTCTGTCCCATTTTGCTTGATCACTTTCATTACACATACATATTAAGGTAATGCATTGCCAAGTCATCCAATTTTATAACTTTCCAAACCTACCCTCCTATGATAGAATGCCACTTGATGTGATAGTTGATCTAATAATGGTAATTTAAATATGGTGAGAAGGTAAGGTAATGATTTTCTTTAACATTTCAAAGTGATCAAACATTTTGGGACATCCCAAAATGGAAAGGTAATCAAAATAGAAAAGATAGGAGAAGAAGTCCTATACAAATACATTTGTAACCAAACAGAAACAAACCAATTATACAAATTGAACAAAAACCAAAAAGACTACATTAGAAAGGAGCACCACTTTCAAGTAGGATAGTTGTATCCTCTAAAGCTTTGCAATACACTCACTCTCCTCCTAACCAAAAAATATGGTTCCTCACTTAAACACCGCATCCAAAGAAATAACAAGAGGGAAGCAGATGTGACAAAACAAATGCACATTCCTACAAGAAGTTGATGTACTATTATTTGCCCAAGTAATAAGAGTTGAAGAGTCTCCTTCATTCAAAACCAGAGACAAAACTAAATTTGAGGCCTTTTCCAACACACATCCTACTGCATCCAATTATTCCCTATCCCTTAATTGGGTGAATCCATTACACCAGCCTTCCCCAACTCTTAAGTAGCATAGACTTCCTTGGAGGTGCCATGGCGATGTTAGACACATATTGGACACAACACAACAACTCTCTTCCCATCCTTATTCTTCTTTTCCATCTTCTTTTTTTTCCTATCTTATCAACGAACAACGAACAACGAACTACAAACTAGGTTCCCGAAAATGATACAAATGATGCATTTTGAATGCTGGATGTTATGCTACATGATATTATCTACTTGTATATATACAATACTTTTAATTTCAAGTGCACCTGATGCAACTTTGGATCAAGTACACTTCAAAACTCTTACCCGTGACTTGTATTTTGCAGGAACCAAGCATTGGATTAAAGTTGATTTGAGATTAAGAGCTGCTTTATCCATGAATGAGATTAAGATATGCTTCATCCAAAAAGGAGCGATTGTTATTGGTCCTTACTGTTCAATGGCACTTAGGCTGCAATCGCTGGTGGTTTTGGTAGGACGAAGGGTGGTTGGTGATGAGGTTTGTATGGTAGGCAGGTGGCTAGGGTCGGCGATGATGCTCTGATACCATCTTTAAAGTATACGGGTAATAGAGGGGATCAAATATCAATCAGTCTCGGATCAACTTGACTTTTGACATAGATCGCCTACATGAAAAGGCTGTCTAATCCAAAGGTTGACGAGTCGTGGGTAAGAGTTTTGGAGTGCAATTGATGCAAAGTTGCATTACATGCATCTAATATTAAAAGGAGTTAAGGACTGTATGTGTGTGTGTGTTAGATTTTATTAATATCCTGTCCTCGATGTGTTGTATCCTAGATTGTGAGGATTTTCTATGTCAGCATGTCCGTGTCGTGTAGTAATCATTTCGCATATTCATGTTGGTGCTTCTTAGCCCAACTCTAGTTTGGGATTTTCTAGTGGCTCCAAATTGAAGTTGCAACCTTTAACTGAACAAGAATCCTAAATTTTTATATCTAAAAACTCATATCCAATATTTAGAGAAAAACATAAAAATAAATAAACAAATGATCAACTACGCATAGGAAAACAATTTAAAAGATGGCAAACGGGACGAGAAATTAGACCTAGCTTCGACCAAAAATTAAGAGCTTCAAAAAGCACTTATGAATTTTTTTAATTTAAGGCTCATGATAACCCAAAAACAATTAATCATAGGTGCACCTCGATTCGAGTTGGTTTGATTTGCAACCAACTCAAAACCAAACCGACCTAATTCGGTTCTTAAAAATTCAACCCAAAATCTAATCAAAGGATGAAAGAAACGGGAACCAAATCAAACAGAATAATATAAAGGCCGCCTAGTATAAAAATGTCAGTTTTGTTTGGTTCGAGTCCAGTTTATAAGAATCTTTATTTTTTACACATTTGTTTTTGATGAATTAAATGATTGTATTAAAAGAAGTATAACTCAAGTACATAAGGAATATACAAGAACTATCAAAAAAGAGCCCCAAAACAAAAACTATAGAGGGTCTATAAAATGAACAAAAGAGACTTTGCACTCCTTAGAGTGGCAACTCGACCAACAAAAAAGAGTCTTCACAAACAAGGATTTAAGGTCAATAATCGATGATTCGGCCTATTCAAAAGTTATTAAGTTCCTTCCCTTCCAAATGCTTCAAAAAGGGGCATGAGAGACCATGTTCCACACCAACTTTGATTTTTTGCGCACCACCTTGCTAGACCAACTCAAAAGGAGGTCATGAGCCCACTATATTTTTTTTACACATATCAGGGCTTCCTAATATACAAGCCCATTATATATAGGGCCTATAAGCCCAACAAATGATATAGGCCCAAAAATGCGGGGATTGTTCCCCCACATACGTTTCTTCACAATAAGCAAAACTTGTAATCAAGTAAACCATGTCATGGCATTAGCTTCACATCCCGCATCATTTTTTTATACCAGGAAGATTCCCTCCTCTTCTGTATAAGATATCCCCCTTCTCCCCAGGTAACTTACTACACATTGTAGAGTTCATTGGCACACAATTAGAAACCTCCCTTCTCTTCTATATAAGATATCCCCCTTCATTCTACTTTCAAAATATGTAATGTGTAATCATATAAAAGATATATATCTGTACATTGTTTGTATATAGTTATAAAATATGAATTATGATTACATATCCTATTGTATGAAGCTAGAAGAAATGAGAAGTTGGCTTCGGAGATACCTCCCATGTAGAACAATTCTTTAAACTAGTTAACCATCAGTTCTTATTTCGAGACAATCATTTATTTCAGTAGATTGTTTTTGTACAAAACACTACTACCAGTAGAATGCCTTTCGGCTACCAAACATACATAGGTCTGACTCCTCTCATGCAGTTACAGTGTTGCACCCAGCTTAGTTTTCAAAACCCATCACGTCTGACCATATATCAGCATAAAAGAAAAATAATTGGGCCCACCAACGTTTAGTCCCACTCCCATTTAGGAGATCAATCTTAAAAATATTGAACTTCAGATATTTGACTTGTCTAACTTATGCAAAGCACTCTCAGGTTAAGAATTAGAGTGAATTTAACTATTATTAATGACCAAAGCATGATCAATTTTTCAACATGTGATTTAATATAATGAGCCCATAGGATGGAAGGTCATTTGAAAATAAAAAACCAGCTCGTTTTTGGACATAGGTACATTCTTAAATCCAGGTGGTAGACTGAATGTCATAATATTTGCTCAATGTACAATCTAGAAGGAACCCAAACCCAACCTTTTACCAACCTAATCATCAAGAAAAGCGAGATTATATAGAACCAAATTAAATTCAAGTACTGAAAATCATAATGAGGAAAGTCCCTTTGCACTCTTTATTTTTTCCCTGTGCCGACTACCCACTTGACTAATTATAGGTCTATAGCAATGATAATATTACCTATAACCTTGAATTGGAGCAACCAAGCGTCCAACACATGTCATAGTTGCCTAGTGTCACCATATTTCATCTAATATAGGAACAAACCTGGATATAATTGGCTGCATTGTATGCTTCAAGATGCGAAAGTATGTTTGAAATACAGCTGAGAGAGTTTCTGATTGCATCCTTCTCCGCTCCATAACATCTGGGGTAAATGAAGCAGCCTTAAACTCAGCATTGACCTGCATAATGCATTAAGAACCTTACATGAACATGTTGAAAGGAAACAATCAACACATTTAAGTCAATGGTTCTCATGGAAGAAAAAATACCTCCTCTCTCATCTTTTTCATCAATTCATGCCTACTTTTCTTTTTGTCATTGTCTTGCAATTGACCTGGCTCCTCAAAATTATTTCTTCTTTTATTTTTCTTGTATTTGACCTTATTATTCCCATCTGATTCTTCAGGCTTCCCAAGATCCTCATCAAACGACAAGGACATAAAAACCTGAGAAAGCATCAGCAAAAGGCAACAGGAAGATAGTTAAAAAAGGTCAAAGGAGACTAATTTTTCATTCTTTAAATTAATTCTTTTAAGTATTATATTTGCCCAGTAATCTTCACTTTCTGGCAAATGATCCAATGGATACTTCTCCCGAAAAATAATTCAAAGCATGTCAGACCATGTCAATGCAATACATATGTCCACATGTCCAACACCAATTTAGACAAATGTGAACACCTGTAATTTTTCCACAAATCTATGAAATACCATCTGAATTATGTATTTTACTTATAATACCCAAAATACTTTCCTGATGCTTTATTTAACGAGGCATTAAAGTCTAATGGCACATGATTTGCTAATACCATCGAAAATAGTTTTAACTTATTTCAGGAAAACAATTTACCATATTCATCAAAAGAGACAATATTAACAGCATATGTTCCCATGAACAACTCACTCCAGCAAAGCATCTTTAAAGAACATCCAGAGATTCTTCAGGAAGCATCTATTGGGCACACAATTTACCGTCTTATAGAAACAGAAGTTGACTTCATTTCAGAAGTACATGGCACAAAATCTCAACATCTCATTAGTCATTACTCAACTAAAACAGCATCTGTTTCAAACAGCTGTTGACTATAATTTGACAATTCATGACAAAAAACAATGACAGCCAAATATTTGATTATATGTCATTAGTCATTAACTCATTATATGACTGAAATTACAGCTGTTCACAACATAAATCCATTGAACTGAAGTTGAATATATAAATATTATTTTCCAATAAGGAACACAGTAGATTCAAATTTTTTTTTTTCTCTATCATTTTTTTGCAGAAATCCAGGTGCAGCCTGGCTGCAGGAGTATGAGGCTTTCCATGGAAAAACAGTTCCATTTAATCAAATACAAGGAGAAGAAGTCCTCCAAAAGACCAGAAACATGGTGAAAAAGGATAACTAACAACAAATGCAGAATGAAACTCAGTCCAGTGGATAAATCATCTATATAGTATTGCAAAGAATAACCTCTTCTTTTAACCAAGAGATCCACATCTGGTCAGTTGATCACAGAGCCCAAGATTGGGCAATGGCTGAAAAGTAGAAAGAGTATTGACAGTACATGTAGAATGGAACTTTAGAATTGTATTCTGTCTTCATCAATCAATCATTTTCATATTGATCCAATTTATTCAATCAATAGTTTCCCATTTTTCATGACAGAGAAAGTGAAAGTAAAAATAAAAACACCAATCCAGACTGTAAATTGGATTTAATTATTAGAGTTATACTGTAGAACGCAATCACAAGTTCATGAGGCAAACAAAGAACTAACTATTGACTAAAGTACAAACATCATTACAGTGGTGGGGAATAAAGAAAAGAAAAGAAAAACATACCTCAATAGAGTCGGGGTGCAATTGACAATTTTGAGCTTTCACCTGATCAGCAATCAATCGAACAGCCTCCACAGTAGCTTCACCACCATGTTTTCCTTCGTTGGTAAAAATTGACTTAATAGTTGTACAACAAAGTTTCCTGTCAACAAGGAGTACACTTTCAAGTGGGACAAGAATCTGAGCGTGGTATAAAAAAAATTCAACATTTTAACAGCAATAATGATGACTCTCATCTATGAAGCATGAATTCGGATACAAAATACAGATATGATACGGATACACCAATACGAAAATTCTATTAAAAAATGTATGATACAAAACGGCAGGGATACATTAATTTGATGAAGAGTATCTTTATATATATAGAGAGAGAGAGAGAGAGGAGAAGCGTTAACCCAGGGGACGTCGCCCGGGCATTTCAGGTGCTAAACAATATCATCTGTTAAGAATGCACCCGACCCAAATATGAAGAAGAAAAATGCCTGCCTCATCTCAGATAAAGCATGCCTCGGGCAGAGCACCTGTGTGTCTTCAAGAAGCAATCGAAGGCTCTCTCACCCGACTCTCTAACTCGATGCCGGCAAACACGCATCCTTGATGAATCCAAAAAAATCAACTTCTCAAAGCATACAAATATTATCGCTGGTTTAGGCCAGGCAATTGTAATGTTGTTGCTCCATATTCCTATGAGAAGGCATGGTCATACAAATCCATTTTCGTCATTTATGCAAGCTCACACAACAAATTGGACTATTTAGTCTATCATGGTGATTTAGTTTCCCTCTTGGTTTGTCTTCCTCTGAAAATTTGCAAACTGTTCCTATGGGAATTTTTTTTCTTCAAAACTCGTCACAGCAAATGGTTACTAAAAATACAAATTTGGTTCATTGGACATTGGTACGGACTTAAAACCTAAGATCTCTATTCCTCTGTTTGGTTGCCGAGAAAAATAATAAGGAAATTTTATGAAATTTCGGATAGCAGCCATTATCACCATGGTAGGTGTTTTTGAAATTGTCTTGTTCATACTTGCCCAAAACAAAATTCATGTTCATGGTCACCCAAAAACAAAACAAAATAATAATAAAAAAGGAATGCTAATGGAGTCTCTTGCTCCCAATTCCTAAGCTGGTAAGTGGTAACCATGACTCAAAGGCCAATTGCTTAGTTCAACTTATAGCAACTCCATTTAATTACACGGCATGCATTCTTTAGAAGTACTCTGAAAGTGGGGCTGAAATGGGATCCAAACATAGCATCGGAAATGGAAATATGGTGAGGGTTGAAATGGTCGTCAGAGCTAGAGAGAGACAGAGAGAGGGTTTAGATGGTCAGCGGTGGCGTGGAGGGAAAGAAGAGAGAGACTAATGGATGGAGAGAGAGAGAGAGAGAGTTGGGATGGAGAGAAGGAGGCAAAGCGCTCTATTGGACAGTCCAGTCCATTGGGTAAAAGATATATTTAATGCCTTTTTGCCTCATGCCGTCGATCTCTATTGGATGGCTATGATGAAAAGTCACGCGGGATGCAAATAGGCATTGTTGCCTAGCTGAACGCTACTCTAAATATATATACACATATATTAATATTTATATTTGATAACAAACATATACACGTCCATAGGCACCAAGCCATCAACCATGTTCATCATTGATAGGTCATTAACCTATAATGAAAAACTATTAATAAAATCCACCAACAATAAAAAGAAAATCAGATAAAATTAAATCAACTTTAAAAGGAAAAAAAAAAAATACAAATGCACTTATACACACATAAATAAAATAAAGAATCAGGGTTTTCAATCAAGTTATCAATTGAGGTTTTCGATCTAGGAGAGGAGTGGGAAGAAAAAACCAAAATGTGTTTTCAATCGGCATATGTATACATATAAGCAATTTCAGTAATTTTAAATCTTAGATGCAAACCCCTTTAAAAATAATAATAATTACAAAGTGACCCTAAACGTATCCCATCTGTATCCAAACATATCCCTTCGTATCCGGGGTGTATTAAAAAGTATCTGATGATGTGACAATATTTTTTACTGTTCCGATACGTACTGATTGTATCCAATACGTGTTGGGAGTATCCTAGGAGTATCGGTATTCGATATGATACGAATATGGATACTTAGGGGGTGTAGGAGTATCCGTGCTTCATAGACTCTCATCAATCAATTATTGAATATAGTATATGTAAAGATGTTAAAACATCACAGAGGTTGCAAGGAAAATATTGAGCCGAATAACCCCTCACTATATTCCTAAAGAAGATTGTGAAAATGTAAAGAACGAGGAAAGAAAAAAAAAATTTGGGGGGGGGGGGGCGGAAGGAGAGAGAGAGAGAGATATCTGAACCTTACGACATCATCCGGGGAGCTGATGTTTCTTATAACAGCAGCTAACAAGTTGTCACGGAAGTTGAAATGAGGAACTGAATCTAGCAGAGTACAGAAACAGCGGAGTGCCACATGCTGAAATAGAGGTTGCTTTTCTAAGGCTATCAACTTCTGCAGGTATGCCTGTTTATATGCATAAGGGGGAAAACAAATACACAATTCAGCATCCCAACCTTACAAGTATATTTATAATGCTACTACCAATAACAGGAGCAACAGTGACAAGAAGGGAAAAGAAATCATATGCAAAAATCGCTACAAAATCTAAATAGATAATCTAATTTACGGATGTAATCCAAAATGTCTCGCACAGGCTCCAATGGCCAGCTATCAATTTTGAAGCTTAAATAATCACTTTTCAAAAATTATTTTTTTTATCGTAATACAGGACTTGTGTAGGCAATTCAGATATTGATCTAGCCTGTAAGTTTAAAACTCAAAGATGTTAAATTGTTATATTTCCATTGATAAATCCAATATTTAAGAGTACTAATACTCTAATAAAAATTTCAAAAACAAGAAATCCCTCCAGACTAACATAAAACATGACAGAACTTGAAAAAGAATTTCCATCCAACAAATTCTAGTTGCCATTTTTCAGCAGAACAAATTTTAGTTACCATTAAGTAGACTTTTTTTTTTTTTTTTTTTTTTTTTTTTGCATGGCTAAACAAGCAGCTATTTAATGGAAATATTCAGCTGTATCTTAATTTTTCTGACAATCAATGAATCCCAGTGCGACAAACAAAAACTGGGCATAGTAGATTCTGCTAATGCTCTTCAGAACCAAGAGATTTAAGAAAATCAGTGATCACAGTCTTAAGCTTTTTGTTTTTTTTTTAAAATTTTTTTTATGAAGTCAGTCTTAAGATAATGCTCTTCGGAACCAAAAGATTTAAGAAAATCAGTAATCAGTATTAATTGTTTAGTACATGCACTTTTGGTGTGTATGAACGACAAGATCAAGCTTTTTTTTTTTTTTTTTGTTGATGAAGTATTGCATAAGAAAAGAAGGGTCAAAGCCCAAGTACTTAAGATATATACAAGTGTTAACCAAAAAACAAAAAAGAAAGAACCCCAATCTATAGTTTTAACATATCTAAAAAGAAAACAGAAGACAAGCTCAAGCTTTCGAAAACCTAACTGATGGAGATCAGTGGCAGCAGCCTATAGTATAAAAGGCGTGGGAAGGAGGGTTCTAAGGCCCAAACCTTGATTTGGCACATGTTGGATGATGTGGGTCCCACTTGGAGCCTTGCATAATTGGGGCATGTATGGGCTTTACTTTTTGGGCTTTCTGTTTGGATTAGTTAGTTGGGCCGGTTTTTTTTTTTTTTGTGTAGTCCAAGTCCACTTGGTCCAAGTCCTCTAGCTTCTCTTGGAAGCTTAGTTGGTCTCCAAGTTGGCATGTTTTGGAAGCTAACTTAGTCTCCAAGTAAGCTTGTTTTAGAAGTTTTTTTGCTTTAAGCCCTTTATAAAGGCATGTAATAGCAGATTTTAAATCAATGAATAACATTTACTACAATTGCTACTGTTTGTGAGCTTTCTCTCAATCCTTAAGGTGTGATGCCTTCTTCTCAGTAGGAGTGATTCCTAGGACCCTACTGGTGTGAGGTTAGTAGTTATCTTTATGTTTTCCTGTTCCTTCAACTTTTCTACTTCTTGTGACCCTTTCTCTCTAATTTTCTAGCAAGTATTTTAACCCAACACAACCTTCTCCAACCATCAATCTTTCATCCTAACACCCCAAGCCTTCAAAAGGCCACCACAAAACCTTGAAATCACTGCTATAGTGCTGTCTATAAATTCCAGCAGCTTCTTCCTGAAGTTCCAGCAATATACAAGCTACAAACCTTACCCAAAAATCCAAAACCCAACTGAAACCATCTACAAAGCCTACAACCCTTCAACCTTTTATTTCTCCCCTATTCATCCTGCACCACTAATTCTCAAATGTCAACAATTCTGCAACTATATATGATATCCAGTCAGTTATTTAGTTTAAGCACAATTCTAGTATCTGTACTAATGGGACCAACAAGCTTCAGAGGGGGAAGACATGCTATGAAAACACATCGTCTGCGTACCAATTGCAGAATCTGGAATAAATGCATAAAGCACAAAAAGGAAATTACAACGTAAAGACAGATCTAGCAACACAGAATGGGAAAGTAGTTTCAACTTAAGGAAGCAGATCCTACAGCTAGCATCCTGTTCTAGGTTCTTAAGCAAAATAAAAATAAACAAACGCATCCCATTCTAGGTTGAAATTAAGACTCCATGATCATTGAAAATACTAGTCATTCCACAAAGGACCAAGTCAAACCTTGTATGAAGACAGAAGTGTGGCCTCATAGTAACGCATTTTTTTGACATCCTTGGAAACAGTCATCTCCAGTTCCTTTTCAGTAGGAAGCCTGATACGGTAGCTGTTGTACACATTCAAAAGTAGATTAAAAAAGTGGGATTGTGATGCAAACAGAGAAAGAAATTTATCATGAAAGAGAACATGTAAAGAACACTACAGAATAAAAGCAAGGTTCTTATGGTCTCACCCAGGAATAATATCTTTGAAAACAGCCAACAAAGATAGCATCCCAAGTTTGACAATAGCATGATCATCATCTTTGGAGATTTGCAGCATCTCCTTTAGAGATTTAATATTGGATTCTGGATCTGCAAGCAGTGCCATTCCCAGTTCTGCAAGTCTACGCTTGTTGCTTTCAAGTAACTGTTCAGCTGTGAGATCTTTTTTCACCTCAGCCTAGACAAAGAACAGAGTTTCTTGTGGGATACACTTAAAACAAGTACAGAGAACTAGCATTTTGCTCCAGACAGAGAACACGGTTCAAAGAGGAAAAACTAAATGGTGCCAGTAAAGAACAAACAAAGAGAACACGGTTCAAAAATAATTATAACTATTCTATGCACATGAGTTGTAGAGGTATCAAACAATACTGCAAGAACTTTGTAGTCTAAATACAACGAAAGCTTTCAAAATACAAGTACCAGTGTTACTATGACAATAAATAGATATTAAAGGCAGTAATTATTTTCTAATTGGAATTTTTTATAAAGGAAAAAAAAACAATGCTTTCAAGTTTCAAAGCCAATTAACAGATGACAAGACAAATTTTAAAAAATCATAGATGCATATTGGATTAGATCATTAGACTATACAATGCTGTGAAATCTTTCCAAGTTAAAAAATTATGATCTACAACCCCCCAAAAAAAAAAAAAAAGAAAAAAAAAAGTTCTAAAAATTAAGCCAATTAAAATCAAAATTTCAAAATTTACAATGTAGTGTATTATTTTTCTTTTTCTTTTTCTTTTTGTCCCTTTTTTTTTTTTTTTTTTTTTTTTTTTTTTTTTTATCGGGTCTTTTTCTAGTAATTTAAATAGAGTAACAAACAGATACAAAATCCTTCCGTAGATGAAACAAGAATAGCTAATAAAGAGATACCATGTTGGTGCAAGTGGTGGTCCTAATAAGTGTGACAGCACTATCAAACAAGCATTTTGGCTCACAGCTGCACCTTTCCACATTAAAAAATAATAATAATAACATCTCAATTCAATGTTATTATTTCCATGTGACAAAATTACCAGCAAAAAGGTTCTTAGAAGTTAGAACTAAATTTTTGAGTGATAGTAGAAGAGAAACACAAATAGCAATTCTATTGAAGGAGATGCGTAAGTGAAAATACCAGCACTTCCTCTTGTGGGGTTTGTTGTACTTCCTCTGTTTTAGCTGGCTCCTTTACTTGCATCTTTGCCTCTTTCTTACTTTTCTTAAGTTTCGCCCTCCTTTCTGCTTTTGTAAGCTTCATTATGCCTTTATCTGCACCACCATCTTCATCATCCCCAATGCCTTCGCCTTCAGTTGGCGCATTTTCAGATACTTTAGGCATCTTTGACGCTGCATCTCACAACAATTACATTGAACAAAACATATGAACCTTCATGTTTTAGTCTAAACAAGCAAAAGAGAAAAGAGAATGATGAGTTACCTGTCCTGTAGTAGAGTTCTCCATCCAAGGTCTTGACAGGAAGGGCATCTACAGGATCAACTTGAATCCCATGTTCGTCACTTTCTTTCTCCTGTGACTTTCTTTTTAACCGCCTCTCATATAAGGCCTCCAACGTATCTCCTTTCGCGTTGGCAACACGATTAACATGCCTTCAAATATAAATAATGTTGATCAAATGCTAAAAAATAAAACGTATATTTTTACAGGCAACAAGTACAAGAAACAATTAGACCATAAAACTTACTCACCAATTCACTGCTAACATGATTATTTACATATATGTATGTGTGTATATATATATATATATACATAGAGAGAGAGAGAGAGAGAGAGAGGCTCATTCTAGTCCAAGCCCTCATAAATACAACAAAGAATAACCCCCTCATTATTGTGCAACTTAAAATGAGTACTACGTGCTCTCCTAAGGAAGTGGGGATTTGGGATTAGACTGCCTAGGTTAGTGAACTGTCCCTTCTAGAAAAGTGGTTTTGGAGATTTGCAATAGACAGAGATGCCCAATGAAGGAGGGTGATTCTTTGGAAATTCGGGGAAGTTGGGGGGTGGCCTCGGAAGGTGCGAAGACCTTATGCGGTCAGGGTTGGAAGGCAATTATGCTCAGGTTGGATTCCTTCAAAAGGGGGTAGGATTTAAGGTTGGGGGTGGTGCTAGTATTCGATTTTGGGAGAATGTGTGGTGTGGTGATAAGGCTCTTCAAGAGGATTTTCCTCTCTTGTTTAGTTTGGCAATTGAGAACAAGGCTTGGGTTAAGGATGTTATGGTAGTAGGGGAAGGAAAATCTACGAGGTGGGGCTTCATCTTTGAGAGAGATTTAAATGATTGGAAGTTGGAGGTGATGGTTTACTTTTTGGAAAGGGTCCATGCGGTTCATGCAGAGGGGCAAGCAAATTGGATCTATTGGAGGAAGAATTCTAAGTTTACAATCAAGTCTTATTTTGAGTCTGTACAGTTCTGGGAGGAGAACTTTTCCATCTACTAAAGTGTGGGTCTCGTAGGTTCTGTCTCAGGTTTCCCTTTTCTTGAATGGCTATGTGGAGTAAATGGCTGACCTTGGATAATCTTTTTCTTCTTCAATAAGAAATAAATTGTATTAATAACTAAGAAAAAGTAGTCAGTGTGGACGAGGAATCAAAAAAAGAACAGGCGTACAAAAATTAGCCCAGAGCTAATCAAGAACCCCCCAAGAAAAGAAACCTATGCCCTCAGATATTAAAAAAACTGCTCTATACGCCAGAAGCCATCCCACAAACGCAAAAATGCTACCCAAAATAAGCCACCCTATACATCTCACAAGAACCCAGCTACAACCACTATACTCCCTCATGAAGAATAAAAGTGACCTGCCAATAATCTCCTCTGAGGGTGCTTGGAATAACAAACCTCTTTCCAATCTAATGATCACAACAAAATACCATCAAAGGGCTTATCCACTAAAGCCCGCAAAGAGGCCCAAAATCACGCTTTATCCCACAAAACTTCCAACTCAAAAACCACCAAAATAGCAACATCCCACAGAGATTTATGTCTTCTACTCCTGCCAAGACCCTGGAAGTCCACCTCCAACATATTAAACGCATGGGCAGGGATCACCCAAGCCAAGCCCGCCCTCTCAAAAAGCCGCTGCCACAAGCCAATAGCCACCTCACAATGGAGGAAGAGATGATCTACAGACTCGCCACTATTTTTACACATTGTGCACCATTGTGATGAAAGACAAAACATGGGTCTTTTCTTCTGAATTATCTCGTTAAAGTTAATTTTCTGGTGAGCAACCAACCAAACCAAAATCTTGACTTTAAGAGGAACTTTGGGCAGGGAGGAAATCTGGAACAGAAGGATCTTCAATTAAATCAATAGAGAAAGACTAACAAGAGAGCAACCTGGAAGAGTGACAATACCAGCTTCTTCTATCGAAGCTGGAGAGAGCCAAGCAGAAATTCTGAACAGACAGCAAAAGGAAAGCAAACTATGAGGATTCTCTATCATTAAAATTACGACAGAAATTAAAGTTCCAACTACTAGATCCAGAGTCATGAGAAAATAACTCAGCAATAAAAGCAGCTTTGAACTGAGAAAGAAGACACAAACGGGGAAAAGGACTTAGAAAATAAACAATTTTCCATCCCCACATCCAGGGACAGAACCAGAACTTCATCTTTGGGGGGGGGGGGGGGGGTGGGAAAGCATTAAAAAAAAAAAATTTCACCATTCAAGAATGAGACATATACTAAGATTCAAGACTAACAATAAAATTAGCATCTATTCAGTGTTAAAAAATATAATCAAACAAAAAATACACAAAATAATTGTTTTTAAAAACAATTCAACTCAATAATCTATCAAAAGAAAAGACACAAAATAATTATTTCTTAATACATTTCAAATACATAGTTTTTGAGCCATATCAAAATGGGTTAGGTTCTCTCATCTCCCAAACTTAAAATGTAATAAAGGGATGGGCGGATGGCAATGAGAAAATTTCACCCACTCAGCTGCTAACCAAACATATTGATCAGTAACATTACAATCTTGACTCCGTGAATAAGTTGTTGATAGTAGCTAGTTTTTTGGTTTTCATGGTCTTTATTCATGTTAGGACTGATTTCAATCGAACAAGCCACCCACCTTCAGTTCTCATAAATCCTAACCATAACAGGTAAATTATCTTAAACCCATCAACCCATTAGCCCCAAGCTTTTGGTTTACTTGTTATGGAACTTTTCCGATTTAAAATCAATTAGCTCAGTTCAGTCTATCAATCAGATGGAGAGACATAGAGTAGCAACCAGTAGATTACCAATTTACCATCTCAGTACATCACCATATTTGTACGTTATCATAATAGGTAAAGTATGAACTGACAGTTCAGATTATGTAGAAAACCAATGTGTGTGTGTGTGTGTGTGTGATATTAGTAAAAAGTTGTTTTTTTTTTGTTTTTTTTTTTGGGGGGGGGGGGGGGGGGGGGGGGGGGGGACCATGGCCTCCCAAGGCCCTAGAGTAGTTCCGCCTCTACCCACATCCTCCCAAAAACGATGGAGGCCCCATTATGAAAAATGAGAGTGATGTGGTTTGAGAAACGTTGAATACTTCACGGCATAAACTTCAAAGGAAAACAATAATTTTCTCTCCCTGCACTTGGAGAATCCCATCCATTATCATGAATACCATATTTGCTTTTGATCACAGAATGCCATAAGGAACTTTGCTCGATGGGGAATCTCCACGGCCACTTACCCGTAAAGGCCAAGTTCTTATTAACCACATTACCCACACAGCCACACCTCAACCTCATTTACTCTTAGGGCAAGAAACCACCTCTCACCTCACCCAATGATCCTTTTATCTTCATCCTTTCCTTCCCACAAAAAATCTCGCTGCATCTTCTCAATCCTATTGGCTACCTTTTTTGGGATCTCAAAGAGAGAAAGGTAATAAGCAGGAATACTATCAAGAACATAGTTAACTAGAGAAAGCCTACCTCCCCTAAAAATGTATGCTTTCTTCCACACATCTAGTCTTTTATCCACGTTCTCCACAACCGGATCATAAAAACCACGAGACAACGGATTACCCCCTAAAAGCATACCAAGATACTTCATAGGCCACTCACTAATGGAACACCCCATTAAAGCCGCAAACCTATTAATCTTTCTAACCTCTACATTAAGTTCAAAAAGTTCTATTCATCACCTATGCAAAATGTATCACCTGCAAACCAAAGGTGAGAGATCCTAATTCTATTTTCCTACATCGAAACCCCTCACAAACTCTTCCTTAACTTTTATCACCATCCTACTAATCACATTAACCACTAATGTGAAAAGAATTGGATAAAGAAGATCCCCTTGTCTAAAGCCTCCAAAAGCCCTGAACCACCTTCTAGGTTTGCCATTGACCATAATAGCAAAATCCATAGAATTGAGACACCCTCTCATACACCTTCTCCATCTTAAACCAAAACCCTTGTTATTGAGGACGTAATCCAAGAAACCCCAATCCAAATGATCATACGGCTTCTTGAAATCCAATTTGAAAATAAAGCCTTCCTTTTTATGCTTCTTGTACTATTCCACCACCTCATTAGCAATAAGTAGCTCATCCAAGATTTGCCGGTGCTTAACAAAAGCACCTTGCGCCTTAGAAACAGTATCTTGAAGGACCTCTCTTATTCTTCTAGACAACACTTTAGCATGATCTTATGAAGTCTAGTAACCAAGCCAATGGACCTAAATCTTTGACACAGTAAGATCACTCTTTCTTTGGAATCAAGCAAATAAAAGTACCATTCGTGCAAGAATTCACCACTCCATTCTCATAAAATTCCTTGAAAACCTTCAATAAATCCTCCTTAATCACCTTCCAGCAATCTTGGAACACAACTATAGTAAAACCATCAAGCCTAGGAGATTGATCCCTACTCATAACAAACACTTGAAAAGTCTTTCTAACCACATAGCCCTATCACTAGGAATGGGACTCCAATCCAAACCCACTATCCTATGTCTACTGCTCGAACTAGAAGAGTAGAGCTGAGAGAAAAGTCCAATTAACTCTTGGGCTATGGCCTTATCCTCCAAGACGTCTCCAGAATTTGCCTCCGATCTTTTAATCAAGTTCTTTTTTATTTTCCCATTGGAAACTCTAGGAAATAATCTACTGTTTAGTATCCCCAAATTTGATCCATTTGATTTTAGCCTTTTGACGCCAACTCACCTCTTCCTTAAAAATCACTTCTTCAAATTTCTTCTTGAGGGTGAACCTCTCTTGCCTTAAAGAATCACTCAACTACCCACTTTCTTCAATACTATCCAACACCCCTATTTGATTTGAAATATTTTCATTAACAATCCTCAAGTCACCAAACTCTCTAGAATTCCACTCCTTAATCTTAGCCTTTACTTGCTTGAGCTTGTTCATGAACTTAAACCTCTCCCACCCCTACAACACTTAATCATTCCACCATTTGTCAAAGAGCCCCTTAAAAGAATGGTGAAGCAATCACATATTCTCACATCTAAAAGAAGTAGGGACCCACTAAATAGGAGTAGATTCTAAGAGAACCGGACAATGATCAAAGGTCAATCTAGGCAAGGTCTCTTAAAGCACATTGGGAAACAACTTTTCCCATTCCAAAGAGAAAAGAAATCTAACAAAAATAGTCTCTCCTAAACATTAGACTAGTTAAAAGAGGCATTATGAAGAAGGGGATCCTGGAGACTACAATCCCTAATAAAAGAATCGAAGTCTCTCATGCTCCCAGTGACCCTATTACTGACCTTGGATAATCTTCAAAGGAAATGATTTGTGTTTCCTTATAAACATGTGATGTGCAAAATGATTTGGAGTAGTTGGATCACCTCTTGATTCATTGTACGGTGGCTTGGCTTGTCAACCTTCTGTTTCCAGATTTTTAGCATTTTTGGGGTAGTGCCTCTCTCCTTTTTGTTTGATGGAGGTGTGGTGGTATAGTAGCTCTAATAAGTTCTTCCTTTTGGTTTGGTGGTCCATTTGGAGGGAAAGAAACCAGGGGACGTTTGAGGAGGTGGATTGTATGATAAAGAAAATAAAAGGAGTATTCTTGAGTTACTTTTTGAATGGAAAAATCTGGGATTATACCGGTCTTCTTTCCCGGAATTTTTGAACAGTCTACATTTGTAATTGTTTCTTTTTCTTTCCTTTTCTTTTCTTTACCACGAGTGTATGGGTTTTCCCCGCCTCTTTTTTTTTTTTTTATAATGAAACACATTTTACCTTATCAAAACAAATTATTACTCCGTATTATTATAATTACAATCAAATTTAAGTACCTAATTAGTATAAAAAAAAAACTAGCATGGGCTACAAACTTTAACTACATAACTTTAAGCATTAGATGATTTGTATTGCATTTTATTTAGTTAAGTTCTCAGCATTAAACCCAATATTTACTACCACAAACCAGTCATGTAAGCATGTAGCCAAAATCTTAATAGACCCAAAAAAACACAGTAGCCATAATCATTCCAGCATCAAAAATTATAACTAAAAAACAATAGCAAATACAAAAATACATATATGTGTGTGCGAGAGTGTATGTATGCAACAAAGGTGGTTAAGATTACTAACTTGTTAATGGATTGAGTGTCCAAAGAAGAAACAAAGCCGGCGTAGTCGAGATTCTCGTTGACGAACTGCAAATCCTCATCGGAGACTTCGACTTCGTCCTCTGGAATTTCCGGTGGTAGCTCCGGCGGTAGTATTATCTTCTCCTTCTGCTTCCTCTTCCCCATCTCTGTGTGTGTCTATATCTATATACTGTGTATATATATATATATAGAGGCCCCTCTGTGTTTGTGTGTTGATTATCTTCTTCTGTAGAGCTAGGGCTTCTGCTTTCTGCAGCTCCAAACCAAACACTCTTCCCAGAGACCCTGACTCAGCATAAAACCTAGATAGGCCATAGTGGGTCTGGTGATGGGTCGGTCGGGGAATGCCAATCGGATCCCAGGCCCGTTTACAGTGGGCTGAGAGAAGGCTCTTAGCCAGGGCGAAGATGGGAATGGAAATTGGAGAGACGCAATGATGATTTTACAACAAAGCTACTACGCAGCCTTTCAAAAAAACAAAGCTACTACGTAAACCATGGATTTGCTTCTTGGGGGCCCAATATCTCTTTTGGCAGCCCTAAGAATTTGTTCGGATAAAAATAAGATAAGTGAGTCGGATTGTCATTGGCATTTAAGACTTGCATTTTATCTTCTATTTTTTTAAAATTTTCCTGATGTTTTATAAAAAAATTTAGAAGATTTTCATAAAAATTAATTGCATATTTTACTAGAAAATATTATTTTGAACAATTTTGTATGAAAAAGTTTTCTACGATCTATTATGTAAATGGACTTTTTAGCCATTTACAATCTCTATTTCATTTTTACATAATATTTCATAAAAAATACCAAAATGTCCACTTAAACAATAGATTTTAAAAAAAAATTTCTTCTACAAAATTGATCAAAACGTATTTTCTAGTGAAAAATGAGGCCAATTTCATTAATACCTTTTTAATATTTTTCTTAAAACCTTGATAAGTGTAAAATAAGTGTGAGATAAAAATCAAGATTTTGGGTGCCAATAGCAGCCCCCATAGTAAATTCATGTAATGAGTTGCTTGTTTGCATGGACATTCCTCGTGTGATGGCCGTATTTTCAATTATAAACTTTATTAAAAATGAAACTTTGTTTTTTTTGGGAACTAATGTGGTGTACTTAAAAACTGTTTTTTTTTTTAAAAGGTAAATTGCACTTTAGGATCTAAAGTTTAGATCAAGTTTTATTTTAAGATCCAAAATTTAAATTGCATCAATTTAGTACCCGAATTATTTGTTGAATTGCAATTTGGGGTCTGAATTTTCTGTATTATCCCTACTTTACCTTTTTATGATATGAAAACCCATTTTACCCCTATCAGCATTTAATAAATCTTTATATTTTGACCAGATTTAAATCAATCTACTGTCAGATTTGTGGTTTTGTATATAGAAAAATATAAAGGTTTATTAGATGTTGGTAAGAGTAATATAGAGAGAGAAAGAAGATAAAAGTGATTCAGATCTAGTCCAAATATAAAAGTTTACTAGATGTTGAAAGGGGTAAAATAAGGTTTTCAAACCCATAAAACTAGCAAAGTAGGGATAATACAAAAAATTCTGGCAACAAGCCACAAGTTGCAACTCAACTAAAAATTCGGGTATTGAATTGACACAATTTAATTTTCGGACCTTAAAGTGAAACTTGACCCAAACTTTGAATCATAAAGTGCAATTTACTATTATTTCTTTAAAAAAAATACATATATTTATATTTGAACTATTAAAAAATGGAGTGTGAAAATAAAATATTGGGATGACAATAACGGCACCCTACATATAATGATCAATTATCTTGAATATTTTTTTTATACTAAATATGAGAAAGGCTAGGGTGGGATTGTTATAAAATATGGAAAATGCTAAGTTTTTTTTTTTTTTTTTTTATTTTTTATTTTTTTTTTTTTAACAACAAGGGTATTCGAAGCTTTGGTCCCAACTAATCTTTAGTCATGTGCAATCCTCATCCTACACACACTGAATAATTTTCAAGCCTTTCGTGTCTTGGAGGTAGCTCTAAAAGGGATCAACGCTTTCATGGGATTTCGAACACTCAACCTACGCTTCTTAAGGTGCTTATCAAGACTCGACTTGTCATTAGGCTAACCCTTTGCGCTAGAAAATGCTAAGATTACCTAAAATGTGTATGGCTATTGTTCCAAGAGTAGTGTATAGGGATGTCAACGGGGCAGAAAAACAAAAGAGAAATGGGAGAAATTGAGAGATTGAGAGATTGGTACGAAATTAAAGACCATGGCCTGTTATAGAAGCTATGGTTTCAATGCGAAGAAGGATTCAAATTTTGAACTCCAACAACGCAATTAAAGGACAAATTGCAATATTGCGGAGAAACTAGTTAATCAAGTTAATTTTTTTTGGATGGATTACAAAGTGGAGAAACCGTTACTCTTTGTTTGGTTCTTGGATTTTATAAAGGAAAAAGGAAAAATAAAATGTTATGAAATCTAGTCTTCCTCGTTTGGTTGTAAAAGAAAATTGGAAGGAAAAAAATTATTAGAGAAGTAGGGGGAAAAACTTAAAATTTTCATCTTATTTTTCCGTCTTTTTTTTTTTTCCCTTCCCCTTTTCTTTCCTTCACAGATTTTGAGGACCAAACCTATCCTCAGTGATTGTTTAAATTAAATTAAATTAGAAGATTTTGTTTGCCTATAGTGGTGAAACATCATCACTACTCGCAGGAAGGGAAGAACCAAGGGTCGTGGGGTGGTTTTGTTGAGATTTGCGTTAATGGGTTTGTTTGAAAAATTAAGAAAATATTAGGACATTTTTTGTAGGTAAATATATACCACTACGTAGTATTCTTAGTAGGAAACAAGGAGTAATAGGTCAATTAGTCCCTTCTAAAGATATTTTAGTCATTCAATTTTTTTCCATAGATTCACACTCTAAACAATAGTCATGATCTAGTAAGCATGTGCTCACCTAATTTTTATTAACACTATGTATTAAGGGTTATATCCCGTGCATTGACCCAATATACCAGTAACTCACTAATGCACGAGCTACAACCCTTAATGTGAGGATTGATATAACTTATATCAACATGTATTTATTTGATCGTTGTCCCTCTAAATAGTATTAGGTATATAACCACAAATATAATGTAAACATGGATTATGAAAAAGCTACATGAAGAGCGCCCTTTTACAATGAGCTTTCATGCTTTTAGGATAACATAAGGGAAATGCTATAAACAACTCCTAGTAACAGTACTTGACGTGGTATGAGTTAATTAACAAAAATACCCTCCAAGTTACTTAGTATCTCCACAAGAGTTTCATTTTGGAGACCCGTTGGTACCAAAAAAAGGGGGAATTTTAGATTGATAAGGCTGGTGGAAAATAATTATAGTTAGTATCATTCTTAATAAAGCTAGTAGTTATTTACTAGGAAGTTAATAGTAATTTGTATTGAACTCTAATTATTTTCCGGTAATCCGACCAATCTAAAATTCCAAAAAAAAAAAAAAAAAGGTTGGGTCCAATGGGAGGGGTTCAATCCCCTAACCTATCCTACTTCTACCCTTTATCCCACTTTTCCTCACCACAACCGACCACAAGGTGGCCCAAATCCTTGCAAACCATACTCCATTCGAAATGCTATTACCTGTACGTGATAATCTTCAGAGACAATTAGAGAAGGATAATACTTGGCTCCTCACAGTAGAGGAGCAACTGCTCCTCCCTCCTACTCATATTATGCCACGTGTATAACAAACAAATGAGAATTAATTATGTACATGTATCCCTATGTTATGTTATTATAGACATGCATCTATGTATCCATATATATATATATATATATACACACACACACATATAGGGGAGGGTTCCGTTGACACCTGGTGTAAGAGATAACTCTCACACCTTTTTACAACCATTGATCCATTCACATCCAATGGTCATTGTTTTTTTTTTTTTTTTTTGAGATTTTTTTTTCTATATAGATTAGGATCGGGTTAGGAGAAATAACCCAAGACCCGTTTGATCATCGGTTTGTGCATCCTTTCTCTTATGACAATATGTGCCTATGTGGTACATTTCGCTGCCGACATCGCACTCACGGCCATATACGTCGTTGTGGCCGATAAAAATGGAGTTCACCAAGAAAATAATTAAGAGAAATAAAGTTCGCTGGAAAAAATTAGAGTTGGCCGGTGTTAGCTCTCACTGTTCCTCATATTTGGAAAACACTGGGTGATGCCCTGAATCTCACTTTTCTGCCGTCAATATCCTATGGAAGGAATTAATTTGTGGAACTTTTGTAGTCCAAAGGTAAGAACTGAGAAACATTGATTCACAGAAAATGGCTTGTTTGGTAAGTCCATGTCTAATGATTCGCAAAAAACAAAACAAAAGAACAAATGAAAAAAAAAAATCCTAAAAGTAAACAAATAAGAAGGTCCAAATGGGAGAGTGTCAAGTTTGGCCCCATCCCAACAAAGCCAACACAATCTCGCCATGAATGAATCTTAATTTGTAGTTTTGATTCATGGATTTGTAATAGATAGATTTTTTTATTTTATATTTTGGGTACAATCAGTAGAAGAAATTTTAACATGCCAGTTCTATGGTTGTTAGAGTTCAAGTAGATTGTTTGGGAAGGTCTTTAATCTCGAGGAAGCTTGGCATAGAAGGAGATAATTAATTGAATGGGTCTCCTGATCCGACCCAAATTTGTAACTAAAATGAAAAAATTCCAAAAGAAAAGGAACCATTGGATCCAATAAGATCAATGGTTACAAAAAGGTGTAAGAGATAAACTCTTACTCTGGGTGTCAACGGAACCCTCCCCATATATATCTATACTACCTATAAAAAGACGAATGTTAGAAAAACTTTTGATTGACTAATATACCCTTATCTTAATTTTTAAGTACACAACTACCCACCCTTCTGTATATATAGGAAATATTGCAATATGAAAACTATAATTCTAAAAGACATACCTTAATATATTCTAAAACACACACCTTAGTAATAAAACACAAATACGTATTCAAAGGAAACGGAAGAATTTCCTTAATATATAAAACACAAATATGAATGAATTCAAAGGAAACGTAAGTATTTTTAATAAATAGGAAGCCTTAATATATTCTATAACACATACCAGGAATATGGAAACTATAATTCTAAAACAACAACCGGAACACATACCTTAATATATAAAACACAAACATAAATTCAAAAGAAGAGGAAACTGTAATTCCTATATAATAAATAAACAGCCTACGGTAAATTCCATTCTTCTCCATCAAGAAGCTTCAACCTTCTCTCCACCTTTACCATTGACGGCGAATTCTCCCTTCTCTGGTTAGCAGTAACTTCTCCCTTCTCTGGTAAGTTTTGCTCTGCAAATTATAATACATATATGCTACTATTAGAGAACTGCAAATTATAATATATATATATATATATATATATTGTGGATGCCGGAAATCGACTCGGGGGGAATTGAGTTTCTCTTTCCACTTTTAAAATGGTTTTCAGAAACAAAGGAGTCGCCACCTCATTTTTAGGGAACGAGGAAACCACTAAAAAATTTGTTTTATAAAAGCAAATTTGACTCCATTAATGGAAAATAGGCAAGTCTTGAACCAAAACCAAGGGTTCGGGGGCTAGGTTACGAAATGGGAAGGTTCTAAGCCACGACCCATAGGTACCCATTTCACCCGATAAATCGGTCTCATTTATTAATTGGGCTTAATTAATTTCAACCATGCAATAACTAAAAATTAAGAAAATTAAAAGACAAAAACTAAGTTAAGTTGGACTTGGGCTCAACTGAGCAGCCTACATACTTCTGACGAAGATTAAAGTCCACGTAGTTCCAACAATCATGTTGGGGGGAAGAGTTTCACTCCTCGTAGGACACTTGCTTTTGAAAAACAACTTACTTTGAAATAAACAACTTTAGTTTAAAAACTTGTTTGATTTAAGATCAAAACCCTAATAAAATCCTATGAATAATAAAACTTATGGGAGCATGCATCATCACATAAACAATTACATCATGGCAATGAAGTTTAGATATTATACCTGATAGAACTGAGGCAGAGTTTTGTTTGCAACCTCGGGGTTTTTGAGTTGAAAATTGGGCAGAGCTTTGATGCTTTCCAAGCTTTATGATGGCCTCGAGGGAGGGAATCGCAAGTTGGATAGAGCTTCCGCACCTTCAAATTCTAGAATGGGTCGCAAGTTAGAGGGTACTAATGGGAACGTTCCCCACTAACTATTGAGCCAATCTCTTCTTTAGAATGAGTCTCAAGTGAAGGGATACTAATTGGAATGTTCACCCCACACTTAAGAACTCAAGCTCTTCATTTGCTTAGGAATACTCTACTAAGACTTGGTGTCGAATGAAGGAATGGAGGACCCCTATTTATAGTGAAAGATGGGTAGAATGAATGGTCAAGATTGGATCTAGCTAGGGATGATCCAAGGGCTCTAAAACACTCTCAAGAGCTAGTTCCTATCTCAAACACTTCAAAAATCTGGAGGAAATTCGAGTTGGAGCGAGAGAAGGACTCTAAAGAGTTCAAGATAGGGCAAAACACCGTCAAAGGCCAACTGGGCCCCCTTGGTGGCCGTTTGGCCACCTTGGGTGGCCGTTTGGCCCTTCTAGTTGGCCATATGGCCAGTAGTAGCTGGTTTGCTGCTTTTTTGTGCTATTTTGTGCACTCTTATCTTTTATGCAATGTATCTTACCCATTTCAAGTCCAAATACATTGATTTTGAACTTAAAACGACCATAGCTCAATTCTCTAACCAAAATCTGATAAAAACAAACTTAATTGAGCAACACTTGGTCAATTAATCAAGGGTTAAGGCCATATGGCTCATAGAGATCAATTTAGGTTTATCGGGATAACATTAGGGTTTGAACCCTAATAGAGTCCTGGTTGCAATCAAACTCTCCCAAAAATAATTCCAAGCATTAATACACCTTAATTAACACCCAATTGACATTAATGAAGCATTAATTGAACTCAATTGGATCAAATTAAGAAGCAATTATAAGAAGAGCCGACGAACGGAGTCAAATCGAGCCTACTTGGATCATCCTTAAGCAAATTATCTCCAAACTTAACCAAATTTTAAACCAAGCCTAAACATCCTAAGGTCATTAGGATCATTCCGGGATGAATTTGGTGAGAATTGGATATCAAATAAAAATTATGCAAGTGAAATGACGTAAATGCCCTCCAAATCACAAAAGTTCTTATTAGCTATTAAGACCTAACCAAATTGAATCCTGGAAGATACCATGGATTCTCTGGGATGTATAGAGTCTAACTTAAGAGTTTTAGTGCCAAAATGATGCAAAATTCTACATGTGATAATGCATGGGAGATGAAGAGGTGTGAATCGGAGGATGAAAATGGGGTGTCTACATATATATATATATTGATGGTACTATTAGAGAAGAAGTTTGATTTTTAATGAATTTATAAGTTAGTTAGATGGATGAATTTATAATCATAATAGGTACTGTAATTAAAAATTAAAAAAAGAAAAATCATACGAAACGAAAACTGAGAAACAAAAAATACATAGATTATTGAAAAAAAAAATACATACATTAGTGAAAAAAATAGAAACTAAAACTGACAAACAAAGAGAGACGGAGAGAAAGGAGACGAGGGAGAGAGAGAGAGAGAGAGAGAATAGTATTGGCCTAAATGGCTTTATCTCCGAGCTCCGAGGTTTTGATGATAATAATACATAATAAGATGTTTAAGAACTAATAAGCATTTAAGTGATAAATCTAGACAGGTATCAAAGCCACAGAATGTTTCAAGAATTAAGGATCAAATTGCACAAGCAAACAAAGCACAGATCATACGAAAACAGCGCAAATGGATCCATCAACTATTCAAGAACAATCAAGCTTTATCACAAGTCAATTTGTGAGAAATTTAGGAAAATATTGTAAAATTAATTTCAATCTTTGCTCACACAAGTTTAAAGGGCTTAGAACAATGCTAATTTAATGATCTTAAAGGCCTAAAAATGACTTACCTTTAATATGGACTTAATGCATAATTTTGTCTGAAAACAGAGATTTTCAGATGTTTCAGCAGGCTGAAAATGCTGTTTTAGTAGGCTGAAATTTTTCAACAGGCTGAAAAAGCATCCTTCTAAAATTTCAGTTCTCTGGAATTTTCAGACGGCTCTTTGAGCCGGCTGAAATTCATTTGAGCCGGCTGAAATTGAGATTTGAGACGGCTGAAAGACTTGGATCTTAGTTCCATTTTTGCACTTTCTCTGGAATTTTCAGTAGCCTTCTTCAGACGGCTGAAAGGGAGATTTCACACGGCTGAAAGATATTTCAGCCGGCTAAAAACCTCGGGCAGAGGTCTAACGGCTAGTTTTATAACGGACTTTTGAAGCGTTTAATGCCCACCAAACTCCCTTTCCCGGCATTTATTGTCCCAGAACGGCTATTTTGAACCCCTTGAGTATAAATACAAGGCTTGAGCTCATTTATGAGCATTCATTGAGCTACAAACAAGAAAATCAATTACAAGCCCTAATTCCTCTTGTAAGCATTCATTGAAATCAATCAACAGCTGTGTATGCTTTCAATTTCTGTGTATTTACTCTTTGAGAAAGCTTTCTTTGAGCACAAAATCATCTCCAAATACTTTGTATCAAAAGGGTTGTGTGTACCCTCACTTGTAAGCACTTGAGAAGAATGCATTTGGCTAAGTGTTGGTGAAGAACACTTAAGTTGTAAAGGTTTGCTCCTCCACCTTGAAAGAGAGTGATAGTGGATTGGTGAATCCTCAAGCGAGCTCTTGAGGCGAGGACGTAGGCGGGAGGCCGAACCTCGTTAACATCATTTGTATTCTCTTTCCCTTAATCTCTTTATTATTGCATAGTCTTACATTTAATCTTGCTTGCAATAATTTGATTTTTAGATTGCTATTATTTTTTAATTTGGCCTATAACCCTATTCACCCCCTCTAGGGTTATTCACTTGGGACAACAATTGGTATCAGAGCCCAACCTCTAGCATTTAACATATTTGTCTTGCGAGGAACGATATGGCCAATTATAGTGGTAACGAATTCACCGAATGACAATCATCCAATAGACCACTACTTTTCAATGGAGATACATCTCTATACAATTTCTGGAAAATTAGAATGTAAATTTTTATTCAATCCACTAGCTATGAGCTATGGAATATCACTTCTAAGGGCCCTTTGATCCCTACTAAAGTGGTAGATGGAGTTACACTTCCTAAAGTACCATAAGAATACACCACAACTGATCACAAATCCCTTGAACTTAATTCTAAAGCCATTGGCTTACTATATTGTGCTCTAACTAATGATGAGTTTAGCAAAATCTCTAGGTGCACTAGTGCCAAAGAGATATAGGACACATTAGAGGTCACCTATGAATGAACATCTCAAGTAAAAGAAGCGAAAATTAACATGCTTGTTTATGAATATGAAATGTTCAAAATGAAAAAGGATGAATCTATTAGAGACATGTTTGCTAGATTTAATGCTATTATTAATCCCTTGAGTTCTCTTGGAAAGACTTACACTAACTCCGAATTGGTGAGAAAAATTCTTAGGAGCTTGCCTAAGCAATGGGATGTCCTCACCACTACTCTACTTCAATTAAAGGAGCTATCATCAATGACCTTGAGTGATCTTGATGGCAACCTAGTCACACAAGAACTCGCATTCAAAGCTCGTGAAGTTGATGAAGGAAAGACATCTAAGAGCATGGCTCTCAAAACCTCACAAGATGAAGAAGAACCACCAAGTGAAGAGTGTGAAAATAAGGAAGATAAAGACATTGCTTTCATATCTCACAAGCTCAAAAAGTTCTTTTCTAGAAGAAATCAAGGAAGGAGATTCAACAAGGGTGACTCCTCCAAAAGGATTCCAAATAGAAGAGAGACCTCAAATAGAGAACCATAAGTGTTTTTTGAATGCAAGAAGCCCGGGCATATCAAGATAAATTGTCCACAACTCAACAACAACTACAACAAGACAAGTTATAACAACAACAACTTCAAGGACAATAGAAAATTTAAGAAGAAGGCTCTCACCGTCACTTGGGATGATGAAGCAAATAGTGATGAAGAAGATGAGGAGCTCTCTTGCGATCAAGAGGTTGCAAACTTTTGTCTCATGGCAAAAGAAGATGAGGTAATCGAACCTAACTCTATTGATTATCCTATAGAAGAACCTCCTACTTATGAAGAATTACAAGATGCTCTTGAAGATACTTTTCTTGAATTAAAAAGATTTTCTCACAAAAACAATGATTTGAAAAAGAATATCTCATCTCTTCAAGAAGAACTAAATGCTTTGAAAAATGAAAACTTAGGGATGAAAAGTAAGATAAATTCACCTCCAACCATCTCTCAATCTAGTCTTGAAAGTGAAAATATTTCATTAAAAGAAAAGATTGAAGACTTGACTAATACCTTGGCCAAGTTTACCAATGGAAGGAATAACTTAGATAAGATATTAACTAGTCAAAGATGGTGCTTTGACAAGGCCGGTATTGGATATCAAGAACATGTTAAACAAAAATCCTATATTAATTTCTTTTCCTAAGCCTACGGTCTCTAGCACACCTAAAATCTCATGCACCTATTGTAAGCAGGAAGGACATAACATCTATACTTGCAACATGAGAAAAAGACCTAAAAGTTTCACCAAGAAGGTGTGGGTGGTTAAGGGAACCTCACTTCCTATGGCTAACCCCTATGGGCCCAAAAAAATATGGGTACCAAAGAGAGTTATTTGAACTTGTGTAGGTATGCTTGAAGTCATCAAGCAATGAGAAATGGTTTCTTGATAGTGGTTGCTCAAGGCACATGACAGGTGATAAATCCAAGTTCGTCTCTTTGAAGCCCAAGGACGGCGGCTACGTGACATTTGGAGACAATGCCAAGAGTAAGATAATTGGCATTGGAAAGGTTGGTAAGAATTCCTCACTTTGTATTGAAAATGTTTTATTAGTTGATGGTTTAAAGCATAATCTCCTTAGCATTAGTCAATTATGTGATAAAGGTTATAGAGTTACTTTTAAATCCAATAAATGCATAATTGAGGATGATGATAAGACCCTATTCATTACATATAGGATTGGTAACATCTATGCTATAGAGTTTGAAGAAATCGCATTACAAAATGTACATTGCTTCTCCACTTTAAATGAAAATCATTGGTTATGACATAGAAGACTTGGACATGCTAGTATGGATTTAATTTCAAAACTATCTAGGCATGAACTTGTAAGAGGTTTACCAAAAGCAAAGTTTTCAAAAGATGGAGTTTATAGTGCATGCCAATTTGGAAAACAAACCAAGTCTTCTTTCAAAACAAAATCCCATATTTCAACTACTAGACCTTTGCAACTTATTCATATGGATTTATTTGGACCTATTGCTACTGCAAGCCTTGGAGGGAAGCATTATGCATTTGTGATTGTTGATGACTACTCTAGATATACATGGGTGTTCTTCCTTGCACATAAAGATGAGATTCATGCTACATTTATTGCATATTATAGAAGAGTCCAAAATGAGAAAGGCTATACCATTACACATGTTAGGAATGATAGGGGGAGCGAATTTGTCAATAAGGACATTGAACAATATTGTGACGAAAATGGTTTTGGTCATAATTTCTCCGCTCCTAGAACTCCTCAACAAAATGGTGTGGTTGAAAGAAAGAATAGAACACTTAAAGAAATGTCTAGAACCATGCTTAATGAACATTCTTTACCTCAATACTTTTGGGCCGAGGCCGTTAACACCGCATGCTATGTTATGAACCGAGTGCTATTAAGATCTAAACTTAGTAAAACTCCCTATGAATTATGGAATGATAAGAAGCCTAACATAGGTTACTTTAAAGTTTTTGGTTGTAAATGCTTTATATTAAATGATAGAGAAAAACTTTCAAAATTCGATTCTAAATCCAATGAAGGTGTATTTCTTGGTTATTCTATGAAAAGCAAGGCATATAGGGTGTTTAACAAAAGAACATTAACCGTTCAAGAATCAATGCATGCTGTATTTGATGAAACTAACCCTCTTACTCCCACGAGAAATGTGGATGATGATGATGATATAGGTACAATCTTGCAAGAACAAGTTGAAAACTTGAATCTTAATGACAAGCAAGATCCATAAGACAAAGGCAAAGAAAAGGTAGAAGATAAAGTCATTGAAATCAAGAAACCGGAAGAAGAAGTACTAATTGAAGACACTCCACTTCATCCGGATGTCACCAAGACTTGGAAATTTGTGAGGAATCATCCTAAGGATCAAATCCTAGGTGAACCCTTACGTGGGGTGAGAACTCGTTCTTCCATGAGAAATATATGTGATCATCTTGCATTTTTATCTCAAATTGAACCTAAGAACATAAATGAGGCCAAAAGTGATGAATCTTGGATACTAGCTATGCAAGAAGAGCTTAACCAATTTGAAAGGAACAAGGTTTGGACCTTGGTTCCTAGACCACATGACCATGATGTTGTAATAGGCACCAAGTGGGTATATAGAAACAAGAAAGATGAATCGGGCACCATTGTAAGAAACAAGGCACATCTAGTTGCCCAAGGTTTCAATCAACAAGAAGGCATTGATTATGATGAGACATATGCACCGGTTGCTAAACTTGAAGCCATTAGGATGCTACTTGCATTTGCATGTCATAAAGATTTCAAATTATTTCAAATGGATGTCAAGGATGCTTTTCTAAATGGTTTTATTGAGGAGGAAGTCTATGTTGAATAACCTCCCGGTTTTGAAAGTCATGAATTTCCAAACCATGTATTCAAATTATCAAAAGCTTTATATGGTTTGAAACAAGCTCCTAGAACTTGGTATGAAAGACTAAGTGGTTTTCTAATCAAAAACGGTTTTAAACGAGGAAAACTTGACACCACACTTTTTGTCAAAAACATTGATAAGGACATGCTTATTATTCAAATATATGTTGATGATATTATCTTTGGTTCTACTAATGTAAATTTATGTGAGGATTTTGCTAAAGTCATGCAAGAAGAATTTGAAATGAGCATGATAGGCGAACTCAACTTCTTCCTTGGACTACAAATCAAGCAAACAAAGGAAGGAACCTTCTTAAATCAATCCAAATATGTCAAAGATTTAATCAAGAAGTATGGATTGGAAGATGGAAAGAATTTCGCCACTCCAATGAGCACCTCCATCAAACTTGAGAAGGATGAGAAAGGTAAATGCGTGGATCAAAAGAAATACTGAGGTATGATTGGTAGCTTACTTTATCTCACCGCTAGCAAACCGGATATCATGTATAGTGTATGTTTGTATGCTAGATATCAATCATGTCCTAAAGAATCTCACATGCTTGCTGTTAAACGCATTTTTAAATATCTTAGTGGCATTATTAATCTTGACATATGATATCCTAAATTCACATCATTTGACATGCTTAGTTATTCCGATGCGGACTTTGCCGGATGCAAAGATGGTCGCAAAAGCACAAGTGGGACTTGTCACTTTCTTGGACATTCCCTAGTTTCTTGGTTTAGCAAGAAACAAACTTCGGTTGCTCTTTCTACAGCCGAGGCTGAATATTTGGTAGCCGGAAGTTGTTGTGCACAAGTGTTGTATATGAAACAACAACTCGAGGACTTTGGATTGCATTATGATCATATTTCCATAAAATGCGATAATACAAGTGCAATTAATCTAACTAAGAACCCCATTCAGCACTCACGCACCAAACATATTGAAATTAGACATCATTTCATAAGAGATCATGTTCAAAAAGGAGATGTTGAAATCGAATTTGTTAGTACCGAACATCAATTGGCAGACATTTTTACAAAACCACTTCAAGAGGATAGGTTCAATTTCATAAAACGTGAACTTGGAATGTGTTTAAGTGATGAAATATGGGAACATGTTCATTATGATGATTTTCTATGCTTTAAATGCTTTTTATCTCTCTGTTTGATATTTACAAACGGTTGAAAGAACTTTCAGCCGGTTGAAAATACTTTCAGACGGCTGACTTGATAAGTCAAACGGTGGAAAATCATCTATCTGATCATCTATTTTTAAGGGTTCTCTGACTTTTTTAGACGGCTTGTTCAGCCGGCTGGAAAATGGAGAAGACGACCGAAAGTAGACTTTCAGATGGCTGACTAAAGTATTCAGACAGCTGAAAGATTGTCTTTTGGTTATCCCATTTTAGAGTTGTCTGGATTTATCAGACGGCTGTTTCAACCGGCTGAAATAGATCCAAGCCGACCGAAAGAGTGATTTCAGACGGCTGATAGAATCTTCAGCCAGCTGAAAATGTCGGGGTATATAAACTATTCAAGCCCTAAATAGTGATTTTTCAAAACTTCTCTTCGCGGCTTTTCGCTTTCCCCCCTTCTCCGACGACCTAAACCCTAACTCACGTTCTATCCCTTCACCAAAATCTCTCCTAAATGGCTCGAACTAAAAAGGCAGAGCCTCCTAAGCGCGCACATGACGATGAAGGTGGACCTTCCCAACCTCCACGAAAGAAATCCACCGCCACTAACACCCATCGGAGTTGACCTCGATCTCAACGACTTGCGACAAAGCAGGAACCACCTCCATCTCCTCCACCACTCGTGCCGCAGTGTCCTCCTCCTCCACAGAATCCTTTTCAACATCTTCCTTCTCCACCACGGGCTCCACGACATCGAGTACCTCCCGACGACCCCAATTACGATTCAGGGCATGAGCCATCCGAAGGGCATGAGGCACCTCCTGAAGTCGATCCTCCTATGTACCTCTCTCTAGAATTCGGTACCCTCTTTGCTCAAAAATTTTACTCTAAAAAGGTTGTTTACCCAAAAATTATTGATCCCTCCTTCATAAATCACTATCACTTTCATGTCTATTCCTTATTACAAAACGTGGGTTTACTAGATTTTTGTTGTCTTTCCGAACCATGTTTCAACACATTGGTTCATGTATTCTACACCCACTTCACTATGACTTCTCCCGGCATTACCACCTCTTATGTGAAGGCCAAACATATGTCCCTTAATGACCGAATGCTTAATGACCTCTTCCATGTTCCACAAAATGGAGTGGTCATCACAGAAACCCATACTTGGCCACACATTGACGGCTTCCACCATGTTGATGCTCTTAAACAAATCCTAGGCCGTGATGATATCACCGAGCCTTACAAACCTAACTTGAAAGAGTTTTCTTTGGAATGTAATTTGCTCCATAAAATTCTTTTTTACAATATTGTACCTCAAGGTGGAGGAAAGGATCATGTTACATACATGGACATTGCCTTGATTTGGTGTATTCTTAATGGCAAACCCATTAATTTGGGTCATTTTATGCTGTATCATATGAGATCTTGTATGGAAAAGACAAAGAATGAGTCAAAGAAAGGAAAGGATATGGAAGGCAAGAGTATACTCCCTTATGGTGCTGCATTGACGGTGTTATTTACTCACTATGGCATGCCTCACATTGCTGGAGATATCTTTCATCCCACTTTCCGAAACAAGATAAATGCATCCTTCTTGGGTTGGATGAACTATACCTTAGCAAATGGAGTATAAGTCAAGAAAGGGACAATCCTTGATGAGGAAGCAGTACCTGATGATGAACAGCATGAGCAGCAAGAGCAACATGAGGTTCCCCCCTCCTCCTCCTGCCACCTCTGATCCTCCAACCTCTATTCCTCCCTCTCTTCTCTTTCCTCCCACAGACCATCCTCACTCCCCTCCTCCTTCCCCTTCTCATACACCACCCCCCACTTCTCACACCTCCTCTTCCTTTGCTCCTCCTTCTCTCTCTGACCTATTCATCTCCCTGTCCAACCAAATGATTGACCTCAAGTGCTATGTTCAGAAGAAGGTTGAGGGTTTGCATGACTAGCTTGATGACATGGCTTGCGAGCTGAAGGATATGAAGGACAGTCAAGCCCAGCTCACTTAGAAGCTCAGTGACACTCTCCCTGCCTTCTCATTATGACTGTTTTTGATCGATGACAAAGGGGGAGATGTATTTTGATAGATGTTTTTTAGATGTGGATATTTTGATACATGTTTGATGTATTTGAGATTGGACATGGATATTTTGACATACCTTAGGGAAAGTACATTTTTTTTGGAAATTTGATGTATTTCAGAAATTATTATGCGGATGTATGAAATGTTGAAACATGTTGAAATTCTTTTAGAAATTCAGATATATCCTGTTTATACCTTAAATGCTAATCCATCATAGTCAAATAACATATCTATATGATGCATGTTGATAGGGGGAGAAAATTGTTCCTAAAGTTATAAATTTTACCTGTTTAAAACATTTATGAATTGTCATCATCAAAACGGGGGAGATTATTGGCGTAAATGGCTTTATCTCTGAGCTTTGAGGTTTTAATGATAACAATACATAATAAGATGTTTGAGAACTAATGAGCATTTAAGTGATGAATCTAGACAGGTATCAAAGCCACAGAATGTTTCAAGAATTAAGGATCAAATTGCACAAGCAAACAAAGCACAGATCATATGAAAACAGCGTAAATGGATCCATCAACTATTCAAGAACAATCAAGCTTTATCACAAGTCAATTTGTGAGAAATTTAGGAAAATATTGTAAGATTAATTTCAATCTTTGCTCACACAAGTTTAAAGGGCTTAGAACAATGCTAATTTGATGATCTTAAAGGCCTAAAAATGACTTACCTTTAATATGGACTTAATGCATAATTTTGTCTGAAAATAGGGATTTTCAGATGTTTCAGCCGGCTGAAAATGCTGTTTCAACAGGCTGAAATTTTTCAGCAGGCTGAAAAAGCATCCTTCTAAAATTTCAGTTCTCTGGAATTTTCAGACGGCTCTTTGAGCCGACTGAAATTCATTTGAGCCAGCTGAAATTGAGATTTGAGACAGCTGAAAGACTTGGATCTTAGTTCCATTTTTGTACCTTCTCTGAAATTTTTAGCAGCCTTCTTCAGACGGCTGAAAAGGAGATTTCAGACGGTTGAAAGATATTTCAGCCGACTGAAAACCTCGGGCAGAGGTCTAACAGCTAGTTTTATAACGGACTTTTGAAGCATTTAATGCCCACCAAACTCCCTTTCCCGGCATTTATTATTCTAGAACGGCTATTTTGAACCCCTTGAGTATAAATACAACGCTTGAGCTCATTTATGAGCATTCATTGAGCTACAAACAAGAAAATCAATTACAAGCCCTAATTCCTCTTGTGAGCATTCATTGAAATCAATCAATAGTTATGTGTGCTTTCAATTTCTATGTATTTACTCTTTGAGAAAGCTTTCTTTGAGCACAAAATCATCTCTAAATATTTTGTATCAAAAGGGTTGTGTGTACCCTCACTTGTAAGCACTTGAGAAGAGTGCATTTGGCTAAGTGTTGGTGAAGAACACTTAAGTTGTAAAGGTTTGCTACTCCACCTTGAAAGAGAGTGATAATGGATTGGTGAATCCTCAAGTGAGCTCCTGAGGCGAGGACGTAGGCGAGAGGCTGAACCTCGTTAACATCGTTTGCATTCTCTTTCCCTTAATCTCTTTATTATTGCATAGTCTTAGATTTAATCTTGCTTGCAATAATTTGATTTTTAGATTGCTATTATTTTTTAATTTGGCCTATAACCCTATTCACCCCCCTCTACGGTTATTCACTTAGGACAACAAATAGATCTAAAAAAAAAAAAAATTGAGACAATAAAAACTAAGAAACAAAGAGAGACGAAGAGAAAGGAGATGAGGTAGACAGAGAGAGAGAGAATAGATCTGATAAAAAAAAAATTTATACCGTGAAAAAAAAAAAACTGAAACTAAAGGAAATTAAAACTAAAACACAACATATCTGGAAAAAAAAAAAAAAGAAAAAGAAAAAACTCATATCCAAATACTTATATATAGACCTGGAAAAAAAAAAAAAAAAAAAAAAAAAAAAAAAAAAAAAACCTCATACCCAAATAGAAAACAAAGAGAAAAAAGGAAAAAAAATAGAAAACAAACTCATTATTTCGATCCAAACACATAAATCGGTGAAAAAAAATTGAGACAATAAAAACTGAGAAACAAAGAGAGATAGAGAGAAAGGAGATGAGGTAGAGAGAGAGAGAGAATAGATTTGAGAAAAAAAAAATTTATATCGTGAAAAAAAAAAAAAAACTAAAACTAAAAGAAATTAAAACTAAAACACAACATATTTGGCAAAAAAAAAAAAACCTCATATCCAAATACTTATATTAGTGAAGAAAAAAAAATAGAAATCTAAAAAAGTGAAAGAAATTGAGAGAAAAAACCCAGAAAAATCAGTGGAGAAAAGAAAAAAAAATACAAAACAAACTCATTATTTCGATCCACACACATAGATCGGTGAAAAAAAAAATTGAGACAACAAAAACTGAAACAAAGAGAGACGAAAAGAAAGGAGATGAGGTAGAGTGAGAGAGAGAGAATAGATCTGAAAAAAATAAAATTATACCGTGAAAAAGAAAAATTGAAACTAAAAGAGAATGGATCTAAAAAAGCAATAAAAATCTATAAAAACGAAAAGAAAGAAAGAGAGATAGAGAGAGAAAGAGAGCAGATGAGGTAGAAAGATAGAATAGAGAGGAGATAAGTGTGTGCGTGTGTGTGAGAAATGAGGTAGATAGAGAGAGAGGGGGAAATAAGAGAGAAACACAGATTTTTTTATTATGTGTCTGTGTGTGCGTCTGTGTGTGTGTGAGTTTAAAAAAATCTCTCCACTATGTGCGTGTGTGTGTAGTAAAATTGGTGAGATTTTTTTTATTGGTTCACATGTGAGAAAGGAAATGCGCTACCTGTTGCATAGTCCAACGACTATTATGCTCTGCCAAGTGAAAAAACTATTGCTTACGAATGGTTCAATTTTGATAACTACTGTAGGAAACTTTATTATATCTTTTATCATTATATCCTTTTATTTATTTATTTTTTTTTTGGTTGGAAATCTTAAAACATAGTAGCTGTGTCTTAATATATCAATGGAGTATTTGGCCCATGTTAGTGGTATACGGGCCATGTATCCAAACTATAGGAGTTATTTTAAAATTTTGGGCATGCATCCATGTGTATTAGATTGCAAACTTGCAACATTGTTTTAAAGACAAAAGTGGTCCGACTGGTCTGGTTGAAGTTGTTAAACCACGTGCGTGTGTGCGCGCACGCGTGTGTGTAATAAAATTGGAGAGATTTTTTTAATTTGGTTCACGCCTGTGTGTGTGCGTCTGTGTATGAGAAACAAAGAGAGAGAGAAAAGAGAGAAAGAGAGATATTTTTTTATGTTGCCTAATGAGACAAACTGAACGAATAGATTTTTGTATTTAATAATAGCCTTTTATTTTTGCAGTGCTTTCAAACGGTCGTTCATAATATATAGTGAGGTATGTTAAATATTTCACATCATTTTACATTAAAATAGTATTATTTGTCAATTGAATTTTATTTTTTTAAATGCATATTGTTACATAAGATTGATAATTCTTTTAAATGCATACTGTTACATAAGATTGATAATGCAATATAGGTTTAATGCAATATATAATTGTTATGTTTTGCCTATTTTTTTTTTTTTTTTTACTTTTTGTGTTCATATTTCTATCTGAAAATGAATTGAATTTTTTGATTGTATTCGGAAAGCTGTTCAAAGTATCGAGGTACGTTATTTCTTCCAAAATATTTTAATGTAGATGAGCATTTTTTTTAATGCAATGAAGGCTATTAATACGCTATTGATATTTTTCCTATTTGTAGATGTCATTTTTTTTTTTTTTTTTTGCATACTGTTACGTAATAGGATTATTGCAATATAAAATTGTTACGATTTGCCTATCTTTTTACTCTTTGTCTTTATATATTTATATCACAAAATGAATTGAATTTTTGGATTGCTTTCAAAACGTTGTTCATAGTATCGAGGTATGTTATTTCTTCCAAAATATTTTAATGTAGATCATAATCTTTTTATATGCAATATGTTAATGATACTTTGCCCATTTGTAGATGAGCATATATTTATTTTTTATTTGCAATATGTTATTGATATTGTATAGTAAAATAAATAGGAAATAGCTTTATCGTATTTTTTTGAGGGAAGCATAATAGTATCTTTAAAAATGACATCTCTTGAAGGTTTGAACTCTGTACAATATTAGTAAAATTTTAATTACATATTAAAAATTTTAATTAAATTTTAAGATTTAATGAAACAATATAGGTCAATTTCAGATGAAATTATAACCACTCAAATTGTTGAACAAATCAACAAATATGCACAATTAACTACTGATGAAAGAGAACAATTCATTGAAAAAGTGGGAAAAAGGAAAAAAAAGAGTACCAATACTGCAGAAACGGGAAATAGGAGACGAAGAATTGACTAGTTACTTAGAGCTCAATTAAACTCATATGAATCCCAAGGTTGGTATTAAATTTTACAAATTTAAAAAAATTAAAAAATCTAAACAAAAATAATACCTTTGTTAGTGAGCTAATAATATGTAATACCCTTTTATAGGACGAACAATATACGAACCAGTAGGTTCTGATCTGCATGTGCTAAAGAAACCTTGCAATTGTCTCCATTATGGAGCGTAGAAATTCGAGTATGAACCACCGACTTTTTGCTGTGACAATGGTAAAATAAAATTAGCCACGGCCGATGTACCCAAAGAGTTAGAAGACTTATTCACATCAAGCTCTGAAGAATCTATAGAATTTCGAAGAAATATACGAGCTTACAATAGCATCTTCTAATTCACATCGCTTGGAGTTCATCTAGATAAAGAGTTTGCAACAGCAAGACAAGGTGTTTATACATTTCGCGCGCAGGGGCAAATGTATCATGATCTTCCATCGTTGGTGCCTGAACAAAATGACCCACGTTACTTTTAACTGTACTTCTATGATACTGTTAATGAACTCCATAATAGAATGAGAGTAATACAAGAGGCCCATTTGAATGAGACGATCGTTGAGAAACTAATTATAGTTCTTGAAAGGAATCCATACGCTCAATTTTTGTGTAGACTGAAAGACTTTTCTTCGTTAGATAATTTTAAAATCAGTATTACGAAGGATGTCAAACTAGATCAAGGAGTTTATAATGCTCCATCAGCAGACCAAGTTGCTACCATCTGGATTGAAGGAAATAATCCTAATGTACCACTAGAAAAGGAAATTATGGTTCATTCACACTTCGGCAACAGACATAGAGTGAGACATTATTTCGGCTGTTACGATCCGTTATAGTACCCATTGCTACTTCCAAAAGGTGAAACTGGATAGCATCAAAATATCAAGAAGATGAATTGTTTGGATGATGATGTCGAAAGTGGAGCTGTTCAAAACAACAACCCAACTACACCAAATTTTACATCTACAGAAGACATTTTTAATAAAGAAGTAGAAGGTAATGACATATCTAGGTCTCTTTCTATTGTAATTTTTGAAGCAAATGACTTAAAAACAAAAACAAAAACAAACTAATTTAATTTCAAATGTCTTATGAACTTAGATGTTGGACCTGAAAAAAGGACGAAAGTCTCATGCCGAGAGTATTATTCATACAAGCTGCAGATAAGAGGAAACAGACAGTCCACGCTATTATCGGCTGGCAGATTATTGCAACAATTTGCAATTGATATGTACGTAAAACTCGAGACAACTAGGTTGGACTACTATAGGAGAAAACAAACGACCATAAGATCAGAACTTTATCAAGGGATAGTGGACAGTGTTATTTCTAGTGAAACCAAAGGTTGTCAAGTTGGCAAAAGGATGATCCTCCTTGTGTCTTTCATAAGTAGCCCTAGAGATATGCGTCGTAGGTACCTTGATGCGATGGCATTGGCCCAACATTTTAAAAAGCCTAACCTCTTTATTACAATGACATGCAATCCAGAGTGGAAGGAGATTAAAAATGAAGTAAAGCCTGGGCAACTTCCGCAAGATAGGCCCAATTTAACTTCGAGAATATTCTGGGCAAACTACAAGACCTAAAGGACTAATTGTTCAAAAAAGAAATATTTGGGAAAGTCGCAGCACACGTTTACGTCATTGAATTCCAAAAGAGGGGTCTTCCGCATGCACATATGTTAATAATATTGAAACCCGAATGCAAGATCACAACTCCAGATCTGTATAATAAATTTGTATGCGCAGAGATTCCAGATGAACGCGACTATCCGCTTCTACAGGAGATGGTTGTTAAACATATGATGCATGGCCCTTGCGGTGAAAAGAATAAAAAAAACCCCTGCACGAGAGATTAAGAGTGCAAAAATATTACCCATGGGCGTTCTGCTTGAAGACAATGCAGGGAAAAGATGCATACCCAATCTACAGAAGAAAGGACAACAAGAGGCAGGTGCGAGTAAGGAATCAAATGCTGGATAATAGATGGGTGGTCCCTTATAATCTATATCTTCTCACGAGGTATAACTGCCACATCAACGTTGAGATTTGCTCGGGTTTGAAAGCGGTCAAATATCTATACAAGTATATTTACAAAGGTCATGACAAAATCACCATTTTTATTGCTATAGCCGAAGGAAATAAAATGGTTGATGAGATTCAGCAATTCCAAGATGCAAGATGGGTGTCAGCATAAGAATCGTTGTTGAGAATCCACGAATTCAGCTTGAACGAGATGAGCCCAGCAATCATAAACTTGCAATTGCACCTTCCGAATAAGCAATCTGTATCTTATCATGAGAATTAAAATCTAGAAAACATAATTCTATGGGATCATGTCTCGAAGACGATGCTTACAGAGTTCTTCAAAATCTGTTCAAGAAATAAGGATGCAAGGGCTTATTTATACAAAGAATTCCCAGAGTATTACGTATGGAACAGAAATGGAAAGTTTTGGTCTAAAAAGAAGAAAGGAAAAGTAATTGGTCGTGTAAATGGGGCAAATCCAACAGAAGGGGAGCGTTACTATTTGAGGCTGTTACTAAATCACGTCAAAGGCCCGACATCGTTCGATGATCTGTTAAGTGTCGATGGAAATAAATACTTTACATTCAAGGAGTCTGCTCTGAAGAAAAGATTGCTAGAATCTGATGAGAACATCTCAGAATGTTTGAGCGAAACAGCCAACTTTCAAATGCCCCAAGCACTTCGCAGGCTATTTGCAATGCTATTCGTCTACTGTGAACCGTCTAATCTGAGGAAACTTTGGGAAGACTACTTTGAACCCATGTCTGAAGATTTTAAAAGGATACATGGAGACTCGATGGATGCTCAGATTTCGGGCACGTTAAAAAGCATCAACTTCTTCATAGAAAGCATGGGAAAATGCATCAAGGACTACGACTTGCCTTCTGAACGTACCAACACAACTGGATCTAGGTATCAGCGTTCAAAAGAAATCGACGATGAATTGGCGGTGAAAATTCCCAAAGAAGATTATTCTGCTTCACTGACGTTGAACCTAGAGCAAAAGATTGCATATGAAACTATACTGGATAGAGTCATTTCGGGAGGATCTGGCGTATTCTTCGTTGACGGTCCAGGAAGAACAGGGAAAACGTATCTGTGATAACCTAAACATTTGCCACCCTAATTATCAATTGATTATTGTGATTATTATTATTTTTATTATTGTTGTTATCATTATTATAATTCTTATGAATATTTATCATTATTTAATCACTAAAACTTTAGGATATATATAACAATATTGCCAATTTATCAAAATAATAGGATTAATGATGTAATTAATCCTTAAGATGAGGTCATTACTTACATGGGGAGGGGAAGAGGTGGCCAAGTTCTACGAATTGCTGAAAAAGAAAAAACAAAACGAAACAAACAAATCAGCCACATTTGCTTGGAGAAAAAGAAAATGGCTTGCTTGGGGACAAAGGGATAAGGAGGAATCTTTATAAATTAATGAGAGGAGACTTCCTTTGACTTGAGGGGGTATAAAAGGGCTAATATTCTGCTCATTTTCGTGCTATATGAGCTGCTAAGAGAGTGTAACAAAAGAGAGAAATAGAGATAAAGAAAGAAGGAGAAAGAAGGGAGCTCAAACCAAGAAAGTTTCAAAGCATTTCTCTACAAACCTGAAGTGAGATTTTTCATCTTTGAATGACATAGGAAAGGTTCTAAAAGTTTCATGAGGATTGGTTGATGTTTGGATAATTTTTGGAGCTTCAAAGAAGCATCAATGGCTTCTCTGATACTTTGTTTAATTGGTTCCCTATGCACAATAAATGAAATTCTATGAAATTTTTACCATGGTGTTATGATACTATAGAGAAGCTTCTATATAAATCTTAGCCTTTACTACCTTGTAGGTTGTGAGAAATAAATTGGACAACCCGAAACACAAATATGAAAAACTGTATGAATTCGTAACTCGATTTATTTTTCTGATATTTTTATAATATTCTACATGAAAAACTAAGCAAAATAGGCTTTTGAATCATCAAAAAAGGTTAAGAAATGAATTAGTTATGAATTTTTCAAGTTTTGATAAAATCTTGAAAACAAACTATGAACAGCAGCAGAATTTTAGGCTTGCGCGGGGAAGAAGAAGAGTATGTGATTGAGTGTAGCGGAGTGTACCATAGGCCACGTGTACCCTAATGCAATTGGCCATGTGGGGCCTTCATTAGGTGCTGAAAATATTTTTAAAAATCTTATAAAAATACTATAAACTTATGTTTATAATTTTGTAACTATAGGAGTATGATAACATGGGTTTCAAAAATTAGAAGACTTTAACCCTTTTGTGTAGCTTGTTTTCAAACTTTGACTAACTCAAACAAAGTGTATAGAATTCCGATTGAGTTACGAATTGAATCATTGGATTCATATCAACAAAATTTACATAAGAGTATATTTAAGGTAAAATGAATATTTTAATTTTGGGTATTATTTTATTCACGTGTAAAATGACCATTTTATCCCTACTTACTAAAAATAGCTCGAATAGATTCCAAATTGAGTTTTGTTTGAACCTATGCAATTTCTATGAGAAGTAGAACACTTCAGGGACTTTTTATTAATATTTTTATGATGTCATCATAGTCCTCATATTTTTATATTTGCAATATAGCCCCAGAACTTATGAAAAATTCTAAAATTTTCCCAAACTGAATATTTAACTTTAAGATTTACGTTCAGTAGTTTGATTAAAAATGTTAATGGTGGTAGAGCATAATATGAATGATAATGCATGAGCATGAATATTCATATTCATAATTGGATATTAAAATATTATTGAGATTAATTAGTATAAGTGCATGATATTAGCATCCATATGTTAAGCGATATGATTATTAATGCATGTACAAACATGTATCAAGTTATTCAGTAATCTATTTATGTGAAGTTGAATGCTTATATTTGTGATTGAGATTAAGATGTTGAGATGAGAAACAAGCATGTATAAATCTATTTTGTGACATGTTTATGTGAAGTTGCTTATACTTGTAACTGAGATTGAAATGTTGAGATGTTGAGATGAGACGACTGGGTTGAGAAAGCCCTGCAGTTAGTGCACTAATATGTTACTCCATTTTTTGAGGGCAAAAGGCTACTGGGGTAGCATACACATATGATGAGCGGTGTGTGCTGTGGTCGTAAATAGTATATCCTATATGAGCAGATAGGTATGCTATGATTGTTTTTGCAAGTTGTAGCAGGCAACAGAGGCACAGGTACGTGCAAATTTTTATATGCTTGAGTGGCATAAATTTTGAGAAGTGCTATTAACATCATTGTAGTATGAGATGTTACAGAGATGCTGTTAAATGTACAATGAGTTGTTGTATACTAATGTTAAGCATTCATGGATGAATTATCTCACTGAGCCGTGGTTTGCTCACTCTTTTATTAAAAATTATTTTTTAGGATCTGGAAATTTGTGAGCTGTTGAGAAGACATGAATAGAGGAGCATATTTTCTTGATTCGATAGTTGTTTAGTTTTGATAAGTTGACATATGTGATGTAATATCAAACAATGATGCATTGTAATAATTATAATTTAGTATATGAGGTAATAAATTAATTAATATTTATGTGAAGTAATATTTGTCAACATGGTGTCTCTTGGAGAATGAATGGATAAGGTTTTGAGCTGTCATTACCTCACTAGGCTTTAGCAAGGCTATTTTTGGGGCGTGACAGTATCTCTATCGTGCTTTGCTGGCCGAAGTAAGAAGGAGGAGTATGATAGCACTTGCGATGGCGACGTTAGGTGTAGCAGCTTCGATAATGCCCGGGGGTCGAACGGCTCACTTGCATTTTAAGATACCGATCCTCGCCAATGAGACAACCTTATGCAATATGTCTAAATAGAGCGGAACTGCTGACCTAATACGTAGGGCAAAGCTTATTATTTGGGATGAAGCACCTATAGTGAAGAGATTCGCTGTTGAGACCTTAGACAGGAGTTTGAAGGACATAATAAACTGCCAGGAATCTTTTGGAGGCAAGGTTATCGTTTTTGGAGGTGATTTCTGACAAGTATTGCCTGTTGTTCCAAAGGGTACAAGGGCAGAAACTGTCAGTGCAAGTTTGGTGAGATCATACCTTTGGAATAACATCGAAAAACTAAGCTTGGCAACAAATATGAGAGCGAGGGCAGATCCAAATTTCAGCGATTTCCTCCTTCGAGTTGGGAACGGAGACGAACCGGTGGACAATGATGATATGATATGCCTTCCAGATGAAGTGGTTATTAAATATGAGAATGATGAAATATTTGAAAGTAATCTACTCCAAAGCATCTTCCCAGATTTAGAGAGAAATGCAACCTCATCTGAATACCTGACCACGCATGCAATTCTCGCGATAACCAATGAACATGTTGATAACCTGAACGAGAAGCTGATTACAATGTTCCTAGGGGAAGCTAGAGCATACTACAGCTATGATGAAGCAGTTGATGATACACACAATTACTACCAAGAGGAATTTTTGAATTCATTGATGCCAAATGGTCTTCTACCACACAAGTTATTTCTGAAGAAAAACTGTCCTATCATGCTTCTGAGAAATATGGAGCCATCTAACGGATTGTGTAATGGCACAAGAATGGTTTGCAAGAGTTTTGGGAATAATGTCATCCATGCTGAAATAACAACATGCCAACATGCTGGGAAACAAGTGCTGCTTCCAAGAATACCGCTCTCACCGGCTGAGAATGAAGGTTACCCTTTCCAATTCATGAGGAAATAGTTCCCAATACAGTTATGTTTCTCCATGACTATAAACAAAGTACAGGATCAGACAATACCAAATGTTAGTATGTATCTGCCTGAACATGTATTCTCACATGGACAACTATATGTCACTCTATCGCAAGGAATATCAATGTCTACAACAAAGGTTCTTGTCAAAATAGATAAACGAAAAAACAGATGTGGGGCACACACGAAAAACATAGTGTAAAAAGAAGTACTTTTGTCACGAAGGTAATGACAATAACGCAATTAATAATATAAAAATTATATCATAGATTACACTATTAAAAAAAAAAAAAAAACTCAGAACCTTTTACATTTTGTTCTGCAAATGTTTAAGAATGTTAATAATGCTTTTATTCGTAAAAGACAATTAGTTTAGATATTCTGTTATGTAAACATTTAATAATGTTAACTTTTATTGTTTCGAACCATAAAATCTACAAATTATAAAATACATTGCTTTTGCAGTGAACAAATTGAAAGCGAAGATGTCTACTGATGAAGACCAAGGTCAACAGTGCTCCATGATAAGTCAATTAGAACAGTCTCAAAATAAATCAATTATCAAGGTTAGGGTGCTTCGGAGAAGATCTATAGTTACTTATGCAACCAGGAAAGGAGATGGCGAGAATTGGAAAATCATTCTAATTGACGATGATGTTAGTACATTAAACATAATGATCAAATTTACTATTAATTAGTTTCTTTATTTACTTTATAATAATTATAATGTCATTTATTTTAATTATTACAATTACAAATATCATTTTATGATATATTAATCAACATCATTCTATGATTTTTTATTACAGGGAACAACTATACAAGTTGTCATTTTCAATGATGCGGTTGAGAAGTTCAGAGAATTGTTCATGAAGGATTGGACGTACTTCATTGAAAACAGCGTAGTGAAGGGTGTAAATGAAAGATTCTTGAATGTTCACAAAGAAATTGAGCTGTCGCTAAATGTGCATACCAAATTCAACCAAGCAAAGATAAAAGTGACCTTAAAGAATCTGAAATACGACTTCATAACATTTGCAGAAGCAATTAAACAAGGGGATGGAAAGAAAACTTTCAGTACGTATTCTTAAATGAAAGAAGAAAATGCGTATAACTTGCTATGTAAAAATCTATATATTAACATTATGAACCCCTTGCAGATGTTATAGGATTCGTGATAGACGTAAAACCACTGGTTAACATAAACAAAAAAAAAAATGATGAACGAGGGCCAATAAAGATGCGAGAGATCATTATCAAGAATACAGAGTAAATCACAAACCCAATATGACTCTTCCATTTAATATCCTACAATAGAATATATTCAATTACTAATTACAATCAATTCATTTATTACAGATCGGAGACCCTTCAAGTCACTCTATGGGGTGACTTGGCAGAAAGCAAAGGATACGTGCTTGAAAGATTAACCAGAGAAAAACCAGTGATTGCCATTTCAAAAAGAAAAGGAAGCATCTATGAGAGTAACATACCAATTAATTATAATTAATGAATTTTAAAATTTTAAAAAAATAAACGATATTTAATAATTTTATGTATTTTTTATTGATTCGCAGATGAATTCTGTCTAATCACTGTATCAGTTACAACAATACAAATAAGTCCAGATCTAGAACAAGCAAAGCAAATGCAAAAATGATATAATCAAAACCTATCTCATATTCTGAAATATATAATGTTTTTCTTCAAAATGCGTAATGCATATTTAATATATATATATATATATATATATATAACATAATGCAACATGCAGGTTCACATCGCTCATTGGTAGTGATGACTCTGAACAATTTTGCTTACTGCCAAAGAAAATAAAGGATGCTGAAACAGTGACAAGTGAAGATCTTCAGAATGGAGAAATATTTAAGACAGAGGTACCAAAACAATTAGATGATATGTAATGATTTCAAATTATTTACTGATACACAAATATAATGATTTAAACATCTCTCCAATTACAGAAATTCTACTGCTGCTTCAACAGAATAATTAGTCACATCAATAATCAGAAGACTCCATGGTATTATAGTTGTACAATATGTAACAGCAGGATCACAGGCGAGGGAGAAAAATTGAAATGCCCAAAATGCAAAAAAGAAAAACTAGAGTACACTCCAAGGTAAAATATTCTTTATGCTATAAAATGTAAAAAATTTAATACATCCAACTAACATTACGTTTTTACATGAAAATAGGTATATGGTCCAAATGGAAGCTGTAGATGAAAAAGGAAAGGTTTATATTACTTTATTTAATGATGTACAAAAGTTAATTGGTTGTACAGTTTCAGAATTTATCGAATCACATGAAAAGGTAATAAAATAATGCCAAAAATTAATTATATGCCAAATAATCACAATGTTACTAACTTTGTTTACATTTTATGGCAGAATAACACGAACTCCAAGTTCTACATGAAATTGAATCGTCAGACTGGCCGGAAATTTAAGTTCATCATAAAATTGAAGAAAATTGATGACTTCATTCGAGCAAAAAATAGTTACATTGTTGAAGAAATTGAAGAAATACCAAATGAAGAGTCAGAAGGAAGTGAAGATAACAGAGAATCAAAGAAGCAGAAAAAAAATTAGATTCAAAGACAGAATACTTAGATTATTTCTTTCATATTAGAATTGTGGACCCCAAAAAAGAGTTACAAGGCCCACAGGAGGGTTTTGAAAAAGGAAAAAGGAGTCGCCACCTTATTTTTTAAAGGAAACAAGGAAAACCCTAAAAAACAGTTTTGTTTTAGGAAAACAAAAGATTGACTCCATGTTAAAATTGGTAAGGCAAAAAGTCTTTTGGAAACCAGAGAAATCGGGGATTCGGAGGCTAAGTTACGATATGGGAAGGTTCTAGGCAAAGCCTATAGGCACCCATATCGCCCTAAACGGTCTCTTAATTTAATTGGGCTAAATCAAAGTCTTAATCACACACAAATCAACAATTATCATCACAAGACAGCATGCATATCATTCATTCATTCATCCATATAATCAAGTAAATCAAAGAAAAACAGAAAAAAGAAGGAGGGGGGGAGAAAACCTAGGATACTTAGTATCCTAGGGCGGACTTGAACCTCACAAGGAGCGCCTACGTACCATGTATGGAAATACATGGATCAAAGTCCACGTAGTTCGAAAGGGAATAGGGTTATAACCTAATCAAGGCCTATGGCAAACCCTAAGTTTCCTTTCAAGTAAAACATGGTAAGTTTCCAAAATAAATGATTCTCAAAAGATTTTTGGTAAAACATGGAATTTTGATAAGAAATGGAAACCTTGATTCAAAAGGTATTTGTTATTGAAAGGAAACTATAAGGATTGCCATGTTCCCCTATTAGGAAATAACCCTAGGGGGGAGAAAGGGAAAGTTTCAAAGGAAGGAAAGAAGGGTGAATTGGGGCACCCTCATACCCTACTTACCTTAAGCGAAAGCAACCTGTCAAAGTAACCACCCTATTGCATAGGGTAATTACCTTATTTGTAAGATGAAGATTTCATCTTACAATAGCCAAAATAACCACCCCACATTGGTGGGGTAGTTGCACCTGTTGTACCTGTCAAAGCACCTGCAATTTCCATGCAAAACATACCAAAAATACCAACCAACCAAGCTAGGTTCCAATCAAGCAATTATCATGCCCAAACATGGGCCAACACATGCTCAAAATGTCATATCAAGGATAAATAACAGATCTGGACAGAATTGAAATAAGGTTTAAAATCAACCACAAGTCATGCAAACAACATGAATCATAAACTAACTAAAACCCTAACTCAACCCTAGATGCAAAGGCATGCAAAAAACCCTAAAATCAACTATATGAATGCTGAAAATATCATAGTTACCTAATATGGAACACATATGCAGCAACTATGAAGAAAAAACAGGGAAAATCCCTAACCAATCATGCTATATGCAACTAAACCAACACAAGGATAATAGAAACCCTAGAATCACAATGATGCATAAAATCACATGAAATAACCTTCTAACATACTAATCAGCCCATGAATATGATCCTAAACATGCATGCTAACTAATAGAGGCAGCAAAACATAATAAAAACACAAGCTTTAATATGCAAAAGAGTTATTTCATGCAGAAAACCAATTTCAGCACCTAAGAAACCCTAAAGTCCCAAACATGCAGTAAATCACATGGAATAGCATCCTAGCATACTAAACAGCCCATGAATATGATCCTAAACATGCATACTAGCTAATAGAAGCAGCAAGACGCAATAAAAACACAAACTTTAACATGAAATAATGACTATTCCATGCAAAACCTTAGAAAAGACTCTAAAAAACCCTAAAAACACAAAGACTCATAAAACCACATAAAATGACATTATATCATGCAAAACCAGCCATAGACAACATCCTAGTCATGCATTCTAAGCATTAGAATCATCCACACATGATAAAACAGTAAGCTTTAAACATGAAATAATGCAAAGCTAAGTAAAAAACCCTAGTTTGAATGAAAGAGAGAAAGGGGAAGAGGTATACCTATGGTGGCTGCTGTAGAGAGTCCTCCTCTTCTTATTGTACTGCTGGAAATTCCTTCCTTCAAGCCTTCAAGCCCAACTCCAGCCCTCCTTCAAGCTTTCTCTCACACTCTCTCACTCAAAGTTTAGGTTAAACTACCCTAAGGATGGCTGCCATAGCCTCCAAGTCTCACACATGCCTCGCACTTCAGAAATTGCCTCCCCTATTGCTGAAGTATAAGGGGGTATTTATAGGGATTGAGGGGAAACCCTCAATGGTTGGGATTAAAACCCTAAGGATTGATCCAAGGGCTCTTAGAGGTTACCTTGGGGCTCAAGTAGGTCAAATAGGGCTGAAATTAGGGTTAAATGGCGGCTGGAGGCGAGCAAATCCGAGGAAATAGGGAGGGAGCCGCGTCAAAGCTCAAAAAAGGAAAGAGGCTCGGGTGACCACCTGGGGCTGGGCGGCTAGCCGCCTGGCCTTGGGCGGCTGACCACCTGGGCTGGGCGGTTAGCCACCAGGCCCCAGATGGTCACCCGAGCGCGCCATCAGCAATTGCCTTATTTGAGCCCTTTCAGCTTCCAAATGTGTTTCGGGGGTCAAACGGAGTCCGATTTTGACGAAACGAAAGCCAAAACGACCGTGCTTCGATGAGGAATGTAATTTAAGACATTTTAGGGCAAAAATCCCTAGCCATGGCTGCATGGTTGGGTTTTACAAAGGCGGCTAACCGCTATGCACCACCGTCGCTAAGCTTAGGTATGCATATATGGTCGCACCGAATGCTTTCCAATTCAAAATTCAACCTTCCAAAACATCTTTGGGAATGAAATTAAGACTAATTAAAGTCAAATGGGTGGGAATTGAGTGAAAATCATGAGCCAATTTGAGCCAACCCGAAGTGGGTCTCTTAACCAACTTGAACCGTATTGAGCCATTTTAATCCCGAACCATCAATTCATCAAATTGAACCCATAAATACCTCAAATGCATTCTCATGAACTCCAATTGACAACTTGGAGATCATTTCAAGGTTAAATAGAAAGTTCGTGACCTAAAAGACGGTTATGCCCCTCAAGTCACAAAAGTTCTTATTAACCCTCAAGATCAACTCCAAATTGAACCAAAATTCATATCCAATGTCCTTGTGATTCTAGAAAACTAATGCAAGTAACTAGACTCAAAAACAAAACAATAACCTACATGAAATGGTGAGCCCTAGTAAGGTGGTGCAAAAATGGGGTGTGACAGAAGCCCCTCATTGGTGCAGCAAGTTTCACTTGCGAACCAGTGATAAAAGAACATCCCATTTTTGCTTGGGAGAGTAATTGCATCAAATTCAAATGGAGAACTCCATCATCCTATGGAATTCATCACATATCTTAAGCAATTAGAAGTCAATGTCTAGGTAAAGGTCAATACCTAGGACAAGTAGATGCAACTCTAAGTGAAAGTCAACACCTAAGATGAGTACAAGTCAATACTCGAAGATAATAAAGATCAGTATTGGGAGTGAAAGTCAACACTCATGATGAGTAACAGTCAATACTCGAAAGGAGTAGGGATAAATATGAGTGGAGGTCAACACTCGGAGTGAATACTAGTCATACTCAAAGGGAATAGGAATCAGTATTTGAAGTGAAGGTCAACACTCGGGGTGAGTACTAGTCAATACTCGAGACAAAAATGCTTTAATGATTAGAATGAGTATGGGTCAATACATAAGGTGAGTATGGGTCAATACTCAAGATGAATATGCGACAATATTCAGGGTAAGTATGGGTCAATACTTAGGATGAGTATATATCAGTACTCGGAATGAGTATAGGTCAATACTCAGGAGAGCCAATAAGACATCGTATGGGTAAGAGTCATTACTCAAACGAGAACCCATGATGGATAGAAGTCAATATCCATACTGAAAATCTAAAAAGAAATCCCATGAATAGAAGTCAATACTTAAACACACACAAGCAAGGGTCAATGCTTGCTATGAGTAAAGATCAATACTCACAAAGAAAAGCTTACGAGCAAGGATCATTGCTTGAAATGAGTAGGATTCAATACTCACAAAGAAAGTCATACGAGCAAGGGTCAATGCTCAAGATAAAATGTATATAAGCAATGGTCAATGCTTGAAATGAGTAGGATTCAATACTCACAGAGAAAATCACACGAGCAATGGTCAATGCTCAAGATAAAATGTATATAAGCAAAAGTCAATGCTTGAAATGAGTAGGATTCAATACTCACAAAGAAAATCATACGAGCAAGGGTCAATGCCCAAGCAAAAGTCAATGCTTGAAATGAGTAGGATTCAATACTCACAGAGAAAATCACTCGAGCAAGGGTCAATGCTCAAGATAAAATGTATATAAGCAAAGGTCAATGCTTGAAATGAGTAGGATTCAATACTCACAGAGAAAATTATTCGAGCAAGGGTCATTGCTCAAGATAAAATGTATATAAGTAGAGGTCAATGTTTGAAATGAGTAGGATTCAATACTCATAGAGAAAATTATATGAACAAGGGTCAATGCTCAAGGTAAAATGTATACAAGCAAAGGTCAATGCTTGAAACGAGTAGGAGTCAATACTCACGAAGAAAATTATATGAACAAGGGTCAATGCTCAAGGTAAAATGTATACAAGCAAAGGTCAATGCTTGAAATGAGTAGGATTCAATACTCACAGAGAATTATTCGAGCAAGGGTCAATGCTCAAGATAAAATGTATACAAGCAAAGGTCAATGCTTGAAATAAGTAGGAGTCAATACTCACAGAGAAAACTATATGAACAAAGGTCACTATTGGTGATGAGTAGGGGTCAATACTCAAAGAATGCCGAGAGATTGCATAGGTAGAAGTCAATACCTAAAACAATAACATATGAATAGAGGAGGCATGATGAAGGGGTTTGGAATCAATACGAACAAGGGTCAATGCTCGAGAGGAGAGTATTGGTGAATATTTAGGGATGAGTAGAGATGAATACTCGGAGTGAGTACATATGAATACTCAGGGATGAGTACATGTGAATACTCGGAGTGAGTACATGTGAATACTCGGGGATGAGTAGAGGTGAATACTCTGAGTGAGTACATGTGAATACCCAGGGACGAGTACATGTGGATACTCGGAGTGAGTAGATGTGAATACTCGAGAGAGCCTATGAAGACACTAGTTAAGTGGGGAGTCACTATTCATAAGACAGGAATGGTATAGAGACTAAGCCAACACCATATGAAGAAAAAATATCACTCACATGGCTACTTGGGTGTAACCCAATGGCGAATACTCAAGCAATTATGGTCATGGGAAAATGGACCTCCAAAACTCAATGAACACTGCATATTACTAATGCACACATCAACTAATCAATCAACTCAAGTAAAATTGATTCACACAGATTTATGAGCACAAGTTCATGCACAGAAAGATTATCTAGAAATGGTTTTGCAAACCTATCATTCTTTTTCCTTAAAGACCTCTTTATATACTTAGCACAATCATGGAATTTTCAAAAGCATTTTTTTTTTTTTTTTTTTGTTTATAAAATGGTGGTCGAGCCTTCTTAGGAAACAATGCAATTTAGGAGGATCGGATCAAACCCATGAATTCTTTTTCAAGGTATAGGAATGGAGTGGAATCACCTCTTCTTGTCTTCTTCTTTCTTCGCTTCTCTTTTTTCAAAACCCTAACTTTTGCCTAGATTGCCCTTACGGGTTTTCAACCTAGCGGGTTGCCCTAATTTTTGCCTAGGCCGCCCTTTCGGGTTTTCAACCTAGCAGGCTCTTCTTCTTTACCTTTTTTTCTTTTTTCCATTCTTTCCTTTCTCACTAGCACAAAGAAATTCAACTCATGAAGCCCCAGCCCATTCCCTTCATCAATTCATTTAAGTTCTCTGAACAAGACAAACTAGCCCCAGCTTTCATTCAGATTCTTCTTTAACAAGCATAATCAGCCCCTGAGTTCATAACACATTCACGTTCTTCAATTGAGCAAAATAAATCAGCCCCAATCTCACGAAATCACATGCCTACAGCTAAGGCAAATCGTTTCATAATGGTTACTGCTGCCCCTTTTCCATCATTAAATCCATGACAAGAGTCTAAGTCAGAAGGTAAGAAGATATAGAGTTTGATGGAACCCACGAATGAATCATTATGACTGAAGACTTTCAAAGGACGAGGTCTATGACCATTAGAAATACACAAGACTCAAGAGAGGCGAAGGAGGTAAATAGGAGGACATCCGAAGGACTCAAACCAAACAAGAACAAGAAGAATAATTAAATTAACTTTCTCGGAGGCATGTAGTATTTTAGCTCACTAATTTGATGAATAAGACTGTTTCTTCTTAACTTAGTCACAAAGAATTGCCTTCAATGGTTGGTTATATGTAAAGCCTCTTTCTTTTTCTTTTTCTTTTTTTTTTTTCAATGAATTGGACCGCACCCAAAGTAACTTTATGGGCTGCCTACGTATCTCCACTTTGATCTTCAAAAGACATTAACTAAACTAACATTTCTTTTTTGGTAGAGAATCAGGTCTTCGTAGTTCAAGGCATTCTCTTTTCTTTTTTTCATCATTCATTTTTTTTAAAAAAAAAAACCCTAACTTTTGCCTAGATCGCCTTTTCAGGTTTTCAACCTAGCGGGCCTAGGCTCTACACATGACCACATAGGGACCACCCTCATTTGGCTTGAACTTTTCCCGCGCGGGTCACGAACATAGGTAGTAGTCTTCTTTGAACACAAGGCCTTCTTTTGATCAATTTTCCTTCTAAATGCTTTTGGATGTATGTTAATCCCTTCCCTTTCTTTTTGTACTTTTTTTTTCTTTTTTGTGCTCTTTTCTTTCTTTTTTTTTTTTTCACAATTTTTTCTTTTGACTTTTTTTTTTTTTTTTTTTTTTTTTTTGAGGGAGAGGGAAATAAACATCTCCAAAAGCTCACCATGCTAATTGATTTCTTCTTTTGATCTCTGAATTGCTTCTTACAAGGGTTTCAAGATCTTCTCAAGTTGCTTGGCCTAGGTCTTCATGTAGTGTAGCGGGCGGGTGGCCCCTATGTTTACCATTTTGGACTTCTCATTGTTTCCAAGTTAATCAATTGCAGCTCATTCATCATTCATTATGTTTGCTCTTTTAGTGGGAAGAGCTTTCAAGCTTCTTAGGAAATATTTTAATGCCACTTTGATTGTCAATTGATCGAGGACAAGAGAGATAGAGAGACAATGGAATTATTGAAATCAAACTTTTTATTGAGGGAATGAAGGTGAACACATTGACAATGATTAGGACTCAAAAGACTCAAAACTTCAAAGGACATTTGACTCACAGGACGAAAACAATCAAATAACTAGAAAACAAAGAAATAAACCCTAAGTCTTTTGTAGGACAAACAACCTAAACTCTTTATCACAAACAGTCATGACAAAATTGGTGCGACAGTAAGCACTAAATGGATTGCCTTTAGAGTGAATGATTGGGTGCCTTAGGTGGAGAGACAATCCCCTTGTCAAAGAGGTCTTGGATTTCATGTTTCAACCTTGGGCATCGATCAGTGCTATGCCCTTTGCCTTGGTGGAAGTCACAATACTCATTCTCTTTAAAGCGACGAGGTAATGGGTTAGGCAACGGTGCTGGGTCAAGGGATTGAAGCAAACCTTTCACCTTCAACTTCTCAAAAACATCGCTTAATGGCATGTAGAGTTCGGTAAATTGGCGGGACTGTTGGGGAGATATGGCATTAACATGCCTATGTGTCTTTCCATTACTTCCAGTTCGGGAACTCCCTAATATCTCATCTTCCTCAATTGTACCGTCACCAATGACATCTTCTACTTGAGTTCCAGCCCCAATCAAGGCCTTAAAGTTTGGAAAATAGCTTGCAAATAGATGCTTATGGTAGATAGGGAGGAGGTTCTTAACTACCATCTGAATCTGCTCTTCTTCATTGGGTCGGTTCACCATTTGAGAAGCCTTTCGTCTCCACCTTGTAATGAATCCAGAGAAGGTTTCATTAGCCTCTTGTTTTGTAGTCTCCAAGTCTCTTCGAGTAACATCCACCTCCGTATTGTACTTGTAGTGCTCCGAAAACTCATTACATATGTCCTCCCAAGTTCGGGTTCTATTCTCATCCAAGGCTAGGAACCACTTTAAGGCAGAAGTGGCTAAGGTTTCATGGAACATTTGAGCCAAGAGTTCATCTGTCGCTCCTCGAGGGTGCATAGCTCGCACATACATCTTCAAATGGGTCTTGGGGCAACCCGTTCCATTAAACTTTTCTAATTCGGGCATCTTGAATTGTAGTGGAATACGAGCTTGAGGAAACAAAGATAGGGTACGTACATCCACCATGTCATCTGTCCTACGGATTCCCTTTATAGTTCTTTCCAAGGCTTCTACCTTGCTAGCCAACACAGAGTCTGTATCAGAGGTCTTCCCCTTACTTCCCCCTTCTAGGTTAAAAATTTCAGGTGATTCATTTCCCTTGGTCTTAGTGCTTCCCCCATCATTGGTCTTAGTGCCTTCTCCAGACTGAGTCCCATCTTCGGTGTTATCCCCCGGGGTACGGCCATTATTCTGTTCGGGTTCCGATATCTTATGTTGGATATCTTGGGCCATTTTCAATGCTCTCTCAGATACATCAGTGGTGTAATCAAGCTTGGTCATGATGGCTTTCAAACAAGCCTCAAGGTCAAAGTTCCTTTCACTAGTCCCTTTGTTAGCCATCTCGGGTTCAAAATTTGAGTCCAACCTTAATAAGTTGTCACGGGTTTAATCCAACCTCCCTTCAAGAACAAAATCCCCTTTTTAGGCTATGACCATAACATTTTAACAATATTTCCATGACTGCGCTAAATTGATAAATGTGATCTTATAAAGCATCCCCTTAGTTAGACATCTCATCTTCAAGGGTACCTTGAAGTGTGAGGTGACGTACTAAGGACATGAAGGTGAGTCACTTAGTCTTAGGTTCTAACCATTAACAATCACAAAACCATCAAGAGTCACTTTCCCCCAAGTGTAAGCAAACTATGAGCTAGGTTTAAACAGTATATCTCCTTAGTTAGACACCTCATCCTCAAAAGTGTCCTTAAGACGGAAGGTGAGGTGACATACTAAAGACATAAAGATGAATAAGCCCCAACTTCTTAACCCTTAATTGAACACTTCATTCCAAACAAGCCCCTATTGGTTTACTTAAAAGCCCATGATTAAATGATCTTAGCTCACATACCTTTAATTAGTCCATCCTTCCTTTTGGGAGCCCCTTGGGTGAAGGGTGGATGTACTTACTAAGGGTACGTAGGTGAGACCATATATCAGTGTCAATCACTACACATGGTTAAAATAAACCTAAGCCTAGAACACAACTTATGAGCATAGCAACACAACACAAGCACGGTATGATATCATTACAATCAAGTGTGGGTGCATAAAGGTGAGACCATAGTGTCCTACAAGTCTGTCTATATGGACTAATGATAAGGGTAGGCTGGGGTCCTTCACTTGCTTGAGCAATCTTTATACCTAACCACATGTGGCATCAGGAACGCCGCGTGGGTCCAGCAGTACGTGATTAACTCATTTAATATACCCAAGGGCAAGCCCAAGGGTACTTGGCAAGAGAGGTTGAGAGCTTTCGCCCCAACTCATGGAATCAGGAAAACCAAGGTTGAGGCTAGGCCCGTCAGTGGCAAGGGACATCGATCCTAACATGCAAGAGTTTGCGCACACAATGCAATAAATGAAAGCACACAATCAAGCGGATGCAATGTGATTGATTTTAATTAAACAAAAGAAATTAACTTAGCCCAATCAAATTGTATAGAGTCTAGCCCACAAATCCCCAGCGGAGTCGCCAATCTGTGGACCCCAAAAAAGAGTTACAAGGCCCACAGGAGGGTTTTGAAAAAGGAAAAAGGAGTCGCCACCTTATTTTTTAAAGGAAACAAGGAAAACCCTAAAAAACAGTTTTGTTTTAGGAAAACAAAAGATTGACTCCATGTTAAAATTGGTAAGGCAAAAAGTCTTTTGGAAACCAGAGAAATCGGGGATTCGGAGGCTAAGTTACGATATGGGAAGGTTCTAGGCAAAGCCTATAGGCACCCATATCGCCCTAAACGGTCTCTTAATTTAATTGGGCTAAATCAAAGTCTTAATCACACACAAATCAACAATTATCATCACAAGACAGCATGCATATCATTCATTCATTCATCCATATAATCAAGTAAATCAAAGAAAAACAGAAAAAAGAAGGAGGGGGGGAGAAAACCTAGGATACTTAGTATCCTAGGGCGGACTTGAACCTCACAAGGAGCGCCTACGTACCATGTATGGAAATACATGGATCAAAGTCCACGTAGTTCGAAAGGGAATAGGGTTATAACCTAATCAAGGCCTATGGCAAACCCTAAGTTTCCTTTCAAGTAAAACATGGTAAGTTTCCAAAATAAATGATTCTCAAAAGATTTTTGGTAAAACATGGAATTTTGATAAGAAATGGAAACCTTGATTCAAAAGGTATTTGTTATTGAAAGGAAACTATAAGGATTGCCATGTTCCCCTATTAGGAAATAACCCTAGGGGGGAGAAAGGGAAAGTTTCAAAGGAAGGAAAGAAGGGTGAATTGGGGCACCCTCATACCCTACTTACCTTAAGCGAAAGCAACCTGTCAAAGTAACCACCCTATTGCATAGGGTAATTACCTTATTTGTAAGATTTCATCTTACAATAGCCAAAATAACCACCCCACATTGGTGGGGTAGTTGCACCTGTTGTACCTGTCAAAGCACCTGCAATTTCCATGCAAAACATACCAAAAATACCAACCAACCAAGCTAGGTTCCAATCAAGCAATTATCATGCCCAAACATGGGCCAACACATGCTCAAAATGTCATATCAAGGATAAATAACAGATCTGGACAGAATTGAAATAAGGTTTAAAATCAACCACAAGTCATGCAAACAACATGAATCATAAACTAACTAAAACCCTAACTCAACCCTAGATGCAAAGGCATGCAAAAAACCCTAAAATCAACTATATGAATGCTGAAAATATCATAGTTACCTAATATGGAACACATATGCAGCAACTATGAAGAAAAAACAGGGAAAATCCCTAACCAATCATGCTATATGCAACTAAACCAACACAAGGATAATAGAAACCCTAGAATCACAATGATGCATAAAATCACATGAAATAACCTTCTAACATACTAATCAGCCCATGAATATGATCCTAAACATGCATGCTAACTAATAGAGGCAGCAAAACATAATAAAAACACAAGCTTTAATATGCAAAAGAGTTATTTCATGCAGAAAACCAATTTCAGCACCTAAGAAACCCTAAAGTCCCAAACATGCAGTAAATCACATGGAATAGCATCCTAGCATACTAAACAGCCCATGAATATGATCCTAAACATGCATACTAGCTAATAGAAGCAGCAAGACGCAATAAAAACACAAACTTTAACATGAAATAATGACTATTCCATGCAAAACCTTAGAAAAGACTCTAAAAAACCCTAAAAACACAAAGACTCATAAAACCACATAAAATGACATTATATCATGCAAAACCAGCCATAGACAACATCCTAGTCATGCATTCTAAGCATTAGAATCATCCACACATGATAAAACAGTAAGCTTTAAACATGAAATAATGCAAAGCTAAGTAAAAAACCCTAGTTTGAATGAAAGAGAGAAAGGGGAAGAGGTATACCTATGGTGGCTGCTGTAGAGAGTCCTCCTCTTCTTATTGTACTGCTGGAAATTCCTTCCTTCAAGCCTTCAAGCCCAACTCCAGCCCTCCTTCAAGCTTTCTCTCACACTCTCTCACTCAAAGTTTAGGTTAAACTACCCTAAGGATGGCTGCCATAGCCTCCAAGTCTCACACATGCCTCGCACTTCAGAAATTGCCTCCCCTATTGCTGAAGTATAAGGGGGTATTTATAGGGATTGAGGGGAAACCCTCAATGGTTGGGATTAAAACCCTAAGGATTGATCCAAGGGCTCTTAGAGGTTACCTTGGGGCTCAAGTAGGTCAAATAGGGCTGAAATTAGGGTTAAATGGCGGCTGGAGGCGAGCAAATCCGAGGAAATAGGGAGGGAGCCGCGTCAAAGCTCAAAAAAGGAAAGAGGCTCGGGTGACCACCTGGGGCTGGGCGGCTAGCCGCCTGGCCTTGGGCGGCTGACCACCTGGGCTGGGCGGTTAGCCACCAGGCCCCAGATGGTCACCCGAGCGCGCCATCAGCAATTGCCTTATTTGAGCCCTTTCAGCTTCCAAATGTGTTTCGGGGGTCAAACGGAGTCCGATTTTGACGAAACGAAAGCCAAAACGACCGTGCTTCGATGAGGAATGTAATTTAAGACATTTTAGGGCAAAAATCCCTAGCCATGGCTGCATGGTTGGGTTTTACAAAGGCGGCTAACCGCTATGCACCACCGTCGCTAAGCTTAGGTATGCATATATGGTCGCACCGAATGCTTTCCAATTCAAAATTCAACCTTCCAAAACATCTTTGGGAATGAAATTAAGACTAATTAAAGTCAAATGGGTGGGAATTGAGTGAAAATCATGAGCCAATTTGAGCCAACCCGAAGTGGGTCTCTTAACCAACTTGAACCGTATTGAGCCATTTTAATCCCGAACCATCAATTCATCAAATTGAACCCATAAATACCTCAAATGCATTCTCATGAACTCCAATTGACAACTTGGAGATCATTTCAAGGTTAAATAGAAAGTTCGTGACCTAAAAGACGGTTATGCCCCTCAAGTCACAAAAGTTCTTATTAACCCTCAAGATCAACTCCAAATTGAACCAAAATTCATATCCAATGTCCTTGTGATTCTAGAAAACTAATGCAAGTAACTAGACTCAAAAACAAAACAATAACCTACATGAAATGGTGAGCCCTAGTAAGGTGGTGCAAAAATGGGGTGTGACAAGAATTTCCTTACAAACATATGTTTACCTAATTTAATGATAGTTTTTGGATGTTTTGGCATTTTTACAAGTTTAAAACGATTATTATTTATACATTTAAATACATAGAATTCATACTATTACAGTTAATGCATAAATGTTCAATTGAATGTAGTTTATGATAGACTGGTGATTAAAGGTTGGTTAATATCAACACGTGCAATGCACGTGTGCACCAACTAGTGTATATATATATATATATATATAGATGTTTATGTGTCCAAATGAATATGATTTTGTGTTTATATATTTGTATTCATGTGTCCACGTATCTGTATCTACATATCCATATTTTTTAAAAATAACTATTACACATGATGTAATATGAATGGGAGGGAGGAGCAGTTGCTCCTCCACTGTGAGGAGCCAAGTATTGTCCATTAGAGAAAGTAAACTCGTCTAGACATAGCCCTATCAACGCACCATTATTCAACACTATTCCCTTGCCCAAACACGTAAGCCCAACATGTCCATGCAAGTGCTTCGACTTTGACCCAACATGATTGATAATGAAAAGGACACAAATTACCAAATGAAAGTTGTGTGCATGAAAGTGTAGCTAGAGCACACAACTTGATCATTTTCAATAGAATTGAACCTACGATATTTATGTTGTATTTTAAATATAAAATAAGTATTTCAAAAATCCAAAGTTTTTCTTGAAAGAGTTTTAGTGGGTTTATATAGTATCCCACTTATTATATATGGTATCATGTGTTGGGATGTAGGGAGTCCTCACGTGCGCATGAGACGGAATCCAATCGAGTGATTTGCAGGACAAGGGTCCAAAAATTGACTTAGTCAGGCGCATCGCGAGAGTACGACGTGCGCGCAGGGGGGCAAATCCTGAATATTTGGCTTCGCGTGTGCGGGCAGGTTGACCCGCATTTTGCTACTTTGATTTTTGGTTACTGGGTTATCCGCGACCCAGTTCAGCAACCCATTTTAAACCAATAAATTTTATGACCGTTTTATGACTGTTGGGAATTTATAACCGGATTTATTTTATGATTTTATAACCGTTGGACTTCATTACTTTTATGACTGTTGGGATTTATACTATAATTTATTTTGTGTTTTATACCAGAATTTAATGTATTTATTTGGTGACCGTTTTTTAATTGTTGGGTTCTTTTTCTAAAGCTTAATATACCAATTGTTTGTTTTGAAGAAAAATATACACAAAACAAAGTCTATTTCATTTCCATTCTACAATTTCATTTTTCATAGAAAGGAGCATTCTGAGTTCTTCATTTTTCCTCCTACACTTGCGAGTGCACGCTTGCGGGAGTCCAGTTGTTGAATCCAGGAGGGTAGAGCGCTGTGACCTACTGCACCGAGTTGAATACTCAGAGGGGCGGAACTACTCTTAAGGATAGTGCCTTGTACACGCCTCAACTGACACTGTTTGTATTTCTGCAATTCTTGTACTAGTTTTATTTTATACAGTAGCATCTACTCTATTATTTTCCAACAATTTTAAGAGTATTTCCTTCATGGATGCTACTGCTACGACTGAGGATAGAGATGTATCATCTCAAATCCATGATTTCCATGCCCTAGTGAGTGACCTAAAAATGAAAAAAAAAATAGAACTAGTATTGTTATTTCTAACACGCTAGTCTTATAGATCATTTCTATGGGATTCATTTTAGATTGGTTACAATTAAATTTGTTCATACTATTATTCATATAATTCGTATATATGAAGGCATAATTCTTTTTTTTATGTGCTATACTTGTGATTTGTTATTCTCTTTGAACATCCCACAGATAATATCAAGATGAATATTTTAGTTGATACTAATCTGTTATATTGTTGCCCAAGTGAGAGCATATCTAGAAGAATTTATGCAACTTTGATTTTACTAACATGTATTTTATTTAGTTACATGAATCAAAGTTTAAAGTTTCATGTTTGAACATTTGGTGTGAGTATTTATATATTATTTGTTACCTTTGAAGTTTGGAGACTTAAGATTGAAGGTGGTACATGAGTCTTCTGGCTCTATCTATCTCATACGTATATGTTTTAACCTTCTAGCAGTATCTTGTGTTCATATATGAATGATTAGATTTTTGGTATTTTTACTAAAAATAAAAATTTTACTTGAAGAATTTGTTGATATATCATTATTATATTTATTTGCGTTGCCATTAGAGGTAATCCTTATTGGCTAATGAAGTTCTAATTAACCGATTGAATGTGAGAATGCATGTTTTTGGTTTAATTTTCACTAAGCCTTCTACAACTAATTAGTCAATCCTAATTAGATGGGATTAAGGCTTTACTGGAGAAAATTATAAAAATGTTAATTCTAGATGATTTTTATGGACCATTTGGAGACATGCATTTATATGGAAAAATGAATATTTTCTTATCTTATGTGTTCAGAATGAATTGGCGCATAAAGGAGTTTTTATATTTTGAGCTGTGGGGGCATTCTTTAATGTAAAAAATATTGAGTTATAGAATTTTTCTCAATATATATATATCATATGTTGATCTCTTATTTTTAGAGAAGATATAAATATTCTATATTGTAGATGTGGATATGTTCCTTTAAATCTACAAATAGTGGGGGTTAACGAATTATAGTTAAGTAGTTCTTTAGACTACTAACTGTGGTTAGAGATATCCACTAAATTTGAAGGTACAGTGATGATTGAAACTCCAAATTGAATGATTTTGTGTTTACCATTGATTATGTGTCTATTGGAAGGTGAAACTATATATTTGTTGAAAAGTCTACCAAGAAGGCAAGCTTATAACTTTGGCCTCGGTCAGTAAAGAAGCAGACAGACTTTGTGAAATATCATTTGAGATGAGACAAAATCTACTAACGGTTATGTGTTTACACTTAATGGAGGTACAGTATCTTGGAAATTTACCAGGCAAACATGCACAGCTCGATCTACTATGGAGTCCGAATTAATTGCCTTAGAGAAGGCAGGTACAGAGGTTGAGTGGCTCAGAAACCTCTTAGCGGATATTCCTATTTGGACGAGACACCAGCTCCATCCGTGTCTCTACATTGTGATAGCCAGGCTGCTATAGCCAAAGCTAAGAGTAAATCCTACAATGGGAAGAGTAGGCATATACGCCTAAGACATAATATAGTGAGGCAATTGCTTAGTGATGGGTTATATCCCTTGATTTTGTGAGGTCAGAGTTGAATTTAGCTGATCCTTTGACAAAACCACTGGGTAGAAATCTAGTGAGTAATACATCGAGGGGAATGGGACTAATGTTTGTAACAAATGGTCAACAGTGATGGTAACCCAACCTATGTGAATGGAGATCCCAGGAATTAGGTTCATATGGGTAGCAACAAGTCACTAGTTGGCTTAGAGTGCACTATCAATTTTATAATATTTTGAGAGTCCCTTCCTATGGTGTAGATAGTGCAAACTGTAATGTGTAAAGGTTGAGTTTTAACTCTTAATGGATTCCATAGTCTTTGTTGGGTGGTGTGTTTAGTTGTAGTGCACACTTGATGGATCCACCTATATGGATGTGGAAGTGGGGCCGCTTCCTATGAGAACTTGGACAGGTTCTCTAGAGCATTCATGAATTCCCAGGTATGGCGCATGGCCTATTCGTGCCACCCAGATCAGAAGAACTCAGAATTCGAGAATTGGATGTGGGTTGTAAGTCGATTGATTCACGCTAAAGAATTTTGGTTCATAGAAATTTTATATTTCACCAGTTTTCTGTGGGTCACTGCTTACATATCCTAGGTTTGGTTCATAGTCCAAAAGACACCATAACCGATGCATTAAGTTCTTACGCTCCTTTCTTTCTTTTTGTATTTTTGAAATATGTGGGGATTGTTGTATTTTAAATATAAAATAAGTATTTCAAAAATCCAAAGTTTTTCTTGAAAGAGTTTTAGTGGGTTTATATAGTATCCCACTTATTATATATGGTATCATGTGTTGGGATGTAGGGAGTCCTCACGTGCGCATGAGACGGAACCCAATCGAGTGATTTGCAGGATAGGGGTCCGAAAATTGACTTAGTCAGGCATGTCGCGAGAGTATGACGTGTACAACGTGTACTCGATGACATCGACGATGAAGGCTAGACAATGGTAGCCGAGTTCTAAACGGCAGCGATGCGACTGTTTCTTCTTGCTTTCCTCTCACCAAACCCTAGCTTTGGATTCAAATATATCTAGGAGGCAAAACGACGGCGACGGTGATGGCGTGCCTCTATTTCTTCTCTTAATTCAGATCTACTGTTTTATTTTCCAGTGCTCTTGAAATTGCAACAATGGTCGACAGGGAGAAGACAGCGACCGGAAGAAGGGGCGGGATGTCACATAGATGAGGACGACGACTGTTTGACGAGGATGATGGCAAGACAACGGATCCTCTGAACCAATCCTTGATGGAATTAATTGTTTCGAGTGTATTGCATACTGTTATGACAATAAATCCTTTTTTTTTTTCCTGAGAATTTAATCTATTTTTTCTCTTTTACTACCTCAAATTTGTTCACTCTAATATGGAATCTTTTTAAATCTCTTGATGCTCTTTCATTTTTCTTTTTTTTTCTCTTTAAAATTTTAATTGAGTGGTTCATCTTTATGGTAGTATTTTTTTCCCTGATTGTTAGTTGCTTTCCTTCTCCTTAATTAGTGGTAGAGATTGTAGGAACATTGCATTTTGATAATTTAAAAAGAAAAAGAAAAATCAATTTTAAGTCTTTGAACTAATAATTAATTTTGCAAATTATTTAAAGAATTTATAAGTTTTTCAGTTGATATATATGAAAAAAAAAAAAAAAAAGGGCATGAAGTAATGAAACAAGAGTATCCAGCCTAGTCTTTGTATTTTTTTCGGTTGATATGGTGATGTCGTGACTTGTTCTATTGAATGCAAGGTTTCCAAGGTGTTTAAGGGTTGTGCTAAAGTCTAACTAGGGTTTTGTGTGTGGTTGAGAGACCTTAGAGAGACAAAGAAACGTGATTTGAGTTTGAAACATGATTTTGGTTTTTGTTTGTTTTAAATAAATAAATAAATAAATATTTTGCCCTATCAACACCACATCATCAGTCACTTAAGTAATATCCCCGTCAGCACTAATCTCCACCCTTAGATCTGTTTAAATCTAAAGGCTTAAGTTTTATGTCAAAATTTGTGTTTTTCTTTGTGTCCCTAGATCCTATCCCATATATATACACACACACACAGTGAGTACCTTTCTTGTGAGGTTAATCTAATTTAACTTTGCGTTAGATCATCCTTCAAAATTATACATGTGATTCATATTTTATGGAATATATTTTCTATAAAGACAATGACATATTTTGAATACATTGTCATATTCAATAACTTGATTTAATTTCTAAATTCTAAGCTATCTTTGAACGTCCATCATAGATTTTTAGTCCAATCGCTTTACAACTTGATAGAGCTCACCTAACATTAAAGAATTAAAACTGCGAAAGTTGAATTTGTTGAAGTTGTAGTCACCGCCTAAAGAAATCCACTACGGTCGACCATCTTAATTGGTATTTCAATACATTAAGCCATTAAGGCTCTATTTGAGAGTTTTAAAAAACTGAATCAGACTAGGTCTATTTTTTTTTAAAAGCTGTTCGGTAAAGGTGAAAACTTAACCAACTAAAAATAAGTTTGACAAGTTTTGATTTCACAATATTTGGTGTGTTTTGTTGTTTTTTTTTCCCCTTTGTTTAGTCAATTCAACTTTATGCTAAAAAACAAGGCATAAATACAACTTTTTTAAAAACCAAAAAACAATTGCGAAGTGGACCAGTTTGATCTAGTTTGCTAGATTCCCAAACAGGCCCTTAATAATATATGATGAGTAGTTTATAAAAAAAACTATCTTTATACCTTGTTTTCTGTTTATATTATAAAGCTGAACAAGTTATCAGGAAAAAATGGGTACCAAACAATAGAAATCAAAATTTGGTCATACTCATAATCAATTAACAAGCTTTTTAGGTTTGGTAAGCAAGCCCTAATTTTTAAATTTTTTAAAATTTTAAAAAAAAATTTGCCAAACGAGGGGTATCCCAAGCTATTAGACTTAGACTAATCCCCTCCTGATATACAAACTACCCGCAAGCTCATCCATCCGATAATGAGGGAGAAGAGATTCAAACTTGGGACCTACTTAAGAAGTTATATAAATCCCATTTAGTAAGATAATGTTACGGAATATGCAATATGGAGTTTGGAATGTCTGGTTCAATAAATTCATGTGATCGATCTATTAATTAATTTAAATATTAAAACAACAACTAGCTAGGAAAATATGTATGCATGAACGATCACTTTTTGTAAACTTAGATTAATCTACATCAAATCCAATCTATAGTTCTAGGTCAAACTTAATGGCGTAGTAGGAACACACAGAAAACAAAGGAAGACTACAACCTTCAACCCAAATAATAAACCTTAGAATCCGTGAGGAAGGCCCTTACACAAGTTCAATAAAGTTTTTATTTGTCAATAGTCGAAAATTTCAATTTTACCCTTTTGGACATATTTATAGGCTCCCAATACTTATTAGAAATATTCTAAAATTTTTGCTACCTAATAAACAATAATAATACAATAATAATAATAATGATCATCTAATAATTGTGATTTGTCCGATTTCCTTATCCTATACTATATTCCTCCACTGGAAGAAAACTTGTCTTTCTTCTTTTGATCTTGAAGTCTTACTTTCTAAATAAAAAGATATTTCAAATGCTTTAACTACTTCAATTTTTTTTTCTTAAAATATATTCCTTGAATTGTGCAATTGGAATTATATGTCTTCGTTGTAGTCTTTATTTGCGAGGGGGGAGGACCTAGTCAACATTAGGTTTGGACCCAAAAACACGCACACAAACACGCGCGCCCGCCGGTACTGAACCGGGTCGAGTGGGGTCAAGAAGACCGAGTGAGACCAACCCATGTGTGTTATTTTTTAAGCAAAGTTTATTTTTGCTAATTTAAATTATTATCGTTAAGTTGTGTTTGTTTGTTAACCTAAAACAGTCATGGCCAAAAGACACACTTGATCAATGTGTCTCTTGACTGTTCTGCAGAATCACTTCTGAGTCTATATAAACCTGCATTTTGCACAAAATTAGAGATTGATTAAGAGTTTACTTTTCACATCATTTTGAGTCGTCGGATGCGCAGATTGCAGTACTTCTTCTGTGGTACAGATCATTATATTCAGGGAGGTAGACGTTCGAATGACTCAAAGCACTAAGTGAGGGACGAAATCTGTTTGAAGGACATAGTGTCAAACACTAGTCTTGATCATTCCATTTCTGTTTCAATCATCTTTTGGCTACTGTAAGTTCGTTATTTTCCAGAATTTATTTTTGTTTATTTCTGATTTATATGGCTACTGTTTTTACAGAATTATAAAAGTAACACATATTTCTCCAACAATAAAATCAATCTATCTTATCACATTGTTAAATGGATTTTAATGGAATATGAGTCATGCCAACAATTTGATTTTGCGATTTGAACTCCTCCTAATATTTTGATTAGATCCTTACTTAACGAATATTTGTCATGAAAAAGATCTTCAACAACTTGCTTGACAACTTTCAACTTTTGATCTTCTATTTCTTCATGGACTCATGTGTGGATAAATTCTTTAAAATGAACAAATTTTTCAACATCACGGATGTCATTGTGCTTAGGTAAATGCACTTAGGCCCAGCCATGAAGTGAATTTATCTTGACTGTTAATTAATTAATGGGAAGTAGATTTACTATAGCCTTGCTTGTTTTTCTGGGAAGTTATCAGGCCAAAGGTCAAAGGCGATACCTGTTGAAAAAAGGAAAAAGAAAAAATCACACACAATAAAGATTATCCTTATATCTCCCATTAAGTACCGGGGTTAGGTGAGCAATTTGAAGACAATGAACTAATATTAATTCTCTTTATTGCTTGTAGGTATATATGGATGAATTGCTTCAATAAATGCCCTAGTTGCTTCAACCAGACAACCACTAAACATATTAGTTACAAAGTTTAGGTAAATGCACTTTTCAATCATTTATAGAAAGAACACAATCATATTTCGTGAATCACTAGCATAGCTTTTATCCTATCATATTCATACTGAAAGTTTGTGGAGATTGACCTCGCCCCCTCAAAAAAAAAAATCAAATCATATTCAAGTTTGCCGTTGGACCACATGTTAAGATGTATTTAATGATAAAAGTGCGCAAATAATGTAGTTCTGCATTCTTTTATTTTTTTTTACGAAACCTTTGTTTCGTTTAATGTATGTTAACTTGTTTTTTAATTTTAAGATTGAGCACAGGTAAAAATGTAATAAACTACTAGGACATTAGGACCCCTAAAAGAAACTAATACATGCATTATTAAACCAAATAACAAAATAAGTAGAGGTCGTTGAGGTGGTGATAGGGCTGCTGACGAGTTAAACCACTCATTAACAACTCACAACAAAGCTCGTTAAAGGTTCGGCTCGAGCTCAATCAATTAATAAATGAGCCAAACTCAAGTCCGAATTTTAGGCTCATTCAACAAACAAGCCAAGTTCAAGCAACTCATTTAGGCCCATGAACAAGCTCGTTAAGAGCTTGATGAGAAGCTTATTTAGAGGCTCATTAGTGAGCTCGTTTAAGAGCTCATGAGTGCATGGGGGCATAATTAATTGTACTACTATAAAGAGATATTCATTCTCTACTAGTAGATGCTAGCTTGATGCTTCTACTTATCCTAGTAGAGTTTTGGTGTAAAAGAGATACTTCTTTTAAGGGATTCAATAGAAGTATGATGGCATGGTGACCGGTGTTGAAACATATATGGGTGTTATGATATGCTCCAACCAATAGCTTTAGTTTTTTTTTTTTTTTAATTTTTTTTTAATTTATCGCAGTTTTTTATTTAGTAATACTGAAAACAATTATAACCTTATGGGGTTTTGATTTTGGGTTCTTTATGGTTTATACTTGAGATGATGATTTAAAATCAGTTATCCAAAAGAAAAAAAAAATCTAAACGAGCCAAGCTCAGCTTGAGTTTGAATACTTTCTAACGAGTCGAGCTCAAACTCGAAATTTAGGCTTGTTAAAAAGTTCGGCTTGTTTATTAATGAACAAATTTTTTAACGAATCAAACCTGAACACTCCAAAACTCGGCTCCGCTCGTTTGCAGCCTTAAGTGGTAGACAATCTTGATGGTGAGCTTGATGGTGAGCACTCATGCATCTCCAAGACCTATGTATGGAGAAAGAGAATATTTTAATGAGGAGATATCTCTCCATTATTTTGTATGTAAAACACCAAAACATACGGGAATGTTATAATAACTATTAATTTAGACATTTCAATAAATTGAGAACCTTTTATACGGGGATATATAACAAATGCAAAGTTTGAATTAAAAGATTTTTCATTTTTATAGAATAATAAACAGATTTTTTTTTCTTTTTACTTATAAAAATAATTTTATTGTTCGTTCAAATTAAATTGCAGATGTATAATACTTTGCATTAAAAAAAATAAACAAAAAGAAAAAGAAAATAGCTAGGCATATATATATATATGGCCATTCTCACCGTGGTTAGATTTATTTGATTGGCGTAGATGAATACATGGTCCAAACTTATCCAAAAAATAAAAAATAAAAAATACATGGTCCAACGAATTAAGGAAAAAAGGATAAACTAAAAGAAGAATCGACTCTCACACATCGTAAGCAACCTTAACGGCCCGTCATGATCATTATGGTTGGTTTAGACCTTTCAAATTAATATTGAAGATATCATAAAAGTGAGGACATTTGGTTAAACTTGAACCTAATAATGGTGACCAACTAAGCATTGATTTGGCCTCGAACAATCTTAATTGATTGATGCCAACATTTTACCAGTAAGTCGGGTAGGAAAACCCTAGAATTTAATCCAAAAGTCATGACGCCTGTGCACCATTGAAAAGGGGTCTGTTTGAAAAGCTGTCAAAAGCAGTTTGATTGAGAATAAAATTCATTTTTTTTCTGTCAGCACCATCATGTAATTAATAAAACAGAGTATGGAATCATCTACATTTTTACGGAGGTTTTGCTTTCGACTTTGCATGGGTGTACGTGTGTAGAGGCTCTTTTCTTTCAATATTGCCATTTTATTAATTTATTCTGTTTTTGGTGTGATTTTTAATTTTATTCCAAGACAACATGCAATAAAACATATGTGGTTGTTAGTCACGTTTTTATTAACATCATGACTAGCAACCACGATTTTTAGTTGGGTATATGATTCCTCATATGGTCGACTAAACAAGTATATAGAACCTGTATACATTAAAATCGTGGTTGGTATAGCTACGATTTTAATAAAAATGTGGCTAGCAACCACGTTTTATCACTGTTCTGAAATAAAATTGAAAACCACACCAAAACCAGAATAAATTAATAAAAAACAATATTTAGGAAGAGAGCCCGTGTCTAGGTGTATGTGTTCTCTTATCGTTTGACCCCCCCCCAAAAAAAAAAAAAAAAAAAAAAAAGGCCCCCAACGGGCTCAACTTCTGTAATAATAATTTTGTAATTTATCATTGTGGCATGCATTTGCCGTATACCTAGTAGCACTCTGGCCATACTTGTTTGGTTGGAATGAAATGGGTAAGAATGGAATTTGATTTCATGCTCAAAATAGTTTGGAATGGAATAAAATTAAAATAAACATTACAAAATAAATATCGTTATAATTCACTACTACTGTTTGATTCCATTCCCATTTAATTACCTCATCTAAACACGTTGTTTGGAATGAATTAGAATGTGATTACATTCCATCCATTCCATTTCAACCAAACAAACATGGCCTCTATGTTGCATGTATCCCACAATCCTAGCTTTTAACATTCACGTACATTTTGCATGACCGTCTAGTCCCTTTTCTTATTGAAGTACGTTGACAGGCATGTTGCATGCATGCATATAAATTTTCTCAAAGGATTTAAGATGCAACCAAAACATGCTCTTGAATTGGTCTGTCTAACTGATCCAATGTGGATATACTTGCTGGAATAAAACTAGAAAAGCCTATTCTCTAAAGTTATGGCTTACAATCACTTTAAACAGGTACTAATCATGTAGGATCTGCTTTGAAAGCATTGAATTGGCGTTAATTGAGAACAAGTTTGGGCACCAGCGGCATAACTACTTGATTTATTGCATAACTGCTGCAATAAATCAAGGCAACTACTTGAGATGCAAGTTGGTTTGCTTCAGCTTGGTCACAAATGCGTCCTACTTTTTGGGATTTAGATCTTTTATAGCAATTCCGTGCGAAAGACAGCATTCAGCATTACCAATCGCTACAATTTGACACAAGATGCTCTAATGGTGTTATTGTTAAAATTTGACCTTTTATTTTTTTTTTAATAGTATCGGGAGGTTTCAGATGTTTTGTACCTGACTAATTAATCCCCCTGTGCACATGCAGTCTCCTTGTCCCACATGTATAGAGCAATTACATGACAAAATCCATAAGGTGGCCTTGAGGGAGAGTAGTGAGAGTTGAATCCAAGACCTCTTGCTTGGCAAGAGGCCCTAGGACCACTAGGTCCACCCATCAAGGGTTAATTGCTAAAGATTGACTTGACAACTACTTCTAGCAGAATATTTTGGGAGAGGTGAGATGGGATTTCATTAAAGCATCTCTAAGAGACTAACTGTTTTAACTTTTTAATTAAAGTAGAGAGTAGCACCAACTCCAAAAGGCTAGCTATCCAACTCTCTAAAATAGCTAAACCCTTTAAAGCTCTCCAAATATAGTTAGCCATCTTGACTCTCTTAGCTAAAGTAGAGAAAAAAGTAGCTAATCCGCTAAGGAAAAAATAGCTAATCCTATTGGAACCTTAAGTTAAAAAGGAGGTTCTCTATTTTAACTAGTCTTATATATTGGAAAACCTCTAGACTTTCTTAACTAAATAAAAAGCACTTATCAAGTTCTCCAAAATAGAGAAAAAATAACTAGTCCTGTCGGAGATGCTATTAGATTGTGAGATGAAGTGATGCCATGACATCATTTGGTACTGTTTGATCTTGTGCCAAATTGATTGACCTAAACTTTAAGTTAGGGTCCATCCTACCAACATAGTACACAGCATCTAATGAAGTGGATCTAACCTAGCTCATTGCAGACTGCCAAGATGAGAATTGTCCACTGTAAGTTTTGATGCATTCCTACAAGTGATCTGCACTAATGCAAATTGGTAAAATTGAAGCACAAACCTTGCCGTTTAGATTAATTATTATAGACATAAATGATGGGACCTAATGATATGTAGTTCTTTAATTATGATCTTGGAGAATGCCAATAGATTCAAGAAAAGCTGATGGTCAATCAAAGTAAGAAGGAAGGAAAACTTCAGGTTTGGACAGTGAAATAATAAATGATTAAGAAGCCATTATTCCATGAAGTTGCTTTCTCCAAAAAAAAAAAAAAAAAAAAACGAAAAGAAAAATAAATAAATATATAGATATATATATATATATATATATATATATATATATAAAATAAAAAACATCATGTTTCGACTGTGTGAAACAGTGAACTTACTGTCATCACAGACTGTACAAAACAATTCACACGGTTTACAGTCGTATATGATTTTCACACGTATTCTCTAGGCCATGTGATCCCATCTAAAATGATCCGGACTTTATCATTTTCGTGTGTGTGGATATATATATATATATATATATATATATATATATATATATATAATTAGGGACGTTAGAAAGTCATTGCATGGGAACATCGCCGATGGTAAATAATAATTCTTGAAAACGATCGAGGACGACTACATACTTCAAGCTTCTAAAGTTTTATGTCACCTAGAGTTTGTTTATTCTATTAATGCCATTGGTTCTTATATATTACCATGCATGCTTTTAATATTTATTCATGATCTCAAGTATAAAAATAAAAAAATAAAAAACTACAAACTATGATGCAAAATAATTAAATTCATACTTGACCAAATTAATGTTTCATGAAAAGAATTTATAGCCGTATTAATTTCATGATTTTTTTTTAATATAGAAATCTCAGTACCAGCCAGAATCAAGTCTTTACGTGGCCTCCTCAATGCTCAAATTGGACAGACCAAACGTTGCGGAGCTTAAATTGTATACAAACAAACGTGAGGGATCTGAACAAACCAATAAAGATACAAAATATGAAAAATCAAGTAAATAAATAAAATATAAAAATAATCATAAACTGATTTTTGGTGCAACCTAATCAATTGGAGCGGAGAAGAATATTGAAAAGGAAGAAAAGAGCGAAAGGAGGGAAACATTTAAAAAAAAAAATGGTAAAAATACAAAATCCTAAAGAGTGGACAATGCTACATCATTATTAAAGTAAAGAGACAAGGAATGAAAGAAGAAAATGAATGAAAATCAAGTATTTAGGTGGGAATCAATGCATGAAAGGCCTATCACATTAACCTAGCTAATTCGTCTTACGTAAATAGTACAAATATGATTTTACTACACGTGTTTAAGATAATTTGAGGGGGGAACAATTTCGATCCACACCCTTAATTTATAGCTACTCCACACTCCTATTATATGTAACTTTTTTACTCAATTTGTTAATGCTTAAAAAAATTCATCTCGACCTGAAGGAATTAGTCCAATTGGTAGAAGAAAAACCCTTTTATTCTATTAACCTAGGTTTGATTCCTTTAGGGAGCACTCCAGGAATTAATTCTTGAATGCACTAGGCCAATGTGGGGGAGTGCACCCTTAAGATCACCCGGGGAGAGATTTAATCAAGATGCACGCAAGTTGGGTCGAACACCTTGATCGTCAAACCATAAAAATAAAATAAAAAAATTCACCTTGTGGCTTTAAGCATAAAAAAAAATTGAGTCAAAAGCTAGAAGAGTGTAATTTAGCAAAAAAGAGTGTGAAAAATTATTACTTATCATAAAATAAAAAAAATACTATATTTGGATTTTTCTTTTCCATAAAGTCTATTAATATACAACCAAATTCAATTTCTCTTGGCCAGCCATCAGTTAGGGCTATTAGCCTAGACGTTAAACGACCTCATGGGGCGGTAGCCCCGTATGGGGAGCGGGGATTAGTCAGGCTTTGACAGTTCGGACACCTCGTTGCTTGGCAAAAAAAAAAAAAAAAAAAAAAAAAAATATTAGAACAACAAGTTGGCATATCATTAGATGACAATGTTATACCAAATCTGGCTAAAGGGATTGGATTCCATCTAATCAAATTTGGATATTGATCCCATTGTCTAACAAAAAAAAAAAAAAAAAAAAACTAGTTATTGAATTTATTGAATATGTGGTCCAGGAAATGGACATTAAACTGATTCAAGATCGGTAGGTATGCAAGGTTGAAGACTGATATTACAGAATTTAATTTCTCATTTATTGTCTGTTAGGTACACAAATGAATTGCTTAAATAAATGTCCATTATGAAGCAACCATAAATCCTCTACACATCCTTCCTGCAATGTTTAGAAAATTGCTCTCTTCAAATCATTTATAGGATGCACCAACCGTGGTTTGTACATCAACACACCATCATAACTTGCAAAAGGTCAGTGGCACACATTGGGACCATGGGATCGAGGCCGAGGTGCTTGAGAGATAGAGAAATAATGACCAAACTGCTGGGGTACTCAAAAGTAGATGAATACGAGTCACAATCTGAGATTTAGGGTTTCCGTCAATGGTCTAGGGCCTTGAAACTACTCACAAGTTTTTATTATGCATTTCTGCATATTCCTTTGACTGAGTTTGTGCGAATTGAATGAGCCTTTTTCAATCATTTATTGGACGCAACCAAAAATTTGTACATGCTGACCCCGTGTAGGTAGCTAGTTTGGAATTAAAGCTTTCTAGGGTCGACGTGATTTGAGTTTTAATTAATTAATTAAACCATTATATTTTTTTTTTGTAAGAAAACTCAAATTGCATGTATCATGCACATGGGTGTGAACACTACTTCCTTCCTTAGAAGGGAGTTGGGGTACATCAGTATATCATATGATTTTAATCAGGTCTAAAACATCCCGCACGTCCTAGACAATTAGGTGGTACATAGCTATGCGGACCCCATCTACTTTGAAATAGTTCTTTATTTTTGGTTTTTCCTTCTTATCTTGCCAAATTATAGAAATCATCGCAGTCCAACCTAGCTATCTTATCCTACCCTATCCTTCTCTTAACGCATATGTTAGGTGCCACGTATCTTGATCGGTATAGATAATGCCCACAAATTTAGTTTTGAACTCCCAATTTCTTTAACATGAAATCTCTTAATTAAGGGTTACCCAAATGCTAGGGTGGAATTAGGAGTTCTTTCCAATGGGAGTACCGTGTTATCATTCTGTGAAGTGAGAACTGAAAGCTCTATATTTTTTTTAACAAAATTACTTTTTGGAAATCATTTTCCAATGTAATGCCAAAAAAATGATTTTGTGTCAACTTATTACAAATGGACTGTATATATACTTAACAATGACTACCATCTTCCTTTGTTTGGCATTATGTTAGTAAATACTTATCAAATGGTAACTTATCCCCCAAAAAAAAAAAAAATTTTGTTTGAGGCCAGTGAGGACATGTGCCCCCAAAGCACCCCCTGGCTCCACCATTGCCCAAATGTAACAGGTAATTGGTGATTGGGTCAATTCTTAATGTCAAGAAAAGAAAAATAGACAGTAAATTGAAAAATGGCTGACATCATACCTGACACAGAAGTATATGATACTCCTGGCCCAAAAAAATATATATAAATAAATAAATAGAAGGAAGTTGAAATTTTAAGAAATAAGACTATTATTGTTCGATGGACTTCAGATTTCAAAAGGCCTACTTAATTACTTTGATTTTATTGTAACAAGCGCGTGTAAACTTCAACTACTAAAATGATCTCAATTTTTTTTTTTTTTTTAAATTATCATTAGGGGCTGTTTTAAGCCAAAGATCACACATTTTAACATAGCCACTAAATTTTTTAACAATATATATATACATATATATAAAATTTCCCTTCATGTTGACGTTCTCTAGCTAGCATCATTCTCATTTACTCGTATAATTTTTTAGTTAAATTGGAAAAGAATAGAGGCTTGACACTGCCCAAACTCCTATCAATCTTGGTCTCTTAGGACACAAAGACCGGTAATTGATTCTTATTTACAGTTTTGATTATATACAGAATAAATATTTTGAATATCTTATACGATCACGACTATTTGTATATAACTTATACGCATACGTGAATATACGCATATCGCGCGCACACGAATTGGTCTAAAATATCCTACACTTGAATAGTCCTCTACTTTTCTTTCTGTTTTTTTATGAAGGAAACAGAACCGTCCTTTTCTTATTTATACTTGCTTTCTTGAAACGTCAACTCTCCTAACTTGCCACAAATTTTAAAACGAAATAAATATGGCCTTATCAGATTCGACTGTGGAGAATTTTCAAGAACCTGCTTTTATATTTATTTTATTTGACACAAATGCGCTTCATGTTCACACCTTTGACTCAAATCCCATAAAATCCTTATTAACTACGTGGTAAACGAGAAAAATCTTCGAGCATACGCGGTGTGGCAAAGACTCCCACGTGTCTGCCGTTGTTATGGTTGGTTTAGGCCATTGAAAATGCAATTAATGGGATTATAAATGTGAGAGGTTCATTTATTTAAAACTTGAAAACCCTAATAGTAATGGGGACCAACCAAGCATTGAATGGGATCCCAAGTGGTTTTAATGCACTGATGCTAACATTTAACAGGCTAAGTTGGATATGAAGACCCTTGATGGGTCTATTTTGGAAGCGTGAATTTTGGTTAACTGAGACGAAACGTCATTTTTTGGTCATTACTACGTACTTCTCTTGGGAAAACACTTTCATTTTATATATATATATTTTTAATTTTAGAGGGAAGGAAATATTATTAAGAAATAAAATAACGTCACGAGCAATTGGTTAACCTAATTAGTATTCGGATTTTCTCATTCTATACTTGGATTCAAGTGATCCACAGTCGCTTGGTAGGACTAAACCTACTCTGTAGCGCCCAAAACTCATAGTAGAACCTAAGTTTTGGCCTCGACATAGGTGCGGTAGGATCCGTTACAAATTAGTTGTGGGTTGCCAAGGGAGAGTGCTTCCTAACGGATATGGGGAGTCACCTGTTTGCATACCCATTTTGTTGCCCCAGAAATAATAAACCTTGAATTTTTTTTTTAAGTGGATTAAAATCCAGCTGTGGCCATAATTTGGTTTAGCCATGACAATCTATCATGCTAACGAAGCCCTAATAGTTATAAAAAAAAATAATAATAATAATAATAATAATGTATTTCTTTGAGAAATTATAAATTTCGATTGAATTTGGAAGTTGGAATGTGCTCCAAAAAATTAGAAGTTTCATGTGACAATTTATTCAAAATAAACTTCTTTTGGGAAAGATCTTATTTGATAGAAGTTTACTAGTTGATGTCGTATGTCTTTTATGCTGCTATGATGATTATAAAGATGAAAAAAGGAAAAAAAACAAAAAAAAAAAAAAAAAAAACACACATATTTCTGAATAATTGACCAAAACTTTCTAAAAAAACCTATTTTCCTAAATACAAGTGTCATTATAATTATAACCCAAATTGACAACACAATCTGTAACCTGTTAGCCTGCCTAAACACGTACAGATTGCACTGGATCAAAGCTAGAAAGGAGGTTCCAAGAATCTTGAACAAGGTTAGCCAAAAATAATTAACTATGAGACACTAATTGTTATAGAGGCTACTAAGATGGCCAACTCATGTCTCTTCCCATGAGCTCTCCTAGTTTTTCAATAATTTAAATGAGTTTATTTTACACTCCTCTGTGAATAAAAGAGTAAGTAATAATATGTGAAAACAAGGCATAAGAGCTGTGAATTTATCAAAATAAGGTATAAAAATAGCTGCACCCTAATTTAGATGGGGCACATAATGTCAGATAAGCACCACCTCCTCATTAAAGTTATCGTGCTAAGTGTGTCCTAATGTATAAACTTAAATAAAACTAGTATGCCAGCTTATTTTAATTACCTGTTGTGGATGGTTGAATGATTTTGATTTTAAATTGAACAGGTTTAAACTGTCGAGAACTTGGTATGTCCTATTTTCAAACAGGACCATGCCGGATTTTTCTAAAAATATTTTATAAAGTCATAATTTTTATTTTACACCATCCTTGAACTTTATTTTATTTATTCTTCTTTCTATTGACACGTCATGGCCTAATTTCGGGTCGTGACAAATCGTCTACTGCACACATATTTCTGAATGTTATAAAATATAACATTCAACTATGGCATATAATAAAACACATTGAAGAAATGAGACACAATGAAGGCACATACCCGATAAAACACCAGAAGAAAGAAGACACAATGAAGGCACATAGAAGACGCAAAAGAACGAAGCAGTAGTTGTTCTTTCCTGTGTTAGGGTTTTATGATTTTTATAATGTGTTTCTATTTGTATTTATATGTTAACATTGTTAGGGTTTTACGAATTATAGTTTCCGTTTTATTAGAATTCTTATTTAGGTTTGGTTTTATTTAATTATTATACGAATTATAGTTTCCTTAGAATTCTTATTAAGGTATGTGTTTTATATTACTATATTTCCTATATATGCAGAAGGGTAGTTGTGTATTTAAAAATTAAAAGAATGGTATATTAGTCAATCAAAAGTTTTTCTCACATGCATCTTTTTATAAGTAGTATAGATATAGATATAGATATGTTAAAATAAGTCAACACATAGTAATTAAAATTGACCGAAAATACTGATCAAAACACCTTGAATATCTTATGCTGAAGCTAGTTTTGTACATATGTGGAGCTCCTTGGTGGAGGCCTAGTCTTATAACTTGGGATACATCATTTGTGATGAGATTTATGCAATATTTTTTTGAAATCGGAGGAGAAACTCGAGAATGCCACCCATTAGGGCACATTCATTATAGTTTTTTTCCTCATTACCATTATTATTATTGTTATTATTACTATGTGCATTTACGTTTTAAAATTTTTATTTTTATTTTTTTATTTTTTGGATTGAAGACTTTCTTCTCTTCTAACTTGCATTACGTGATATGACGCAGAAGATTTGGTTGGCCCACCTTTAAATTTTCCCGGATATCCTACTTTCTAGTCTACGATATAAAGTTCTATAGTAATTGCACAAGCGATCAGGCAATGACAAAACAATTTAATATGCATGTAAGGGAGTTAGTCCAGTAGGTAAGAGGAGAGCTCTTCTATTTTATCAACTTGGGTTCGACTCCTTTTTGGGGAGCACTCCAGAAATTAATTCTTAAATGCACTAGACCAATGTAGTGGAGTACATCCTTAAGATCATACGAAGAAAAATTTAATCGAAATGCACGTAAACTGGCCCAAACACCATGACCATCAAACAAAAAAACAAAAAAAAACAATTCAATATGCATTCACAGGTAAGACAAAGCCGAAGGTTTTGTTGAACGTACCGGGCAGATGGACATGTCCAAACACCAAATTAATTGAAATGGTTTACATGTGAGGCTGATTGTTTTGCGTCATGATTAGGCATGCAACCATGCATATAAGCCTGCAATTTTTTTTTTCTTTTAAATTTTAAAAATTTAAAACATATTATTTTATGGTATGCATAAATATGTTACTTGAAACTACATATGAAAGGTGCACCCACTGCGTGCATGAAAGAGATTAATTGCGAAAACGTAAGAATCCACGATTGGAGCAGTGAATGTGGGGTGAGGGATTGGATGTGACCATGGGAATTAACTGAGGTGTAAACATATCAGAACCTCTTAATATTAAAAATAAAAATAAATAAATAAATAAGAGAAGGACCCATGGGGCCGTGGTCCTAATTCCTGAGGGGTGGCCCTAGAGTTGAGTAACTAACTTCTCATATATTCTTGCATTAAATTAAGCTTACTTTCTCATGGGTACGGTTCAATTTCTTACTTATGACCCCAACAAAAAATTGTATATTCAAATTGTTTTAATTTCTTTGTAAACCAATTAATTAATTAATTAATGCCCAAATTCAAATAAATAATTTTTTTTTCTTCCCTTTTCGGTACCATCCTCACGTCACCCATGCACAAAACAGACCTTTCCAACCCTTTGGGATTCTTTTTATTTATTTATTTTTGCTTTGGACAATCGTTATTAACCTATCCCTTCTCACCAATTACTATCAACAAATCGAGATAAATACTTCTATATGAGATTCAAAATCCTAACCTCCTCTTGCAAGAGAGAAAGAGATGCTACGATGACGACACTTGTGGTGGTATTGAAATAATCAAATTAAAATGACCATGGATTTTTCTAATCAAATTTGGATAACAATCTGATTCTTTAATATGATTACTAGTTTTGAAGGGTCTAATAAAGCTGCTCACAAAATGACCAAATGGGCGTTGGACACGGGCTTCTCAGGTTTAATTTCTTTAACGCAGACTGTTTACCCGAAGTGAGAGCTTGCTTCAAGGATTTTTGTTGTGTTTCTTCGTTTTGATTGTTTCCTTTTCCTTTCTCTTTTATGTTGTTTCCTTGTTCTTCAGGCTTACTTAGCAAAAAGAAAACAGAAAAAAGAATTCATTTAGGGATGAATATCTGGTTGAGAAATGAACATTAAACTCATGTAAGACGGTAGGTATGCAACTTTAAAGGCTAATAAAATTTAATTCTCATTTATTATCTGTTAGGTATGTAAATGAATTGCACAAGTGAATGCCATTATGATCTTTATGAAGCAACCATAAATCATATCCATCTGCAAAGTTTAGCAAAATGCTCTTTTCAATCATTTATAGGATGCAACAACCATATTTAATTTGTACATCATTATGCCATCATAATATCATATCCCACAAAAAAAAAAAAATAAATAAATAAAATTGGGGGAATTACAAATGGGTGTGGCTATGGCTACCACAAAATTTCCTAAACACCCTCCACTTATTTTAAAATTTTCAAGTTTTTATGAAAAATATGAAAAGTTTTAATGAAAATTGACCACATTGTCTACTAAAAAAATATCGTTTTAAACAACTTTATAGAAATATATATATTTTTTTTTTTTCAAAATCTGTCTTTTAAATTGATTTTTTTTTAAATCATTTTTTCATGAAAAATTCTATAAAAAAATTTTAAAAAAAATTGTAAATGCCAAAAAATCCACTTAAATGATAGATTTTGGAAAAAAAATTTCCTACAAAGTTGTTTAAAATGATATTTTCTAATAGACAATGGGGTCAGTTTTTGTTAAAACCTTTTACGAAGTGTATTCTTCATAAAACCTTGAAATTTTAAAACAAGTGGTAGGTGCTTAGGAAATTTTGTGGCTGCCCCATTACATATTAGCTTGACTTCGGGCAAATACTTACAGTTAGTAGTCATGCTTAGTTAAGTTAATAGTCATTTACTACCAAGTTAGTAGTTATTGGTATTGATATATAATTATTTGCCCCTAGGCGGACCAGTCTGTAATTCCCCTAAAAAGTTTGTAGACATGCAAGTGAAAAACTACGTACATTCCAACCGCCTCAGAGAGATGACCAAACAGCCAAGCACCCAAAATGCACAAGCACATGCCACGGTTCAATCTCGAGGGTTTCTATGGAAGAAAATGCTAAAATCACAGATATCATGCTAGGGTCAACAAAAAGGTATTATTCAATTTTTCATACTACTCTTTGTCATAAGTTATGTGAATTAAATATTGAAAATAAAGCAAAATATGTTAAACCTCTCATAAATTTATGGGAAAATTAAAATACAAAAATATAGTAGATGGATCTTAATGCATTTTATAAGGTTTCCAAAGGGTCTATTTAAATTTGGGCATTCAATTCAATTCGAAATTAAATTTGCTTATTTACACTCTTCCTTCTTTTCTTCTTCTGTATTATTTTCTTGTCTTTTATTAATAATACTTAAAGCTAATAGCACATGATTTGGGATTCCTGAGATGCCAACCTAGTTGGGATGTTAGGTCTCCTATGATATTTACGCTCTTTCAATTTTTTTAGAAAAAAAAACAAAAGGTTGAAGGCATAAATCCGTTACCTTGAATTAGAATATTTTAAAATGTTTAAGTTATCACTATGGTTGATGCTGTAGAATCTATTCTAGGGAATTCATGAAATGCCACTATTTTGGATTTCCACTTTTATTTATGATGACAACCATTATTTTCTTGAATTTGTTAATTCAAGATGATGTATTGTGCCTTCAATATTATGTAAAATTTCTTAAATTGTTTAATTTCGAATTGGACAACCAAACAAACCTTAAATTAATATAACTTTTCAAAGTGCACTCTTTTTACTATATTATGAAAATAAATTATATATATATATACACAAGCAGTGAATTGTGTGATGCGCGAAATAATATAAAATATTTTATTATCATGCGCTTTATGTGTATGTAGATAAGTTAAATTAAGGATTTAATATTACAATACCTTGATTATTTATTTATTTTTTTTCTTTTAAAAATTATTGAGTAACCAGGTTTAATTAAGCTAGGCATGTTAATTTTCAATATTAAACATTACCATACTTTAATTATTATTTTTTTTCTTCCCAAGATTCGAATTAAGGTTTAAGAAATGTGCTAAGTTTAATATTCAAGGATTTTTTTTTTTTTTTTAAATTAACGATTAGAAGTGTCCTATACTTTACTCCCGCCAAGGTTTCAGCCTAGACTAATTCCCTAACGGTCCGTGTGAAAAGATTCATACCTACACTGGCAACAATAGTTGTAATGAGTTGAAACGATGACAGAGCACACCCAATGCCATGTGACACTATTTTTTTATATAATAGTGTAGATATATTTTGCCAACAGGAGTACCTAAACCTTGAACCGCACTAATCTCTTAGAACAAAGATAAAGCCACCATTCACTCCGTGTCAATTAACACCTAAGATAAAGTTAATTAATGGATAGCTCCGACAAAAATAAATAAATAAATAAATAAAAAAGAAGAAGAAAAGAAAAGGTGAGAAATTCGAATCCAAGACTTTTCCTTATATTGAATCAGTTGGGAGTTTCTAATGCAGTTAATTAAATACACGTCCACATCTTGGGCAGTGTTTGCTTGTAAGAGTAGACTAACCCAGCTCAGGATTGTAATCAATGACGGGCACAAGAAATCGGTGTTTGTCTAGTACAATGTGGCATAACTTTTAAATATTTTAACTGGATTATATTATTGTAGCAAACCTATGGTTGTTCCCCCCTTTTTTTTTTCTTTTTTTTTTTTTTTTGTGAGAATTATGGCTTTGGCTTTCTTATGTTTTCCTATGTTAAGCGAGCACAAGCTCCAATTTCGAATTTATTCATGCATGGCATGTGTATGAGAGTCATATTATCAGAACCCAACCGAAACAACCTTCAAATTTCCAGAAATTTTCTATGTACAAAAACAGAACCAACACATGTAGTTACAACATAGAAAATTTGGCCAAATGAAGGATGAAAGAAGATCGAGCCATGAAATATTTGTCAGCTATGCTAATAAAACCACCAAATGTATATATGCTCTCCCACCCCCCCCCCCCCCCCCCCACTAGCATATCTATCTTCAAAACAATAATCTTCTCTATCATTTACAGAAGTTAAAACCATCGGACATAAAGCATAAATGGTTCACTTCAATCCCTTCATATTGATATATTGAGATCAATCCTACGTTTCTTCATCTTAGGCAATGGAACGGTCGAATTGCATCGAGGACATATAGGATTGCTCTTTGATAATATTAGATAAAGCAAGCACCCAGGGCAACCGGCCGCAAACACATTTGGTGACGATGACATTCTCTCTTCTTCATCTTCCTCTTCTTGGGTTATTTTGATTGAAGACGATGATTGTGAGGGCGATGATGATTTCGAGAGCGACGATCGCTTTTTCATCGATTCTCTTCCGGCCCTTTCGAGGGCAGATTTGACTTTGTCTAGAGTGCATACACTTTGGTAATGGCTCGATGATGGGACAAGTTTAAGGTCTAGGGAGGTCTCATCAAAGAGATTTAGTGGCAGTTTTGATGAGGATGAGGAGGAGGATGATGATGGAGGGAAATTTAAATCTTGGAATTTTGGAACTATTTGATTGGTGTGATTGTGCTTCTGCTCTGATGATGATGAGGGTGAATTTGGAGAGGTGCATCTCTGGAGATAGACTTTTCCTGACTGGAAGCATTAAAAACTAATCAATTAATTGAGTCAAATAAACTGTGAAAAAATAGAAAATAAAATAAAATAGGAAAGATACAGAATTTAATTTATATATCTCACACGCACACACATATCAATACAGAGAAATAATGATACTTCTAAATAAGTGAAGGGTGTAATAATGATAATAAATGCGATAAAAAAAAGAAAAGAAAAGAAAAACGAACCATTTAAAAATATAAGTCTTAATGGGATTGAGTTATCAATGCAAAGTAAAAAAGGAAAAACCAGCAAATTTAAAAAGAAGAAATTGATTATTATGTCGACCCATTAAGATACTTGGAGGTTTGAATAAAATCCAATGGAAAACACAAGGACTCTGTTTGGTTGTCGAGAAAGCGAATAAAGGAATTTGAAAAGTTTGAGTTGAAATTTAATGAGAATCAAAACCAACAGAAAATATAAGGTCTGAATTATCCTCTGTTTTTCTCTGGTTTCTCGATAACCAAACGTTGAACAGAGGAAAACAGAATTTGGAGGGAAACAAAAAATCAACAATAACAGTGAAAATTCTATTAAGAAAATTCTCCACAAAAGTAAGATAAATAATTAAATATTAATAATAATAATACCATATAAGCAAACCTACCCCACCTATATACCGAGAAAACAAATTTTGGTGTTTCGACAGAAAATATTTTCGCGAGAAATGAAAATCATACGCGTAAAGACAAAATTTTCTCTTCGTGGTAATTAGAAAGGAATAATAAATTCACACCAAACTTCATCATATCTAAGATAACAAACAAGACAAACGAACCCTTGATAGCCCGTTTGGTTAATTGCCAAGGAAACCCAAGAAAATATTCCATGTTTTCTCAAGAAAATGATAATTTTTTTTCCCAGAAAAAATTATGAACAGGGACAAACCTTGAGGTCGAGACGCTTTTCCCAGCCAGTAGGGACGTGCACGTCAAGGTCCAGTTCCTGGGAATCATCAAGCTTGGAAGCACCAAGCAAGTCCCGGGTGATCAGAGCCGTTGGCTTCCCCGATTCATTCCTGACCGTCTGATCGTCTTTGTAGTAGTAGCCGTTCAGAATCCTAACCAGAGAGCTAACTTCGGTGGCCATTCACAAACAGAGGAGAGAGTTTGAAAGATGAAGCAATTGTAAGAGAGGCTGATGGGCTTATTAAATAGAGCTATATTTATATATAGAAAGAGAGAGAGAGGGAGAGAGAGAGAGAGAGAAATAGTCCGTTATAAATTATTTAAAATTAATTAAATTAAATGGGTTAATTAAGTCATTTATTGTGTGTGTATATATTTATGGTTCGTGAGAGGGTGGGGGGAGAATTCAAGAAGAGGTGAGAAGTCAGTAATGGCAAGCATTAAATGCTTGGAAATACCAGTAGCCAGCTTTGGCTCTTTGGATGGATGAGTAATGGTTCACATATTTATATTTATTTATTTTCTGAAATTGTATTCCTATAGTTATTATACTTATTAATGATGATTATTTTTTTGGGCCCCTTCTATTCTTAGGTAATTTATTTAATAATAATAATTAAGATTATATATTTATGTATTTTCCAAATGTTTGAAAACGCATTGCATATTTTTGTGTACATTTTACTTTATTAAATACAAAATTAATATCTTATTTATTTTTAATTATTTCAAAATCTTATATAAATTAGTTGCTATCATCGAACGCCAATCTAGTGACCTTATAAGTTATAACGTGGCAATATCTCCTCTTCTTTCTTGTAAAAGTCAAGAAAGTTGCCTTCTCTTGGTCTCATAGAAGAAAAAAGATTTTTTTATTTCTGGGGTCGTTATAGGAGAAAAAAAGATTAATTGGGAGCTTATGATTTAGGATAGAGTGCGGGGTTTGGTATAAAAAATAAATAAATAAATTAGTTGTTGGTCCTTGGTAGAAGCATGGCACTGTTTGACTTTTTTCAAAAAGTTAGCAAACCTACTCTTGAATTCTTCTCAAGCTACTAGTAGTAGTTATAATAATAATTATAATAATAATACTACGAAGTCGATATATTTGATAGGAGGACTGCCCTAGCAATTGGAGCGCGCCTTGTTTATTAGGATATGAAGGCATTTTAGATTCAGAGTATTCAATGAATTGAATCAATATTAATGGGGCTACTGCCTTGTGACAAAATAAGGCCAATAAAGTCAAAAATTTTTTTATTGTTTTAAAAAAAATACTCCATTAGGGTAAGGCTAGGGTGGGTTTTTTCATTATTATTATTATTATTATTTGAATGATAAGGCTAAGGTAGATCAGCAATATCATGAAGTAATTGGACAAGTCATTAAAGCCAACTTGGCATATATATGTGGAGGTGGTAAGGACTTTAAGGAAGGAGTGAGTCTAGGATTTATTCTTAATTATTGTTCCTAGAAGGGGAAAAAATATTAAGAAAAATAATAACTGGGTTGGTTGACAAAATTTAATTAAAACTTAGTCGATTTTGGGTCTTAACATGCAAGATTAAATCTTATTGATCATGGCAACCCAGTAATGACAACAAATTTATTTTGTACCATGCCAACCCAATAATTCATATGAAAAGGGGCATTTGGCGCTGCGAGCTTTAATTTTTTTCCCTTTTTTAAAAAAAAAAATTTTATAATGCTACTTTCAATATTTAGAAAAATAATAACTGGGTAGGTAAATAACAAATTTAACACAATGGACAGTGATCAGAAAAGATTTGCATCTAGTAATTAATTACATTAAGTCGAGATAAGGAGTTGAATTAAGTTAATTTTTATTACAAAGTCATTTCTCAACTACGACTACACAAAGAGAAATCTTTTCTTTGTTTTTGATTTTTCCGTCTTTTGGGTCAAAATTCACTTTTAGTTTGATCAGCAAATTTATCACTTTCATTATTTCCACCCCCAAATAATAAGCAATAAAATTATTACTCGATAATAGTTAGTCACAATAGTAGGAGGAGGCCGGATTATGGATATACTATTTAATTAGAAAAATTAGCACATTATAAATCACCTTCTTGTATTTCTCTTGCTCTCGTATACATGCACGCGCATTACCGTCTATGCTACCATCTCTAATAATTAAATTACATAATGACGAATATACTCTCTCTCTCTCTCTCTCTTTAATTTATAGAATTAATACTAGACAATACAACTGTATAATGTCCAATATAGAGAAAATGGCAAATGTAATATTAAATATTCACATTTAATGCCTTTTATTATGTATTTATCGTTGAAATAAATAATTTGTAAGAGTTTTCCAATGAATGACCATAATTATTACCACTAGTTCCAGTTTTTGTCAATATGCTATTCATATTCAATGGCAGGTGACGCAATTATTACATCAAACTAAACTCTCCCCTCTTGCTCTTTTAGCTAACTTTTGAAACTGAGGGAATCCCACCATTACTAACAGATTTTCCTTTTACCAAAAGTTCATAAATACTTGGTTTTCCCTGTTTTTATCCATAATTACAAATAGAGTTATTATTACTACGTTTATGTTTATTTTTATTTTTATGTTTTAAACATCCAGATTTGTGGAAAATTGTTGTTTGTGCTCAAGAGAAGAACAACATTAATGTTATAATTTAAGACAGAAAAAAAAAAATTATAGCTTTATTTTTCATCATTAACAGTTCAAATCATGACCTCTGCAAACCCATGTCCTTATTGGCAATGGCGGAATCAGAACATTAGTCTTGTAGGGTCAAGACTTAAGACTAGTGATAAGTATTTTGGGAAAAAAAAAAAAAAAAAATTTCTCAATGGCAGATCACATTAGGATTTTGTTCTTTAACTTTTTATAAGGCATAAAAATTATTATAATAAATGAAATGGTCAAACTCATCAATTTTTTGGGTAAAAAAAAGCATATAAAGTGTCAAAATAAAAATTTTTAAGAGTTAAATAAAAATTTGCAGGATCAAACTTTTAAATACAAATAATTTGGTTCAACCCCCCCTGCCCCTGCTTATTGGGCGGCGGGATGTACATGCCATTAGGCATAAAGGAAGTAACATTTACATAATCCAAGAAATAACATTTCTTATAATATAACATTTGTTTTGATTTTATACTATTGTGCTTTGGGTGTCAATGATGACATATGTTGTTGGGAACCTCTTCTTAAAAACTATAATTAGAAGGAATTTTTGTAAATTGAAAAGTGGGGTCATGAGAGTGATCTCGGGCTCAAGCTTGGAAAGGCATTGAAATTCGTTTGTTGATATTAAGAGAAGTTAGGGATAAGAATAGGTTCTATCTATTGTCCAAAAAACAAAAACAAAAAAGAGGAAAGATTCGGTTATGTCATTTTGACCCTTAATTATTATATCTTTTTAGAAACAATGCAACATAACAATAAAGATGTTTGTATAGTTAAGACATGGTTTAGGATTTAGGGTTTAGGGTTTAGGGCTTTTGATTTTTTTAATTTTTAATTTTTTCCCTTGCTGCTGGGTAGGGTTTAGGGTTCTCCCTGTCTAAAATCTCCACTGACAAGTCTTGGGGTCCAACAAAGGCATCGTACAAGATTACAATAGCATTATTGCCATTGAGTTTATAGCGTGATGAAGTCACTTGGGAGGTCTCTAGTGTCAAACCCGCCAAGTATTATGTACATAGTTACAAGGGGTTACCCCATGGAATATGGTATAGAGCTCCAATCGTATTTTAATATATTGATCTGTAAACAGAGATAAATAAATAAAATATGAATAATAATATAAGCGCCCCACCCATGAAAAAAAAGATAAAATAAAACAAGACACTCACTCCCATTGCATTATGATAATTAAAACCAACAAATCTATCTATTCTATACTACCTATAAAAAGATAAATGTAAAAAAAACTTTTCATTGACTAATATACCCTTATTTTAATTTTTAAATACACAACTACCCACCCTTCTACGTATATAGGAAATATAGTAATATGAAAACTATAATTCTAAAACACATACCTTAATATATTCTAAAACACATACCTTAATATATAAAACACAAATAAGAATTCAAAGGAAACGGAAACTACAATTCCTATATAATAAATAGAAATATATAGGACTATGGAAACTATAATTCTAAAACAATAGCTAGAACACATGCCTTAATATATTCTAAAACACAGACCTTAATATATAAAACACAAATAAGAATTCAAAGGAAACGAAAATTATATATAATTCCTATATAATAAATAAACAGCCGGATTGTAAATTCCACTTTTTCCATCAAGAATAGTTTTAACCTTCTCTCCATCTTTTCCATTAACGGCGACTTCTCCCTTCTCTGGTAAGTTTTGCTCTGCAAATCTATATTACCTATAAAAAGTTGAATATTAGAAAAACTTTTGAACGACCAATATACCCTTATTTTTTAAAAAAAAACATACATATCTACCCATACTTTAATTGAAACACATAATAAACATTCTTATCATTTGGTAACAAATGAAATTTAGATTTTAATTCAAACTCTTAACAAATTAAAGTTAGATTTTTGCTCAAATTCTTTTTTTAGAGCAACTATCAAGTTGCATGATAATATATATGAATATAAACTCTTTAAATATTCCGTTTTATGAAGAAAAAAAATTCTGAATATATATCTAAAGAGTTTTTAATCTTTCGTTGTACTTTCGAATTTTAAACTTTATCTTTTATGAAAAAATATAAAATCTTTATGTACTTATTATTTTGTATAACTAATATTATTTAAAAATATTCACGTGCAACGCAGGTGTGCTATATCCAGTCAATATAAATTAGGGGATGAAAACTTGACCCTGTTATTCAACTTCATATGGGCGCATTTTGTGCTTCGATTTCAGCTTAAACTAGGGTTGGCACTAGCTTGATTTGAACTCAGCTTTGAGCCCAAGAGAAGAGCTTAAGTTCAGAACTGAATTAAGCCATATCTTAGTTGAGTGTGGTCCAACCGAGCCCACTCTGTAGTTGTGTGTAGAGGTGGTAAAGTTTAGCAAACAGTCCAACACATAGTGGACTTGATATGGAAGTATCTACATTCTACAGGTATGAGCTGGGGCTGAATCTCCTTTTGTGTTGGGTTGGGTTGGGTTGGTTGCTAACCCAAACCCAACTTAGAAAGTGAAACAGATGGCCCACAGCCCTTTCCCAAAGCCTTGTCTAGTTCTCTATTTATGTCTCAATTCTCAAAATATCAATCCACCCTCGAGTTGGGTCAGGGACTCAGGATGGTCTGGTCCATTGGGTAAAGATTCGGAAAAATAACCTCTTAGACAATTTTTTTTTTTTTTTAATACATAATTTGCATTTATTTCTTTAGAGATGGGATGAACCCACCACAGACTTGACCATCCATTCTCAGAATTGACCATACATTATGACGTTTTAATTCTTTAACCCACCATGGCTAGTCTTGGTATTTGAAAAATCACATTTAGGGTTTTTTAATTTTTCATAAAAAATTAAAAATAGTCATGTTTTTTTTTTAATATTTTATTTAATTAAAAGCAAAAAATTTAGAAATGAGAGGCAATCCATCATGGCGACTTTACTTAAACATAACCATAATAGCTAACTCCCTTACATGCTGGGGAACCAATGACAAGAAAGGGCTTCAATGTGCCCACAAAGGAGGGATTCATAAGGGTTCTCTTAAGTTGGTTGAGCAATAGTCTAATCTCAATCCCATCAAGGTTTAGTGGCTTCAATTCATGAGTAGGATTATCAAGAAACAAAAACACGTCACGTCATGTCATTGTCCATGTTTTGCTACACCATCCATATTTTGTTTTTGCAACGTGCAATCGACAAAGGCACAGCATTATGCTGTGGTTTTTTGAGTACAACAACAATCCAAACTCGCATTTGTGACATTCCTTTAAAAAATAGGGGTCGAGATATTGCCACACTACAAAAAACTCCTACAGCAGTTTATTTTACTCCATTAAATTGGTAATGGACTATTTTGCCCCTTCTTTATCTCTATTTTCTGAAATAGTCTCCCCTCTATCTCTGTCTCTCAGTTCAAGAAGTACAGAAGCTCCTTCCCCCCATCCCCTACACCCAAATTAATCAACTCTAAGGTAGTGGGAAACATAGAGTACTGGGTTCTCCGTGCCAAATTCTTCTTCGCTCTTATTTTTTTTTTTTGGGGGTTCTATTTTTCCATATATATATATGCATGTGCATATGTATATGGGGTTTGATAATCTCTTCTCCCTCTCGTAGTTGCCGGAAAAAATGGAGTTCACTGGAGGTAGTTGTTCGCACTAAAAATGGTCTTTTCCATGGTTTGTAGATTGCAAGGGGCGTGCCAAGGCCAAGTTCGGCCCAAAGTTGTGCACATGACCCTCAATACCTTCCAAGCCCAGAGATTATAGTCATGGATTATATCCGCCTAGTCGGTCATTTTATAAGAAATTCAGACGACTGAAAAGGATAAGGGTAATTCTTTACAGGTTGTAGCATGAATGTCTAAAGAGAGATAAACTTGAAAAACTTGTTAATAATAAAGCAAAATGAATATGGAAACAAAGTAAGAAACACATTACCAAAGCATGAGAGTGACATGATTAAAAGCACAAAGTATCCACTGAGAATGTTTGTAAGCCACAAACATAAACTTGAAAGCAAATTACAAAGCTCGAAGTGAAAAGGATTGCTGGAAATTTAAATTACACTTGAGGGTTGAAAATGAAGGTGGATAAATTAAGTTAAACTACTCTTATGAAGGGTGGTTGAAGAACCTCTTTTTCATTTTCATTTCTGAAATTTATAGACAGTAGCCAATTCCCAACCAATGGAAGTTACCAACGGTTATCTCTAAGCCTGAAATAATAATTGCCTGGTTACTTTCGGCTTGAACAAATAACTACCTAATAGTTATGTGTCAGCACATATGGAAATACTCCATAATTGCTAGGAGTTACTTGGAAGGTGGTTTTTTTTTTTTTTTTTTTTTTTTTTTTTTTCCAACCCTTGAACTTATGCTATCTATCCATTCTGAACTTTAAAAGATAGTTGGAAATTACTTGCAGTTACTTCCGGCCTGAACAAATAACTGTCTGGCGATTACCTGTTTATTTTAACTTTCTCGAACTAAATGCATCACTCACTAACTCCCCACGTTCTCTCACTTGTATATCATGCATAAAAACCAAGTTGTTTTTCCACAAGACATGTGTTAAGCTATTGTAAGTCAAAAATCCAACCAACTTGACTACATGATTGCCATGTGGTCCACTTATAACTAACTAAAATTATCATTGGTTAGAGAACATCACTACTCTAACTATCTACCCTAAGCATTAATTTTATCGGCCTGAAAATCTTCAACTTGAAGTAATCAGTTTTCTTACTCTTTTATAAACAAAAGAGTTACCTTTTAGTCACAAAATAACACATGCTAGTGGGAAAAATTTTAGTATAAACAGTTGTTGTATAAATGATGGTAGACAGGGAGTTTTGGGCTTAGGTGGTAATCTAAGATTTAATGGTAAAGACGACAATGGGCTGTTTGAGGGCATGATGCATTTGATGACCTTTTTTGGCCGGAGGAATATTTTTGCTGCGGCGAGAAGAGACAGAGAAAAGGGTGCTTCATACGTGGAAGGGAAGGAGAGTGAAGAAGGGGCAAAATAGGTATTAAATGTATTTGGTGCTGTGGCAAAAGCGTTGTGTGCTGTGGCAATATCAATAAAATACAATATATGAGATGAATCTCTAGAAGTGGAATTGTGGCATCCGCCTCTGGTTTCCAAATCTTTTCTCCAATTGGAGCCCAAATTTCCTTCTTATATTCTCTCTGTGGTACCAAACCTACAAATAAATACTCCTACTATACAAATTATTCCTCACTATCCATCCCTTTACTCTCTTTCTCCTCCTCCCCAGGGTTTTCCTCTCTTTCAACGCCAAAGAAACATGCAAATCTTCGTGAAAACCCTAACCGGGAAGACCATCACTCTCGAAGTCGAGAGCAGCGACACCATTGACAACGTTAAGGCCAAGATTCAGGTACATGCTTTACACACCCATATCTATACATTGCAGGATATATTGTTTTAATTCATGCCTGTCTTTTCAATTGGTACCATTGATCGTTTCTTTCTGATTTAAATAGTGCAAAAAATTTGTAATCCATCATTGGTTTGAGGGTTTAGCTTTTACTACTGTTGTTGTTTGACTTAGGGTTCTTTTTTAGTATTTGTTTGTTTCCGTGGAAAATTATTCCTGGAAAAATTTTCTGGGTAATTGAGTTTCTCATAGACATAGGGTTTCATGGCTGCCTGATGGTGAAAGTTTTTCTCTCTCTTTTATTTTTATTTTTTTTACTTGGGATTTATTAGGGTTTTTAATTGCTATTTAATTTCCCAGGAGATACTTCTTGTGAAGGTGAGAGAGATAGGGTTAGAAACTCAATTTCTGAAAAAAAAAAAAAAAAATTATGCGAATATTTTTTGTTTTGCTTCATGTTGTTCTGCTGGTAGTACTATAGGTATACCTATTACTGCTATATAATGTTTGAGATGATTATGTTGTAACATAGCTCATGTACATCCTATTTAGAGAAACAAATTTGGATTGGTCGCTATAAATTAATTATGCCAACAATGTATTTGTTCCTCTGTGTTATATGAAATAGAAGCAATCTGGGGCTGTCTTAAGATTTAAGAGTGCTGGTTTTAAGCCCTGCTTTCATGTAAATTAGGTATAGCTTATGGGATGAGATTATGAGAATGGATTTTATATATCTTCAAATTTTCTTTTGGTGGTTAGGATTTTAGTTCTAACCTAAATTTAGTATTGATCTTTTTGCTTGCCATTTGCATCCAGAAACCTTAGGAACATGGTGGCTTGCTTGGCGGTTGAACTGTGTTAGTTGAAGCAATTTTGTTGATAAGTGATAGGATACTGTATGTGCAAGTCTAGTCACGCTGTATAATGGTAGTTTTGTTTATCAGTTCCACTTGTGTAATGTTTAATGTTTCATGTGATATGTAATGGCTGTTGTCCAAAATACGGTGGTTCTATTTAGAGCATGGTTCAAAGTCTCATCTGAGATGATCTTGCTGGGTTAACCCGGTCTCGTTCAGGGGTGAGACGGTATCTAAGAACAAATCGAGTATATAGTAGGGTTTTTTATTGAAAAAAGTGAAATCTTAATGAATGCCTGTCGATCAAAACGTATACTTGATCATTGATATTTTATATTTATTTGTGTTATTTGGTATTATTTTAGGTATCAAAACCTAATTATAGTGCATGTTCAAGTTTGCACTAGGGCCTGTTTTGATATTTTTGACCATATTATGTGTCCCAAGTTATTTGTTTTGCTTATATAATGGTTCCAATATGATTTTCTTATTTTTTATATAATTTTTTTGAATTTTTTAAAACATTCTTTAATGCGTAAAGTTATGTCTCGTCCGAAATGTGATGAGATGGAGATGATCTAGATCGAAACGCAATGACGATCAAGACCGAGACTTTGAACCATGATTTACAGAGCAAAATAAAGAATTTTCATAATATAATTGCAAATAATTTCATGGATGTTTTATGAAAAATATTCTAGGCAAAAATATAGTATTCTGGAGTGTAATTCCGATGGAGTAGTTCCTTTAAAAACTTTCAGACAAACCCTTTGAACTTCTATGTAGAAGCAGCTGGTGGAAAGAAAAGAACAACTTCTTTAAACAGTTATAATCTGGTTGGAGATAGAGATTGAATCTGAATATGTTTTTATATAAAATTGGTTAAAAGGATATTGGAGGGAGTATTCATAGTTTCAAGGATTCTGAGAGGACTATGCCTAAGTTCTCTTCTTACTTGAACTGTTACTGTACATTTATATTGGCATAGACGTTTAGAATCAGATATGAAGTGCATGTAGGCTGTAGCTATAGCACTTTTATTGCCTCAGGCCTCATGTCTACTGCATTCAAGTGTATATATACACATAAATCTACTCACGAAGGGTTTAGATCTAAAAAGGAAATCTGCTTATGGTTTTCATTTACTTTGATAAATTAGGATCCTGACAAAGATCATGTGGTATTATGGCGCGTTTTAGAATTAAAAGAAGCGTCAAATCGGTACATTCAGATGATCAAGAACATCTTTGACTTGCGAACATTTGGGATCAGAATTGGCCAATATTGTTTTTGCATGGTGTATGATTTTTGCAAATGGAAGGTTTTTATTGATAGCCTAAAGTTGTGGTAAAGATATTGTTAGAATTATGGAGAGCCTCTTTTGGATCAAAAGTAGCCCTATTATTGTTTCTGCCCCGTCATAAGATGTATGCTTTGTCTTTGTAAGTTTATATTTGGTATCATTGTATACTTGAATTAAAAAAAAAAAAAAATTATATGTGATATTTTTGTGTTGATATGTGTGAGTGGAAGGAATTTTGTGTTATTTTTTCAGTTATATTCATAAGTGCTCAATGATAACGTATGTCTAGACTCTTGAGTATGAATTCAGTGGCCCCCCCCCCCCCAAAACACACACACTCAGAAAAAAAAAGAAAAAGGTAAAATACAACTAGCAATTGGTTGTTGTAAGTTGTAAGTTGTAACTGAGAATTATGTATTCAAACTGTATGATATTCATAACCTCACCTGAAACTAAGTATGGTGATATAGTCATCTAGAGCTTTTTTAGTAGAGAAACATTAGTGATTAACACAATTCACAACCACATTAAATCATGATTGAATGCTGTGTAGGCGTTACCTAGTCTACAACAAAGAAATATGAGTGATAAATCCTACATGGTCGTACTTTGACATTTTTGGGGTATTGTTGTACTAATAGTATGCAAGAATGGTATATATGTGGAATATTGTTGTACCACTTATAGTTATTGAACCACCTAGGATTTCTGCTCTTCCATCATCATTCTTCCATAGAAAAGATTTTTGTTGTCAAAAAGTTTCTCGTGCGAGCTTTTTAGGGCTTATTTTCAAGTTCACTTAGTTTACTGTTTCAGATTTAGTTCAACGTTGTGAAATAATGCTGAATTTATTTTTGTTTCTTCATTTTAGAGCTTATTTTCAAGTTCACTTAGTTTTTGAAGCTTGTGTTTGTCTTGGTATTCAGCTTTGGGTATATATATATATATATATATGTAATTTTTTTTTCTATTGTTGGTTTTGATTCTTGATTATTCTTAATTAGTTCCCTTCATCTCCACATGAGCCTCAGAGTTAGTTTGTAGTTGGTAGTGTTGAGAGGAAATTCATTGATTTGATAACTGCGATTCATTTTGTATAGTACATCCATTAATATAGATGGACCTTTATATCTTTGCGACATTGGTTTTGGTAATAACTTAATTACTATTGTCTATTTTTGGATGTAAGTCTTTATCTGGCACTTAAACTTTAGTATTACAACATTCAGTTGTATGAGTTCAAATTTATGAACAGCCGAAGGAATTTTATCAGGAGTAGTGTGTCAGATATCTGTATGATCCTTTTTTTTTTTTTTTTTTCCCTTTCTTTCTATTTTTTGGGTTGGGGTTCCCTCTTTTTTTCTTTTTTTTTTTTTGGTTGGGGGGGGGGGGGGGGGGTTGGGTGGAAGGAGGCAGGAATGTTCAATTATTCTTGATGTTCTACTTAGAGATGCAGCATTCATGTTTCACTAAAGTTGGAATGTTGGATGTATGTCTTCCAGGACAAGGAAGGTATACCTCCTGATCAGCAGAGGTTGATCTTTGCTGGTAAACAATTGGAAGATGGCCGTACTCTTGCAGATTACAACATTCAAAAAGAGTCGACGCTTCACCTCGTTTTGAGGCTTAGGGGAGGAACTATGATAAAGGTGAAAACTCTCACTGGAAAAGAAATCGAAATTGATATTGAACCAACTGATACTATTGATCGGATCAAGGAACGGGTTGAGGAGAAAGAGGGAATTCCTCCAGTGCAGCAAAGGTATCTTCTCTCTTATTTTACTTTATTTGATTTTAGTTTAAGTCTGTTTAACTTAAGATAGACCTAATTAACTAGCTGCATTCTTATAATTTAGTTTTTTTTTTTGGATCTTAGATCCTTGATGTATAATTTAGATTGTGCAAATCTGCTTATAATTTGGTACTCTTTATTGTGCAAATCTGCTTACAAAGGAACTATGATCTTAAATCCTTTTTAGGAATTAAATAAATAAAAAAATTCTTCCTCAAAAGGATTTTAGTTGTCTTGTTTAATATTTTCTGCTGGTATGTATTTGTAGATTGATTTAAAAGAAAATAAATTTTATTTATTTATTTATTTATTTGTTGAGTTATGATATTGTGTAGATGTCCTCTTAATACTTTTTGAGGTGTTCAAATAATGGGCTGGGTTAATAGATAATTAAAGATCCATCAACTATTAAGGTATGGAAAAATTTAAAACCAAACTGTGCCCTGTTTGTTATAATTTAACCTAGATCCAACTCCTGTGGCTTGATTGTATTTAAAATAACTAAAAAATTTATGAAAAGGGAAATCTTAAAGCACCTAGAGTTTTAATTAGTGAGGTTGGAAATTTGAATTAGAATTGTAACCCATATCAAGCATTCAAGCCCTACTTGTTCACTAATTGGGTTGGCCCAAAACTCCTTGACCACGCAGCCTCACAGGTTTATGTTTTTCAACCTAATTAAATATGGAGTAGATACTTAGCATAATTAAGGTCACATAATGTTCTGTTTTCCAATTCTTATAAGTAATCAACCATATGCATAGAGTTTCCAACCCATTAATGTTTTCGATATAGCATGAACATGCGGACACATTGATATGAAATTTTTTAAGTAGGATACGGATATAGCGGGGACATGGCAACAAATAAATATGCATTTTTCATTAAAAAATAGATATATACTTATTATATAATTAAATTATCTATTGAAAACATTAGATTTTGGTGATTTATCTAAATACTATGCTAATTATTCGTATCCTGATAATCTTCATGATTTAAAATTGAATTTGACAAGCCTTTATTTCTTTGTCTTCAATCATGAGAACCAAGTGGCTTCTAGTATGTGAACCCTCATTTACACTTTTATGGTGAGTTTACTCATTTAGTTCAAGAATTTGGGGTTGGATTTACACTTTCTTTTGTTTGGGTTGTTTGGGGTGCAACCATTGATTTGGATTTGGAATTTCACCCCAGATTTAAGCATTGATTTTTACATATAGAGGACAGATTTGTAATCTTAGGGCAGGTTTTATTTGTAAATCCCACTAAACTAGGTATAGTGAAGATCCACAAAAAAAAAAAACAAAAGAGAAGAAAAAAAAAAAAACTAAGGACACTTCCACTATTACTATCATCACTGTGTGGGGAAAGCTGACCCCTCCCTTAAGATATCAGGGGGCATGTGTTATTGGTAGGGCATATAGCATGGATAAAGGAAAACTAACACTGATCCCTTAGCTTCAAGGCTCGGTTGCTCGACCCAATGGGTCAGTCTTGCCTCGTAACTTGCCACCTACATCCTGCCCCAAGCAATGGCATCAAACAATCACCAACTACAATGGTGACATCTATATGGCCTTGCTAAGCCACAACCCTTGAAAGTTACCAAGCCTGCACGCAACCGAACCCTGCAATGCACCGACTTAGGACTCCATAGTGGGAACGGACCCATGTGCATGTATCATAATCATGCACTAACCTTGAAAAATCGACCCACATGGCTCAGCTTTGTCCCTACCCATGTAATCTTGCCTTTTAGTCCACTACCGCATTTGGCCTCAAGTAAGGGCCTCGAGTCGTGACCTGTCGAGGGAACCGACCTCCAAGGTCATTACCCGATCTCCAGAGTCATCACCCGATCTCCTGCTAAGCTCAAAAGCCATCCATTTTGATCATGGTCTAGGACCAACACCATAATATTGAGCCTCACCTCGAGAAACCAACCCCTATCAAGGGGCTTGAGCCATAATCTGTGAAGGGGACTAACCCTTGGGTGTCTTCTCTAAACCTCTAACCAAGCTTGGGAGTCATCTACTTTATTCACATCCCTGAGGTTCATTGAACTCCCTACCAAACTTGGGAGCCATCTAGATCGGTCACATAGTTGAGGTTAACTCAAGTTCCTACCAAGCCCAGGGCTATCTACCTTAGTCACAATGTACGACCAACAACATGATCTTTCGAGCCTTAAACCTCGGTTATGATCAAGTACTCCATCTCCTTGAAGGTTTGTCCATCCTCCATCAGACTCGTGATAAACCAACCCACACCCGAGGGTCGGTTCACATGCACATGCTACACTTTTCAAGCATAAATGAGCGATCATGGCAAATTAACCGCCCAACTCTAGTTAGGTGGTTACCACTTACCATGGTCAAGAGTTAGATTTGACCCTAGTTAAAGTTAACCACTTAACCCAACGACAAGTTAACTGAAGCATTCCTAAGCACTCTCTCTCTCTCTCTCTCTCTTTACACACACACACACACACACACACACACCAATGACTGACTTAATCAATGGAGGGCCTTTGGTCGGACCACCTCTGGTCAACCCCTGACATGTGCTTCTGTGTTACTGGCTTCCATTGCCATGGTTCAAGGTCACAGTCAGGACACCATCACGTAACGGTTACGGTCATCACTGTTGTGGTTGTCTCAGCACGTCTCAGGTGAGACGCAACATTACGTATGAAAGAAGGCTAAAAAAAATATAAAAAAATCGTTAAAAAAAATCCAAAAAAATAGGACAATCACATTGGAAGCATAAAAAAAGCAAAACAAATAATATAGAATAAATAAAATGGTTAAAAGTATCAAAATGGGTAGTAGCGCGCTGCGTAAGTAATAAGAAACTCAATATTTAGGTCTCAGATACATTTTACAGCATATATTATTAAACTAATTTCATTTACAAGGGTAAAAAAAGACAAGAATATCTATTTTCAACAACATTTATTAATTTTGTTTACTCTTTTTTCAAAAAACAGAAATTTTACAATTAGGGAAAAAAGTTAGAAAAAAAAATGTTATTTTTAATCAAATTAAAAAATGATATACACTCCTTTAACATATATCAATTTAATTAAGATTTAATAGAAAATGAAATATCTTGTTCTTTTCTTCCATTTTTCAATTGAGAAGTTTAAAGTTAAGTGTTAAGAAATATCAATTTTTTTTCAATCAAAATATATCTAAACATATTTCAATTTTATTTTCAATCAAAAAAATAAAAAAAGAAAAAAATTCTTCTTTAAAAGTTTAAAGTCTTAAGAAATAAGAACAAGCCAATTACTACAAAACAAGTAACGATCCCTTTTTTTGGTTTGAGGAAAAATATATATATAGGATGATGATTAGGTAAGCACGTGCTGATATAACTTATGTCAATACTCGCATTGGGAGTTGTACCTTGTGCATTAGTGGGATATGAAGTACATTGGACCTAATACAAGGGGTACAACCCCCAATGCATGGTGCTAATATAACTTATATCAACCTTAGAAGCAAGAACCTTCTATCAAGGGTGCCGTTCTTGCTTCGGAACCACGATTCTGCGCTCCCAAGTTAGAACCTTGTAAGAACCTCGATTCTCTCTCGAGAGAACCTCGATTCTCTCTCTCGAGAACCTCGATTCTAAGTAAGATAGAACCTTGTGATGGAAGGGAGAAGGCATGACTCTTCCACCCCAAAACTAAACTCTTCTCAGTTTTAACCAAAGTGAAAAATGTTTTTAATAATAATAGGATTTCTATTAAATCATATCAAATTAATGCTTAGTTTACTCAATTCTTTTCCTCAGGAAAAGAAAAACAAAAAAAGGTAAAAGCATGCTATCTCTTTCTCTACATTATTGTGGCTTCTCAAAAGAACACTTTTTTGCACCTTTTTCTAGAATTTCATCATACAAAATATCATATTGAGGTATATATATATTTTCCATAGATGTTTCCTACACGCTCCAAACCTTTGACTCTTCTATGTTCCCCCGCTTCCCCGCTCCTGCCCTCACTCCCACCCCCACTTCATGCTTCTATGATATCAACATGTGCTTTATGGGAACATAACTGTATTTTTTTTTTTTTTTTAATAAGAGAAATTCATTTTTCCCAAGAACTCCCTCATTTTAGCCCACCCCTCCTTGTTAAGACTAAAAGAGACAACATTGCAGGGCACTCTTCCCCATTCCTTTCCCTCCCCTGCTCCTTCCTTACCCTGTTCACCTACCACCTCCCTTGCCCCAGCTTGACTACATTAGTACTCCACAACTAGTGGCTCGACAAATTCTTCTACTAGGAATATCTCTTTACCACTGTTATTATCAAGAGTAATCAATAGGTTACCAACAATGGAGGTTGAGATAGAGTTTGGAATATGCTTCGCACAATGCATAAAATGACCTTTGAAGAATGGTTAGCATCAGCAAAATTGTTTGAGCATGAGATAGGGACAACCGCAAGATCAACAAGTGAAGGTTCCTTCCCAAAAAACCCATCTATACCCATTGCATTAGAATTAGGTTGGCAAGTACGCCTCTCAGAGTTACTAGTGACGCCTGCAACGAAATGTTCAAGAGAGCTTACCTCTAAAACAGGGAAGAAGGAGAAAAGCCAACCTTTTCTGCAAAAAGACTCTCCAATCCTCCAAGATCCATTGATGCGTTATCCTCTCGGTCTTTTGAATCTACCAAATCAGAAATTGTTTCGCTACCTGAGGATTCCGACAAAGCTGTCGTCGTGAATCTGCCACCTTGACTGTCGTACCCTTACTTAGAATCAAATTCCTCATTTGAAATAAAACCCTCGAGAAACCTTTCGGAGTAATCTTCCTCTCTCCTCAAAACTGCTCGAGAGACATCCGAGAAGCTGCGTCGATCCCCATTGGTAGTCGAGAAAGCTTTGCCAGTTGACATGCAAGGGTAGATATGTGAAGATGGGTGAAATCTGCCAAACTCAACCACACTCGTTTCGACAGTAGTGACTGAAGGTTTGTCTCTGACTTTGGACTTAACACCAGCCCTAACAACTTGTCTTAGACGAAATTCTCCTTTGATGTTGCCGACAGGTTGTAATAAGGGTTCACACTAAGCCCTACGCTTGAAATCGAGGGCAGGAAAGATGAAATCCCACGCTGACGACTTGTTGAGATGGTAGGTTTTGAAGCAGCAACGAAATCCGGCTCGATCCTTAAGGTAGAATTGACAAAATCACAGAAATTCAAGGCTAACACCCTTGCTGGACACTTAGAAGCACAACTGAGAACTTGAGCTTCGTCGCAGACTCCACTGGACACCGGTTGAAGATGCGCACGAGTCCTAGCAGCCTCAGTGTGCACAACACTAGTGGAAGAAGGACCTCGTCTCTCCATAACCCACATCTGGGTTGGGCTTCGTGAATCCCTACTGCTCAAGGGAGCTGCTGGCCCAATACTAAGACTTATGTTAGGGTCTGAAATGATGTTAGTTAAGTTCAGCCCACCTGATTTAGTGTTAAGCAAAGAGTTGAACTCGCCGTCCCTAGGCCCACAATTATAATAAACATCCGGGTCCTTAGTTCTTTCAAATTCCATTTCCTTTTCCACGTGACGGTTCTTTCCACTATCCGATAAAAAACCATTATTATTTCCCAAAATTGGATATCCTGAAACCCTCCTAATGTCTGTCGCGTCCACTAACTCCTTTCCTTTATCCAATGAAATTCCATTTAGCAAACCCAACTGCCCATCTGCACCAAAATTCTGAGTAAGCGTTTCTTTAAAGGATTTAAGTATCCCAACATCACGCTTGTTCGCACCGTTCTGATATGGCATTATTTTAAGTGAGTTTAATGCCCCAAGATCACGCCTATTCTGTTTATACAAGTAATCCTTTCTTAAAAGGACACCCATCCCTTCGTGCTTCCCACATAGGTTGAGAGCTATGACGTTATCGTCTTCAACCTTCTGATCACTGCACCGATGGTCATCACCATTGCCTCCTTTCAGTATCCACACCTCCCTACCCATTGGAAATTGTATGTCTTTGCGAACCCTTTTTCCTTCCAAACCCAGCGCTCTTCGATGGACAAAGGTTCTCTTCACTTTCTCCACGAAATTTCGAACTGGCCATACACGCACTGTATATAATTCATTACCGATACTAACCTCTAGGAAGTTTGACAAAAAACCATAATCAGTTCCTTTAACTTTGATGCGAGCTTGATACAAGTTGTCCATAATTGTGATGTTCATGGGTGGGAAGGTTTTAAATTTATGAGATTGAAATTGATTAAACAAAATGTCAAAGTTTGGAATAAAGATGTTTTTGGAGATATTAGATTCTTGAAGAATTCCATAAGCGTTAAAATTGAGGAATTGGACCGTTTGGAGGACGATGGATTGATCAACAAGAATCTAAGGTTAGAGAGAAAGGAGTTAAAAGAGAAACTTGAGGAAGTTATTTTTAAAGAAGAAATTTCTTGGGCCAAAAAGCTAAGGTGAAATGGTTGAAAGAAGGTGATCTGAACACTAGATTTTTCCATAGAGTGGCAAACGGTAGCAGAAAGAAGAAGTTGATTAGTAAATTGGAACCGGAAGATGGCTCTATTATTACTAGCGAAGAGAGAATTGTGTGTGAAATTCATACTTTTTTCTCTTCTCTTTACAACTCTGATGGGAAGGAGAGACTAGTGCTAGATGGTTTGTTTTGGTCCCCTATTGATGATGCTAGTGCTACTAGGTTGGAGAGACCCTTTGATATTTAGGAAGTGAAGGTGGTTGTCTTCGATTGTTGTAGAGACAAAACCCCTGGTCCAGATGGTTTTATTATAGTAGTTTTTTAGGACTGTGGGGATGTCATTAAGGATGATCTCATGAAGGTTTTTGATGAGTTTTATGGGAATGGGGTTGTCAATAAATGCACTAATTCTACCTTTATATGTTTGATTCCCAAGAAAATGGATTCTCGTAAGATTAAGGATTTTAGGCCTATTAGCTTGGTTTCATCCTTGTATAAGATTGTGGCTAAGGTCTTATCTATTAGATTGAGGGGGAATTCTTAGTGAGACCATTTCAACAGCTTAGGGTGCTTTTGTGGAAGGTCGCTAAATTTTAGATCTGGCTTTGATAGTCAACGAAGCGGTGGATAGTTATAGTCTGGAGAAGAGAAAGGGATTGTTGTTTAAAATTGACTTTGAAAAAGTCTATGATCATGTGGATTGGGATTTTTTGGATTTTGTTTTAGAAAAGAAAGGATTTGACGAGAAATGGAGGAAATGGATCTATAGCTGCTTGTCCTCCACCAATTTTTCCATCTTGGTTAATGGCAAACTTAGTGATTTCTTTAAGGCTTCTAGGGGTTTGAGACAAGGGGATCCTTTATCCCCCTTTTTGTTTACTTTAGTGGCTGATGTGCTAGGCAGGCTTATAGATCGAGCTAGGGAGTATGGTTTGGTGGAGGGTTTTGAGAGTGGCAGGGATAGGGAGCATGTCTCTCACTTACAATTTGCAGATGATACTCTATTTTTTTCGTCGGGGGATGAACATAAGTTTACCAATTTCCAATATATTCTGCAAATCTTCCAATTGGTGTTGGGTCTTAAAGTTAATATGGGAAAAAGTGCCATTGTAGGCATTAACTGTGAGAGTGATAAGATCCAAAGATTAGTTGACCAGTTGGGTTTCTCTGTAGGTGAACGGCCCTTCTCATATCTCGGCCTCCCCCTAGGGGGGAACCCTTTTGCTGAATCTTTTTGGAGCCCAATCATTGAAAGAGTAAGAAAAAGGTTAGATGGTTGGAAAAGAGCTCTAATTTCAAAGGGTGGTAGGTTGACTTTAATTCAATCAATTTTGTCTAGCATTCCAACTTATTATCTATCTCTTTTTAGGATTCCAATTAAGGTGGCTCGCCTATTGGAAAAGCTTATGAGACATTTCTTGTGGCAAGGTAGTAGTGAGGGTAAGAAGGACCACTTGATTCATTGGGGCATCGTGTCCAGACCTAAGTCTCCAGGAGGATTAGGTTTAGGGAATAGCAGGGAGAGAAATGTCGCCTTGACTGCTAAGTAGTCGTGGAGATTTCCTCTTGAACGTGATTCTTTTTGGCATGCTATTATCAAGAGTAAGTATGGGGTTTAGGATAATGGTTGGGATGCTCAAGTAAGTTCTAGGTTTTCAGCTAGATGTCAGTGGAAATTCATATCTCAAGGGCTGCCCACTTTTTTGGAATCTGTTTCTTTGTCAGTTGGGAAAGGGGATAGAGTTCGTTTCTGGGAGGATCATTGGAGAGGTGATGCGCCTTTCTCTTCCCTGTTTCCTCGCTTGTATAGGCTCTCCTTGGCTCATAATGCCTCCATCCTTTCTATGTTTTCTTCTGCTTCACATTCTGAGGGATGGGATTTTAATTTTTTTCGGGGTCTTAATAAGAGAGAGTGTGTTCAGAATTTGCCTCTTTAATGATGGTTGTGAAGAGTTTTTCTTTGCGAATGTTCATTCTTGATAGGAGGATTTGGGTAGCCAATCCTTCTGGAGTCTTTTCTATTAAATCTTTCTATGAGAAATTAATTGATTGCCTTGAATTGCCTCCCTTCTCCCCTTTTACCTTGATTTGGAATACCAATGTGCCACTTAAAGTGACGGTTTTTACTTGGACGGCTGTCCATAAAGGAATTAATGCCAACAATAGGTTTCAAAGGAGGCCTCTCTTTATGCATGTCCGCAATGGTGTGTTATGTGTAGAAAAGCAATCGAGACAGTTGATCACCTTTCTTGCATTGTGCTACGGTTTCAGCTTTGTGGCAAAGACTTTTTAGTCTTAGTTCGGAGTTTCTAGTGATGCCGAGTGGTGTTGAAAGGTTTGTTGATATCGCTTTTTGGGGTTTTGGAAAGGGCAAGAAAGCAAAAGCTCTTTGGAATTGTGCTTTTCTTGCAGCTTTTTGGGTAGTTTAGCTTGAAAGGAATGCAAGGATTTTTGAGGACAAGGAATCTTTCTTGGTGGACCTGTGGGATTGAGTCCATTTCTTGGGTTCCTTATGGGCTCACTCCTCAAAGGAGTTTAGAGATATTCCATTATTTTTATTAAAACATGATTGGATGGCTATTTGTAGTTAGATGCTTAGAACTGTTTTGTTCTGTTCTTATCCTTTTCTCTTTCTTCGTTTTTGGTGGACTTCTCGTCCCCTTCTTTGTACTTCTTTCTTTTTATTAATAAATAGTCCTATTGTTGTTTGATAATTAAAAAAAGATCACTATATATATAGATTTTACCATATGGTCCAAAGAAAAAAAGAAAAAGCAAAGAGGGAAAAAAGGGGGGGGGGAGTTGACTTGAGAGAACAACTTAATAACTTACCCCAAAAAAAAAAAAAAAAAAAATCTAAACAATTAATAAAGGAAGATGGGTTCATCTCTGATCTCACTTAAACAAATTGGGCTTGGCATTTGGGGCAAGGGGCTAGGGCTGGTACTTGAATGAGGTGGACTTGGGAGCATTAGAGCTGCGACGACTGCGAGACTCGAGTTGATGATGACAGAAGAATATAACAGTTATACTTAACCGGGAGCATTAGCGCATCGACGGCCGACGACTTGCGACAGCTGTGAGACTCAAGCCGATGATGACAGAAGAATATAACAGTGATACTTGGCCACTTGAGGGACTGAGGGAGGCGGATCAGGAGCACTAGAGCAGTGACGAGTTGTTGATCTGCCATGTGCAACGAGTCGATGACTGTGAAACTCGAACAATCTCCACTTCTCCAAGTACGTTATATATTCAATTCTTCACTCTTCAGATATGGGGGTTTTGTGGGTTTGGAGTTCCTCCCTACTCACCTACTCAATATTCTGTAGTTTTTGGGGTTCATGGGTTGTGGGTTTGTGCTTTTTCAAAAAGCATTAACACTTTAACAGAGCTTTGGAAAAGCTTCAATGGAGAGGACATCAAGATAGAGCATTGTAGATGGGATTTTCTTTCTTTCTTTCTTTCTTTTTCTTGTTTTGAAATGTCTCGGTGAGATCTCAGCTAGATCACGGCGTGACACCAACATCAAAGGCATGATAAGAAATTTATTTGCTTGCTTTTATTATTATTTTTAATTATTATTTTTTTTTTTGAAATGTCTTGGCGAGATCTCAGCCTAGATCATGGCGTGACACCAACATCAAGGGCGTGATAAGAAATTGGCAAGATATTCAGGTATCGTTGTAGCATCTCGTGGTAGGTTTCGAGACTTGTCTGTCTTGGGCAAGGCGTCACCGTTTCGTCTGTGACTTGAACCATGTTCATTTTCACCGACCATCAATTACCATCATTATTAGCCCTGACATTCCAGAGGCACCCATGCGGATTTCAGATCATACCCTCGTGAACTAAGCTTCGCTGTGCATCATAGCCCCTTGACCTCGTGCATAAGACCTCAAGCCACCATAGATTGCTTTGTAAGGTGAACCCTATACTATTCAGATTTTAGCTTGTACAATCACCATCAGTGCTCCCATTTCCACTATCGCCACTCATTGGCATCATCACCACCACTGTGACTTGCCACCACCCACTACTATCATTGTTATTGCCATTTTCAACACATTTTATCATCATCACCATTGCTACTACAGGCACAAATTCATCATAATGAATTGAAAAATTCAAGAGAATGATGGCCTTATCACAAATGAGAGTGGAAATCTATGAAGCACAGATACTTTAAAACCCCCAAAGAATCTGTATCGTATGTGTACCAGATACCAATACGCCTAGGATACTCTCCGATACATATCCGATACTCTCTGTACGCATCGGAATAGTAACACACATTGTTACGTCATTAGATACTCTTCGGATACGTTTGGGATTACTTTAGGGTTAGTTTGTAATTTTTTATTTTTGAATAAACAGGGTTTAAATTTTAAAAATATATAATACACATATTTTGATTTAAATAATAAACTCATTTTAGTTCTCTCATCTTTATTCTGTTCTTGTTCTATATCTCTCTTAGGGCAACCATTGTAGAGCAATTGAGCTAAATGACTTTTTTGTAATCTTGATGTCATTCTAGGTTTTTTTTTTCTGTGAATGATGAACTTGGTTGATGCTTATGGATATTTTCTTTGTACATTTATTTTTGCATATTAATTGATTTTGATGTTTTAAACTTTTATTTTTTATGTTTATTATTGATGTTGTAGAACAAATATTAATATTAATATATTATTGATAAATGTATCCCTGTCGTATGGTATCCTACAATTTTTTGAGAATTGCCGAATCATATTATTCGATCACATTGTATCTGTATCCCGGATCCGTATTTGTATCCGTGCTTCATAGGTGGAAATTCAAAACAGTGGCATTTTATGAATTTATAAAAATTGATCCAATAACATCAACTATACTTATGACTTCAACATTTTTAAGTGTATCAAGTTGCATTCTAGGTGTACGTATGGTGTGTATCTCATGTGTATCCAACAAGTGTTGGCATTTGACATGTATCTCATATGGAAACGTCTTCTTTAGAGAATTATCTCGTTATGGTTATTTCTTAATTGGTGATAAATATCTACTTCCTAATTAAAGAAAGGATATTCTTTTAGCATTAGACATAGGATGAAATTAGTATCTCAACAATTTAGATAGAAATCCCATGCATAAATTAAATAGTTCCATGATTCCGTCTTGTTAGTTATTGGAAATTGTAATGTTATTGAAATTTTGGTTTGTAAACAAACCCACTCCCCCCAACACCAAAACAAAGAAAAAAAAAACCTATAAGATAAAAGTAAAAATACTAAAAAAAGAACTTATCTGTAAATTGCTGTTAATAATAGAAAGTAACTTTTAAATATAAATAGGAGCAAATATGATTTCAAAGTGTCATTTGGTAGGATGGAGAGAACTGCATGCATTTTTATGTAATCCTGGTTAAAAATTGGTACTTAAGTTCATTGCCACATTAGAGAGTACTATCTATTTTCACCTCCATGGTATGCTGCTCCTTTCTTTGGCAATGGTATTGTATGGCCATTCTGCTATAAGCATGAATATTTTCATTCCTCTATATTACTACTGGTTGCAGGCTTATCTATGCTGGCAAGCAACTTGGAGATGACAAAACGGCCCGTGACTATAATATTGAGGGTGGCTCTGTCCTTCATCTTGTGCTTGCATTGAGGGGTGGTATCTTCTGAAGAGTACTAATCACATTAAGCATATTTACCTGTTATGCACTGAACATGAGTTGCATAACTTCATAAGAAAAAAAAAAAAAAAACATATGAGTTGCATGTATCGTTTGAGAAAAACTAAAGAATAGGACAGAAAGGCGTGTTTTAATCGTTTTCTTGAGCCATGACCTTGCAGTTTGTTTACCATATTTTCTACCGTCTTTATGTTGCTACATACATTGTTTCCATGTAGGTTCTATTACCTTGTCTAGTGAGCTGCATTTTTAATTTTTTGATGGCTTATACCGTGAATGTAATGAATTGTCTTTAATTTGTGTTTCTTTTGAAACTTGTGGGGGCTTCATCACCTTAGCTGACATGTGAATCCCAAGGGACCTATTGGAACAACAGTGGGGTAGGAAGAATGTGAATAGAGTATCCTCTAAGTTCTAGGGTTGACATTCTTTTTTATTTTTGGTACAATGGGAGGGGTTCGAACCCTAACCTATTCTATTTTTACCTTTTAGCCACCCACCCTCACAATTAGGCTTAACCCTCGTGGTTTCAGGGTTGACATTCTGACTCACTTTGGGAAGCCCTTGATGTGAGTATTTATACTCGTGTCATTGGCCAATACTCTCTCTCCCTCTCTCTCTCTCTCTCTCTTTGTGGTCATGGAATTCATTGAGGCTTTTCCTGTACATAAGTTAGGGGCAAGTTGTAGCGTGGTCCGGGGTCACTTGTCTAGGTTGGGTCGGAGACAAGTGGGTCAAAACGCCTCAAATTGTCTGCCTTTTTAGTTGTGTTGGATCCGGAAGCCCAACTCAACCTTGAATGTGATGCAAAGGCAATTTAAAAATAAGGGCAATAATGAGGAAAGATGTTTGTTATCAATAATGGATCCCAACAATTGCGTTCAAGTAAATTTTCACTAGTATTTCATTGGACGTGTTAGTTACTGGAAAGGATCCATGTCCGGCCTAGACTACTGTCACGGGGGGGAGGACTGGTACTTGTTTAACCCAGTCATGAAGTTTCTGGGTTACGGGTAATCCAGCAAGATAAATAGATTAATTGTTAATTAATTTTTTTGATTGTTTCAACAAAAAAAAAAAAAAAAAGAAAGAAAAAAAAAGAAGAAGAAATAACGAACAGTGATCGGCATACGTATACCTATGTGTAATTTATATGTATGATACGTTCAAAGCAGACGAAGCTTTCAAAGTTATGAAGAGAGAGAGAGAGAGAGTGGGTACGAACTCAAAAGTCAAAATACGTATACCTATGTGTAATTTATATGTGTGATAACGTTCAAAGCAGACGAAGCATTCAAAGTTATGAAGAGAGAGAGAGAGCGAGAGTGGGTACGAACTCAAAAGTCAAAACAGAGATTCACGCATACACGTAGTATACTTGAACAAACCCATTCAAAATAGAGACTTGGTACTCGCTCAAACATTTAATCCTCCTTATAATCATTTCTTAAATTTAACAATTCAAAACGGAAATGTATTATAATAATGCATTTTTTTGGGTACTTGCAGAGATTAATACGAAGTACAAACTCATGCATATATTTTACCAAGTGAAGTTCTTATCTCTCATTAAACAATTCAAAATGGAGACTTGGTACAAAATCAAGAAATTAAGCTGAACCCGTAAACAAACCAAAAAAATAAAATAAAATTGATTGGGTGCATCACATTGTTGCTTTCGTCAAGAAGGGTATTTGACCCCATTAATTTTGTCAAATTGGTGTGTACCAGATTGATATGCCTCATAAGAAAATGAATTTCAGCACTACAAAGTGATTTCTATTTGTATTTTGCACTCATGAAAACAAGTCCGATTACTGTATAAGATGCAACGTGGGGGTGCCCACACGGAATGGCAGTGGAAGAAAATTAGGGGTTTTTTTTATTTTTATTTTATTGAAGACTCACAACATTATTTTTAAGGAATAAGAAAACCATAAAAAAAATGTTTTAAGAAAAAACCAAAGTTGATTCTAATTTTAAGGAGAAGACAAGTTTTGAACTAGAAAACGTGAATTCAAAGGCTAGGTTACGATGTGGGAAAATTTTAGGCCGTGGTCTAAAGACACTCATTGATGTAGGACAAAGAATCCAAGCAAAGTTATTTATTATTATTAATTTTGTAATTTTCGTTTTTATTTAGTTTAGGGTTTTATTTACTTGTTTTTGATAGTTTTTAAGGTTTAATTAGGCAAAATTGAGTCCTTATAGGTTACTATATTAGTTGGGGTTAATTTTAGAAGGTTTCCAAGTGTTTTAGGGGTTTTATGAAACCTTTAAAAAGGCTACAAAGTCAAAAAAAGGGGATTTGTCAGTTTTGGTAATTTTTGGCAATTCCTTATTTTGTTTTTTCTTTCCTAAAATTATAGTTCTAGTTGAATTAGGTTATTTATTAAGTTTAGGACTTTTGAGTTATAGTTCTAGTTAAATTAGATTTTGCAGCCTATATAAAGGCTGCCTCCTTATAATATAATGTTTTGATTAATAAAGAATTTCTTTGCTGAGATTTATTTCTCTTTACTCGTGGATTCGAGTTGTTTTCTCTTTACTCGTGGATTCGAGTATTTTCTAAGAAAAAGACGGTGCCCTTTTTTTCAAGAAGCAGGCGGTGCCCTACTTCTTCATAAGCTTCTGCTACGTCAGTTGGTATCAGAGCAAGCTTCATCCTGGTCAGATGGCGAATGCACGCAACGGTGGCAACATCCTTAACGACGGTGATCGTGAGGAGTTTCTTACAAGGGGTGAATTTAGAACTTTTCAATGTGAGACCAATCAAGCATTGCGGGAGATACAAGCAACCCTTGCTAGGTTAACAATGGAGGCAATTCATGAATGGAATCATGATGACAATGGGATTCGCAAAGACGATGGGGCTCGTGTTCAACCTATACGAAACAAAATTCCACAACTTCCGCTTAGGCAACCAGCCTATGTGGAAAATCACAATAAGTCTCAAAAAAAATTTCGATCTATAGAAGAGATAGTAGCTACTTGTTTACAGGAAACTGAAGAAACTTATGATGAAACATTAGCTGCTGTTAAACAATAGATTCAAAGAAATCATCCAGTTTGACAAGAAGTAAGTGCAATATTTATTAATAATTTTGTTGAGAAAAATCGTGAGACTTGTGCTGATGAATCTAAAATTGAAGATGATAATTCATACTTCGAAAATGAGTTTGTGCAACCTCATGAAGAAGTTTCACAAGAAGATCATGAAAATTTCCAAGATCTAAAGGAAGAATTAGTTGATCAAGTTGTGGAGATTAATAACTCATCAAAGGAAGATTCTATCAAATATGTAGAAGAGCACGTCCCTAAAAAATTTCAAGATAGAATTGTTCCATCGAGTGACAAGTTACAAAGGGTTGATTTCATTGGGGTGGAAGATTTTAATGTAATTTTCAATCCTTATTTGGTGGATCTTGTTAACGAATTGAAGACTCAGGCATGGAATTCTCAAGTTACTTTGATTACGGAGAACAAATTTGGAAAAGTTTTAAAGCAGCAAATATACTTGAAATATTTCATTCAATGGAATGGAAGGCTCCAATACCGAACGCTAAACTCGAGGACGAGTTTCTTTCAAGTGGGGGAGTCTGATGTAAGACAAAGAATCCAAGCAAAGTTATTTATTATTATTAATTTTGTAATTTTCGTTTTTATTTAGTTTAGGGTTTTATTTACTTGTTTTTGATAGTTTTTAAGGTTTAATTAGGCAAAATTGAGTCCTTATAGGTTACTATATTAGTTGGGGTTAATTTTAGAAGGTTTCCAAGTGTTTTAGGGGTTTTATGAAACCTTTAAAAAAGTTACAAAGTCAAAAAACGGGATTTGTCAGTTTTGGTAATTTTTGGCAATTCCTTATTTTGTTATTTCTTTCCTAAAGTTATAGTTCTAGTTGAATTAGGTTATTTATTAAGTTTAGAACTTTTGAGTTATAGTTCTAGTCAAATTAGATTTTGCAGCCTATATAAAGGCTACCTCCTTTCATTGTAAGGTAATGTTTTGATTAATAAAGAATTTCTTTGCTGAGATTTATTTCTCTTTACTCGTGGATTCGAGTTGTTTTCTCTTTGTTCGTGGATTCGAGTATTTTCTAAGAAGAAGACGGTGCCCTTTTCTTTCATACGCTTTCTGCTACGTCACTCATCTCGCTTGAGTTGTTCTCTTTTTATTAGTTGGGATAATAAATTTTTACCACATTACATATTGTAATTAAAAATGAAAAAATAAAAAAATAAAAGATAAAGTTTACCCCAAAGGGTCTTGGGCTCAACTAAGCGAGTAAGGATTTGGTGTTGAGTACAAAAACCTCAGCACTGTGCTAAGGTGATCAGCACCATTAAATGAGGATTTGGACAGCTTGGATTAAAAGTTGAAAAAGTTGCCTATTGAGGTCATTTTGCTAATTTCAATAGCAACTTTTTTAACTTTAAATCCTCGTCGTCCAAACTCCAAACCATCATCGAACGATGCAAATCACCTTAGCATGGTGTTGAGTTAAAAAAACTCAACACTAAATCATTGCTTCAAGAACGTACCTCTCGCAAGGATCAAAGCCTACATAGTTCAGACAAATAGGGAAAGGTTTGTAGGGATTATCAATCTCAAATCCATTATTATTCTCTAATAATTTGATGAAAATAGAACATTTTTTTTGTTTTGATCAAAACCTTGTCTAAGAAAACAAAGAGAATTGATCTAAGGTTTAGGGTTTGATATTCCTCATTGTGGAACCTAGGGAGCATGCATATCAATTACATTGAGATTATAACATAATGCAAGCATCAATCATATTATATTAGAGAAGGATCAAGTCATACCTTACAGTATCGAAGCAGGGTTCTATTTAGTTTCATCTTAGGTATTCTTTAGATAATTCAGTAGAGCTTTAACTATTAGTTAATAAAAAAGAGAATGGGTCTTTTTCGGTGAGGGTAGTAGGAAGTATGACCTCTATGTACTAAGAACTTAAACCTTTAAAGGTTTTCCGGCGAAAGTAATAGGAAATATGACCTCTATATATTAACTGTAAGAGTTTTTATTTTCGTCATGCTCAGGAAAACTCGACTAAAACTTGATGATTTGAAAATTTCTCACGAATAACTCGCCAAAACTCATCATGCATTTTAAAACGGATGATGATCAAGTAAGCACGTGTTGATATAACTTACATCAACACCTATATTAAGAATTGTACCTTGTATATTAGTGGGTTATGAGATATATTAAATCAATACAAATAATATAACCCCCAATGCATGGTACTGATATAACTTATATCAGTATGTGCTGATGGGAACATATCCGTTTTTAAAACATGATATTCAACCTCAAAAACATCCAACAAAAACTTTTGAGTGTGAATAAAATGATGATTGATGAGAACGGTGTGCTGACGAAAAAGCAGGGTTGCAAAAGTTAGGTATCACACTCTCATCCTAGGTACAAAATTCCTTTTATAATTGTGTGATTACATACAAACAGCATACGGGAGGCATGGATGCATCAATTGTGTCCATATCGTCTGTTCATGATTAGGTGTCGATTTGACAGGTGATTCACTCCCCATGGCAATTGTCCCAATGTGGGTCTTTTGTGTCTATTATTTGGTAAAAGGGTTTTCTTAACATGTGTGTTGTATATGTTAAACTGTAATTAATAATCTAATTATTACCTAAATAAATATATTTTTATAGTTATTTTTAAAAGATATTTTTACATTTTTCTAAACAGCTCCACTATTTTTTCATGTACTTTTACCATTTCTCATAAAATGATTGAATCATTTATTGTAACTTAACATGTGTCTTTAAGGGGCACACGTTAAGAGAACCCGATTGGGATTAATACGAAGTACAAACTCATTTATTTTACCAAGTGAAGTTTTTATCTCTTATTAAACAATTCAAAACGAAGACTTAGTACAAAATCAAAAAATTAAGCTGAACCCGTAAACAAACCAAAAAACAAAAATGAAAAAGGAAAAAAAAGAGAAACACACATAGCATACTTGAAGCTTCCGTCTTTGCCACTTTTTGTGCTCCCGCAAAAATATGCCGTAAAAGAAAAATATAAAATTAATGTATGGGTGCATTACATTTTTGCTTTCATCAAGATGGGTATTTGACCCCATCAATTTTGTCAAATTGGTGTTTACCAGATTGATATGCCTCATAATAAAATGAATTTCACCTCTAAAAGTGATTTCTATTTGTATTATGCACTCATGAAAACAAGTCCGATTACCGTATAAGCTGCAACGTGGGGGTGCCCACACGGAATGGCGGTGGAAGAAAGTTAGGGATTTTTTTTTCCCCCTATATATTAAAGACTCGCCACAGTATTTTTAAGGAATAAGAAAACCATAAAAAAAATGTTTTAAGAAAAACCAAATTTGATTCTAATTCGAAGGAGAAGACAAGTTTCGAACTAGAAAACGTGAATTCAGATGCTAGGGTATGATGTGGAAAGATTCTAGTCCGTGGTCTAAAGACACTCACCTCGCTTGAGTTGATCTCTTTTTATTAGTTGGAACAATAAATTTTTACCACATTACATATTGTAATTAAAAATGAAAAAATAAAAAATAAAATTTACCCCAAGGGGTCTTGGGCTCAACTAAGCGAGTAAGGATTTGGTGTTGAGTTCAAAAACCTCGGTGATCAGCACCATTAAATGAGGATTTGGATAGCTCGGATTAAAAATTGAAAAAGTTGCCCATTGTGGTCATTTTGCTAATTTCAATAGAAACTTTTTCAACTTTAAATCCTAGTCGTCCAAACTCCAAACCACCATCTAATGGTGCAAATCACCTTAGCATGGTGCTGAGTTAAAAAAAACTTAGCATTGAATCATTGCGCGCTCAAGAGCGTACCTCTTGTAAGGATCAAAACCTACGTAGTTCAGACAAACGGAGAGGGTTCATAGGGATTATCAATATCAAATCCATTATTATTATCCAATAATTTGATGAAAATAGAATAGTTTTTTGTTTTGATAAAAACCTTGTCTAAGAAAATAAAGAGAATTGATCAAAGGTTTAGGGTTTGATATTCCTCATTGTAGAACCCAGGGAGCATGCATATCAATTACATTGAGATTGTAACATAATGCAAGCATCAATCATATTATATTGGAGAAGAATCAAGCCATACCTTACAGTACCGAGGCAGAGTTCTATTTAGTTTCATCTTAGGTATATTCTAGATAATTCAATACGTAGAGCTCTAACTGTTATCTAATAAAAAGGAGAATAAGTATTTTCTGTTAGAATTTCATATATGTGGGCTTTACATTGATTGGTTTTCTGGATTACGAAAAACGGGTTGAATGTCTAGCCTGCAATGATATACGGTATAGCCCATTATAGTGTGTGATCAATTAAGTATTTGGGCTCTAGTGCACCTTGGTCCGTGATGTGGGATTATAAAGTGTGGGCCTATTCCTTGTAAGTCAAGGAGTCCATAATGGGAAAGACTCCATAAAGTTTCTTTATAAATAGGTCAGGTCCCCTCTACACTCCATAAGTTGAAAACCCTAGTAGCCTGTCCCATTGGTGGCTGCATAAAGAAAAGAGGAGCAAGTAGAGGAAGACCAGCCTCCTAACCGTGTGTCTTTTTTGTAGAGTTTTGTCAATTAGATTCAATTGCTTCCACAGGTATGTGCATATTATTTGTTATTATTATTATTTCCATGTGTTTTAGTTTTCTAGTATGGACTAATATATTGTTTTATCAAGTGGTATCAGAGCCACCATGCTAGGGCTAGAATCATGGTTGAGATATTTTCGTTTTGGTATGGTTTTCATGCCTAATAACAATCATAATGATGATAATAATTTTTTTTTTTTTTTTTGATATACATGTATATTGTTGTAAAGGTTTTGAGGTTTTACCCGGAACATCCCCATCGCCACTTACTTTTCTAGCTACCGAAGGCATGTAAAGGGTTTTGGTTCCATTGCTCTCAATGTCATGATAATATATAAATTTATTTTGGAAGCCTATTAGTTCATGACAATTTTGATGCAACATACACGCACAAAATCCATTAGATTTTGATTATATTAAACCATGAACAAATAATAAATATATGGTTTTCGTATGGTCTTCATGTTTTGTCATATAGCAAAATAAAAATAAAAATAAAAATTAAAGGGGTTTTTTCCTTTTTTCAGTGTGTATATTAGAGACCGTTGTTTATTTCTCCGACCAATTTACGATATTGTTCTAAAAAAAAAAAAAAAAAAATTCAAAATGGAGCAGGAGTGAAAATACAGATGTTTTTTGGACTATTGGATTTTCTCAAATGACAGTTTTGGACCATTCCATGCTACCAGCTACATTTCAGTGTGCCAAAAATTACACGTCCACGCGAAGTAATTGTTGGGTTTCTTTTTTTTTTGGGGACTGACCCACTTTGTGTATTAGGTGTTAACCATCTGGGCCTTGGGTTAAGTTTAAATAATAAGTAAAAAAAAAAAAAAAAAAAATCAGATTAGTGGAGAGGTTACTTCTATCACTTTACTCTTCTTGTTCTCACGTTTGGCTTAGAGAGCCTTCTTCCACACAGCTGACTCAGTCACTTTGGCCCAGGAGTATCTTGGCTTTCTTGGGTGAAAGTTCTGCACTCTTGTCTTGGGTAACTTTTCTCTTGGCATTTGGGGCCATTTTTGCTGCTGTCCAGTTTACATTTGTGAGGCTAAAGTTTCATCCTTTTGGGTGTTTTGGGTATTCTCTATTGCAATCTTAGAGGCCTTTGTTCTACTAATTTTGGTGAGATCTTTCCATTCTTATTTTTGTTGAAATACATCTTTAGGTGTTTATTTAATTGTCTTAGAGACCTTGTGTCTCTTGTATTCGAACTTAGTTTGTAGTGGAGAAATCGACTTCGGCTTCGCCCATGGACGAACCGTATTTTAAGGGAACCACGTAAATCTTTGTGTCCCTATTTTATTTCCTTGATATATTTTTCTGAAATTTGTAGTTGCTAGGTTTTCAAATTATCTCCTTGATTTGTACTTGTGGAAAGTATTTTTCCCAATAGTAATTAACAGCGTATTCAATCTTGAAAAATTGGAATATGCTTATGGCTGAATCATTCTGATTATTTCTATTACGGCAAACACGTACTAATTACGCAGCAAGAAGGAATGCTAGTTTTCACATTGGTTGGAGATCACCGGAAGTGATTTGGTTTTGATGGAAACTGCTGGGCATTTCACTCATAAAATCACATGCGAATTCAAGTGGGATTATAAGCATGTGATTGATAACGAATTCACATGTGATTTTTTTTATTGACTGTTGTATATTAGTCACAAATTTACAATATGTGTGCGTCCAATAATAATTGTAGAAGTATGTGACTCTCCTTAGATATATTATAATGACTAATAGTCCTTGATCTAAATGGCATGTCTTGTCCCAATAAGAGAGTGGGGTTTTACGAAGGTCATGGTTTTCGACTCCCAACACTGCATAGGTACATGTGTAGTGTGTTGGAGTGCATATACATGTATATATATTTTATGTATTACACAGGCTTACTCAAACCTTAAGTATATGTATATACAAGTGCTAGTGCTCATGTATCACACCTTCTGAGACTTGTAATGAATAATGAACATGATGAATCTATTTTTCATGCATTCACATAAACACTACAAGTTGGAACAATCAATGGTTAGTGTAGAAAGTGAATTGTGTTGTTGAGCTACTTTATGATTCTTCTGTATTTAACGTGCAAAATTTTTGGTAAAAATTTTATTACGTAATTTGCTAATGCGTTAGTAACATGGTAGCATACAATAATTTTTGGGTTATGTATACATGCACGAACTTAATAAATGAATAAATGAATTTTGGAATTATTTTCAATCACATATAAAGTAATTTTAGCATGCAAATAAAGAATTGTGATTGGGATTTTTAGAATGGGCATAAAGGCTATCCCAGTTTGGGGAATGTAGTTAGCCAAAGTGGATGGTAGCTGCCAAAGTGGCCTATTCACAAAGATTGACATAATTTCTCATTCAAAGTATTGTGGGATAAGATTGCGTTTTTGAGTTGTAGCATACAATCACTTGCCCAAAGGGGGTTATTGTGTGTGACAATTCAGGAATGGCATGGGGTGATTGGCGGGAAGGTATGGATCTAGAGAGTACCTTCTGCCTAAAGGTGATGGGCTTCTCAAAAATTTATACAGTTCTTGTTGATCAGCCTCATGATAAAGTTTTTTGGAGAGCACCTATTAGCATATTGTATTCTCTGCCCAAAGGGGAGTTTATGATGATGCACCCAGGGCTCTTGCCATAATAAGACTCATAAGGTTTTCGAGCTTATTTATGGGTATATCTAATCAATTGCCCATGTTGGTTAGATAAAGGAAATGATCATCCATTATTGTAATTGTATGCATTATGTCTAGATGATATGTAAAGGTGATGGGCTTCTCAAAAATTTATATAGTTCTTCTGCCTAAAGGTGATGGGCTTCTCAAAAATTTATACAGTTCTTGTTGATCAGCCTCATGATAAAGTTTTTTGGAGAGCACCTAGTAGCATGTTGTATTCTCTGCCCAAAGGGGAGTTTATGATGATGCACCCAGGGCTCTCACCATAATAAGACTCATAAGGTTTTCGAGCTTATTTATAGGTATATCTAATCAATTGCCCATGTTGGTTAGATAAAAGAAATGATCATCCATTATTGTAATTGTATGCATTATGTCTGGATGATATGTAATATTATTTTTGAATTGCTTCTGCAGTTTTTAATTCTTTTGCTTTTACTAGCCAAATGTCTGTAATTGAAATTTTCGCTGGCAATAACTATGAGAAAAATTGAGACAACATGTACAGATTGTACTTGAGTTTGATAGACTTATTGACATGGATAATATTGAGTATCAAGATGATTATGTGTTTTTTGTATCCATGATTTGGAGTATGTTTGCCATCAATAAATATGTATCTACGATTAAACGTTCATTGTTACAAATATATCATAAAGAATTAAGATATATAATTAATTCTTGCTTAGCGAGATGATGCCAAACATTATCAGTTCCCATAATGATGAAAGGGGAAGCGTTAACGACTTTCTCATGATTCCAATATCGATCGTGGACTTAGAGAGTTAAAGAATTGATTGATAATTAATATTGATTGCCCTTCTAATTCCTTTATGAGACAAATAATATTCAATCATAAGTTTTTTGATAGGATGTTAGGTACTATCATAGTGATAAGATACAATATATTATTGTATTATTGTATTAAGAAGAATAGAGAATTTATATTTAGTGGACTGATTGTAAGCCTATTGAGAACTATCACTAACCGTAAAATGTTTATATATTCGTTAATGCAATATAGGAATGGATTGATAATTATTGGTGATGCTGAAGTTATAATTAGGCTGAAAGCAAATCGTAAGTACATGACTGATGTAGTATGTTTTCAAAGATTGTGATATTGATTGTGATTTTAGTTTAAAGCTATTTTTGCATTAATTTCAATTATAAACTAAATTTAGCACATTTGCTTTGAAAGCTACTATTTTTAGTGGTCTTGTAAATTTTCCTTTGATTCACTGACTCTTAACCCTTTACTGAAATATGTTTTCAATGGTCAAAATTATTGATCTTGACAACTATTTGCAAATTTAATACTGAAAACAATTTTCAAATTGATTACATAAAAGTAGATGAAGATTTTGATTTTATGTGAGTAACGAAAATCAATTGTTAAAAATTTTGAACGTTCAAGCTAACGCTAATAAACTGTGAATAAGTAATTGTATTGGGCATTGGTTGTTATGGATTGATTTTAAGTCTTCGTATATTAGTAGTATGTCTATCTTATTACATATTGTTTTGCGATCTATTGTACAAATTTTCATATACATAATTGAACTAAATTGTTCTACGATGAACAAAGGGGTAAAATGTGATTTGAAGAAATTTATATGTTTTTAGTAGACATTGATATAATGATAATATGTTAAGAATAATTATTATCAATGCATGAATATCAAGGCCAGTGGGAGTAAGTTCACTTATGATTTTATTATACTTGAGCAATATTGTCATTCAAGTTTTAAAGTAATTAAAGGATTTGAGAAAATATTATATATATATATATATATTTTCTTTTAGTTGTGTTGTATTTGAAAGACATTTATAGTTTCCACATTAAAAATATATTTTGCGTGGTAAAAATATCATGTATTAATTTTGTTATCTTAAAAGGATAAGTTGAATATAAAGTTAATGGAAAATAAAGTAAAAAATAATTTATAAAGAATGTATCTTATGTTTTTGCCAATTTTGGAGCATATTGAGTACTTGAGATTATGCTCATTTAGGTTTTGCGTATGTATTAGACTTACATGTGGAATCACAGTGTTTTCTTTGAATGGGTAAAAACAATACGATGATTAAGATACTTATCATGAACTAAAATCTTATGAATTTTGCTTATCCATGATGGAACTAATAAGGTCAGAGAGGGCTATATGAAAGAAAAAGTTAATGGACTTGTATGAATTTTTTCACCATGATTATAATATAATTTTTAACATGGCATAAAAGACAATAATTTTTGTATGACTGGTATAAGGACATAATGTTCTTAGTAGTTAGAGAAAGTATCATAGTAAGCAAACAATAATTATAGTTATAATAATTATAATTGGGCTCCACTAACATGCCTAGCCTATAAATTTTTATAGTTGTCTGAGGCTATTTTGAATATGGTTGATCAGTGGGAGTTCAAGATTATGTGATGATTGAATTTTTGATGTGATGCATAATCCCATTCGGGATGAGATAACCCATAAAGTACTGGGTTTTTTTGCCATTAAGATTTGTGAAGTTATTTCGTGAAATAATATTTTTATTTGTTATATTGCCATATTTTGTGCACATGTAGTTTTGTTTATGGCAGGATGAGCTCATCATAAAGAAAATCATTCAAGAAAGTAGACGCCTATCTTGAAGTATAGTGGGTACTAATTAATTTTCTTATACTGTATTATTGTGCACATAAAGTATGATTGATGTCATTTTTGAGCATATGATATATATATGCTACGTACTTATGTCTTATTGTTGTGAATGACATCAATAAAGATCTCGAGATATAAAGTAAAGACATAAGAGTCTCATTGGAGACATATGGGCTTCAATTAGAAGCATAAAGGCTTCCTTGTGAGGCATAAAGAGGTTTCATGAGAAACCATAAAGAGGACCAATATTGAATTTAGCACAATTTTGATCACATTTAGTATGCTATTTTCATGTCACACTTACTCATCATTTAAAATCCATGTCGATAGGGATATTAGCATTTGTGACTGTGGAGTGGTCTTATGTCATTAAATGATGTAATGGCTTCCATGATTCAGTGTTGGTATTCTTATTGGACCGGATTATGTTACTAAGGTGTTTTCATTCAGGCTATATGTACGTGTGGCCACTTCAGTAAATTAACCCGAGAGTCGTTTTTCAAAAATATTATATGTATGTATTATTTTATTGTTATCAGTCAAATAACAATCAATGTAGCCCAAGTGGGAGAATGTTAGAATTTCATATATGTGGGCTTTACATTGATTGGTTTTTTGGATTACGAAAAACGGGTTGAATGTCTAGCCTGTAATGATATACGGTATAGCCCATTATAGTGTGTGATCAATTAAGTATTTGGGCTCTAGTGCACCTTGGTCCGTGATGTGGGATTATAAAGTGTGGGCCTATTCCTTGTAAGTCAAGGAGTCCATAATGGGAAAGACTCCATAAAGTTTCTTTATAAATAGGTCAGGTCCCCTCTACACTCCATAAGTTGAAAACCCTAGTAGCCTGTCCCATTGGTGGCTGCATAAAGAAAAGAGGAGCAAGTAGAGGAAGACCAGCCTCCTAACCATGTGTCTTTTTTGTAGAGTTTTATCAATTAGATTCAATGACTTCCACAGGTATGTGCATATTATTTGTTATTATTATTATTTCCATGTGTTCTAGTTTTCTAGTATGGACTAATATATTGTTCTATCATTTTCCGGTGAGGGTAGTAGGAAGTATGACCTCTATGTACTAAAAACTTAAACTTTCGATTTCTTAAAATTTTTCTGTGAAGGTATTAGGAAATGTGACCTTTATGTATTAACTATAAGAGTCTTTATCTCCGTCATGCATAAGAAAACTCGACTGAAACTTGATAGTCATCCAAATTTCTCTATCTAGACTCACCAAAACTCATCATGCATTTTAAAACATGATATTCAACCTCAAAAGCATCCAACCAAAACTTTTGAGTGCGAATAAAATGATGATTGATGAGTACGGTGTGCTGACGGAAAAGTGGGGTAGTGAAGGTTAGGTATCACACTCTCATCCTAGGTAAAAAATTCCTTTTATAACTGTGTGGTTACATACAAACAGCATAGGGGAGGCATGGATGCATCAATTGTGTCCATATCGTCTGTTCATAGTTTGGCGATTGATTTGACGAGTGAATGATTCCCCATGGCAATTGTCCCAATGTGGGGTCTTTTGTGCATATTTGGTAAAATGGTTTTCTTAAATACACTTTAAACTGTAATTAATAGTTTAATTATTATGTGGAAAAATGTGTTTTCACATGTTCTTTTTAAACATTCACACATATTTAAAAGCAATTTCACTATTATTTATTTATTTATTTTATTTATCATTTCCTGTGAAATAAATGAATCATTTATTGTAACTTAACATGTGTCTTTAGGACACACGTTAAGAAAATCCAATTGAGTTTTTTGTGCCTAGTATTTGTTAAAAAGGTTAATTTGATATATCCTTTTCAGATGGCTCAAATTGAGAGTGGGACTCAGGTGTGGTTAAGTTGTCCCAATCGTTATCCCAACTTGGGGGTGGCTCACCAGTCGTATCTTTTTTTCGATTGAGAACCTACTTTGGTAGAGATTGAGTTTTAATTTCCAAGTTGGCCGGGCAAGTCTTGGTGCTCATTTAAGATAGGTCGAATCCTGAATCAAATTTCTATTTGAGTAGTTGGCATTTGGATGGATCACTAAGAGACCTACCATTTGTCTATGTGCATTTTAATGTGCCGTGTGTTTTGGAAGTGCATGCACCCTCAGTTCTCCCGACGTGATGTAGGATGATTGGTGTGCATTTTTTGTCGTCATCTACAGATACTAGATATTAAATAATGGGAGAGAATACTAGTCAGAGGAAAATTATTCTAGAGGCAAATTTATGATTTTAACAGGGAGACCTCTATTGGGTGGAGAGAAAAACAAAGGGAGATACTACTACAAGTCAGAAGTTCACACAACTTGCTTGACAAATACCATCAATCTTTCACTACAATTCCACTGCTGCCGTCTGCCTCCTAAAACTACCCTCCTCCAATTTTTGACTAGATTTTCTGTATCTGGTCCATCTGTTTTTATTTTTTAATATATTTTTTTTTCTTTTTTGCTCGTGATGTTGTGAAGATATGTTATCCATCAATCAAACGTGCGACAAGTACAAGGAAAGCCACAATTCTTTTGTTTCACTTTCAATCGAGTTGGTAACAATTTGTGGGCCAAACCTGTCACACATTTATTCGTAAAGCATGAGGATGAAAAAGTTGATTTTCAATCGTATGATTCCATTAATTTTTTTTTAAAAATAAATTATTTATTTAACTATATATATATATATTAATTATATATTATATATAATGAAATCTGTATTTTTTTCAAATCACACGTTGAAAGAGTGAAAAGGTAAAAATTACATTTAGTGATCACTTTCTAACCTAATATCATAAAAGGATAATCTCCGTCAACGTGGTCCAAAGTAACCGTATATTTATATCAAAATAACTACCATTTTTCCCATCTTTTTTTGTTTCGTATTAAGTTGGCAAAGGTCACTAAAAAATAATTTTTCCAAAAATAAAGTTACTTTTAGTGGCTTTTGGAGAAATTAAGTTTTATTGATCACTTTTCAACTTAATGCCAAAGAAAGAATATTATTTGCCAACTTGATACAAATTGATTGTATTTGTACTTTAAAAAGACCACTAATTATCTTTGCCTGGTATTACGTTAGGAAGTGAACACCAAAAAGTAATTTCTCCAACTTTTTTATTTTTATTTTTTTATAGTTTTCGCTACTCTTTTTCATGCGGTATTGGTAAGTTTATGCTTGGTGTACACCGTATATCTCTTTATTTTTATGTAAGAGAATCGGAAAACCTACACTGTACAATGTTTAAGCCAAACTTAGTATACTGTACCATATTTTTTCGTTTTCTTTATACCTATTTATTTTCTCTCCTAAAAATTGAACTCATAAAATTATAAATAATTATAATCAGAAAGAGAGACAAATAAAGACAATGATAATTAAAAAAAAAAACGTAACATGTGACATGTCGGAATACGTACTAACAAATCAAAACCATGACTATAAAATGAACTAAGCTCTAAAGAGTCTTAATCTTTTTCCACAAAATACCATAACGTGTTACCTCCTTTATTTTTTCACAAGTTTCCACAATTAAATTATTTTCTTTAAAAAATAATTTATCCTTTTTGGAAGTATTCACAAATTTTGTGTGATACATTACGCTAATATCGCACCAAAGATTTTTTTTATTTAACTATTTAATTTATTTTTGTCTATATCTTTTAAATTTAATTGACATATTAAATTAACAAATACATTTTACCATTTTAGATAATAAATATTTTGTTAAAATTTTAATTTTTTAATACTCTTATTTTTATAAATAAATCTGTGCATCACACAAGTTTCAAAGCTAGTATTTATATATAGTTAGAGTTATCATAAGTTTTACTTCGTCGAGATTTTAACCTAAATTGTATACAGGTAAACAATATCTTTGAGGAGTTAAAATGATCAGGTCTTGACTGCTCAACTAATTTCGTTGGGACAAATTTTGATGTCATAAGCCTATGATTTTATTACCTTATTGTATGAAAATTAATAAGAAATTAACATGGTTGATGATTATGAGTAGGCATTAAGAAATTACAAAATAAAAATAATGTGTGGGTCTAAACATAACTAAATAAAAATATAAATATAAATATAAATATACATATAAAAAAAATTTAATTAATTATGGCCGTGTGTAATATGAGCTAGAGTCCAAGCCCCGAAGTCTTGGAAAGTATCTTGTGGTTGAGAGACTTTGAGTTGGGAGGGTCACTGTTTCACAATTTTCAATTTAGGATCGTCAAAATGTGAACGCATGACGCGCGTTGGCCACAAGAAATTAAAGTTGCTTATATTCTCACAAAATTTCTCCACCACATAGGCCTGAAAGCTCAATAGGGCACATCCAAGTTCGGTAGGGTTCTGCTCAATTAAGTCCAAAAAAAATTGCCTAACCTGGGCACCATATTTAATGAGGGACCAACCCGGCCAAAATCAACCTAACTAACAGCATATATTTCAAAATAATTTTTAAATTATATTAATATATTTTAAAATCATTAAACTTATTATAAAAAATTCAACACCTGACCTCTTTAGCGAAGCATCTAACCAAAACCCGTTTTTAATTTAAAGTCTGCATAATATGAATTAATTTTGCTACCTAATTTTGCTACCTACTTAACTCTGTAGTCTCATACTGAATATATATCTATATATATATATATATATATATATATAGATATATTTCGAACATATTCCATTACGGCTATACTCATCACATCATTTCATTCATAGTCTAATTGCTCATTTCAGAGTAGTTGTGGAACAAATTTATTGATATTATCCTCAAAACAAATCCTCATAAAATCCAATAACCTTTATTTTTACCCTACTTCCCTTGACATCATTATTCGATCAGCATTCTTTGATAATTAATGGCATATTATATCCGACCCACAGAAAATTATTTATTCTTTTTTTTAAAAAAATTATAACTTTACAATTGATATTAATAATAAAAAGGTGTTTTTTCTTCTTCTTCTTTTTTTTTTTTTTTTTGTCAATTATTTAATTGAAATTACAATTGATATTAATAATGAAAAGAAATTTCTAAACGTCAAAATTAAATTAGAAAGTATCAAACATGTACAATATGAAAGAATTGGATTTCCAAATGTTGTTCAAAAGCATCAAAGATTTTGGGGGTTGCTTCTTCTGGTTTTTCGTTTTTCCTAGTTGGTTTTGGTGCTCCATCTGTTTGGCTCAGTTTGGCTTGCTGAGTTTTTTGGAGGTCTACTTTATACTCCTTGTAACGTTTTATTGTTTGTGTGTCAATTGCTTTGAGTGTGGTTTTTTTTAGTCTTGGGTGTTTTGTTGTTCTCATTGGAGAGTCTTACAGGGAGTGTTTTGCATGCCTTGATCTTGATTTTTAATAATATATCTTTTCCGTTGATAAAAAAAAAAAAAACCGCCTTCAATATTATTATTATTATTATTATTTAATGGGAAAAAGCATTTCTATTAAATTGAAATGAGGATCAGTACACCGGCCATGTATCCCGACCAACATCACACCTATTGATCACAGAGAAAAAATCTCTCTCTCCAGCTAGAAGACAATTGTCAGTGAAGAAGCTATGATGGAGCTCTTGAATTAACGATCCAAACCCCTGTAGATGCCGACACTAGCAAACATTTTATGCCTCTGTGACGTGCCATTAGACGTACAGTTCAAAGAATGTATTGTCAAATTTCCCGCAAAACATCTGCTTAATCGGTGAACCCTTCATCAAATTTCAACTCAAAGCTCGTGAAAAAGTTTGATGAGCCAATGAGGAAAAGGTGTGACGATTACTTTTGTGGCGTGTGACGGTACTTAAGTGAGACTAATCGATATCTCATTTGAATAATGAAAGGCATGGATTAGCCATCCACCATTATCATGAACTGAAGGACTAATGCCTCACTAAAACACACTTTATCATTTCTTTTGTGAAGCTTATACTCCAATGGCAACAATCCAAACACTCGTGTGGCCGTGTGTTGAAAAAAAAAACACCACCAACGTTCACAAACAGAAAGGAACGTCTCCCCCATGCATACGTCAAGTGCTTAGAGAATAATAGACTTATGAGGCATGCCGCAGGCTAGAGGGCACTCTGCCATGCCACACATAAGAAATGCGTCATGCATATGTGTAATGTGTTAGTCTTTTTTCTCTCTCTCTTTCTAGACTTGTCTGGTCATGAAAAGTCTATCAGGGTTAGTGAAATTCTACTAACCAGAAGAAGGATGTCAACATTAGGTACCAAATGGTAAAACATGTTAGTTTCCCTAACTGAAGACTCAAGAGGGATTGGAGGATTTTTTTAAAATAAAAAATGGGTTGTCTTTTCAGGATGGTTAGATTGGTAGGATTGCATGGGGCAGGGTTTGGCATAAAAAAATTAAAAAAAAAAAAAAATGAGGAAGTGTAATTGTTTATTGTGTTCAAATGGCACTAATCTGGGCGGGTGACCTAAATCATTAGACTATAACAAAGTAATTTTGACAATAATCAATAGGGGGATTGATAGGGACATGCACGCCATGAATCTCACAAGCTCAAAACATTCCACTTGCTTTAAACAAAATAACAGAAGGTAGGAATATATATATATATATTCAAAAAGTCAAACAGGCCGGTTTCTCATATTGACACGTAAAACCTATGCTTTATTCATTGACCTATAAAAAGTGCAGTGTTGAATTAAAGGTGTTTCTTTCAGTGCTAGCTTAACTTTTTTCTCGCATGAAAACTAATTATTGGATTAGTTCTACTCCATGTATAGGTCACGTATGCAAGGGCGGACTTAAGAGTTATCTCTAATGGGGGCATTGTGTTATGATTCTGTGAAATGAAAATTGAAAACTAAAAGCTCTAAAAAGCATTTTTTTTAAACATTACTTTTTGGTAATTATTTTCCCATTTAATACCAAAAAAAGGATATTGTTATCAATTTATTATAAATGGACTGTAAAGATACTTTAAAATGACTATTATCTTCCTCTTTTTGGTATTATGTTGAGAAATGGTCCATCAATGGTAATATCGCTGCAAAAAAAAAAAAAAAAAAAAAACCTTGGTTGAGCCAGTGGGGGCATGTGCCCCCCAAGGCCCCGTGGCTCCGCCAGTGCATGTACATCAAAAAAGCAAGTTCATTTGAGATTGATTATTATTCGATTCAAAACTTATATTTTTTTAATTAATTATAATCGCTCATTTATAGATAAACTAGCTCTTGACATTTGATTAACTTGATTTATGGCATGCATTAGCTACATATGTTGTAGATTTAATCCAACAATTAGTTTTATAAAATACAAGTCATAGATAGAGTTTTAAAGGGTGATCTGATATAAAATTGTGTTAGGTTAATCTCATAAGAAGAAGACTCTTTAAATATACTAGGTATCACACATGTGCATTGCACGTGATTTTTTGTCCAACAATAAAATGATTCTCATCTATTTAAAAGAAATTTATTTCTTTTTTTCAATTATTTTCATGATCTTTTAGTAGTTTTAGATTTCAATTATGCTTATCTATTAACATTTAATTTTTATATATGTGACCCAACAATCAAATAGAATTTATATAAACATTTAACTCTTATATTTGTGGGATACATGATTTTTCTTGTATGTGTGGGGACTCAACAATGAATGAAATAAAGTTGAGCGGAGTTGGATCTTTGGTACAATGAGATAATATTGGATTTATACAAAGAAAAAAATTAATGTAACAAAAAATAAATAAATACAGTAAATAAAAAAGTGTGTAATTAAAATACAAGAAAATAAAACCCATTCAATTTCACTAGAAAATAGATAGACTTGCAAGGAAACACAACCTTCCATGAGGAATCCCATTATCATCAACCCCACTGAACATCTCTTACACTCGGCGCGCGAGCATTTGTCACCCAAATTGCTCCACACCTCATGCAACTTATCGGCCAAGGTAGACCCATTACCATCAAGCTTGTAAACCGCGAACATGTTTTTCAAATTCTCCATCACTTTGTGAGAATTGAAGCTATTGGTGTTAAGTTGAGTGAATGCATTCAAATCGATTAACCTATCGCCGTCCTTGTCGATCTCTTGCACCATCTTCTCCAAGTCCTTTTTGGTCTCGGTGTAGCCTATGTTTACTCAATAGATTTTAGGTTTTTGAGTAGACGTGTACTTCTTTATTGAGGGGAAGGGTAAAAAGGGTTGGCATAGGGATACAAAAGAGATACATAATGGGGGACGAAAAAGGAGAGACGTATGAGTTTTTCTTATTATTTTTTGTTGCAAAAAACGAATGAGTTAATAGAGAAGGAAACGTATGGGCTAATGGAATAGGATTGTAGAACTCTAATTAAAGGGGAAGGAAACGTATGGGTTAGTGGAATAGTATTGTAGAACTTTAATTAAAGTAGGTTTCTCCATGATTTAATTTATTATGTATCTTTTTTCTTTTTGTCTTTTGGATTACTTAAGGATACTGATGTCATTACATTTTAAAATAAGGGTATTTTAGAGAATCAAAAGTTTTTCTAGGATTCATCCTTTTATAGGTAGTATAGATGTGTGTGTGAGCAGGGTTACAAACAAGCCAAGTTGCGCTTTCGAGGTTTCAAGCACGGCTCGGTCAAAGGCTTGTTGATTTATAAATGAACCGAGCTAATTTAAATGAGCCTAATATATTGTGATTAAGCTTGACTCGATAAGATTTAGAAAAGCTAGAGCTTAGCTTAGCTCAGCTTGCTAAACTAAATAAGTCTACTTTGAGCTCAAGCTTGGCTTGAGCTCATGAATGTGGGTTTTAAACATTAAGATACGTCCAACTACAACTCCCATTCATAATAATATATAAACCTAGCCTCATTACAATATAACATAAATTTGTAGATCCACCTGTTGAAAAAAAGAGTTAAAAGAAAGTCTAAAATTAAACTTCAAAGAACTAAAGTTTAGTCTTTTAATGAGCCTATTTGCGAGCGTGTTCATGAACCTTTAACAAATTTTTTTATGAATCTAAACAAGCGGAACTATGATTTGCTCAAGCTTGGCTCATTTATTAAACGAGTCTAGTATTCAATCTTGGGCTTGGCTCATTTATTAATCGAATGAGCTTGAATGAGTTTATATCAAGTGTGTTCATGAATTATTCAAGAACGGCACAGTTTGTTTGCAGTCCTATGTGTGAGGAGTGCTAAATAAAGTGGTGACTGTTGGACCAATGATGGGTGCATGTCATGCTTACACGTGGATCTCATATGAAATGTGCATGACATGCACTAATCACAATGTGATAATAGGACCATCATGACTGCACACCAAATTGACCTTCTCCTTCCCCAAATTTTCTTGTCTAGACACCTAGTTTTTGTTATGTCAAGTAGGTTCAATTTCAAATATTGAAACTTGCCTTACATTATATAGAGATATGACCTACACTACAAGACCATGGTAATATCTATGTTTATCTATAAGGGTTTTCACTATACAAGTCCATAATTCAAGAGCTAAGTGTGATTTTATTTATTTATTTATTTTGGATTTTAAATTTCAGAAATAAAGCAAATCTAAATTTAGATCGGAGCTCGATCTATCTCTTACATGTTGATCACATGATAAATGGAGCTTTCTATCATATGACATGTGTTGAGGTTGTGAGGAGCTCCTAGTGGATGATTTCTAATGATGTAGTCAAAAAGCTTTTTCTTTTGACAATTTATTGGCATATAGCCAAATAAGTATGAGAATATTATATTTTTGGCTCAAAATTTAAAAATGATTATCTATATATATATAGGATGTGTGAACCCACGAAAAAGCGCGGAGCCCACAAGGGATTTGGCGAAAGAGAAATGATATTGGTGTAGTGAAAGACAACAAACAAAAAGGAGTCGCCACCCTCATTTTTTAGGGAAAAGAGGAAAACCGCAAAAATATTTTATTTTCAAAACCACATGACTCCATTAAAGGAAAAGCAAAGTCTTTGAAACCAGAAAATTGGATTCGGGGGCTAAGTTACGACGTGGGAAGGTTCTGGGCAAAGCCCATAGGCACCCACATCGCCTGAGTTGGTTTCTTAATTTAATTGGGCTAACTTAATATCTTTTTCACTCAAATATCAACATATATCATCACAAGGCAGCATTCATAACATATATTCCATCCAATCATCCATGCATAATCACTTAAATAAAACAAAACAGAAAAAAGAAGAAAAGAAAAGAAAAGCTTAGGATACTTGGATCCTAGAACGGACTCGAGCCTCACGAAGAGCACCTACGTATCATGCAGCGAAATACATGAATCAAAGTCCACGTAATTCGAAAAGAATAGGGTTACAACCTAATACAAACCTATGGTAAAAACCCTAGGTTTCCTTATTTGAAAATATATTGATTTTGTCCACAATCGAAAACTTCCACAAGAGGAAAACCTTGATAGAAAACTAGAATTTTATTAATATAGGAAACCTTTGATAATCACCATATGTTCGTATTAAGAAGTAACCCTAGGGGGGAGAAGAGAAAAGAAAGAAGAAAAGTGAATTAGGGCACTTCATACCTTACTTACCTGAGCGCAAAAGCTCTAAGCATTAGCAATTTCAAGCAATAGCGGCCCTATTTGCAATAGGACAAGCATTGTACCTGTTTGCACCCTTACAAGTGCACGAAATCATGCAAAGAGAGCAATATACCAATCTAGACAGAACCATAACAAGGCCTAAAACTATCCATTCATCATGCAAATAACAAGAATAATGAATAACTAAGGACTCTAACTCAATCCTACATGCAATGACCTAACTAACATGCATAAAAACCTATGAAAGACACTCTAATAATCATGAGAGACTCCAATAATATCAATAAACATGATAGCAAAACACATTCTAACCAAAAAGATAACATTTTATGTAAAATATGAAAATAGGCCTTCCTACGGCGAGCTTTCTTAAGCGAAACTATCCTAAGATAATTTCATGTAAAAAAGTCGTTATGGGGAGGTGCAATCAGCATATCCTATGTAAAATATATACCCTAGAACAATAGAGGTGATTTCATGCTTAAACACATCACAGAAAGCTCTCATGCAAAACCTCACTCAACGAAAAAGATAATTATCCTTAGAAAAGGATAATGTCTCCAAAAACCCTATAAAATATACTATATGAATGCAAACCTAGCATGATTCAACTATACGCAGCATATATAGAATGACTATGATGAGAAGCAACTCAAAAAGCTAAGCTAAGTATGCTATATGAAACTTGTGCGAATTCAGGGTTATCGAAACCCTAATTTCACAACCACGCATTAAGATCTATGAAACGACTCTATCACATGCTCAAATCATCATGAATATCATTCATATCACAGATATTAACTAGCAGGAGCATCAATTCATGATAACAATCACAGCAACCTAAACATGTGAACTATGCATGATTTAAGAGGATAAAAAGAGTAAGGCTATCCAATCCCTAGTAAACCAGGGATTATCAAGCATATAAAGCTATAAACCATCTCGAAATCATTCATATAACATCACACAAGCATTGAATTCAATCCATAAGAAAAAATATTTCATGCACTATAACTATCCTAGAAGAAGAAGAAGAAGGAGAAGAAGGAGAAGTAGAAAACTTGTGTTCAGCATTAAAGAGACATGCTTACCTCTTGTAGACTCTTCCTTGTCTTCAAAGTCTTTGTTTCCTTGCTTGCTTGGGGTTGAAGAGCTTCCTCTTGATGTCCTTCTAGCTCTCCAAACTCGTAGCTTCCTCTCTCTCTAAGTCTAAAGTGCGATTAACCTCCCCCTATGTGCTGACTATCATGTCCTTTATATAGAGAACTGACCCCCTAAACCAATGGCTAAGATTAATTCATTAAACAATGATCCTAGGGTTATTATAGACTCTCTTGGTGCTCAAACAACTCAAACTTACACACTCCTAAGCTCAAACAAGTTGTTTTGGCAGAGGAAACCGTCAAAAGAGGGAGAGAAGAGTCAGAAGTTGAGTTGAAGACGGAGTCTCTCGGGTGACCATCTAGGCCTGGACGGTTAGCGGTCTGGGCTTGGACGGCTGACCGTCCAGTCCCGGACGGTTACCCGAGGGCTCTCCTTGTTTCACTCCGGTTTTGACTCCTACTCGCTGTAGAAGTCCTAGAATGTTCAAATTAAGTCCGATTTTGACGAAATAAACGCCAAAATGACCGTATTTCGAAGGGGAACACACTTTTAAGCATTTTAGGACAAAAATCCTTAACCATGGGTGCATGGTTAGGTTTTACAAAGGTAGTTAACCATAATGCTTCACCGTCGCTAAGCTGGGTTTGTACACAAGGTCGAACCAAATGCTTTCCCAATCGAAATTCGATCTTTTTAAACATATTTAGGACATAAATAAGGCCCAATTGAAGTTAAATGAGAGAAATTTGGTTGGGTCTTATGAGTCAATTTGAGCAAACCAAGAAAGGGTCTTTTAGCCAACCCGAACCACTATGAGCCGAATTGATCTTAAACCATTAATTCATGAAATTGAACCTATATATAGACTCTATATAACCATATGAACTCGAGGGAATGACTCGGGATTCATCCCAAAGTCAAATGGAAAGTATACGGCTTAAAAGACGATTATGCCCTTAAAGTCACAAAAGTTCTTATTAACTATCGAAATGAACTCCAAATCACTTCAAAATTCATACACATGATATTCAATGCCATAGAAACTCAATGCAAAAGACTAGACTCAAAAGGACTCAAAATCCTACATGAAATGATATGTCCTAGCTAAGGTGACAAAAATGGGGTGTGACAGGATGATGATCAGGTAAGCACGTGTTGATATAAATTATATCAACACCAGCATTGAGAGTTGTACCTGATGCATTAATAGGATATGAAGTACATTGGACCAATGCAAGGGGTACAACCCCCAATGTATGGTGCTGATATAACTTACATCAACATGTGTTGATGGGAATATAATCGTGTGTATATATATATATATATATATATATATATATATATAGGGGATGACAATTAGGAGAGCACATGCTGATAACTTATACCAATCCCGTATTGGAAGTTGTACCATGTGCACTTATAGGTTGCAGGCTATATTGGACCAATGCACAGAGTACAACCTCTAATGCATGGTGCTAATACAAGTTATATATATATATATAGGAGATGACAATTAGGAGAGCACATACTGATATAACTTATACCAATCTCGTATTGGAAGTTGTACCTTGTGCACTAGTAGGTTACAGGTTATATTGGACCAATACATGGAGTAAAACCTCTAATGCATGGTGCTAATATAAGTTAGGGGAGCACATATGGACCTGATCAGAACTATAGATAGATATATATAATCTAGTCTTATGAAGACATACATGTTAATCAATTTATGTATTATTATGTGTCACTACCCTCCAAAACCGAACCTAGGTCTCCCCCTTCCCATGTCGGGGGCAATCCCTTCCTTTTATCTCGAGTGGGGGATGATGTTGCAGGAGTGTTAGTATTCCTTGGTGGTGATGATTACGGCATGTGGTGTATTTGCTATTGAGGTGCTATTTGAAAATGTTTTTTGCAAGTTTTTTGAAAGTACAAAGTTTGGGTTCATTTTAACTCCTTTCTAAGTGCCTTTTTTCATTCAGTCATGTAAAAACAACTTAAAAAGGAAAAGGCTTGGAGTTGCCACATACCATATATTTATAGATACAGAAGGTCGTCTCTAAGGTCTCTTATTACTTGAAAATTAAATGACTCCTAACATGGTCAACGTATAAAAAATCTAGGTAAGGAGATCTATTATGAGTGGAGAAGGTGTTAGACACCCCTCCACATCCATTAACAAACTGTTGTCCTAATTCTTTAACTTTCTTTTATCTTAAACCACATTCTCAAATTAAATTTTCAATTTGAGGTTAGAAGTTCTAAATGGATATACCACCCTAGGTTGTGCTTTTATTAAAGCCTTATATACATTAGTCTAAGCGATAGAATGATTTAAAATGTTTTGTAATTGTAGCGTCATTTCTTTTAGAAATTAGCCGTTTGATGTGTTTGAGGAGAAATAATTCAAAAATTGATCCTTGATAAAGATTGTTGGAAGACAGTACTTTTGGGTTTTTTCAAGGTAACTTCATCCCTTTATGTAGAGACATCATAAAACTAATTTAAAACAATATTTTTGAAAAACAAATTTTCTTTGAATAAGGTAAAATGAATTTCTTAAAACATTTGAAGTCTTTAAGAAGTAGATTTAATAGCAGTCATATAAGAAAAGTAGTGCTTGAAGGTATAGGAAAGTCTTGAATCTCATTAAGGATAGGTTACTAGAGATGGAGAAGGTCAGCAATAGGGTTGTTGGAGGTTAAATAATCATCTAAGGGTGGTCGAAGTTCAATTGCAAGTGGAAGTCGTTGCTGGTGGTAACTATGGGAGAGTAGGAGAAAGTAACGTGGAAGAGAGAAAACTATGAGGTTGGATGTATAAAAGGGTATTTTGGTCTATTGAGGCTTCCATGGGGTTTTTAGGTTAACGAGTTTGTTTTTGGATCAATTGTAAAAAATTGGGGTTGTGGCCAAAAATTCCTTATCAATTTAAGGTGTACAAAGTTAACAAGTGTTAGTATGATAAAAAAAAATGGTACCATATCAGTTTCTTTCACAAAAAGTCTTGCAGATATGTTTTAGTTTTTTCTATAACACTGGTGTGAACCCATGAAAAAGCGCGGCCCACGGGATTTGGAAAATGATGTGAAAGACAACAAACGAAAAAGAGTCGCCACCTCATTTTTTAAGGAAAAGAGGAAAACCATAAAAATGTTTTATTTCCAAAAACCTCATGACTCTATTTTAAAAGGAAAGAAAAAGTCTTTAAAATCAGAAAATTGGATTCGGGGGCTAAGTTACGACGTGGGAAAGTTCTAGGCAAAACCCATAGGCACCCACATCACCCGAGTTGGTCTTTTAATTTGATTGGGCTAACTTAATAACCTAATCACATGCAAATCAAATATCAATCAATAAAATACAGCATGCAAATCAATCACAAATCTATCCCATTCCTCTAGCAATCATATGTGATGGACAAATTCATCCTAATCCACTAGCAATCACAAGAGATAGAAACATAAAATGAAAGAAAAAGGAAAACCTAGGATACTTAGTATCCTAGGGCGGACTTGAACATCAAAGTGAGCGCCTACGTACCATGCATGGAAATACATGGATCAAAGTCCATGTAGTTCAAAGAGAATAGGGTTAAATCCTAATAGTGACTTATGGTAAACCTTAGGTTTCTTTCCATAGAGATTTTTAAGGACAAATAATTCTTAACAAGATTTTAATAAGAGATATAGAATTTTGAAAAAGGGGTGGAAAGAAACCCTAGAACTCACCATATCCCTCTATTAGAGAATAACCCTAGGAGGGAGAAGAGAAGAGAAAAGTTAAGAAAAGTGAATTAGGGCACTTCATATCCTACTTATCTTGTGCAATTTTTTCCAAGCGATAACAAGCTTAAGCAATAACAACCTTATTTGCAATAAGGCTATTATTACACCTGTTTGCACCCTTACAAGTGTTCAAAACCATGCAAAGAGAACAAAACACTAATCTGGACAGAATCATGTTAAGACACAAAATCATCTATTAATCATGCAAATAACAAGAATAATGAATAACTACAAACCCTAACACGACCCTACATGCAATGACCTAACTAACATGCATAAAAACCTACCAGAAACATGCCAACAATCATGAGAGACCCCAATAATATCAATAAACATGATAACAAAGTCTATTCTAACCAAAAGGATGACATTTTATGTAAAATATGAAAACAGGCCTTCCAACAGCGAGTTTTCTTAAGCAAAACTATTCTAAGATAATTTCACGTAAAAAAGTCATTATGGGGAGGTGCAATCATCATATCGTACGTAAAATATGTATCACAGAACACGATAGAAGTGATTTCATGTTTAAACACATCACAGAAAGCTCTCATGCAAAACCTTACTTAACAAAAAAGATAATTCTCCTTAGAAAAGGATAATCTCTCCAAAAATCCTACAAAATCCACTATATAAATGCAAACCTAGTATGATTCAACTATATGCAGCATATATAGAATGACTATGATAAGCAACAACTCAAAAAGTTAAGCTAAACATACTGTATGAAACTTGCGTGAATTTTGGGTTACCAAAACCCTAATTTCATAACTATGCATTAAAACCTATGAAACGAGTCTAACATATGCTCCAATCATCGTGAATATCATTCATATTATATATATTAACTAACAGAAATACCAATTCATGATAATTATCACAGCAACTAAGACATATGAACTATGCATGATTTAAGAAAAAAGAAAAGATAATACTTTCAAAACCTTAGTAAACTAAAGTTTTTCAGGCGTATAAAACCATAAATTTTCTTTAAATCATTCATATCACATCACAAATGCATTGAATTAACCTAACATATGAAACTACTACATGCACTAGAACTAATATAGAAGAAGAAGGAGAAAGAGAAGAAGAAGACCTATATTCAGCAATCGAAAGGGGTGTTTACCTCTTGTAGAACCTCCCTTGCCTTCAAAATCCTTGTTCTCTTGCTTGCTTAGGGTTGAAGAGCCTCCCTTTGATGTCTTTTAGCTCTCCCAACTCATAGCTCCTTTTCTCTCTAAGTATAAAATGCAATTGTGGTCCCCCTATGTGCTGAATATCTGTTCTTTATATAGGGAACTGACCTCCTAAACCAATGGCTAATATTAATTCATTAGATAATGATCCTAGGGCTATTAGAGACTCTCTTGGTGCTCATACAACTCAAATTTACACAATCCTAGGAGGAAACAACTTGCAAAGGTGAAGGAATCCGTCATAGGAGGGAAGAAGGAATCAGAAACCCAATCGAAGACAGATTCCTCGGGTGACCAACTAGGCCTAGATGGTTAGTCGTCTGGGCCTAGACGCTAACCGTCCAGCCTCGGATGGTTACTCGAGGATCCTATTCTGTCCGCTCCGGTTTTGACTCCTAATCGCTTTAGAAGTCTTTCAGGGTCAAATTAAGTCTGATTTTGACGAAATAAAAGCCAAAACGGCCGTGTTTCGAAGGGGAACACATTTTTAGGCATTTTAGGAGAAAATTCCTTAACCATAGGTGCATGGTTAGGTTTTACAAAGGTGGCTAGCCATAGTGCACTACCGTCGCAAAGCTTGGGTTTGTACACAAGGTTAAAGCAAATACTTTTCAAATCAAAATTCAACATTTTAAAACATGTCTAGGATGTAAATAAAGCCCAATTGAAGTAAAATGAGAGAAAATTGAGTGGGTCTTGTGAGTCAATTTGAGCAAACCAAGAAAAGGTCTCTTAGCCAACTCGAACCGTTATGAGCGGACTTGATCTTAAACCATTAATTCATTAAATTGAACCTATATATAGACTCTATATATCCATATGAACTCAAAGGAATGACTCGGGATTCATTTCAAGGTCAAATGGAAAATATACGACTTAAAAGACGATTATGCCCTTAAAGTTGTAAAAGTTCTTATTGACTATTGAAATGAACTCCAAATCTCTTCAAAACTCATACATATGATATTCAATGCCATAGAAACTCAATACAAAAGACTAGACTCGAAAAGAACTCAAAATCTTACGTAAAATAATGAATCCTAGGTAAGATGACAAAAATGGGGTATGACAACTGGTTGTGATCTTGCCATCACAAATATTATTCTTCCACCATTTTTTTTTTAAAGTTTAATTTTTTTAATAGTTAAAATTATCATATTCTCTCCATTCCTAATTGATTGTTATTTTTGAAAAAGCACGACTTTTAAAAAAACATTTTTAAATGCTTTCACATAAATATATATGTTATAATATTTCAATTTTGTCCTCAACTGTACAAAACATTGCAAAAAGGGAAAAACCATCACGAGAAAGGATATTTGAGGGAATTAAGTAAAAATAATCATTGAGTTTTTGATTAAGACAATAATTTTGAAATATTCCTAAAAGAAAAGAAGGATAATCAAATACGAATGGAGGGAGTACAATATTTACATTATACCCTTAATTCTTCATATGATAGATTCCCTTAATTTAATTAGAAAGTAAGGTTGGGGTTCGAATTACCAATGAAGAGAGGGGAGATGTATCACCTCATCTATAGACTCTGGTCACGCAAGTTCTTTGTCACACACACACACACACACACACACACACACACACACACACATATATATAGGACGACGATCAGGTAAGCATGTGTTGATATAACTTATATCAACACCTGCATTGGAGTTGTACCTTGTGCATTAGTAGGATATGAGATACATTGGACCAATGCAAGGGGTACAACTTCTAATGCATAGTGCTGATATAACTTATATCAATACGTGCTGAAGAGAACATAACTGTATATATATATATATAGGGTTATTATATATATATATATATAAGATGATGATCAGGTAAGCACGTGCTGATATAACTTATATCAACATCCGCATTGGGAGTTGTCCCTTGTACATTAGTGGAAATGAAGTACATTAGATCATTGCAAATGGCACAACCCCCAAAGCATATATGGTGCTTATATAACTTATATCAACACGTGACACGTGCTGATGGGAACATAATCGTATATATATATGTGTGTGTGTGGAGGGGGGGTTGTTCAAGTGCGGGATATCCCGAACTATCCTTTCGATCACGGCCGTCTATGGATGACACACCCGAATTCACGCGCACGTGCTTGCTGCTGATTAATGGCTATAATCGTACAGGATATTCGAGATATCCCACACAGGATTAAAGCTATATATATATATGATGAAGGTCAAATGAATACATGTTGATATAACTTATACTAGCCTCTAGATTAGGGGTTGTGTCTCGTGTATTAGTAGATTATATGGTAGATTAGGCCAATGCATGTGGTATAACCTTTAATGCATGGTACTAAGTTATATTAGTACGTGTTCACCTAAAATTTTATATATATATATATATATATATATATATGTTATGTTCCCATCAGCACGTGTTGATATAAGTTATATTAGCACAATGCATTGGGGGTTGGTACCTATGCATTGGTCCAATGTACATTATATCCTACTAATGCATAAGGTACAACTCCCAATACGGATGTTGATATAAGTTATATTAGCACGTGCTTACCTGATCATCATCCTATATATATATATATATGCATTGGGGTTGGTACCTCTGCATTGGTCCAATGTACCTTATATTTTACTAATGCACAATGCACAACTCTCAATGCGGATATTGATATAAGTTATATTAGCACGTGCTTACCTGATCATCATCCTATATATATATATATATATATATATAATGGTTATATTCATATCAGCACGTGTTGATATAAGTTATATCAGCACCATACATTGAGGGTTGTACTCCTGGCATTGGTTCAATGTACCTTATATCCCACTAATGCATAAAGTACAACTCTTAATGCAGGTTTTGATATAAATTATATTAGCACGTACTTACTTGATCATCATCCTATATATATATATATATATATATATATATATATATATATATATATATATATATATATAACGTTGGAAGAGAACCGACCCTTGACTTTCAGCTATTTAATTCCCAACTAACTCTTATACCACTAGGTCCACTACCAAGCCACAAGTGTAAGTGGTATATATAGTTCTTATCCAATTCTAGAGCCTTTGAATTTTTACCTTATTAAAGTATAATATCATATGCTATGTTGTGGATACATATACTGTGGTCAAAAGATCTCTCACACTACATATATAATGTTTTACGGCATGTAATAATAATAATAATAATAGTAGTAGGATATATAAGCCAATTTTGAACTGGCAAGAAGCTTAATACTATACAATTTACCTAACCTTATAAAATAGAAACTATAATGATAGTAATAATTTATGCCAATTTTGAATTGGCAAGAAGCTTGACTTTACAATTTACCTAACTTGATAAAATAAACATTATAAGGAAAAATACAAGATACGTGGACCCTATCATACCAACATTATTGTAAATTTATAAAAAAATCCCCACCGCATTTTATAGATGGTGCATATATACCCTCTTAGACATGGTCCACCACTCACGTGAGTGGTGGCCTATGTTTAGTGGTAGCTATCACGTGAGTGGTGGTCTATGTCTACGAGAATACACACAGTAGTCAAATCTAATAATTTGCTCGCTAAATAAGTCTTGACGTGAATTTTTGTGCCAATTAATGACGCATTTAAGAACTATTTACATAAAATTTAAGAGGGATAATGACATAATAATGATGGTAAATGACATCATTCTTTTTTTTCCCTAGAATCAACGGCGATGATTCAAGCCGATGTTGACAAGATGATATGAACAGTTGTATGGAATCATATTTGCCTTTTTATAAATGCTTTTTTCCAATTTGGACAAACCACTTAAGATTACTTGCCAAACTGGGGGAGATTGCATCTTTTCAGAGCAATAAAAACAATAGCAATTAAAATTCATATTGGAATAATTGGATACATAGATATTGAAATAAATATTTGTGAATCTCCTTCTATTTATTGCGGCATAGGAAAATCCAATCTCGTGGCAAGACCCTCGTTGGAAAGTCATCTCTCTCTCTCTCTCTCTCTCTCTCCTTTCTCTATATATAGAGAAAGGATCTCTCTCCTTGAAGAAAGAAACTTATGTGAGAATTGAAGGAGAGAAAAGGGTTATCCTTAGTGAATTGTGAGTTCCGTTGAGTCAAAGGGAGAAACCCAGCTAGAGGGAGAGATGGGGGGAGGACGTGCACCATGTTGTGATAAGAGTCAAGTGAAGAGAGGCCCATGGAGTCCTGCAGAGGACTTGAGGCTCATCACTTTTATTCAGAAGCATGGCCATGAAAACTGGAGGGCTCTCCCAAAGCAAGCAGGCAAGTCTCTCTCTCTCTCTCTCTCTATTCTCTCTCTCTTCTCTTCTCTCTCTCTCTCTCTCTCTCTCTCTCAATGTGATGGTGACACGGTGATTCTTGTGTACATGGATTTTCCATGAGACAGTAATGGTCATGAATAGTGACAAAGTTGTCGAATCATTCTCCAAATTGCTTCCCAACTTTTTCATCAAAATCAAATGACACTCGAGTCTTTTCTAATCATTCATTAATACCCCTAATATAACAAAGATAATCATCCTGATTATTAACAACATATCCTCAGTGTGTTTTCTAATTATTCAATTCCTTCATCTTCCAAGTTGGATTCCAAATAATTCATGAATTTTAAATTTGTCTCTACGAGTTCAATTCTTTTAATCAAACAACGAAAGATAAGGTTCTGCTCAATTTCTTACATTTTTTCTTTTTTGGTTGGTACAATTAGAGGGTTTGAACCCCTAATCTATCTCAATCGTACTCTTTTACTCCATCCATCATCACCATTAGACTAGTTCCAATGACTTTCTTAAATCCAAAAGGCTCGAAATAGGGTCGTGTCATTATTATTACGCCCTTTCCATTTCTGCATCCTATACTCCCTCCCCAAGATTCTGATTCATCAATTCCATTCCACTGTTAATTATTGTTATATGGCACATATAGAAAAACACCACAAATTTCTACATTTGATATCATATTATATAATTAAAAACACCTCCAGTGAATCACACTTCCTTGAATAACGAAAACCTCTCCTAATTATATTAGGAAAAACCAGCCTGGGAAAACCTTTTATTCCCTCTATCCCTTAAAAAGAGATTTCTTCTCATTTCCCTTTTGGGTTCGTCCCAAAATCTAAGACAATAAATCAATTTCAATAATTTTCCAAAATTATCATTCCATTATGTGAAATAATGGCAGTGTGAATGAAGTAATTAAAATCCACTTTCCTTAAAGAAATGAGTTTTAATTTGAGTCTTTGAAGGAGTATTATATTTTTCTTTTCATTATAAAGGGGGAGTCTTGAAATTTATTGTTTATTTCCTTAACGTACACTTTCAATTTGTTATGACATAGCTTTCTCCAAACTAATTAATACCATGTATTACGTTTGCCACTCTTTCAAGGTCACATCTGTTGTCTCCCTAGTTGTCCTTTGACCAGGCTGCTTCTCAAACTGGTAAACAATGAATTGAAGTAACACAGTTGTGGCATATATGCTGGAGTGACCATTTTTTAGTGCATGCTAATCTCTCTGTAATCCCGCCAGCTAGCAACCAAACCTCTCCATTTTTTTTTCTTTAGAAAATAATATGACCTAAACAAAGACACCCAGAGTATGTGCAATTAATATAGTTATTAACTTCTTTTCTGTCTCATTGGCAATATTTCCCCCTCTGAATAAGATAATAATCAAGTGAACACGTGTGTAATTCATATAACACGTATCATTATAAAGTAAAGAAGAAAAAGGCAGATTGGACAGCAAGTGCTTTAGACTACAGGACTTTTCAAAGCCCATGATATATATTTAATAAATTTAAAAGAAAAAAAAATTTAATGTAAGGACAAAAGAAGGTAGAACCTAGGACGAGATGGCTTACCTGCAGCGTGGACAAATTTTAATTTTTTTTGGTTCGGCAAGAAACATGTATGTATCAAACAAAGGGAAGGTTGCTGTCTTGGGGTTGCATGCATGCATTTCCTCTTAACATGTGTTGCACGTGTTTAGCGAAAGCACGAGATTTCCATGCTACCATATTTCATAGAATTCATGGTGATTGGAATGGAATTCAAGATCTTCAAAAGTACAAGGGGGCAGCATGTACCCAAAAAGATTAATCGAACCCTCCAAACCTCTTGACATTAATTAAAATAAATATATAAAAAAGTACAAGATTTCCATGCTACCATATTTCATGGTCAATTTTTTACCTTTTTGTACCAACCCTACGTCTTAGATCCTCTAAACCTTTCTTTTGTATTTTTTTTAAGGCCACAAGGTTGTTGGTAAACCTCAAGTTTTAGTTACCTTGCTTTGAACAATGTGTATATAGTGGTCCCTTCTTTTGTTTTTGTTTTTGTTTGGGTCTTAGATGCTAGTCTTGTGTTCACATTGTTTTGTTATTGTCATGTAGGGTTGTTGAGATGCGGAAAGAGTTGTCGATTGAGATGGATCAATTACCTACGGCCTGACGTAAAGCGAGGGAACTTTACCCCAGAGGAAGAGGAAACCATCATAAAGCTCCATGATTCTCTTGGCAACAAGTAGGCATATTCTACCTACACTATAAGACTTTACGCTTATCTAAAAACTTTTCTTTTCTTTTTGAAAAAAATTTAAAAGAAATTTTTTATATATAGCCTTGGTCAACATCAATCTAACAAACATTTTGTATTGTAATTAGGCGGTCCAAATCAAGTAAAAGACTAATTGATATAAGTTATATCAGTACTATGCGTTTGTGGTTGTATTATGTGAATTGGCCCCATATATCTCATAACTCACAAATGCACGGAATACAACCTCTAACTTTATATCTACATGTCCTTACTTGACTATCATCTTTTTATTAGTTTTTTTTTTTTTTTACTTATAAGTTTAATATGTTGAAAATTGTAATAATGATGATTTATCGCGAAATAATTCGCAGGTGGTCGAAAATTGCGTCTCGTCTGCCAGGGAGAACCGATAATGAGATCAAGAATGTGTGGAATACCCATCTGAAGAAAAGATTGGCTTCGAAAGTATCCGATTCTCAAGGCGAGGAACTCAATGAATTTTCAATGACATCGTCATCCTCCTCATCCTCATCTGATTCATTTAAGCCATATGACAATCAAAATAAGGGCTTAGGCCTCGAGGATCCAGAAAATGGAGCCTCCCCGGCCAAGAGGCCGAAAATGACACTTCTGGAGGAAAAACTAAACTCCAAAACACTAGACTCCAACCTAACCAATGAAGCAAAAGAGCCATCGAGTTGTTCCAATTCTTACGATTCGAAAATCACTGACTCTAGTCAAGTTGATGTTGCATCGACACCTGATGAAGAACTCATGGACTCACTGTTCAACTATGGCGGAAATTATGAAGTCCATGACATATTACAAGAGGCCAATATTGAGCAGGACATACTGTCAAATAAAGTAGCTGAGCTCCCATTGGAGTCCGACTATGATTTTTGGAACAATTTAGAAAACATAGCGCCTTTCCAGTCCAATGAAGCCCAGCAGTTATCACGCGATGGATTAGTCGAGGGCTCGAATTTTGGACAAGGTTGTATTCATCAAGCTGAAAGTATGAAATGGTTGAGATATTTGGAAAGTGAGCTCGGATTAGAGGCGACAAAGGATGAGAGCCATGAATATGTGACTACGAAGGGGCGTGCAGTAGTGGAGCCACTGGTCCCCGAGACTTTTCACAATGAGACAATGTTGAAGCAAGAATTTAACCTGGCCATGGCCTATTTTCAAACCTGGCCTCCTTCACCTCAGAGTTTTGCAATGTAAAAATCAATCCCAATCCAAGTTTGTCATTCTTAATTGAAAGAGCATATATGACAGATATACATTTGTTATACATTTAACTAAGTAGGATATGGGGCTTTTCTCACACACATAAATCAATTCGAAAAGGTCGGTGTCATGTATGATTGGACTTGTATGTTGTTCTAAGTAAGTAAGAAATAAAACCCATTGTGGGGGCCGGGATTGACAAAAACGCGTTTAAATTATTATTATCCAAGTGAAACATGGCCAAGTGGGTGAGTGATTCTCCACTTACTACGCATAAAACAATTTTGAAACGCTAGTATTTTTGTGTCCCCACGCTTTGAAAGAATGTGAAAACAATATTGCAGGCCCACTTGACTAATGGACGAGAACTCTCTCTCTCTCTCTCTCTCTCTCTCTCTCTCTCTCTCTCTCTCTCTATATATATATATATATATAAACTCGAGGTCAAGAGGATTGGCGTATCCAATTTGACTACTCGGATGAGGGGGAAAAATAAAATAAAATGAAAACATGAAAGACAATTGAATTAGGCTTATGCCAGTAAGTGATTTTAATATATAGGGGTTGTAGGTGAGTTAAAGAGTAGATGGTCATCTCTTTCTTTGCTATCTTTGGACTTTTGCGTCGGTGCACGATTGGCTACACGAGACATGTAAAGTACGGGTGATCCAAGAGGACGGCAGCAGTTCACGGTCCTTTGTCATTGAAAAGGTTAAAGAGGAAGGCAGCATTCTTTTTCCCTTTTTTTTTTTTTTTTTTCGCTGAGGAGGAAAGCAGCATTCACTGTCCCTTTCCTTTCGTGAAGTTGGCTAGCTAGCTTTCAAAACTTGTTAGAGCATCTCCAGTGATATATGAGCTAAATAAGATGAGTTATTACCATTTCAGCGCATATTAAAGAACCAAATGTTATAATTTAGCACAATGTGTTTTAATAGTGCAAATGACATAGTGTGTTATATTTTACCACAACCTCAATTCCCTCAAAATATTGAAGTTTTGTAAGATAGTAAATGAGATATATCATGGATCAAATGCGAATTTGTTTAAGTAGGACGAATGGGCTAAAAAAAATGATATATTTTCTGATTTTTTTATATAAAAAATATATATACTATATAAGATTTCAGTATTATTTTTGAAGATATTGTATTTATTTATGGACTGTTTGGTTACTAAGAAAATTTTAAGAAAATTTTGAAAGAAACATGGAAGAAGAGAAGTTGCTGGTGTATTTGGTTGTTAAGAAAGTGAGAAAAAGTTGACATGATAAATATAGCAATAACTCACCCTTGTGCTAAATATAGCACAAGAGTGAGCTATTACTATATTTAGCACAGGCATTTAGTATACTATAGGAGCATCCCAACTTGTGCTTAATGCTATAATTTAGTAATAGTACACCATATAACTTATCATTGGAGATGCTCCTAGTGTTGAATATAGCAGCAGATAGAGCAGCAGGTAGAGAAGACGTACAGTGCTGCACAGCATAACTGTTTTTACCACTCCAATTTTGAACTTTTACATGGAATAAATATGTATTGCCCAAATTTTTTGTCTGTGTAACAACAAAAAAATAAAAAACTATTTTTAACATGCCCATATAGGAGCCGCCCCTACCGGGGAGGCAGCCATGGGCAACTGCAGTCATGTCATTCGACAAGGGAGTTTGAACAAAAAAACAAAATTGAGAATATAGCCTTTTTTAAAAAAAATTTAATTTAATCTTTCACATGCTGGAAGTTAATAATAAGTTCACATGAAATGACAGGCCCAACATTTGCTGCGAGGAACAGACCTTGGGTGGGCAGCCCACCCAATCGAACTCGAAATTTGGGTCGGTTGAACGGTTATTGTAACTCTTTAACTTTAGGGAATTTTGGCCAAAACCCCCATGTAAAAGAGTTCTTAGACAATAGAACCCACAAAAACTAACGCTCGGTGAAAACCCCTTTTGACAGTAAAAGGACTAAAACACCCCTATTTTAACAACTTACCTTAATTTACAAACGTGCCATTTCACACCCCTCATAAAAATCAGGCTTCTCCCATGCCCCATTTTTTCCGGCGAGAATATATATAGAAAAAGAAACGGCATTAAAAAGCTTTTAAAAGTCACATTTCATCATTCGCACCATACCAAAAGTCAATTATAGGGTTTTTTTTTTCTCTCTTTCGAGCATACCAAAGTGCTTCCGGCGAGAATATATCATAGCTAATAATAACATGCAGTTTACCATGTGTGATTTGTAAAATTTATACATACAATAGTATCAATTTACTGTTGTGTATTTTATAAAATTTATATATGCAATAGTATCAATTTACTGTTGTTTGCTTTGGAAAAATTATACACCAAATAATAACATGATAACAGTTTACTATTTGTGTTATAAAAAACACTATAGGTGACAGCATCATCATACTATTTGAAACAAAAAATATGAATTCCAAGGAAAAAAACTCAAAATAGTAATATAGATAGTAACATGATACTTTGGGCAAAACAAATTGCACTCTTCCAAAAAATAGTGTGCAACATTAGCAATATACTATTCGAAAATGGTAATTATACAATAATAGCATACTGTTCCATATTAAAAAACACAATTACAAATCGCACTGTTACAAAAAATAGTGTGCAACAGCACCAATATACTGTTGGAATAAGAAAAATAGTCAAAAAAAATTTCTGAACAAATTATACACCCCAAAAATGAACATATCTGAAGTTTCAAACAAAGACACAAAAAATAAATAAATAAACCAGCCCAGATCTGGAATTTAAAGAAGACGAAGAAGAAGAAGAAGAAGAAGAAGAAGAAGATGACGACATCTAGAAAGGTGGTCGAAGAAGTTCAATCGCCATCAAAGAAGAAGGTTGATCTACCTTTTCAGATCTGATACTATAGCCGAATGCTTCTCTTCTCGTTCTTCTTCTTTTACTACTTCATTTGCCTCTTCTTCTTCTTCTTCTTCTTCCTCAAAACCAGATCTTCATAGCCATTATTGCCTTCCCTCTTCAACTGCTGCTATCACTCCTCTCCCCCCCTCTCTCTCTCTCTTTCCCTCCCCCCCTCCCTTCTTCCCGTAAATGAATTGGGCTGTAAATATAAAAGGTTAAAATAGATATTTTTAAAAAAATATTTCCTTTTGCTTGAAGAATCTTTTAAAAAAGGGGTTTTGGAGTTAAAAAATCTTATGGTGGGTTTTTTGTTAAAAGCAATTCCCTAATAGGGGTTATTGCTAATTTCCCCTTAACTTTATTTGTATATTTTATTAATTTTAATTTTTTTAGATTTTAAAAAAACAGAACATTATATTTGGATAAGAAGTTTATAGGTAGAATTTGATTTTGAAATAAGATTTGTAAAATTTTTATAAACTTTTGTCCATCTCATCTATATAAAAATTTTATAAATTTCATTTTAAAAGCAAATTTCACCTAAAAATTACTTATCCAGACAAAACGTAAAAGATTTTTATAAAAATTGATTGCGGAGTCTGCTAAAAAACATTATTTTGAATAACTTGTTAGAAAAATGTTTTTCTAAAATCTGCTGTTTTAGTGGATTTTTTTTGCTATTTACAAGTCTTTTTTTCATTTTGGCTAAAAATTCCACTTTAAAAAAGATTTTGAAAAAACTTTTTTTTATAAAATTGTTTAAAACAATATTTTCTAATAAACTACATGACCATTTTTCATAAAAATCTTTTATATTTTTCTAAAATCTTGAGAAATTAAAACTAGTGGTGTGTATGTACAAAAAAACTTAAGAGATTGCAATAACCATAACGGGGTAAGTTTAGAATTTTGGGTTGCTAAACATCAACCTGAATTTAATTTAGATTGAACCGAGTAAATGTCATAGAAGACAGAACCCATATTCATGTATTAATATATATTAACTAATATTAATTATTTAACAAAAAACAGTATTAAAATCAGCATAGGTTCACTGAATTCGAACTTAAACTTATATAATTTATGATTAGAGATTGCTTTGAATAAGTAAAAATTGAAAGGTGTAGGAATCGGTTTAGTTTGGATTTCTTAAGGCAACTGCTCAGACAATTTCAGTTTATTAAGAAATGGATCCAGCTGACCATGGGGTGTCTGTCTCACAACTGTTTGCTTTGCTATTCTCATCAATGGGGTTTCATCTGCCAATTTTTTCCGTCTTGTGGCCCAAGACAAAGATATCCTTTTATCTCCATATCTTCTTTAATCCTCTGCTAGCTAACCCTACTTGAATGGAAACTATGAACAAAATTCAATGGATTGGCTTGTGTAGAGCAAGGTGAGCAACGTATCCAATTTGGCTACTTTGTTGAGAAGGAATAATAAAATAATGTGCAGACATTAAAGAACAATTGAATTAGGCTTGGTTGGTTTTTCATTTTAATAGGTTCTAGGTGAGTTAAGAGAAGATATTGGTCATCTTTTTCCTTCCCACTTTAGATTTTTGTGTCAGTCCATATATAATCGGCTACACAAGAGACAGTAGAGGTAATCATTCAATTTCCCTTTCCTGTCGTTGGCTTGCAAAACTTGTGGAGGGATGTGTCGAATACTGTTGCACCTTAGGGGGAGCGTTGAAAAAATATTATATCTCATATTGGTTAATTATAAAAATTGACGTAGTTTTATATACTTGTTTGAACCTTCACCTAATAACTTAGGTTTTTAAGTTAGAACTTAACAAATATAACAATATATAGATAGTTAGAGGGGATTCTGCTCCAGTCCAATTCTCATATGCAATAATTTTATATTACCCAAATTTTTGTTCAAATCCTCTTACCTAACTAAAAAATTTATTGAAAAAAAACTAGAGCTAATTGTACTATGGTACCCATCGCTCAAATCCTCCGAACCATTCCCATCCCATGTGGCAACCTTTGTGGCATACCAAATTAGCCCGACTTTAAAACGCAAAAAAAAAAAAAAAAAAGAGAAAGAAAGAGGGAGAAAGTTGTCGTCTATGCAACATGTCATATCACTAACTTGTTAACGTGAAACATTGACAAATCTAGTTAGATGGGAACAGAATGGCGGGTGTTTCAACAGTGTGTGAAGGGTATTTCGATGGGACACTAGTATTTTCCATTTGGCATTTTCTTTTCACACGGGTCTGTAATAAGTCGGTGAGTTTTCACATGAAATGGCTGGCCGAACATTTCCTGATAGGAACACAAACTTGGGGGGACTCCACTCGGCCAACACGAAATTTGGGTGGGCTTGTGCAATCATTTTCAATTAGCAAGTTTGGTTTAGATTGTAAAGAATACCAACTAGAATTTAATTTTGATTGGGCTGATCTGAGTAAATGTCATAGACAGCAGAATCCAAAAAATTCAAGTACTTAATATATACTAAATAATATTAAATATTTAACACTAACTACTGCTAAACTCAACATAACTTCACGAAATTTTAAATTTGAACTTAAATAATTATGATTAGAGATTGCTTTGATTAAATAGAACTTTGAAATGTGTAGGAATGGGTTTAGGTGGGATTTCTTAAGTCAACTGCTCAGACAATTACAGTTTATTAAGAAATGGATCCAGCTAAGTAGCTCGTCATGGAGTTCGTCACTACCATTTCCTTTGCAATTTCTTATCAATGGGGTCTCATCTACCAAAAATTTTCTGTCAGTGTAGCCTAAGACAGGAAAATCCTTTATCTCCATATCTTTTTTTTTTAATCCTTTGTGCTCAAGTTCTGTCAGCAAACCTTACAAGAGTGGAAACCATGAACAAAATTCAATGGGTTCACTTGTGTAGAGCAAAGACTATGTTTAGGACCTTAAGAGTGGACCTCACCAATGCTAAATATGTCTTTTGGGCCCAAAAGCCTTGGTTTTTTTTTTTTTTTTTTTTTTTGTTTGTTTGTTGGTACATCAAAAGCCTTGTTTCAATTAATTACAATATACAAACATTGAATATTTTTCAAGCTTAGAAGGGGCCGTTATCATCACCCCTCAACTTTATTTGCACCCCTCAATCCTAAGGGGGTGGTTCATAGAAGACGAAGGAGTAGGATACTGGAAAGTCAGTACGTAATTGACCCGAGTTTGTGTATTTGATAAACATAGGGGTTGATTATTGTCACCCCTCAACTTTTTGCACTCCTAGACCTTTATGGTTTTTCAAAAAAATCATTTTGAACAATTTTTGTAAAAAAGGGTTTTTCCAAAATCTATTTAAATGGACTTTTAAACCATTTTTCATGAAATATTTTATAAAATAAAATAGAGTACTGTTAATGACGAAAAAATCTATTTAAACCACATCTTTTGGAAAAATAATATAAACATAATGAAGAATTTCTTAATGTTTTGAACCCCTTTGCATTTTAGATGAGGACAACTGTTGGCGTTAACCATAAATTCTTAGGATATCATTGGTCCAATGATATCCCAAGAATCAATGTTGAAAGCACCTGAGTGTGTCAAACTTTACATACCCCTTAGTTTATGTAATGTCTCTTACAAGATCATAATAAATTTTTGGTGTATAGGTTGAGTCTACTTCTACTTCTGCTTCATCAAATTATAGGGTCTTATCAGGGTACCTTTGTTTGTAACCACTATTTGAAGGATAACATTTGAATTGCTCATTAAGAAGGAAAGAATTTTTTTTATAAAAAAAAAAACACATGCAAGACTGGCTACATGGCTCTTCATTGTAATTGACATGGAGGGATTTGGATGAATGGAAATCAATTCATTTCAAATTAAACAAGCGTTTCTCCTTTTGTGGACAGAACTACACAAAAAGATATTTTAGGCAAGGTTGCAACTTGGGCAGGCTTAACCCACTGAACCAAAACCCACCCCGGCAATGGGTGGGACATCGTTTTTTATGCATTATGTTTTGGGCTGAGCTTGAGTTGAAAAACACCAACTTGGCCTCAATTCGAGTTGAACCTAGGCCATTGGGGTTGCGTAACTGGACCAACCCGAATCCAATGTGAATAGTAATTTTGATACTATTTGTATTGATACAATACGTGGCCTGTTATTTATATTTATTTTTTGGTTACATTAAAAGATATTCGACTTCTGAACCTAACACTACTCAAATCTCTAATCACCTTTGATAACACTATTTGATGATGTGTGTGTGCAAATTAGATTTATGGTAGAGAAACACATATATACAAACCTCTCCATTATAATACAATTTTGAAGATCCTTGCCTTCTCAACATGATCATCTCGGGTTTGGATTTGGTGCTATTATAGCATTATATTGTTCATGATTACACGATTAGTGTGTTACCAACCATGTAATCATACATAATAAATAATGTATGAATGGATGGTTAGCAACACACTAACCATATGATTACAAATAACCTAATCCTGTTATAGTACCAAATCCTTTCCCCCTCCGGCGTATAAATTAGGGGTGTTAATGGTTCGGTTTGGTTCGGTTTTAGGGTAGATTTCAAACCAAACCATACTATAAAAAAACCAAACAAAAATTTCGGTTTGGTTCTATTCGGTTTCGGTTTTAACCTATCAAGTAACAACAAATAATTGAAAATGAAAAAAATGATATACCAAACTCCAAATAAAAACATTTTTAATAAAAACATTAATTAGCAACTAAAGAAAACATTAAACTTTGTATCAAAATGGAAACATATTGACATATGTCAATCCAATATCTCACATAACATTAATAGCTAGTTTAATACATACCAATCTAAAAAAGGAAAAACAATAAGAAACTTAAAATGAGACGAGACTGAAGCTGAGAGACTTAAGGTTTTATACTATTTTAAATCTATTTCTTATTATGCCCTTATTAGAATAGGAAATTTATAAACTTTAAGTTATATATATATAGATATATAGATTATATTTTTCAATTTTTTCGGTTAGGTTTGGCTTTTTAAAAATGAAAACCTAAACCAAACGAATTTAGTTCGGTTTTTTAAAATTATAACCAAAACCAAACCTAATGACAAAAAAAACCAAACCAAACCTTCCCGGTTTTAACCCAAACCATTAACACTCCTAAACCATTGGCGTTCGGATTTGCTGCAGTGCCCAAAAAAAACACAGCATGTGTTATGCCTCTCTCAGATCACGACACGTTGCAAAAATAAAAGATGGACGATACTCGTGTAAAACGTCTCCAAATCCCATTGTTTTGTGCGGCATTCAATCCATTTAACGCCACAGATGCCGTTAACTCTTTCAAAACCCCCAAAACAGCAACGACACCGGCAACATTTTTCGCCGTCAACGAACTCACTATCTCTGTTCTGCTGTTACCAAAACACAGGTATGCTAATGTTTTTCGCTCTGGCCTTTGGTCCTAAATTTGCTTCTGTAATGGTCTCTAGTAATAGAACTTCCCAAAACATCTAACATGTAATTCTAAAAAAAAAAAAAAGAAAAAAAAAAGGAATTTCTTGGAGATGAAGGAGACCTCGCTGGAAAAAACCCCATCTTTTCTCATAATCTTCGACGTGTTAAGCGAGGTCCCAACCTCCAAAAATGGCATCTTCAACCTTAGGCTAATGGTGAGTGGCGACGAGGCAAAATATTGGTGCTTTTTTCCATAGCCAATCCAAATCTGGCCTGATCCAAGGTTAAGAGGAGACAACCAGAAACAGCAGTGAAGTAACCTTACCGGCGAGGTCTGTGTCACCGGCTACAATTGTTGTGATGCACAAGAATCCCATCCTTCAGATATTGAACTTTCAGATTTGGGTGGGAATCCTTCTCAGATGCCGTCGATGTCCGACGCCAACCCACCAAATCCATCAAATCTCTCAAACAAAAATTAGCTTTTGGGTATATGATAAGATTCACCAATGAGCATCAGTCCAATGCTGGTGAGGTTAATGCTGCATTTTTTTTTCTTCAAACAAAAATCTATCGTTGTTAAACTACCATTTGGGGTTTTCTCCACCTTTTTGTCCTCAGCCATTGGATCTTTATCTGTCCAAGTGTCGCCATCTGAGAAAGGCACAACACATGCTGTGTTTTTTTTTGTGGATCTGGATTTGGTGCAGTAGCACCACTTTTACTGCACCATGCAGTAACCGTTAAGATCGCGACACATGGCAAGTGAAGGCAATGGAACGCTGTGGTCCAAAACACACAAAATGCCAGTCGTTTAAGATCCCACTCGACAACATTAACGCCGTGTGGCGTTAACGCTTCTCAGGTTCTCTCTGATCCACCGTCCATCCCTACCAATTTGATCCACCGTTAATCCATTCCGGTGAACTTACCACCGACTATGGCTCTCTCTCTTTCTTCTTCTTCTTCTACGTTTTTCTTTTGATATTGTTTTTTTTCATGGGCATTAGATCTGTCAAAAAAGAGAAACAAAAAAAGGGGTTCTGGCCGACTACCTCAATCCCGCCGGTGGTCTTCAACCTTCAGTAGGTATGTCTTACCATTTTTTCCTTTTTTCGGTAAAAATACAAAAGGTTTGGGTTTGGGTTTTCAGATGCTTCAGATCTGTGCTTAACATCGGGGTTTGGGTTTTCATACCAGGGATGCAACCCACCATCTCCAACAACGGCGAGGCAACAACCATCTTCTCTTCTTCTTCTTCTTCTTCTTCTTTTTTATTTTTTCATTTTTCCTCAACTTCAGTCGTCTTTTTTCCTCAAACTGTTATCTCTGACGACCCTAGACCAGATCTGTTCCTTCAATTTGGTTAAGGGTTTTTGTTAATGATGTTTGATTAAAGTAAATAAAAAAAAAAAGGAAAAAAACAGTTGGCCGGAAAAAATGGAGTTTCCCGACGGTGCCGCTGATGTGCGGGTCTTGTTTCTTCTTCTTCTACGTTTTTCTTTTGCTATTGTTTGTTTTCATGGGCATTAGATCTGTAGAAAAAGAGAAACAAAAAAAAAAAAGGGGTTTTTGCTTTTCGCCATCACCAGATTGTCACCATCATTTCGTCGAACTGGCAAGGGTAAGAAGCAAGAGAGGCATGGATTGACGGTGGATCAAATTGGTAGGGATGGAGAGATTGAACAAAGAGAACCTAAGCGTTAACGCCACACGGCATTATGTTGCTGAGTTGCCCTCTTAAAAGACTAGCGTTTGTGTGTTTTGGACCACAGCCGTCCATTACCTTCACTTGCCATGTGTCGCGATCGTAACGGTTACTGCATGGTGCAGTAAGAGTGGTGCTACCGCACCAAATCCGGATCCTTTTTTTTTTGGCACTGCAGCAAATTCAAACGCCTAACGCAAAAGCGGCGTGAGCTTGGGTTGGGCTTAAGTGGGGTTCTCTCTCACTCGTATTAAAGGGATGAAATGATATTTCACCACCGGCGTTCCTCGTAATGACTTGTATCGCCATCTGTCCTTCCTAGTTCTTCTTCCCCCGTAGTGGAGACTTCCAGCGACTCCAGTTTTGGCGGTTCGCTCATTTCCATATGTATATGTGCAGCTCAGAAGCCTGAAAAGAGAGAGACTTGTATCAGACCCTCTTATCAAATGGAAGAAATTGATAAACGTACCGGCGGTTGCGTCACCGTCTTCGACGAAGAAGCCCAGAGAAGCAGCGTATTCGCACAATTGAAAACCTACTGCATAGACCTCCTGGGGCTTCTCCAAAACCCTAATGTCAACAAACATTCCTCAACACTCCCTCAATTACTCCGCCTTCTCCGCAATTCGCCCTCCTCTGCTCTTCAGCCATTCCTCGAGTAAGTCTATATATATGTATGTATGAGTATTTACACACACAAGCACGCTGTAGTGGATAATTCTGTATGTGAAATGGCAGTTAAGTTTCTTGATTAGGGTTCTGGTGGTTTTTTCTGTATCCATCTGTTTGGGTACCGAGAAAACGGAGGAAGATAAAACAATGTGAAATGTTGAATCTGGTGATATATTTGATATGGGAGGAGTGAGCCTAAATGGTATTGTTTGGCTTAGCTGTACCGAGTTACTCATTGCTTAGGAAATTTAGGTGGATAAAATATATTGAAAATTAATCTCACATTTTTCATTATTCGAGATTCGGAACTAAGAGACCCTTGAAAACATAAGACATAAGGACCTTAGCAACTGTGCTGAGGGTTAGAGTGAGGTACGAATTCTCAAGAGGGGTTCATTCAGATTTTCTTTTTGCTGCCAGATTAAGTTGTCTGCTGTTTAATTTCCAATTGAAGAATTCAGCATCACGGAAGAGTTGTAGACTTTGTGGATTTTATTGTAAATGTAATATGAAAGGACTGAAAATAATAGGGAACAGAGAGGACGGACCTAGACAAGAACAGATAATGAGTTGTGCATTTCTTCCACCGAGTCCTTAAGGCCTAACAATTAACGATAGTCTGCATATAGTTGGATGGAAAGTGCCCCTAAAAGAGTACTTTAATTTCCAATAAGCCCCTTCAAATTGCTAAAGTATTTGTGCATGGACATTTTTCTGAAAGTAATGGTGTGAGTTTGATATGAGACCCTCAGTAAGGATTTTGGCGAGCTGCTCATTTGAAATATCTCATCCGAGTATATCTCACAGTTTTTGACTTTTTCTAGAACAAGTTGTTGTCTAACATGATATATTCCATACAAATTCGAAAATAAGCTTAAATGGATGGCTTGGTTGCACTTTTGTTGACAACACAGAATAAATTGAGTAATATTCTTTCCAATTTAAACCAAACCTAATGTTGTCATTTAAAATCTATGCTTGTATTAGCCAGTAGTCTGTATTTTGCACCAGTCCTATGCTCACTATGGAAAAAACGTTTTCTTTTTGATAGTTCCGAGAGATTGGAGTAGGAGACAACTGGCAAAAATAATGCAATAAGCTTACATAGAGTGCTTAATGTCCCGTACTCTCATCACGAACTCACTCACTCTGTGTTGGAGTAGGCCATGACTCCTATATTACCTTTCGTTCTTCCAAGGTAATAAAATAATCCATATCTGATAATTCTTTTAAGAGCATTGACCTTTTAGTACTCTGGAGATGACCATTTAGAAAATTGTGCATTAAGTCAACACCCTTGGTTGAAAGCTGTTGGGAAGTCCCACGTCCCATATTGTCTAAATTTTGAGTTTGACATGGCTTCATATACCTGTTTGGGCCATCCACTTGACAACTTAGGTTTTTAGGTTGGAAGCATAATACATAGGATCTAAGAAAAATGTACATTAAGGGAATCTAATCTAGGAAGCTGTTCCACTCCCCTTTTTTTTCCTCACACACTTGTGGGTGCGTTAGAGAGTACCTGTTTCTGACTCATTTCTCATACCTGTACGGCTGTACCCATGTCATGGCATTTTCAAATTCCAATAGGGTTATTACACACACAATGTGTCCATGTAATATAGGGTAGTGATGTTATATTGCAGCATGCTTTGTGTTGAAGGGTCTCTTCAAGGGGAATCTGTCTCTCTCTCTCTCCCATTCTTCCCCAAAGAACAAAAAAAAAAAAAAAAAAAAAACTAATGGCTTTTGTGATGTTGTGATTGTTGAGATGTTCCCTTATCTTCTGGCAACTGTCAGAAGAAGTTGACATCTTTGCAGTAAAAAGATTTTACTTGTAATTGGATTACTCAATTTAGAGTAGATTTTTAAGAGGGTTAGTAGAAATGTAGAATAGGAAGCGACAATGAACACGGACAAGCATTAGAGCAGGTTTTAAGGGTTTGATGAATAGATGAGATGAATAGGTATGAATTAATAAGGAGAATGGATGAAGGTTAATTGATGGGGGTTTGATCAGGAGAGATTAGTGATCAGGATTCAAATATTGAAGCGAAATTCTAAAGAATGATTGAGACTTGCCTAGCGTGTAGAAAATTTCTAACTCAGCTACAATGGTTTTCTCTGATACCATGTTAACAGAATATAAAACTGAGTGCAGATAATAATGGGGAATGGAGAGCAGAGAGCTGGACAAGCAGAGAGATCATATTGTATACTGCTTTACTGAGCCCTTGAAGCTATAAGCAAAGATAATTGTAACTTAAATGAACACCAAAACTATTTGTAAACTAAAACAGGGTTTCCCATGCTTATGGCAGGAAAATTGGTTTCTGGTTCAATTATAATAACTTTTTTTGTGGAACTTGGAGAACTTTGGATGTCTCGTTTGGGTTATTAGTTTTTTAATCTTTTATTTTTATTATTTTGTTTTTTGACATGTCGGTCTGTTGACATATCTTTTCAGTTATACCTTGTTCCCATTGCTGCTTCTGTTGGATGCGGCAGTTGATTGCAGATCCCAACAGAAGGTTGATTCTGAAGAGAAATTACCAAAAACGCCTCATAAGGTGAACGATAGTGTGGTGGAAGGCGTGCTTCAATGTTTGGAGGAACTTCTAAATAAGTGCCATTTAGGATCTGTGGATCAGGTACTTTACCTATGAAATTTCATTTAGCTTAAATGTGTGCCATTTTACATGCTTCAATGTTCAACCATCTGGTTAGAACTCCTCACTGTTCTGGCACCTGGCTGTTCAGCATATCCATGTGCACAGAATATCTTCATTTTAATGTAGTGTTAATTTAATCTGTACTTTGATAGATGTTCCTCATTGTCACTTGACAAAAATCAAAATAATGTCTCCTTTTACATACGGATATTGCGGATTGAAAAATCTAGCAAAGAATTGAGGTTGCCATTCTATTACATAGATTTTTCTTCCTTTTATTTTTACATTTAAATTTGACCTTTTTAATGTGTTGTTTGCTTGTCCGTGGACAAATGATGCTACTTGCTGGGGCTTTATGTTTTGTGCTTGCCTACAAATCGCCTTTTCTACAGTTTACCCTTTTAATTTTGATGTTATCTGTGGATTTGATGCCTAACAACTTTGCTTATATGCTTGCATACATTTAATCTTGTTTCCTCTCTTTGGATTTTTGTTGACTGAAATGGTTGTTCAATTATTGAGCTTTATGCCACTTCATAATTTTATGTCTGAGACACTTCTTTATGGATTCTAGATACACTGAGGTTACAAATGTTAACTAGTCATCCAGATAAGTTTTCCAAAGGTTCAATAAATATTTCTTGCCATTTTACTTCCTTAGTTTTTGAGAGGAAGATCTATGATAGAAGTATTCTAGCTTTTTCATCAGGCAAATTTTATTCCCTGATCATGCAGCTCTGCATGGAAGTTGATGTTAGAATTTTTGTACAAAAAGTGCATTCACCTACGTGATTCAGTTTTCAAAATATATTTGTTAATTGTCACAATGCTTATCTCTCAATTACCTAAAGATGCTTTTAGTCTGGAGTATGATTATGTCCTTTTTTTCAGATGGTTGTTGTGCTGAAGAAGTTGACATATGGGGCTTTGCTTTCTCCATCTGAGGCTGCAGAAGAGTTTCGTGAAGGAGTAATTAGGTGTTTCAAGGCACTGCTTCTTAGTTTACATCCGTGCTCTGATGAGTCTTGCTTGTGTAAACAAATTTTTGGTTCTCCTCCACTTTTAGCAGGCAGAGATGTGCAATTTTTATCTAAAGGACCTACAAAATATGATTCAGAACCAGAAGAATGTTTACTTGCGTTTCTTCAATCGCAAACTGCTTCAGCAGCTGTTGGACATTGGCTATCACTACTTCTCAAAGTATGTTAAATTTGATTTTGTGCAACAGTTGGTATATTTCCATATTCCTCTCTTGTTCTTATGCCCGCAATTTTCAAATGAAATCAATCTTGGATCTTGTGTGAAGGCTGCAGACACTGAGGCTGCACGAGGACACCGTGGCAGTGTAAAGTTACGCATAGAAGCCTTTTTGACCCTTCGTGTGCTTGTTGCTAAGGTGATTTTATACCATCTGGTAGGCCCTAAAGTTTAGGGGCTTGATTATATTTTTCCAGTTGTGCTTGTGCTTCTTTCTTTAAAGTGTTTCACAGAGCTGCTTACCTTGAAAGGGCTCATGTGCCTCATATTTGAAGAATTATGAATTGAGCAGGTATCTTTCTTATTTAGAACCGGATTATGTTTCATGCTGGTATAACAGGTATCAATTTTAAAAAATTTGAAGAAACAATTCTTTTGTTGTGATTGCATTTTAACTTTGAAAGAGAGATGAACGTATGGTGACCTTAAAATTCTAGAAGAGAGATGAGAGTGACCTTAAAGTATCTAAAACAAGCTTACAGAAATTATGTTTTGTTTGGTTGCTTTGTTTTTGATATCATGTTTACTGTTTGTAATTGAAGGTCTATCCTCTTAAAAGTGAAAGGGTAATTTATGATTCAAAAGGTTAGACCAGAAGAGGTTCCCCTCCCCCTTTTTTACTCAACTCAATAAAGCCTTAAATCTTTACTGCTTGGGGTTGGCTACATGAATCTTTCTTTGCTGTTCAACTCTACCGAGGGCCTTATCCTCCGTTATATTGTATGCAACTGTGTCTTTTTTCATTGTCTATGTTTTTGCACCTTCTAATTCAATCACATCATATTTATTACTGGTGCATGTATTGGTTCTACACTTCTACTTGAAAACAGAGCATCTTGGACCACTTTTCCTCTATTATTGTTGCGACCTTAGCTTCTCACAAGTGCTTCATTTCTTATTTTATTTTTTGCTGAGATGTTTTATAGGTCTTCAATTCTTGATAGAAAATATTCTTCCAAGTTTTGAGTCCCGGTAATTTTGTTTCTCTGCTACTAGATTTCTGGTCACTGGCCTCTTTTAATTTCTCAAAGGAGTGAAAGGACCTGGGTCTTGTGACAGAAAATATAGATTACTTGTACGAGTATGAGGTTGTGTGGTCTGGGTTAAAAGTTCCTCTTCTATCTTTCCTCTGTAGGATTGCTTGTTCATAAATGAAAGATTGCAATACTTTTGTTAATGACATTGTGTCTACTTGTTTCTTTTTTCAGGTTGGTACTGCAGATGCATTAGCTTTCTTTTTGCCTGGGGTTGTTAGTCAATTTACCAAAGTTTTGCACGTCTCAAAAACAATGATTAGTGGGGCTGCTGGGAGTGTGGAAGGACTTGACCAAGCAATAAGAGGTTTGGCCGAGTATCTTATGATTGTCCTCCAGGATGATGCTAATTTATCTGGCCTTGATATGTCCAGAAATATTCTTACTGACTTTAATTTAAACATGGATAAATCCACACAATCAATACTGGAGGAGCTTCGTCACTTGCCTGTTAAAGTTCAAGGTCAGACTATTATTGCCACAGAAGGTTCTAGTGGTGAAGTGGTCAACACAGTTACTCTCAAATCTGGTTTGGTACAGATGAGGGGTATCGATTCTGGCAATGTAATAGGATCTTTGCATGTGAAGCGTACAAAGGATTGGATTGAGAAAACTTCAACACATGTGGATAAACTATTGTGTGCAACTTTTCCACATGTACGTTTTTAAATCGACTTGGTTGTAGTTGTTCCCTAGTTAATATTGCGGCCATCACATTTCATACTGAACTTTTTATATTGTAAGCATTGTAAATCCTTTTTTTTGAATGCTAAATTGTTCGTATGGTTGTCAGATTTGCGTTCATCCAGCAAAAAAGGTGAGACAAGGACTTTTGGCTGCCATACGAGGATTGTTATCAAAGTGTACTTACACACTGAAGGAGAGCAGATTGATGCTTTTGGTGAGCTTAGGACCACAATGATATTTTTTTCACACATTTGAGCTGACAATAATAATTGGCTCAAGTTGATCCACTGCTATATATTACATTGACACATATTATATGAATATTGAATGCCTCTTGGCTGCAAATAATTTGAAATCTGTTGTTATTGGTTGTATACTTGGAGGAATGCCGTGTCTGACAGGTGTCCGACACTGCTATGGCACCTCCAGGGAAGTGTCTTTGCTTCTCAGGGAATGATGAATATTAAAAGAAGAGAAAACTTGAAGTTTTGGATGGTTTGATAGTGTCCTAGCTCAAGGTTGTTACATCGATCGTTTTGATACTGTTATAGCTCATAGAATTGTGTTGACTCACAGAAGAAGAAAAGAAAGTCCTCTACCACAGAGTTTATTTATTTTTAAAATAAAACTTGTGACGTGTAGCAAGCAAGTCCATAACACTATTCTTTCTCAAAGCATTATAAGGTCTCTCTTTTCTCTCTAAATCTATTTGAACTAAAAGAACCCATGATTAGTAAGGCATTGACAAATTGACTTGTATTTTATTTTTGTATTTTTTTTAATGTATAGGATATATCTTGAAATAGTCACTTTTGCTATAAATATTTTTTTAGATTCAACTTTGAGATTATGTCAAAGTTCCAATAAAATAAAAACCATTGAATCATTAACTCAAAGCTCCAAAAAATAAATCAAATAAGCCAAAATTCCTCTTTCTTCTTCTTCTTCTTCTTCTTCTAACAATAATTAGTTCTGTATATTTTTCTATATTCCTCTCACTTCCTCTCTTATTGTTTTTAATCTCTTTACAGCTCAATTTTTATTTTCCATCTATATTAACAAACTTTGAAATCAGGGGATTTTCTACCATATGCAATTTTTTTGATTAATGCTGTGATATCTTGAAATTCACTATCACGCTATGTCAAGTGGCATTATTCAAGGGGGTTTTAATCATGGCTTTCAAATATAGGAGTCAGGACCCCTTAGAAAATTTTGAGAAGAATTTTTAGCATTGTTATCAACTGAAATATCAATGACAACTATATTTCTTAAAAATTGTGGAGAAGTTACTAAGATTGAATAACACAATGGAAGGTAAGAAAACTCTAGATCATAAGTTTTTGATTGAGTGTAGGAGAGGAAAGATTCATCAGGATGAGGGTTTTTGTTGTTTTGCTTTAATAAATTCTTGTGGGTAGACCATACATTGAGGGAAGATTGAAAGAGGCTATTACAAATTTACAACTATGAGAAGCACAATATACTCTTCGTTTGATGTACAGGTGGTTAATCTTGTAGAAAGTTGTTTATAAAATATTCTAGGGTAAATATCCAAAATATCCCTCATAAAAAAAATAATATCCAAAAACCCCATAAAATAATTTTCCTATAAAAAAAACCCAAATAATGTTGAACTATATCCAAAAAACCCAAGAACTTAACTTCCATCCAACTCCGTTTGAGTGATGACTTTTCTTGACTAAAATACCCTTATTACGTTTTTTATTAAATATAAAAAAAATTATTCAAAATTTGTATTACCATCTTGTTTATCTAATAAATGGATTATTTGTCATTTATTACAAAAAAGGAAAAAAAGACAAAAGAAAACGAATAAACAAACAATTATCAAAAAGGGTATGTTAGTCCAAAAGCTATATAATTTAAACGGAGTTGGATGGAAGTTAGGGTGTTTGGTTTTTTGGATATTCTATAATTTTATTTGGGTTTTTTAGATAGACAAATTACTTCATAGGGTTTTTGGATAGAATTACTTTTTTGAGGGATATTTTTGATATTTACCCAATATTCTATTCATCACAAAAGTGTTGATGGTGTCCGCAAAGTTTTTTCACCCACTCCTTTAGTACATGAAGAAGCCAATGGCATGGTAGCCTAGTGGCATTTTCTTCACTTGTTAAGTGAGTGATCTTGGGTTCAAACTCATGGAGGAGCTTTAATATCCATTTGTTGATATTAGGGGATTAAGGGTGGGGGTAGGTTCTATCAATTGTTAAGAAAAGAAAAATTAGTACCATGACGAAGAGCACAAAGATGAAGTGTTAGCATCATGGCAACTATCAGAGTTTGTTGATTTGATTGGATTGTCATAGTTCTTCAACTTTGTTTAATCCTAATCAACTTCATAAGGAACAAGTGGCTTGGTTCACTGTTTACACCATCAACCTTTAAGCAAGTATCTTGGGAGCATCTTCTTCACCCAAAGCTCAAGTTTGGTTTTGTCCCCAACTGGCCCAAAGCAATGTATTAATTTAACCCATTTTATCTCCCTAACCAAAATACAACAATATTTTGCAAAAAAATTTAATTTTAATATTTTTGTTTTTTAAAATAAAAATACACTTTCTTTATTGTTTTGCTTCTTTCTGTATTCTTTCTTATATTGAATAAAATTTTCTTAAATTTTCCAAAGAATTGAAGGTTATCATCCACTTGTTTTTTTTCTACATTGTGTTGTGCAATTAAGAGGTCTGTTTCCTTGTAAAATTAAGAGGTCTGCTTTGCCAGCCCATACTAGCGCACAGTTTTGTTCTCCCCAAGTTTCCCTGGAAAAGGCCTCCATATAATGAGGTGTAAGCACCCTAATTATGAATCTCATTTTGGATGGGTCCGTTTTTGATGTGGGAGTAAAGATCACCTACCATGGTAGCATGCCAGTGATTTAGCCTGCCAGTGCCTCTTGCACTCACCTATAAGCACCCGCCCACACATGGTGTCCATTACAATCTCCCCATCAAGAAACTAGAGTTGTCCTCGGCGCTAATACGACCCACCCCCCACTATATGAATATTGTTCGCTTTGCCAGCCCATACTAGTGCACAGTTTTGTTCTCCCCAAGATTCCCTGTAAAAGGGCTCCATATAATGAGTTGTAAGCACCCTACTTATGAGTGTCACTCTGGACGGGTACGTTTTTTATGGGACTGAAGATCACCTACATGGTAGCCTAACAGTGATGTAGTTTGGCCAGTTCCTCTCGCACCCGCCCACCCATGGCATCTATCACATTCCTAATTGCGTTGAGAGGTTAACTTCTTTGTTTTGTAGACTCAAGGTTAAATTCTCTTATTTTTAGTAATATTAGGAATGCCTTCCTTTTTTATTTTTTTATTTTTTAGTGGGAGAGATGCTTGTGGTCATATTGTGTTCGACTAGGGTACTTCACACATTATAGGGGCCCAGGGAACCAGGGAAAATTTACAATGGTCTTTAAGATGCTTTTAAATTGATGGTTTTTTGAGTGTCTAATTGTGTGCTCTAGATGTCTGAAGCCTAGAAGATGAGCAACTTTGATAATATGTAATTAGCCTGAATAATTTATCCCATTTTGATATTGAGATTGGATAGCTTTTGTGGTTACACTCAAATTTTCAAATTTCTTGATGTCGTATGCTTGAAGAGTCAATCATTTATCTGCTGGTAGACATGGGCTTAATATATGTTCTGGCTGCTTCTAATGCAGGAGTGCTTATGCATTCTCGCTTGTGATGACTCTGAAGATGTTTCTGCAGATGCACAGGAGTTCCTTGAATATTTATTCTCTTCAAGCAGGAAACTTCATGTAGAACGTGATGTTGCTGCAATGTTTGACAGGTTTGTGTTTCCTTTCTCTGAGTTTGGATAGATTCTGGGATTGAAAATGGATGCCTTGTTTTTTAGAGTAATTTTCTTATTAGAGCTAAATTTTGTTTTAAAATAGGCTCATTGAAAAGCTTCCAAAGGTGGTGCTTGGTAGTGAAGAATCACTTGCGCTATCACATGCTCAGCAATTGCTCGTAGTAATTTATTATTCTGGTCCTCACTTTTTGGTGGATCACCTCCTTCGGTCTCCTGTATGTGCTCATTTCTATAAAAATTATTCATTAATATCAGGTTCCATTTGATAATTCATGTTTTATGTTCTTATTTTTTTAATTATTTTTTTTATCGATGTTATTTTCATACTAACTCAACAGTCTGTTTGTGCTGGACCAAGCCCACCTTAAAGTGGGGCAGGCCAGCCTGTTAACAGATAAGCCTCATAAGCAACATAATACTTGATAACAACATAGCTTCATTCTAACATCACTAATAATGAATGGGGAAAGGTTTTCTAGATGGAAGAGCTATTGGCCTGAGTCTTGACTGGGACTTTAACCCTAGCTGGGACAATAAAAATTTGGGCCAATCAGCAACCGGTACCATGTTCTCTTTCATTTCATAGGAGTGAATTCTTATTCTTATGAAGCAAATAGCCATTGTAAATTTGTAATTTCAAAGAAATAACAGTGTTTGTCTACTCATCAGGATAAATTATGTTGAAAAAACCACCAGAATTTTGTATTGTCTAAGTGTAATGGACGAGGGTAAAGAAACTCGATAATGGGGATAACGTGCCCAAAAAATAAAAGGCAAACACTGTTATTAGAAGAAATGGGAAGAAGATGCAGAAGAGGAGTGGCAAGAAGATATTAGAAGTGAGAAATAGAAAAAATAGTCTGAAATATATTTTTCTAATATAGTAATCACATAAGACTCGAATTTCTCCAAAATAGAGAGTATCTAGCAGCTAATGGGCTGGTTTACAACCCCACAATTGCCTCTTAGGGCTACCACTTCTACAAGTACTGCCTACCTAGATTATTATGAAAATAACCCGACTGACTGAATACAAAAAGATGCTCAGGACTTTTACTTAATTATAGTTTTGCACTGATGCTCCACAATGAAATCTTGACCTTTTATTCTTTAAAGAATTAGTTCCTGTTAGATTGAAGTCCCAAGGGCTAGGAGGCTTGTGTGAAGTTGAACTTTGATTTTACCTCCTATGTCAGGTGGAGTATGTGGCTCAAAAGCTTCATATACTGCTTTCCCATAATAAGCATATGGCCTTGTCTTAGAATAATAAGATCTGGAGTTATCACTTCCTGTAGAGGGACTAGGTGACCTCCCAGATGCCCCTGTTTCCCTGAGTTTAACATTGCATAATTATTTCCAATGTACTTCTGACAATTGGTGGAAGATAGTACTTTTTTTTGGTTTTTTTTTTTTTTTTTTTTTTTTGGGGGGGGGGGGGGGGGGGGGGTGGTGTTTGTAGGGTAGTTGGTGTTATTGGCACTATATGAGAGATGGATCTTGCTGTGCAGGTTGGAGCTAGTTTTACATGGGTGCATCAGTAAGCTAATGGAAAGTGGCTTATTTATCCCATAGAGGTGCTTCTACTTTGGAGAGTTTTATAGGTCACTTTTTCCTGCCTTGACATATGTTTTGGTATTCGGGTCTTCCTCTTCTCTTCTTTTATGTAAGTCGTCTGTTTCCTTTCCTTTGAAGGACTCATGGTCCTTCATCCATGTATTGCCTTTTTCCTTTTAATAATATTTTACCTCATGATAAAAATATCTCCACTGAACTTGAAGTGTCAAAGAGATTATTTAGTATTGGTGATCTGTCCAAAGTTAAAGATATCTGAGAAAGAGGCAACAAATAAGAGTATGCATTTTAAAGAACATCAAGAAAATCCTCAAGCTAATATTTTTCCTAGCCCAAACTGCCTTCTCATTGGGATTTCAAACTGGTCCACCCTAATAGGGCATGAGGGATTCATTTCTAATGCGAGTATAATGGATTTATGGATATTTCATGCACTGTATATTAAATTAACTTTAGGGTGTGAGTGTTGTATTGGTTGTTACTCTTGTCTTCTTTTTTTCTAGTCTCGTCTTGTCTATCTTCTTCCTCCTTGAAGCTAATCCCTACAGCACAACTTGTGTCAGAGTTGTTAGAATTTGGACCAATTTACTAGCTGTATTCTGTTTTATCATTCTCATGTTATTTTTGTTCGTGTATAATTGCTATCCTAAATGCATTGTGTTTTCTCTGATTCCTTGTCTTTATTTTAAAACATGAATACTTATTAAATTTATGGAATGTGTAGATTACAGCTGCCCGGTTCTTGGATGTGTTTGCCCTCTGTTTGAGTCAAAATTCAGTATTTGCTGGTTCTCTTGACAAGTTCATTTCAGCCAGGCCATCCTCAATGGGATACCTGCACTCTGTAGCTGAGTTGAAAGCTGGAATTCGCTTTATCGGTGCTGACCAAGCTATCATGAAAGCTGCTCCATCTGAATTTCCAAAGTTCCTAGGAATTCAGGACAAAGAAATCCAATACGCACCGGAAAATGTGCGGAAGGATTATGAGCTTCCCCGCATGCCTCCTTGGTTTTTGTATGTTGGCAGTCAGAAACTATACCATGCTCTTGCAGGAATTCTTAGACTTGTAGGTTTATCTTTAATGGCAGGTCATTTCAGCCCTTCAAATCCAAATATTTTTTTATAAATATTTTTAAAACACCTTTTTCTCTCTGTACTTACACCTGGTATCCCTGTTTCTGATTTTAACTAGACTATAGAAGTGAAGGGTCTTTGACCGTTGTTGCTGATATTCCACTGGGTTACTTGCGTAAATTGGTTTCTGAGGTGCGGGAGAAAGAATACAGTAACGAAAGCTGGCAGTCTTGGTACTATAGAAATGGTTCAGGACAGCTACTGCGCCAGGCAAGCACTGCATCGTGTATGCTGAATGAGATGATATTTGGTGTATCAAATCAAGCAGTTGATATGTTTGCCAGGATGTTCAAGTCCCGGATAAAAAGTGAACAGATACATGAGCATGAAGCAGGATACGCTGATGATCAGCTTTACAAACTTGAACATTCTGTGCTTCATGATTGGAAGGTTTGTCAGGAGAGGGGTGCAAGGAGTCAGTTGATTGATTGCATTGGCAGTATTTTACATGAATATTTATCTCCTGAAGTATGGGATCTTCCATTAGAACATAAACCTTCTCTTCAACAACCTAATGGTGAAGCTGGAGATATTACGTTGCACTTATTCCGTGACACTGCTATGCTACACCAGGTAATATTTATGTTCTTCCATCAGTAATTCTTAGAGTATATCGAAGTTTGCGTCCAGTTTATGAGGTTTGACATATTACATGTTTAAATTCACATGGTATTGACTGTGGTTTTGATTATCTCAAACAGGTAATTATTGATGGAATAGGAATCTTTAATATGTGCCTTGGACAAGATTTTGCTTCCAGTGGATTTCTTCATTCATCTCTTTATCTGTTGCTTGAGAATCTTGTTTGTTCAAACTTCCAAATCAGAAGTGCCTCTGATGCTGTTTTACATGTCCTTGCTGCTACATCTGGCTATCTGACGGTGAGGTCACATTGTAAAATTCCAATGTTTCATTGGAGTTTTTGGTCCATGAATGTTGATACATAAACCTCTTGCAGGTAGGGCACTTAGTTGTGGAAAATTCAGACTATGTAATTGACTCCATATGTCGCCAACTACGACACTTGGATCTGAATCCTCATGTACCTAACATGCTTGCTGCCATGCTTTCCTATATTGGTGTAGCTCATAAGATATTGCCACTACTAGAGGAACCGGTATGATTATTGTACTCTAGATTCTAATAGCTGATACGGGTAATTGATTTGCTTTGTATCATGAAGGCTGTGTCTTTCACCAAGTCTGGAAAAAGGTTTTACTTGTTAATTTTCTTTGTTTACCTGATATACATACAGAGACATATATCTCCGTGTGTGTGTGTGTGTGTGTGTGTGTGTGTGCATGTATTTATTTATCTATTTTTTTTTTAAGGTTTTTGAATTCTGGAAGAAAAAAAATTTCAAGTTTTATCATTTTTCAATCATATTTAAGGTTTGATTTTTCATGAAACTTTAATTCGCCCAACCTGTTGAATTTTAAAGACATAGCCACTTTTTTCTTTCTTCATGCATATATAGGATATTTATGTTGAAATTTCAGAATCCCCTTGAATTTTTTATTTCTTTCCTTATTTATTAATTATTTCAGTATTGTTGTTTTAATAAAGAATTATATTCGAATGTATTTTGACTTGTAATGCTTATGGCTTTATATTATCAAACTGTATAGATGCGCTCTGTGTCGCTGGAACTGGAGATTCTTGGCAGGCATCAGCACCCAGATTTAACTATTCCCTTTCTAAAGGTCATATTCATATAGTAAATATTCTATTTGCATTGCATCAGTATTTCTGATTTGTTTTTGTTTCCCATTTTCATTGCTATTCCTACTCTGTGTTAAGAGTTGTGTATGCTGATGATTATATATACCTATACAAGTATGGGATTTCTCATAATCAATTACTGTCGCTGAACTTGGACATATCCTGATGCCTCTTGACTAGTTTAAATTACTCATATTGCTCATTGATTAACCAGAAGCATTTTTTTGTACTAGGGATATGGGTTTTAGTGAGCTATATCATATCGATTATTTTATTTAGTTATTTTTCGATCAGCAACAGAAAAATAAATATAATTAATAGCAGAAAAGCTTACAAAGGATGCGTGATACGTACCTATGAAATTATTGGAGAGATTCATGGTGCAAAGAGTAAGTCGATAAACTAAGGGCCCGTTTGGATGCACTTTCTATTTGTTTTCTGTTTTTGAATGTGAAAAAATTGGTGAAAGGAAACATGTTTGGTATGCGCAAATTTTGGAAAACATAACATCAAAATAATGAAAAAAAAAAAAAAAAAAGGAAAAGAAGAGAATGAAATCACAAACCTAACACCAAGAAATAGGAAACAGGAAACAAATTACATGAAATGCACGAAACATGTCCGCAATATCTAATAATCCAAGTTGTGTTCATGCTAGGTATGGTTACCTCTGAAGCTATTTCCTTCTTAGATAATGAAGAAGTTCAGAGAAAGAAGAAAAAAGATCCTCCCACATCTTTTATTGACTTTGATAAAGCATAGAATAAGTATGCCATTGGTATATCTTTCTGCCTTAGGCTTGTACAGGGCTTCTCACTTATAACACTTGTATCTTCCTCATATTATATATAAATATACTTCTTTGTTTAAAAAAACATATAATAAGAGTTTCTGTAGAATTATTTATGGCTTCTGGGCAAGAAAGGTGTTTGAAGTAAATAATTTGATGTCATCAAATGTCTGGGGGACTGGTGCCAAAATAAGCTGCTGGGTAGAATGGTTTCCAGATACAGTGGACTTGCATCAAGGGTTGGCATTGATTGTAGATGCATTAATGAATCATATTTTAGATGGTGCCTACAATACATTATTTGAAAATAAATGGTGTTGGTTGCAAGAACAAAAAACCTTGTGTTTTGTTCAAAGGATGAGAATACTGTAGGAAAAGAAAAGAAAAGAAAATGAAAATCGAATCATCTTTCATTATCATGAACTGAAGAAAAAAAGGTCCACTCAACGAAGCCTCATAAGCCTCATAGAATTATTTATCTTAGTTGATCTGTGTGTTTGTGTCTTTATTTTAACTGGGGTACTACATAAAATAAGATTCAAAATTTCATTTTCTTTTTGTCAGTTTTCTTGGTGACCAAGTGAGGTTAGGAGAGGGAGAAACAAGAAAACGGTGTGTGAGATTCACATTCTTTATTTATATCTTCATTCACTTGGGTGCATTATACTTGATGACGATCTGACCCTTGCTGCATTATAGATATGCCATTTTGATATGTGATTCTTTGAACTATATATTTTAATAAAGTATAATGATATTTCTGCTTGTAATTATACATTTCTTGCTCTTGCAACAAATATTGGGAGCCATCTTCCCTGCTTAAGCATTATTTATTGTTACATTGTGTTTGCTTAAGTGCATGGTAGTTATTATATCTGGTCAGGTGGAAATATCATTTCATTGTAAATGAAATTGTTTTCTCTAGGCTGTTGCAGAAATTTCCAAGGCAGCAAAACATGAGGCTTGTTTGATGCACACTAAAGCAGAGTCTTATCTAACAGATGTCAAGTCTAAAATGTCTGATGTGGAAAACAAAGCAAGAATGGATTCCGGACGATGTTCAAGTTCACATTATGATGATGACATTGATATGTTTCCTATAGAATCAGGTCAATATTTCTGTAATTTTTTCATGGCTTTCATTATGTAGATTTTAATTTTGTGATTTAAGTTCTCTGTTTAAATGGTGAAATTAAGTCTTAGCTGAGCTGTGAGATGATAATTGTGGTATAGACTGTTAGGAAACTACTACTGCTTTGATTTTTCAGTGCAGTCAACCAATGAGTTGATGGATCTTTTTGATGCTAGTCTCCCAATTGGTATGTTTACTTATTTTCCTTTTGTTGTTGACCAAAAAATAAAAAATTTAATCCGTTCACTTCATTGGTATGTTACTAATCTTTAGTCTTTTGGAATATTTAAGAGGAATTCATGGTAGAGAAACCTGAAATACTTAATATGAATCTCTTCCCCTCTCTTTTATATTATTGGTGTGCCCAAATGTTCTACTTTTACTCCTTAAAAATGCACCGTGTAACACTGTGAATGATACATACATCCCGTGTATGGGAGATGTATCTATAAAATGTCAGTATCAATGTATAAAAGGCGTGGGCATTAGGTGGGGCTTTTTTCTCCCCATGGGGCGAGACGTAAGCCCTAAGATGTGTGGTGTAAGTCTTTCAAGCTTTTTTATTTATATATATATATAAATCACATAAAAATATAATTTTTATATATGAAAACATATAAAAAAAGAAAGAAAAGAACAAAATAAAGAGAGATATAATAACTTATAAAACAGCATGTAAAACCAAAAAAAAGAAAAAAAAGAAGAAAAAAAAAAGCAAACCATTTAACACTAAAGCCATAAACACGTTTTGACTGAAGAGGCACGTAACGTGTTGAATGAGGAGGCATAAAGCCATTAACAGTCAAAAAGGAGAACTCCTTTCGAGTAAAGGCTTTGTTTGCCTTTGAGACAGAGAAGAGAGAGAACTATAGTAGAAGTCATCAGATGTGACGACCATTTCTGGCCCTAATCTCTTCACTGTCTTTGCCCTGAATTCAGGTATGTCTTCTCACTCTTCTTATCCTCTGTTCTCCTCTTCTTTGTTGTCTATTTTTTTTTTAATTTTTATTTTTTTCACTTTGGAGGGTCTTCTCTCTCTTCTCTTCTCTTTCTGTTTTTATTTTTTTTGTTTGCAACTTGGAGGGTTAGAGCTTTGGAGAACTATAACACCCATTGAATCGTAGCTGGCTTGGTTGGAAATAGGGGTAAAACCGTAAAATGCCAACGTGATCATCTTCGCCTCTCTTCTCACTGCCATCATGTCGTCGTCCAGTTTTTTTACTGACGGAAGTGGGGGGCTAGGGCTAAATGAATTGAAGGAAACAAAAGATACACCAAAACACAGTGTCAGGTGTTTAGTATTTAGTGCAGATCCAAGTCCTGTTGGGCGTACATTTCCTGTGTAGGGCACAAAAGAACACATTTTTTGGGTCCAGGTGTGCGTCTCATGCATAGGGTGTATGCCCTGCTGGTGCATGGCCTAATTATTCATGCCTTGAGGCGTTTTACCCCTAAAAACGCCCCAGATGCGCCCCAGGCATGCACAGTGCATGATTTTTAAAACACTGGTCAGTATTTTGGTGAATCAAGAGAAAAATATTATGAAAAATTATATTGGTTAATTTAATAAGAACACTGTAATTGATGAAAGTATGTAAAAAAAGGTAAGATGGTGATGGCAGAGGAAGGTGTAGAACGTGATTTGCAAAAAAGGTAAGATGGTGATGGCAGAGGAAGGTGTAGAACGTGATTTGCCGCAGCAGTTGGGAAGGGTTGGCAAGGCTCAAGGTAGGCGATGGGTTGAGAGACGCGCGTTGGAGGAGAGTAGGAAAGAAAGTGGTGGTAGGTGGTGAGTGGACACGTGGTGCTAGAGGAGTGGGTGATAGGGGTGTGGTAGGTGAGACAGTAGCTTCAGTTACAGTGGGTTTGAATTTTGAACGGGTTTCTTCATCTGCTCGTGACGAAGCACGTGAGATAGGGGGGGCAGAATTGCATTTTAGGTGCATAACTAATGGAATTCTGGATCCATGCCTCCCTTTTATCCAGGCCCATGAGAAGATTGGGACCTCCACTAATAGGCAACTAAGAGACTTAATGTTAGCAGGTTGTTTTAGTGGGTTGGATCATAGCCAGCAGACCAAGCCATTTAGGGACAGCCCAAAATTTTTTACAGGGTGTAATTCTTCTCATTATATTGCTTTTAACAATGAAGGGGAGCAATCTGGAGTTTCCAGAGACCTTATAGTTAATATGGAAGAGCCATATGGGGGAGTATGCCAAGAGATTGAGGAGATTGAGATGTTTGGAGCCACATAGGAATTAGCAACCACGATGGAAGGGCAGTCTGAAGATTTGGTCACAAAGCAACTCTTTTGGAGACTTGAAGAGGCGAGAGATAAGGATACAGATAGGAGATGGGAGGAAGATTCTGATTTCTCAGAGCCAATGGAGTGTGTTCCGGTTGCTATTTTAAGCCCAGGTGAGTTTATAGATAGTAATTTAAATCTTACTGATACAGAATTTCTGTTAACAGAAAATGGTGAGGGAGATATAGATATGTTAGCTTGGGTTAGGTCAAAATCTAAAAGATTGGGCAGAGTGTTGGGCTTGTCGTATGCAGAGTTTGAGGACAGTTTTGTTAAGCTTCTGGTAGAATTAGAAAAGCGGGGGAGAGCCACAGGTGCTATTTCTCCAAAAAAGAACTTGGTTAGCTCAGTTGAAAGAAGAAGGGAATTAAAAAAGTTGGAATTTGCAATTAATTATGTAGGTAAAGATGGAAAAGGGGAAAGGGAGTCATTGGAGGGGACAAGAAAGGGAAGAAATCTTGATATCATTTCTTTATGAAGTTACGAATTCTTTCTTGGAATGTAAGAGGGCTCAATAGTAGAGAACGAAGAAAAAGAATTAAGTCTGCGTTAAAAAAATGGAATGTGGATATAGTGGTGCTTCAAGAATCAAAGATTGATAACATGAGTAGGGCGGTGGTTAGAGACATTTGGCCAGGAATATTTGTTGATTGGGTTTCTCTGGATGCTAGGGGTACGGCTGGGGGGATTATTATAGTGTGAGATAGAAGAGTAGTGTCTAAGATTGATGATATTCAAGGTATTTTTTCTGCATCTTGTCTTTTTAAAAATGTTGTGGATGGTTTTGAATGGGTTCTTTTAGGGGTTTATGGTCCTAATGATGATTCATTGAGAGGTTCCTTTTGGGCAGAGTTAGAAGATGTCAAGCACAAATGGGTGGATCCTTGGTGTGTTACAGGAGATTTCAATATAGTTAGAGCCCCTAATGAAAGAAAAGGAACAGGAGATTTCAAGTTAGAGCCCCTAATGAAAGAAAAGGTTGCTTGTTCTCGAATTCGGCCATGAGATTGTTTTTGGATTTTATAGAATCTAATGATTTAATTGACCTTCCCTTAGTGGGGGGTTGGTTCACTTGGTCCAACAATCGAGAGGAACCTTCTCTTTCTCGTCTTGACAGATTTCTCTTCTCGGCATCGTGGGAGGAGCATTTTCCAAGGGTGATGCAAGCGGCTTTACCAAGACCTCTTTCTGACCACATTCCTTTGGTTCTTGATAGTAAAGGGGTGAGACATGGGGTGGGTCTTTTTCGGTTTGAAAATATGTGGCTCGAAGTGGAAGGATTTGTGGATCTTGTTAATAATTGGTGAAATTCATTTGTTTTTGAGGAATCTCCAAGTTTTGTATTTGCAAAAAAATTAAAAGCTTTGAAGGAAGAAGTGAAAAAGTGGAATAAGGAAGTTTTTGGAAGTTTGGAAGTGCTTGAAGCTAATGTTCTTTCGAAAATTCAAGCTTTAGATGAGAAGGAAGGTTTGGATGGGCTTTCAGAGGAGGACATTATTAGAAGAATAGAGGCTAAAGCGGAATTTGCTAGAATTGCAAGGCTTGAAGAGATTAGTTGGAGGCAAAAATCAAGAGCTTTGTGGTTGAGAGAAGGTGATAAAAATACTAAATTCTTCCATCGTATAGCAAATGCTCATGAAAGGAGAAATTTTATTGGAAAATTAAAAGTTCAAGGGGAGGTTATTGAAGATGAGAGGATCTTTTCTAAGGAAATTGTTGATTTTTATGAAAAGTTATTTTGTGAGGAAGAAGATAGAAGACCGTTCTTAGATGGAGTTGATTTCAAAGTATTAAATCAAGTTGATGCCGATTGCTTGGAAACAAGTTTTGAGGAAAAAGAAATTTGGGATGCATTATGCTCTTTGAATGGTGATAAGGGGCCTGGGCCGGATGGTATGTCAATTGCTTTCTTTACAAAATGTTGGAGCATCATTAAAGGGGACCTTTTGAAGGTTTTTGAGGAGTTTTGTTGTAGAGCTAAAATTGAGAAAAGTCTTGATGCAACTTTCATAGGTCTTATCCTTAAGAAAGGGGAGGTTGTTGAAGTTAGTGATTTTCGGTCCATATCTCTTTTAGGAACTGTGTATAAAATCCTTGCTAAGGTTCTTGCTTCTAGACTTAGTAAGGTGGTGGAGTCCCTTGTTTCATCTTCCCAATTTGCTTTTATTAAAGAAAGACATATTCTTGATTTGGTACTAGTGGCTAATGAATGTGTTGATTCAAGGAAGAGAAGTGGGGAGCCGGGTATTTTGTGCAAAATTGATTTGGCAAAAGCTTATGATCATGTCAATTGGAATTTTCTCATTTACCTCCTTGGGCGCATGGTCTTTGGTATCAAGTGGCAAAGATAGATTTCATGGTGCACTTCGTCCCCTTCATTTTCGATACTTGTAAATGGTTCTTCTTATGGCTTATTTCATAGCTCTAGAGGCCTTCGTCAAGGAGACCCATTATCTCCTTTACTTTTTATTCTTGTTATGGAAGCTTTGAGTAAGCTTACTCAAAAAGCCAATGAGGAACATTTGTTTGAAGGTTTTGTGGTGAAAGGTGGTGGTGGTGGGGAGGAAGGGATTATTGCTCACTTGCTATTTGCGGACGATGCTTTGTTCATTTGTGGTGTTTGTGATGAGCAATTAAGGTATCTTAGGATGGTTCTCCTCTTTTTTGAAGCGGTATCGGGCTTAAAAGTTAATCTTGGGAAAAGTGAGATTATTCCTATTGGCCACATCAACAACATTAATGATCTAGTTGGCAACTTTTATTGCAAAGTGGGGTTGTTGCCTATCACATACCTTGGACTTCCTCTTAGAACTAATTATAAGGAAGTTAAAGTTTGGGATCCGGTGCTTGAGAAAATTGAGAGAAGACTTAGTGGGTGGAAAAAGGGGTATCTCTCAAAAGGAGGTAACTTACTTTAATTCGTAGTTCTCTTGCTAGCATTCCCATTTATTTCATGTCCATCTTCAAAATTCCAAAATCGGTTGCTTTAAGAATTGAGAAACTTCAAAGAGATTTCCTTTGGAATGGCATGAATGGGGAATTTAAATTTCATCTTGTCAATTGGAGAACGGTTTGCTTACCAAAAGCTTATGGTGGATTAGGTATTAAGTCCATTATGAATATGAATAAAGCTCTCCTTGGGAAGTGGATTTGGAGATTTGGGAGAGGTGATCAAGGTTTATGGAAGGATGTTGTAGTGTGGAAATATGGAGTGAAGGAAGGGGTTTGGTGGTCTAAGAGTTGTAGTAGAACTCATGGTACGGGCCTTTGGAAAGCAATTATGTTGGACTTTGATAGTTTTTCAAAGCAAACAATGTTTAAAGTGGGTAGGGAGAATAGGGTAAAATTTTGGAAGGATGTGTGGTGTGGTAATAGAACCCTCATGGAGCAGTTTCCCTTGTTTATTTGAGATTGCGGTAAATAAGGAAGCTTGGATCATGGACTATCTTGGTAAAGAAGGGGGTGGAGCTCATTGGAACATCATTTGTTGTCGTAGATTTAATGATTGGGAGGTGGAGATGGTGCTGAATTTTTTTCATGAGTTGTATGAATGTAAGATTTCTTTATAAGGGAATGATACCTTGATGTGGCGAAATGATCCTAAGGGTTTATTCTCGGTGAAATCTTTCTATTCCTCTTTGGGCTCCAATATTTGCTTGTTTCCAACTGGCAAAGAACATTTGGATTCCTTCGGTTCCTTCTAAAGTGGCGTTCTTTTCTTGGGTGGCGGCTCACAAAAAGTGTCCTACTATTGACAATTTGGTTAAAATGAGGTGGGAGTTGCCTAATAGATGCATTATGTGTAGAGAGGCGGCGGAATCGGTGGACCATCTTTTTATTCATTGTAGGGTGGCAAGAAGTCTATGGGAGCTTATTTTCCATCTCTTTGGTATCAAATGGGTTTTGCCTCTTACAACGCATGATTTGTTCTCAAGTTGGTGGATCAAGAAGAGCCGGAAAGATACTAAAGTTGTTTGGAGGATGGCCCCTCACGCTATTTTTTGGTGCATTTGGAAAGAACGCAATTTGAGAACCTTTGAAGGAGTGAAGTCATCAATTGTGGAGCTCAAATCTTTTTTGGTTAAAATTTTTTATTGGTGGTTTTGTAATTACAAGGGTGGTTCTAAAGCCTCTTTTATACTTTTTGTTGACTCCCTGTTGATTGTTGGGGGTTGAGGTTTTTTGGTAGCTCCTTTTTTTGTCTTTTGGAGCTTTGTTTTTTTTCCTCTTGTATATGTCTCATGTACGAGGTTACTTCTTTTAATACATATTCTTACCTTATCAGGAAAAAAAAAAAAGAGAAAAAAAAAGGTAGCTTTGAAGAAGGCTTCAAAACTTGCGACTATTAACCTAATAATCACCTAGAAAATGGATACATCACACTAAAATGGAAACATGTAGCCACTTAATGCAGACATGACATGATGTGGATGGGCTTATCTGATCACTCAGTTTAAACTTGGCTAGGTAGTCTCAAATGTGAAGTTTGTTTTTCATCAACG